>BMAU01001370.1:0-718000 GCA_019973935.1 Trichonephila clavipes | reverse complement strand
CATCAAAGTGTGTCTAGTATTTTCAATATCATCTAAAGCGTAGGGATTCACACCATTAACATTTCAAATAGTAGCCACCAATATGCCGGGAACATACCTGCAAACATCCCCAGCGATAAATAATAATAGCAGTTTGGTCACCACTAAATAATGATAATTGTAAATCATAACGCTGATAGTATTCCCGCTTATACTTTAATTAACCCGCCTTCTTCATGCTTGACGCCGGATTGGTACCGCGCTTCTGTTTGACGCCGTCGGGCCGTAAATACACATTGCATCTGATATCAAAAATGAACAAAGTAACACGTTTTATATGCAGGGTAACCGAAGTCAGATTGGTGAAGAACGGCTAGATTTGGCGAGCCAATTTGGCCGCGATAATATGCAAAGTATTAAACCGGTTTTGCCGAAAACAGTGAAATGGAAAACGTTACGCCGAAAACGCCAATTTGGCGCCAAAGCAGATGTCATGCTTTGAGTAGAACCCCACGATTTGGTATTTCGTCTCGTGGTGTTTTGTTGGATATGTCTATTACTATTGGTCCAACCAATGTAGAATCCCCAACAAATCAATACACTGCAGTGCTTTATGCTTGAAATGTAGACATTTAGTTCGATTGAATGTTACATAAACAATATATATGAAATATATATGAGCTGCCAGCTTGACATGTTGAGAGAGTACCTTTTATTCGTAATCATTAGTTCACAATTCCTTCAATATGGCCGCAGAGTAACAATATAAAGCGGCACAGTGGCGCAACAGTATCTACTAAATCCCGAAATAAAAATATTGTTCTATAATCTTCCTCCCCAGAAAATAACCACTTCTATCCGCTGGTCGTAAGCGGTAATATTTGTGCGTAACGAAAATAATATTTGTACAGCAAAGTTGGTCGTACGCCATCGCGGAAAATCTTGCGCTTGTTACGAGTTATTTTCACACCAACATTTCCACTATATCGAGGAGCCCACGTCTCAGTTTCAGGTTTCGCGGTCGAAGCCCGGTCAATCTTTCCGCTACAGTAAAACGTGGAACGCACGAAAGTCTTCAGTTATGTAACATCAGTTTCGAAAGAAAACATTTCGGGTCATCTCATATTTTGCGTGTTCGTTATACTTCTGAAAATAAGAAAATTAATTTAGTTACACGATCACATTTCTGCATGACACTGAACAAAAAACAAACATATTTGCTATACTTTCTGAGCTAAATACATCAGAATTGAAATTACACTGTTCAAAGTAAACATGTTTTCTCTGAATCGCTCATTTAAATATTCTATAATTTTCCAAATGTTATTCTTTTGTTGAATAATCAAACTATTTTATAATATTTCTTGACAGTACTTAACAACATTGTCCTGTGAATTTATTATGGTATATGTATATGACAAGGGATAGTATTGTGCATCCAACATGATGTTATTTACATGTTCCTTTCAATATAAAGCACAACATTGAAAACCGATACCGAGATCTTTGAAATTTTGAGTTGTCCCTTAAAGAAGCTATGCTTTGTTCATCTGCTGCTTTTTAATTTTCTGACAAATGTCTCTTAACGATTTTGAGTCCGGGTTCGACAATGCAACGTCTGACCAGTTAACCATAAAGGTATGATTTAGTTATTGTCTTGAATCAGCCTCAATTCTCTTACAAAATACGCTGACTAACGTGTATTTTCAGTTTTTCTTCCGTTATAACATATCAGTTCATCGTCAGCTCTGTTACTTGCTTCCGCAATCAAACCAGCCCGGAAGTAGTATTAGTTAGTCGAAACATTTTGTGTCTGTTTATATTAGATCTTCGTTACTTTCTTCTCTTCGCAAATAGTTACGATAACCGAGCCCTTTAGCGGCGGCGATTTATCCGTATTACTTTGAGTTTACATCATACCATTATACCTAAACTGCTGAAATGATATTGCAAATCGTTTTATTGCTTGTTTGTGCATGCCTTAATAGATTGTTCACACAGATAAAATGCAAATTATGAAATGCGCCATTGTTTCATGCATAACATAAAATTGCGTAGCCAGTTAGATATATACCGCGAGTCGCCGTTTCAGAAGTCGCCGGGTTGCGTTTCTGATGTAATACATGTCAATAAATTTTCATTACGTATATATAAGAAAATTTGATTTCCGATATGGGGGAATATGCAACTGGCGATATTTTCTTCAAGTTGTAAATTTCGTTTGGGGATTTAATAGTGGAAGAGATCGTTATCAAAAGACAGATATTTTGCTTGATTTAAGATCACTGAAAAATGATTAAGTAAAGTATTCCGAAACATCTTATTAATGCTGTCATTTTACAATGTTCACCCTCTGTCATCCAGCTATCTTTGAATTTTTTGATTAGCACTTCTGCATTTGCTGAATGCATGTTCAGTCGGCAATACTCAATTGTTTTTTGTAGTTTGTAGCCTCAATCATTACAAAATCTGTGTCATAATGTATGATTGGCTTTACAATATGCACATAAAATGCCAGTAAATGTAATTACATTGTTTCATCTATTTTCGAGAAAGTTGAAATTAGGCCGAGGTTGGTGTCCGACTTCGTTTTTGGTGATAAACAGCAAGAACATTCCATTTGGAAAACGATCGCAAAATATTTCGGTATGCCTCTTGATCGCAAAAAGATGCCAAAACGAAAAGTGCTCAAATATTATTGCGTTCAAACTCAAGAAGAAAGCTGAAAATTTCCAATCTAAGACGTGTTATTAGATATTGAACATAAGAAATTATCAATATTTTCAAAGAAAGTTCGATATTACATTCAAAGCAGAAATTTGAAAAACTGCGCAGCCATTCTCATATCAAAATTCTTGAAAAGTAAGGATTTTTGCGTGTATGTTTCTGAACCTTAATCTTTGTCTTGGGATTGTTAGATCTTTATTTTGGGATTTGAGATGTAACAATGCGTAAAATATTTTTCAAAGTGTCAGTTCATAATAACCGCCTGTCTAAGACCTTGATGTATTTCCTAACATTTTTAAAATTTTTTGGCGAAAATATTATATGTATTGTATTGTTGTTATTGAGTTTGGCGCGAGAGAAAGAGTTGTTATATGCTCGATAATTGCCGCGCTCATGTATTCTTCTTTTAAAAATTTGTTTATATTTCTTCATTATTTTTAAAAGATTTTAATTTTAAGGCATCTATAAAAAAATAGTTTCTAATAACATGTAACATCAATAAATTATTTGTTATTGTCTTCGTAACATTTTCTGATAGGTATCAACCAAACATACCCTACAAAGCCAGCAGTTTCGTGAATACATACTTCATTGATTGCAATCAATACATTTTTCAAAAACAAATATCAAATGATGTGTCTTGATGCCTTTAATGCCATGGGAACAAGATGGGTATTTGTTGCTCCAGATTGTTATTAATAATTCTTGAGTTTCGCCTAATCACTTTCAGTATGTGATCATTTATGCCTCTTTTTGATTATGTCTGTATTTGATCAAATATAAGAAAAAGTAACAGTGATAATCTACTTTTGAAATTTCGTTATTTGAATAGGTGGAACTGTTAATTTTGGTCAATTATAATTAAATTCTCATTCTTATAGGTAACATATCTTGTTATCGAATTTAGCGTTTGAGCTAACAATCGCGTAGTTGTCCTTCATCTTTTCATTTACGGATAGCGGGGGTCAAACATCAATAAAAGTTAAAAAGTATTCAATTTAGAATTAACTTGCTGGAAGAAATTGTGTTTACAGAAATTTTTTTATCGCAGTCTCTGCCATGCAGGTTATTTCATTTATTTTTGTTAAGTATAGAATCACATGAAAAGTGGTCACATTTTACTAGAATGTAACAAAGCTACCTTGTTGTTTAAAATGCAATCTTTTCATTTTGATAGATCGATAGACCGAAAAAGATCGTTACGACAAAAACCAAAATTCGATCTTTTTCCGCATCTGCACATTTTCCGGCAGCATTGAAGGAGCAGTGATACTCAGTTAGCTTAAAACCGAGGCCTTTTTTAAAGCCAGGTGCATCGTTAGCTTCTATATATATGATATAAATGTTTGGAAAACAAACAAGTAATAAAAATATACGTAATATGCTTTAATTTTGTAGATTTAGTTTCACATTTATCAACGTACCTAATAATGTTTGACATTTGGTCAAAAACATTTAAAAATTTCTTTTGGTAAAGATGTTAAATTATATTTTCTGTTATAGTGTTTTTTTACAAATGTGAGAAAAGTTCTGTTAAGATTTATTGACAAAATGCATATCTACTTTGGTCAACCCCTGGGCGGGGAAAGAACAACTCCGTCGCTCTTACTGCTGTTCTTACTCCGCAGAATACGGGGATTCTGTAAGTTACTAAGCTGATATCGCTTCCACAGTTACTCCCGAAATCAACTGTTTCAGAGATTAGCTGAAACAACAGACAGACAAAAACCTTAAAAATTATTTTTATATAAGATGGTATATACTTTTTAAATGCATTGAAAGCTGTTTGAAATCGTGCAAAACAGAATATCTCCAATCTTACCTATTCGTGATAGTGAGTAGTGTCATAATTTTTTTTTTTTCAAGATTTTCCTCGATAAAATTACCTTAGATATATCTTCAGTACCTTTAGTTTTAATTATAGAATTTAAAATCAAATAGTACTTCATTTATTTTTTTATTAGAAATCAAGTACACTTTCTTATCGCATCAAATGGAAATTTAATTCACAGACGCCAGTGATTGAAAATCACCAGAAATATGCATTATAATGATTCTTTTTTTTTTTTTTGGCATTTATAAATTTATTGAATAGAAGTTATTTCAGTTTTCATAGAAATATTTAAAAAAAGGATGTAGTTGGATTTATAGATTTACATAGTGTCGTCTCCTTTAAAAACTTTGTTAAAAACTTTGATGTAAGAAGATTTGCCTTGTTAAATCACCGCTTGGCAAGGCCTATTTATCATGATGTTTTATAACCTTGATTGCAATGTAGTAAAAATGATCAAATAATATTTTATGAACAAAAACATATTTCAAAGTCTAATGTTATTTTGCTCTTGTGCTCAGTATTAAAAACCAATATTTAATTTAGAATTGCCAATACACGGACATATATAATTTCTTTTCTTCTTTTTTTTTGTAAATTGTCATTATTACCTTTAAACATCAACATTTGCGTTTAAAAATTGTGTGAGAAAGGATGATATCGAAAAGAATTGTGTTAGAGTCTGTTTGTGTAAACAACCTCATTATCGGTTTGCGCCGAATTAACTGCCGATCACTTCCACCGGCAACACAAATCCTATTGAAGCTGCGTAACTTATTATAATGCTTGCTACATATAACCCTCATAAAATTAAACCATGCCTTTCTCTTTATCGCTTAGAAGCTTCAGAAGGGTATCGCGTAAGTTGAGCTAGCAAAATTTAACAGGTCATACGTGGCTCTGAGTTATTCTACCATAATGATTACATACTTATAATAAATTACTTAATTTAAGATAAAGGAGTAAATTTTTTAAAAGATAAACAGCATATTTAGATTAAAATAGTGGCTATTTGGAAATGGCAAAGGATGAACAAGTCCGCACTGTGTATTGATTTTTTCGCATTAGCAGGCGTGGGATTTGAAGATTCCGTCATTGTTTCTGACTTTCTGGCAAAGGGAATTGAAAAGAACCTAAGATTTGGTGCTTGTTGTCTTATGTTTACAGTAGCAGGTGATCTGTCAGAGCATTTAAGACCTGCTCATTCGCCACAAGTGAAAGCAGCCAGATAGAAAAGAATAAAAAACATTTATCATCCGTCTACTTGTGGCTGTTTTTGAACAGGAAAAGAATTAGTTTTTGGTAGAGCATGGACTTGCGTTTGTTCCGAGGTCGTTCAAGAAACATACATCTTTTAATTCATCTCTCGCCAGGAGGGATCATCGTTAACTCAAGCTTTGATCTTCTATTGAGTTTCCTCTCTCACCGTATGTCCTTCTGCTCCATTCAAATAGCGTATCTTCCTTTAGATTGATTCGTCATTTCAGCCTTGAGATCGATATTAAAGATGTTATCTAGAGTCGTACTTTATATTTTAAAACCATTCTCATCTCCAGTGGTGAACAACAGCTTAGTGTTTGTCGCTAATCTTCAGTTAACATGTGAACGAGCAGGCGTTGTACTCTTGACATTGTTCACAACAAATAGCCTTAGATAATCTGTTGATCTCTGCCATTGCCTACTACCTTCATCTTCAACATTTCGATAAAACTTCCTTACCATCTTCCCAGTGGTTAATTTTAATATTAATTATCAGCACACTGGGTCTCATCCCGCCTGTTAATTATCTTCAAGATATGGGCCACATAGTCATTCTCTATCATGTGTGATTTGTGTGGAAACTGTTTTTAAAAGAGGGGATAACATAAAGTGCAACAGCTTACTGCAAATATTTTAAGTTTCTCAGTTGTAACTTTGCTTCCACTTGTGATTACTGACTGGATTTTTCAACTGCTGATGCCCTTCCTTCAAGGATTTTCTTTTTATAACAGAGAAAATATATTAGATAGGAAGAAACTATTATTTTTATTTAAATTTAAGATTTTATTTAACATTCATCGATTATCTGGGATACCTGGGATCAACATGCTATTTGCCTTGCTACATAATGCCCTTCATATCTGGTCCTTATATTAAAATTTAGTGGTCACTTTCAAATAATCTTCTCTTGACACTCAATTCTCTTATAACTCGCAAATTTGAATAGAGAAAAGATGGTACTAGTTAGCCTCATATCGATTTGGCTGCACTTTCCCCGGCCAAAAAGCCTCAGAGAGTCTGACGAACACGGAGCGCTAAACTTCAGAACACAACACAGCCGTTGTCAATCGCTGCTCAAATGATCCAGTTAGCTGACAGAGATCTGACCTATGTTTGCCATTACGGAAAGAAACTCAAAAATTATCTTCTTTCATCTCACAACACAGAGTACGCCATATCTAAGACAAGGCTTTGACGACGCCAAGATGTCGTCATATGTGTATTCATTTTCGTCGGGGCTTAAGAAATGGTCATTTGGGAGCCACAAGGCCAGAGACGGAGATCTTATCCATCGTATGTTTTCTTTTGGTGTTAATTGTATGGCACTTGCGAAGTTTGAACTGTATTTTCATGCGAATGAAGTATATCTATTTTGCTTTCAAGCAGTTTCCACGATTACCAACATGCCGTTAACTGACATTTCCGTGATTTTATTGCTGATGATCGTTCGTCTGCGCAGCGCGCAATTCTTTAACATCAAAAATGCAGCCTGACGGGAGTCAGATCGTTATCAGCAACACATTCGCTTGACGCTGGTTTGTATTTTGCCTCATCAAAGAAAACCGTAAATGCGCCTGGCCTTCTTTCAGGATCTTTCTACATCAGCGTAATCAATAACCGACAGCTTAATAGCTCTTTAGTATCTGACACGAGCATAAATCTCTGAAATTGCCGGATCGTGAGCAGATATCGACACACACTATCTACCGGACATCGATTTTCAACTCAATATTTTTCAATCCCAAATTTGAATATAGCTTATCAGTAGTTGTTTTTTTGTTCACTTCATTGAGGCCGTCATATGCCTCAACGATTTTCGGCGTATTTCGCAATCCGTTTTAGCCTTAAAAATATTCTCGAAGTCAGTTTCTCGCAAATCAGATCTAGTATCTTCGAATGAAAGATAGTTCGCCGCCTTTCAAACACTCTCGGCGTTATTTGATTACGTAAAAATAGTAATAAGCAATGAAATATCAAAAAAAATGATTTTTAATTTTAAATTAAATGAGATACGTTCACGCACTGGGAGCCAAAAAGATTCATTGTGCCACTGGCAAAAGCTTCCAGAGTAAAAACACAATGGGAAGAATGTAATAGTCATTTTATTTGTTCTTTCATCACATAAAAACAGTTCATGCTCTGCTGAAAACGTAAATTGAATCAAGAAGGTTCGCGTTTAAGACTGAATAAATGTGGCGCCGATAGTCTTAAGTTTGGGCAATCTACAATGTTATATGCTAAAACTGTACCAGTCTTTAATGTATCACAAATAGCCGCATTGATATTTGCGATTGTTTGTAAAGATATTATTTATGAATGTTACTATATACATGGATCTTAACTAAGATTTTCTGTGCGAGTATTTAATGTAAATATTAGTTGATTATGAAAATATTCTGATATTTAAAGAATTTAATTCAAATATGTGAATAAAATTTTTTTAAAGCTTAACAATATTTTTTAAAGGGGAAGATTTTAGTTACTCTGGTTAAAGAAAGGTTATGCAAATATTTAATCTGGTTTAGTCAACTTGTAGATCATATCACCAATCAATATTTGCAATACTTCAGAATATAATGGGAGTTTGATGGTTAGGAGTTCAGCCTAAACCACCTTCAGAAGACCATAATCAACATTCAGAAGCTGACATTTATGACTTCATGACAGAGTGGCAGATTGTGATAGAAAAAAATTAAAAGAAAAGTCATGTGTTTCATGTCTTTCCGGAAAACAATAAAGAATAGCTGTCAATCATTACGCATTAAACTTATAGCCGCCTGTAAACATTTTAACAGTTGTTTCAACAGAACGTTTCCAAATGGGATACCTCAGAAAAATAGGAAATGAGTTATACTGTTGGAAATTACACGGTCTAAATCTACATACGATAAGTACAATCTTAAAACTATTGAATTTAGTACTACTTAAGATTTAAATTTATTCAAATTTACACCAGAAATGTTCAACAAGCGTAGATTCGTGGTGCGCTCGTAACGCCTTTTGTAAATGCTAGTGATATCGCGTAATTTTGTAAAACTGTCCATTTGTTTAAATATACAAAACTGAGTTGGAGCCGATCAAATGTGGTCAAAGTTTAAAAGAAAGTTAGCCTTAAAAGTGTATTGCTAGCAAAGCGTTCATGACCGATACCAGTAGATATCATGAGACCGTGATGTCACATGAGTTTCGGCAGATATGTCGACCTTTACATATATATCAAGCTTAGCCAGTGAAGAATGAAAATAGCTTCAACTGCCAAAATCAGCGTAAGATTAGCAAAATTCCCGTATTCTTAAAACAACTGTGTACATTGAAAGCATTTTCTTTTCAGCTTTCTGTATCTATGAAAAGCTTATAATTTCAGAAATTTTTAACTTTTAAATTTGTATAGTTTATGCCTCTTGAATTATGGACAGCAAATAAGGCTTTAACTTAAAAATGTGGGTGATATAAATTCTTGATATTGATCTTGAGCAATTTTTTACTGTACTATGGTCATTTATGTCAGCAGAGCCATTATAGCCCTAAAAATTATTCTAAAGATCATCGTATTTACATATTCATATAAAGATTTCATTGTGATATTTTAAACTTCAGTAGCTTCAAGTTATCACCTTAAAAATGTATACACTATAATTTCACTACAGATCCCATCTTCAGAAAATAAATCTTTTAGTGTCATTCTATCTTGCGATTTATTGGAAGATTTCCGTGCCATTTTTTCCACTAGATACTCCAGAAACTCACGTCATAACTCATTGTAAGATACCCATCTCTCGTCTTCGATAACTACTGGAACGACCTTACGATCGAGCATCTTTTACCGCGTTTTTATAGAGCCTCGTGTTATTCTCTGACATACGATTCCTCAATATTTCCGACAATCAGCGTATTTTGCGCACGAATAAATTCTTTGCCTCAAACAGGCACCTTGTTCATTTTGCGTATTTTACTTTTGTTTCACAGTTACCTTCTGAGTATCAGCATGATATTTTCACAATAAAATCTTAGATTTTTACATGAAAAAATATATTTGTTAATCTTATTTCCGTTTTTCTGCCTGACACAAAAAGATTCCCTTTAGGTGGGAAAAGCTGCCTCATTAAAAACATTTCTTTGAAATATTTTTTAAAAATCGGAATTATACAAACTTCCGCTATCGAGGATTGCAATAAGGGTCAATCGCCGCCGCTTAAAAACTAATGCCGTTTTCAAATACTAAGTACATTCCCTCGTTATTGTTGTACTGAAGGTAACAAACGACTAAAGAATGATCAGGTGTGGTCGTTTGAACTGCGCGACGCAGCATTGCCGAAGCGTACAAAGGCTGGGACGATCCGAAACGAAATTGGCCACTCGCTGACACTCGGCCTGGAGATACTGCGCCTGGAACTCGCTGATTATTGTCAGTTTCGTGCTGGCGGTAAACTCACTTGACCTTTTTCACGCGTAACATCGATTCAATTTACTTTTTTTTTTTATGATACTGCACGTGTTCATTCACAGAATGAAAGATGGACACTGGTTTGTATCAGTGATATTTATTTTTTCTCAAATGAGTTCGTATCTATACATGAAAATGACACCAAAGCTTCTGATAATGAAACGAAACATTGCTGACTAAAAAGTCGCCTTTCTGTTTAGAATGTCATTTTGCACCATCAAAACTTTACATCTTCAAAAAAATACCGTGTACCCTTATTTGAATAACCGTTTGCTAAAAATAATTACGAAACGCCGCGGGATTATACCTGGTAGCTGTAAAGAGCGAAAATTACGGTTTTCTAAAAAAAAAATTTTTCTTCTTTTTTCATTTTTCCTTTGTGAGAATATAAGATTATTTTTAAATATTTGTTTCCAAAATATGAACCCTTAACACTGATGAAATTGAATCTTCCTCCCTTATTTTGTGTCTTTTCACTGTTTTCTTCGCCGGAAGATTTAGCTGCGTGATCAGCCGCGTGCCGACGGTTATCCGGCGTTTGAACAACATGATCGCCTCAGTGGCTTCGCGCATCGTGTTTTATTTCAAGCCAGCAAATTTTTTAATTGAAAAGAGCTGTTCGATTGTCATTTATTTTTTTAATTTTTTTGAACATTGGAACATTATTATATTTTGTTATTTCTTTTCTATATGAATCGGAAATAGACGATTTAGTTTATAAAGACGCGCTTATTTTTAAACTATATTTTTTAGTCTTTGATAGTTATGATTTAAAATAAGGTCGTCAAAAGCTTTTGTGTAAAAGTTCGTTTCTCCTTGTGCCAATTAGATGGTTGCACTAAACAGCCAGTTTATTGTCGCGGAAGTTCACTCGCCGATATTTGTGTACTCCATTTATCAATATGTTGGCGTATTTGTAATTTGTAAGTTTCAATGACAAGAGCGAAACACTTGAAAACAGAAATTCAAATTATACACTCAGTACTGGTTGGATTTGAAAAAGATAGATGTGTCGATTTTCGTATGAAAGCGAAAATTTATGAAAAGTAGAGTTCGTGCGCAATATTAATAAAATATTTATTTAAACAGCAGGTGGAAAGAACGCGTCTCGTTAGCCGGGATTTCACAAGTGCAAAGAGTCATTCCGGTTATTTAATAATCAGTCATTTACTGAAGAGGTGCAAGTTTAAAAATATATATTATGCCGCCAAAAACATATCCAGGAAGCCGAGCGGACGTACGCCTGCCGGAAGATCACCATCTCTTTCAAATCGAGGCTAATGAAAGGCTAATCCCGCTTCGGGAGCTTCGCGAGGCTTGAACAACTATCAGCAAGGGCAACCATGAAAGCTGAAATATATATCTTACGCCCTTCATGTATTACAGTCAATTTTTTTTCCTCGTAAAACAAAAGTAATTATGAGAAATGCCTAAACCGATATAAAAGTTCAATTCTTTAATGTTGTTACCTGCCTTCTGTGTTATGATGCCCTCATTCAAATGACGTTTAAAATTGCATACAGTAAACGATGGGATATTGGGACAATGACAAGACAGGTAAAATAAAACTAGGTCCCGGTGAAATGGACGTGCGTTCAATTATGGCTGACAGATCAATCCTTACAGATCTTCCTTTCCTATTATTTTGACTGGATTACTTAACGCCGACGCCACTCCTCTACATAGCGTTAGGTCGTAAATACGTCAGGTATAACGACAACAGCGATATTTGGTCAAAGGCCGACGAACTTCAAAATATGGCCTTAAAAATAAAATGTATTTTGCTGGTTTCATGGGTCGCAAACGGGCCCGAATTTATCGTATGGCACTAATAAAATAAGAATTAAGGCAAATCTTCGCGAAACTAGTGAAACAATGTCCTTCTCTAATAAGACTGGTGCAATAGGACATAACGCGCATCTTTTAACTCGTAATAGATCGAATTACGGCGCAGCTAAATCGGAAT
The DNA here is from genome assembly GCA_019973935.1 of Trichonephila clavipes. Classification (NCBI taxonomy): domain Eukaryota; kingdom Metazoa; phylum Arthropoda; class Arachnida; order Araneae; family Nephilidae; genus Trichonephila; species Trichonephila clavipes. Next base: position 705,793 of record BMAU01001370.1, on the reverse strand, counting down.
GATATTTAAAATAATAAAAAAGACGAGATAGAAAAAGATCGCTATTACATCGATAATAGCCTTTCGGGAAAGAAAGCAACACTTCCAATGAACTGAAGCGCATCCGATATCGCTTGACATCAATGCTAACTACGCATTTCGTGTGTTCGTGCAAAAAGTGCGTAAAGCTTATTTCCGCAGCGAAATGTGTAGGCTAACACATACGCCGGATTTTACTGTAAATATAAAAATAAACTTTCGGCTTTCGAGAACACCTTCGAGATTCCTGGATTCAACTGGACAGGCGGCTTATTCCCTGAAACTCCTTTCTTATGCCATAGCATTTTAATTTGCCGAAACCTGCCACCGGAAGCTGTGCAAACAGGTTTCCAAAAAATTCTTGTCAATAGCGAAATTGGGAATAAGATCATTTTTCAATTATGGATTTAATTCAGCCGGGTTTACCTAAAACGAGTTACTCACAGTTATTGTGGTGTGCCACCTGCGCCGCGCAAAAGATCTACGATGCCTCTCCCAGAAAGAATCTCAATATTTGACTAATATTTAACGGTTGAAACCATAAATATTCACCAGTTATGCAGCAGATTTGTTTGCCACAGATCAATAAAATACTTTTAATTATATAGCCTTGAAATAACATAGAGACATTTTATACCAGAAATATAAAGTAACTCTATTTACCAGAAAATGTAATTTATCAAAAGCATTAAATCAGTATGTAACGAGTGTAGCACTGTGTACAGTTAGACAGAGGGCGCATCTTATGGATCAACCGTCCGCGACGATCTTACAAGAGAGCTGTGGCACTCCACTTCCTCTCCTAACTCACAATACCGGAGACACTTATCAGCATCGCCACGCGGTCCGCGAGTAAGCGTAAGTCAAACAAGAGGGTGCAGATAAGTGCAGCTAGCACACTTTCATGGAATATTGTCTTTAAAAATTATTGCATTAAATGGGTTTTTCACAGGTGACCATAACATTCGATTTATGATTTGCCTTACTTATTTTTGAGTGTATTAAATACCTACAATAGCAATTCCAATGTGTTTTATTCTGGTTTCGAACCGACAATATTTACGCTACGCAAAGACGCCGGGTGCGGCAGGGCAGTCAAATTTATCGTTATCCCACAAGCCTTCTTCCTCGCTAAGTGAATAATTTGGAAAGAACTCAACTTGCGATATTTATATTCGGGCCAATATATCCCTCCGACACTTCGCCATGTCATCTATTTTCAGTCTCTCTACATTTGGTAATTTCTTGTTTTACCATAATTTAAATCAAAATTTTCGTAATAATTCAATACAAAATTTTTCATTTTCAAATATGGATCATTGGAATATCTGGCTAGAAAATGGGTCAAAATATCATCTTCAAACATATATATATTTATTAACTCCATTCTGGTCTCTTAAATTTTACTTGGTCTAATTCCTCTTATTTTGCCTCCCAAACTCCATTCTGAGCAGGAGTCCATAAGAAGGTTACGTGGTCTTCACACACTTTTAGTTATTATCACATATCTCAAAGGTTGCTCGATGTAGACATGCAGTATCTGCCAGCATAGTAACAAAGTTATTGCGATATATCTACTCGAATCGGCGATAGCATCAAACATACACAGATAGCGAAAATACCCTGCAATGCGTTAATGACCGATTAAATGTTCGAAGTCAAACGCTCGCCTCGTAATAAAGCACTGCGTAACAACAATTTTATTATTTTCATCATATTTAATTAGTATGGAACCCGTTTTCTTCTAAAAATTTTTTATTATTCGATGATCAACTAAACGTTCTTCATTGCTGTTACCTTTGCCTGTGTGTGGTTGTAACAGTTACTGATGTTAGGTTTCGTCGTTTCCCCGACACCCGGATTCGGTATTATTTAAAATATTAATAAAGCCTTCTTACAGCCTATTGCCGAAAGATTATCGTTGCTTCCTCTATACTATAATATACGTTAGACCCAAAAGTTATTTTCCTGCTGAACTACGCGATCAAGTTGTGATTACGAGACCCGGCTTTTCAGATGCCGAGGAATTTCCTCTCGTACCCAAATAACGACTTCGTTAATTTACCATCAACATATCCTTTCATCATCATATATCAGAAGCGTTTAAATTAGCTCAGCGTCAGCTATTGACCCTTTTGTCTAAAATTACTCTCTTATTATCGAATCTGGCACAATAGTCTTCGACTGGCCTCTATTACCTATCACCATATTCTTACGGGTCTGCGCACAATATAATCTTCGTTTCAAGATTTATGTCGACTTTTTTTCTATCTATGTTTTATGAATCATGCTTTTCAAATATTCAAAAAAGATAGTCAGATGCACACGATGAAAGCTTACCTGTCATTTTTCGAGTTGGTTACTTATCTTGTGACAGTTCTCACGCATGCAAACAGAAAGTGGTCGCCATGTAAACCCTCAATTGACTTGAAGGGTCGAGCTGATGTCACTACTGCCAGTTCGAATCTTCCGCGACCTCATCTTCATTTTATATGTTTGTTCCCGTCAATTACGCTTATGTACTAAAGCCTCAAGTCAAGCAAATTAACTACTAGCCTATCGTTCTGAAGTTTTCAATGTTATCATCTTTGCTTGTAGAAAAGTGTCTTGCGCTCGTTTCATATAACGCATGCGAAACGGTCGATTTATTTGGGATGGGGAAATAGTCATCTTCTGGGAATAATAAAGTCAATTATACCTCAAGAAATATTGATTATCGCCTGGGTTAGTTGGAGCATTGCACCAGAAACCATATGCAATACTTCCACGGACGCTCTTGATATATTCCCTCGGCCCAGCCTGGGACCTTCGTGCTGGTTTATTATTTGGTATACAACATTTGGTCATTATCAGTTAAAAGGTGGGAGCATCTTCCCATCAGTTTTTCTTAACGCAACATGCATAAAGCGTTGATGCCATAGTCACCCGTTTTTTATTTTAAGGAAACAGCATCACTAGTGATCTGTTTACAATTTTTGAGCGCGTCGCCGAGAACAATTTATCCGGGTCTAAAGAAACACACTTTACCTTAGTACCAATACCGCACCTTACTTAATAACCGGATGCGCTTCTTCCTTAGATTAAATAAACATCAGACGTAAAGCCACTCATGAAAGATGATCGAGTTCCGTACGCCGATCTTACGACGTGGTTCTTTATCTTTCTTCCGTTGTTAACGACATTTTCATGTTGTTGCCGTTTAAGATCTGTGTCAGTTTGCCGTCGCCTTCGCAGGCAGTATCTATTACTTCGATCCAGCGACATCAGTCTCTGTAGTTGTGCATCTGTTGGAAGTTGAAAGCTGAGCATTCTGGCAGAAACTCTCTTTCGCTGTTTACTTTGATTTATTCGCAGCTTACAATATTGTTACGAATTACGACCCGCTATCATTGTCTACTTAATAAAGCCTTATTGTCTGTCATCTTCTGGTAATTATTTCCGCCATTTCATGAAAGCAGTCAAACAGGTGAATGCCTTCGATGCCAAAAGTGAAATTTCTTCCGCTTTCTCCGAAATCTTGCTTCATCAACTGAGACTGGCTTCTGGTCGCCTTCGCTCGTTCTGGACAAGTCTTCATTCGTGATTGACGGTAAGACTGAATGAAGCAACCCATCACCGAAACCTTAGCGCGGCGAGGAACAAATAGACTCCGCTTAGTTGACGTTACCTATACACGAGATATGAAGATGTTGGAATCTTCATATATCTCGTGTAAAGACAGCGGCAACCAGACTACAGCAAGAAGCGGGTCATAAATTGGACGACCTGCAACATGGATTTCAATTAATAAGGTTGCTTCCTCAGGAATTCCAGCTCTACCGTGCAACAAATCTACAGATGGAAAGAAGAGTACTTCAGAGTTGTCAAAATTGAAGCAGAGCTGATATTAGAAGCCAATCGTCTTCAGTTGATGAAACAAGATTTGGAGAAAGCGGAGAATGCTTACTTGAGCAGTTTCACTTTTGAAGAAGTCGAAGACGTTACCTGGTGCTACGGCGGCAGCTCATGGAGATCCAAATGGCAAGAATGATTACCAAAAGAAAGGTGGTAAGGTATTTAACCGTAAAACTATTAAAAATGTTAAACAATCTATTAAGACTTTCATAGGTCCGTGTTATGTATGTAATAAGTACGGGCATCTTAAAGTAAACTGTAAAGAGAAAACGTCTCTACCAAATCTCCTTCAACTGTAAATGAAACTTTTAACACAGAGTTTGATAAAGGTCTTTGGGGTAATAGATACTGCTGCCACGAGTCATTTTTGTAATGACAAGAGTTTATTTTTAGATCTTAAAACCGATAACTAACATGAAAAATGTCGTTAGCAACGGAGGATAAAAGTTGTCCTGCAGAAGGAATCGGTACAATTTAGATTTCGGGTAAAAATATAAGGGGAAGCCATGAAATAATCCTTTGTCTGATGTTTTATTTAACTTCTAAGTTGAGGAGAAATGTATTATCCGGTTCCAGATTAGAAAGTAAAGGTGCGCATTTTGTGGGTACTAAAGGTAAAATTAATGTTTTTAATAAAGACTGGATAAATTGTTCTCACGGCGACACGCCGCGAAAATTTGTATTTTTTTAAGCCGGATCATTATATTATACCAAAGAATAAAGAAATTAGTTTTTAGTGATGTAACCGCTAAAACAAAAAAACGGATTAATAGAAATATGGCATCAACGCTTTTGTCATGTTAATAACGATTACTTGGTAAAAACTAGTAAAATGATAGTGTAAAAGGTCTCCACGCTTAACTGATATGGTAAGACTCATTGTATACCGTGTAAATTAGCAAAGTCCAAGAGAGTTTCATTCAAAAAGACGGGGGCCGTAAGATCAAAACGTCCGTGGAATTGTGCTGCATGGACCTCTGGTGCAATGCCAACTGAAAGCCAAGGCGGTAATAAATATTTCTTGAGTATAATTGACTATTATTCAAGAAAGGTGACTGTATTTCCCATCCAAAATAAATCTGACGTATTTCATACGTTTATAAGATTTCAGAAACGAGCAGAACGTTTTCTAAGTAAAAAGGTAATAGCAGTTAGAACTAATGGCGGACTAGAATTTTGTAATAAAGATATGGATAATTTCTTGACAGAACTGGGTATAAAGCATGAGGTAACAAATTCATATACGCCAGAAATGAATGGGGTCGCGGAGAGATTCAATTTAACCGCTCTAGATGGCATCAAAACATTGCTTAAGTCTAGTGAAGTTCCCCATAAGTTTTGGGGAGAAGCATTACTTTATTTCACTTATGCGTGGAATCGAATTTGTCACAAAGACAGTAACAAAACGCCTTTCGAAAAATATTCAGGTAGAAAACCATCGGTATTGCATCTAATATCTTTTGGATGTTTGGCATATGCTGGTGTGCCAAACAAATTAGAAAAAATTCGATATGCGTGCGAAAATGGGAATTATGATGGGATACGCACAACGTACTAAGGGTTATAGAATATGGTTGATAGATGAAAATAAATTAGTCGAGACTATTAATGTAAGATTCGATGAAAATAATAGGGGAATTAATTTTAGACAAAAAAGTTAATAGTAACCTTGGATATAATTTAAACCTTCCTGATTATTATGATGATGAGGATGATTTTGATAGAGTAAAAGATTCATTAACGAGTCGTTTAGTTTCAAAGACAAGTACGGAAATTCCCTCAACATCTGAAAAGCCAGGTGTATCTTCCGATAATCATAACTTGATCCCATGTACGGAGGTTAAGTGGATTCGAAATATAGGTAGGAAAGTAACTGGATCTAACGTATATTATAGTATAGAAGGGGAAGCAACCCGATTGAAATCTTTTAACGAAATAGAGAGATACTGTAAGAGGCGTAATATTGAGTATGATCCTAGTTTATTTAATTTTTAGAAAAGATAATACCGAATCCAGGGATTTTTTCAGATTTGTCAGAGCAACAAGAAGCTCTTATGGTCGAAGTAACTATTCCTAACTGTTACACGGCGATAAGATCCAGAGACGCATCTAAATGGCATGATGCAATGGATAAAGAAATTAACGTAATGAAGGAACGTAAAGTTTGGGATTTAGTTGATCATCGGATAATATAAAAATTTTAGAAAACCGTTGGGTTTATACCATTAAATATGATGAAAATAATAAAATTGTTAGATTCAAGGCCCGCTTAGTTGCGCGAGGTAACACACAATTACGAGGCGAGTCATTTTTGACGAGTATTTAGTCCAGTCATTAACTTTACTATTGTAAGATTATTTTTCACTATCTGTGTATGTTTGTGGAAATGGACGCATATTCAAGTAGATATCACTAATGCTTATTTATATGCTAACTTAGATACTGTAATCTACATGAAGCAACCAACTGGATATGAAATTGATAATAACAAAGTGTGTAAGTTACGTAAAGCAATATATGGACTCCACCAGAGTGGACGCCAGTGGGTTTTGGAATTAGAAAATAAATTAATTAAATTAAAATTTAAGAAGTTAGAGTGGGTTAATTGTGTATATATGTTTGAAGATAATGTAATTTTATTATTTTATGTAGATGACATGATTATATTTGGAAAAGAAATGGAAAACGTAAATTTTGTATTACAATTATTGCAGAAAAATTTTGATTTAAAAATTATGGGTAAAACAAAGAAATTATAAATAATAGAATTTGAAGAAATAGGTAATAGTCTGTTTATACATCAGAGATCTTACATTCGGAGGTTATGTGAAATTTACGAAAAATATAAATATCCCGTAAGTTCATTACCTATATCAAAAGGTCAAGTTCTTTCCAAATTAGATTCACCCAAAACTAGCGAAGAAACTTTAACAGTTCCTTATAGAAATTTAATGGGATCTTTTTGTCATTTATTGCTATACGCACAAGACCCGATATTATGTATGCAGTAAATGTATTATCTCAATTCCAAGCAAACCCGGGAATAAAACATTGGAATTGCTTATTGAGATTATTGGGTTATTTAAAATACACTCAAGAATATAAATTAGAACTTTCAAAAGTTAAATCATTAAAACTAAGATGTTATTCAGATGTTATGCATGGTCACCTCTAATCCGGGGGGGGGGGAAAGCTTTGTACAATATAATAATTTTTAAAGACCCAATATTTCCCATGAGGATTAGTACTTTAAGAGAACACGCGCGCGGATATAGACCCGTCACCTCTTAGTAGAACTGACTTACACATACTTTCCGTTACACGAGGCCGTGTAGGGCAGCGATGCACGTTAAATCTGTCGAGAGCTGAAATGTCCTCCCGTTGGTGTGGTAGTTAGGAGAAGTGGGTGCCAGCTCATGTATCGTCCACGTCACTTGACCATGGTTCAAAATTACGTGGTCCGTCGTTAAAAGCCCTCGTCTAGCTGTACACACACACTCAGTGGGACGTTAACATTCACTCGTTATACGAGATTTATGGTTTAGTACTTTTTTTTTTATTAAATTACATTTTCTGAGTAAATAGAGTTACTTTATATTTCTAATTATAAAATGTCTATGTTTATTTCAAAGGTAATATTTTTGTTTGTTTATTATATAATTAAAGTATTTTGTCGCTATTGTGATCTATAAGCTGGCCAAAAAAATAATCTTTTACTTTAATACAGGTAGATAAGTTTATAGTTTCAACGTTAAATATTAGTCAAAATATTAAAAATTCTCTAGAGGGGCGGCACATTAGGTCTTTGCACGAAGGCGGTCGACACCCTAGGATCGGCCCTGTAGATGGCCACATACAGCTCTTCAATGAAATAACTTCATTTAGATATTTTTCCTGGTAAAAAACAGCCAACTGAGATTAGAAATTATAGTGAAAAATGATCTTATTCCCAATTTCGCTCTATTATTAAGAATTTTTTTTAAACCTTACCTGTTTCTGTAGCTTCCGGTGAAAGAAGTTTCAGTAAATTAAAAATTACTATGGCATAAGAAAGGGTTTCAGAATTGGCCATAATCTCAATTGAATCCGAAATCTCAGAAAAAATTGATTTAACCGAAACTATTAACAAATTTGCTTCTCAGAAAGCCAGAAAAGTTATTTTATATTTACAGTAAAATCCGGCGTATAATGTGCCCCTACACATTTCGCCGTATGATAAGCACACCCTTTTTTACGAAGATACCTGAAATGCATGTGCGCAATGATCTTATGTTTTGAAGTCCTTTATTCCAGTATTATTCCAAGCTTTAGTAAAAAATAGTGCACTTTCAGAATTACAACCCTCTAAGTTCTCATTAGGAATGTTATTTCTTTCCCAGAAACAGTACTTCGATATATGCTAAAGTCTGATCTTTTTCTATGCTCATCTTTTTGTATTTTTAAAGCTCTCATTCCGATTTAAAACGCGCACCCGTAAATTTCGATCCTATTTTTTGAGTTAAAAGTGCGCGTTGTACGCCGGATTTTACGGTATAGTCTATTACTTAGTCTTAGTAGAAGGACTGTGATTTGTGTACTTTTCGTTTCACGAGATTTGCGCCTTAGTATTTATTTTTATTAGATTGTATTTTTTTGAGTAAATTCCGTTGTTTTGCATTTATAATTATAAAATGTTTATTTTTATTTTAAAGGTTATATTTTTGTTAGTTCGTTATTTTGTTAAATCATGTTGTCGTTTATTACCTGGCCAAAAAATGAAGTTGTGTGCACTTCAAATTATATTTGAGTTATTATTGTGTTTTACTTTTTATTCTTATATAAGTAGAGGAGTTTTTAACGTCAACGTTAAGTATTAGTCAAAATATGAAAAGTTCTCTAGGAGGGGGAGATACCTTAGGATCGGCCCTGTCTGTCAACTATGAATTAGACACACAGTGCCATTTCACTCACCGGAACCTAGTTTTGTGAGAGCACACCTGAGTGCTCATCTTGTCATGTCCAATATCCCATCGTTTACTGTGCCATCTTTTTGCCATGGTCAATTTTAAACTTGTCAGACTTGGTGGGGGAACATCCTCTTTGGAAACCTAATTGCTTTCTTTTTATTAAAAGAATTGAACTTTTATATCAGTTTAAAAAGATTTTATTTCTCATAATTTACTTTGTTTTTACAGGGAGAAAAAAAAAGTGGCACAACAGTACATGAGGGGCGTAAGGCCTGCTCTGCCTATTTCAGCTTTCATGACCTTAGCCACTGAGGTGCATAAGCAGATGTTCAAGTCAGGTGGTTAGTCTCTCACGAAGCCCCACAGAGTTTAATTCCAAGCAAGTTTAATACTCATTTATCGATTCACTGAAGGGATGAAAGGTTGAGTCAACCTTGCCCAGCCCAAGATTTGAATCCCGTACATGTTGTGTGGAAGCGCGATACGTTACCACTCAGCCACTGGACTTATATGTTTTTAACACAAACATAATATATATTTTTAAACTTACTTTAATATCTTCAATAAATATTTGGTGTAAAATGGCCGGAATAGGCTCTTGCACCTAATGAAATCCAACCTAACAAGTTGCGTTCTTTCCCTCTATTCATAAAATATTTTATTAATGGCGTTGCACAGGCCTCCTCTACTTTCATAAATTTTCCCTTTCCTTTACAAAAAATCAGCCCTTCTAATACTCTTTTTCAAAATGACCCCCTCCTCCGCTTAGCCCGGGCTTTTACCGAGTGTATAATTTGAAATTTCCTGTTTCGAGATGTTTTCGCTTTTCTTTGTCAGACAGGCTTATTTCCTCCCGGCGTTGCACGAAAATTTTTAAATGCATAACATATTGTCATGGAATTGCCTCTCGCTATCAGAGCTCTCGAGTAAGTGAACTTACACCGATTCTTAAACAGCTTGACAGGTGCAACCATCTAGTGGCACAAAAAAGAACGAATTATTACACACAAAAAAAGCTTTTGACATTTTATTTTTTAAATCACTAACTGTAAAAGATTAAAGTGTGATTTTTTAAAAAATAATTTGTATATAAACACATCGATATTGATTCATATAAGAAAAAATAATAAAATATGTAAAGTATTGTTGTTTTGTAAAAAAATTAAAAAAAACATTGTATCTCATGACGAAATAAATTATCTTTCCAATTAAAAAATTGCTGGCGAATAAAATTTTGAGTATTTTTTAAAAAATCATAAAAACTGAGCGATTATGTTGTTTCAAACCCGGATACAACCGTCAGTATTCACGCACTTTAAATGATCACGCAGCAAAATCTTCGGGGAAAAGTAGTGAAAAGACCTTTAAAATAAAAGGAAGAGATTCAATTTCGCATTGCGTTAATTGTTAAAGTTACGTAATTTTTTAAACAAAAAATGTAACAAAAATAATGCTTAAATATTTCTCACAAAAGGGGAAAAAAATGAAAAAGAAATTTTTTTTTTAAAGCCGTAATTTTTTCACTCTTTGTACAGATTACGAATAATATCGTACTACACACACGGAAAAAAGGTTTCGTGAGATTATTTTTATAAACAGTTATTAAATAAAATTTTGAGTATTTTTTGAAAAATCGTAAAAAAAAAAGTTTTTGATAGTTATTTTTTAAATGACTTATTCTAAATAAGAAAAGCATTTTTTAGTGTAAAATATTATTTCATTAACTCGAAAGAAAATGAAAGCGGAACGATTTTAGAAATCATTTTCATAAAAACGTATAGATTTTGACTCATTTGAGAAAAAATAGAAAATATCACTATTTTGTAAAATAAATTATACCGTATCGTGAAGTAAATTATCTTTCCGATTCTGTAATTAATTTTTGTCTGAGTATCATAAAAAAAAATAAATTGGATCGTGTTTTAAAAACGTATGAAAAAAAGGTCAAAAAATTGGAACTTTGCCGCCAGGCGGGAAAAAATGACAATAATTATGAGTTTTAAGGTTTTTAATTAATATCTTTTTATCTAATTGGAATATCGGAATATAAATGGTGAAAACGGATTCCTCGGATCATTCCCGAGCCTTTGGTACCTTCGGCGAGTTTCTGCGTCGCGCGGTTCGTGAGATGATACACCTAGTCGTACGCATAGATACGTTTGTTTACCTTCGAATTTTAATAATGTAGAGAGATGTTACTTTTAAACAATTAACCCTATTTGAAAGCAACATTAGTTAATAGTTTTTTAAAAAGAACTTAGCAACGATTGTGGCCTTATTGCAATCCATATATTAACAGAGTTTGTATAATTCCGATTTTTAAAAAATATTTCAGAAACTCCAAATTTTAATGAGCAACTTTATAAAGTCTTTGTATGTCAAAACTTAAAGAAAAATTTAGAGTAAGATTCTTCATATATTTTTTCACTTAAAATCTAAAATTTTAACAGAAAATATCATGCAATCAAAAGCACAAGAATTAACAATAAGTAAATAAAATACACACAAAATGAACAGAATAGGAACTGTAATTTTACAAACAAATTTATTCATGCACAAAATACATACAATTTATCAAAATAATGAAATCATATATCTAGAAATAAACAGGTATAAAAATTTTGAGATAAGATATACAAATCATAAAATTAATTTACACTTAAATTTCAAATGGATTATCAGGAACAGGAACGAATTCTAATGGAGAATCGTCATACAATAAGTCAGAGTTGATGATAGAATGACATGGGATATCATATAAATCTAGATGGGAGAAAAAAGGAATTCTACAATACAACACAAAATCTTATGCATCACAAATAAAATTAGTACTAAAAAATTTAATTTATACAAAAGTGAGTCTATAAAATTAATGTATAGTGAATTTACATACATTTTAAAGTGTGCTTGAGCTACTAAAGTTTAAATATCACAATGAAATGCTATATGGATATATAAATCGATATTCTTAGAATAATTTATTTTTAGAGTATAATTAATCTGCCCACATGTAATAAATATTATAGTACAGTAAAAAAAATTATAAGATCAATATCAAAAAAATTTATATCACCCCACACATTTTTACTTAGTTAAAGTTGCACTTGTTTGCTTTTTTTTTAATGCCATGAATTAAGAGCATAAAAATACAAATTTAAAAGTTAAAAATTTCTGAAATTTTTAAAAAAAACTTTCATAGATTTTAAGAAACAGAGAGAAAGAGAAATGCTTTAATGTACCTAGTTGTTTTAAAATTACAGGAATTTTTCTGAACAATCTTACACTGATTTAACAGTTGAAAGCAATGCATAATTATATAGCTAGCTTAGACATATATATATATATTATAAAATTGACATATCTGTTGTTACCACTGCCGAAACTCATGTGACATCACAGTCACATGATATCTGCAATTACATCTTTTCAGCCCCAATCAGTTCATGACCTTTGCTGTAGCTCACTTTTTTTAAAAATAACTTTCTTTTAAACAGTACATATTTGTCAATAATGGTGCACATAGGTAAACAAAATGGACAATTTAAAATTACACGGATAATATAATTTTTTTATTTACAAAAAAATTTGAAACACTTTTTGAAGAATCCTACTTGTTGAACATATTTATACAATTATTAAATTTGAGATAGAACTAAATCTTACAAGTAAAACAAGTACACGATTTAATGTCATTTTTGTGAATTCAATGGATTACACAAGATTGTACTTATCATGAGACCCTTATGTGATTTAAAGACCATTAATACAATTTCAAACAGTATAACTCATTTTCCTGTTTTCTGAATATCTAATATGCATTTGGAACTAATTCATGGTAAACAACTGTTAAAGAATAATTTAGGCAGCAAAGGATAACTAGTGCCTTAATAGTTGACATACAATCTTTGGCTATAAATTTAAATTTTCCAGAAAAAATTATAATTGCTAACTTTTTTCTTTTTATTTTTTTCTATACAATACCTCTAATATATAATTCTCCATAAGTCATAAATATTCCTTCTGAATGTTGATTATATTCAAGTCTTCTGAAATTACTTAGATGGTTTAAATTTTAGACATCTCTAATACATCAAAGCTCCCAATATATTCTAAGTATTGCAAATATTGATTGAATTTCTCACCCGATTGGTCTTTATGACATCTAAAGTTGACTAAAATTAAGGAATTTAAAATATACATATAGCAGCAATACCACCTGTCCCTTTCTTGTAGAATAAGCTTATAAAATATTCCCCTTTAAAAATATTATTTAAGCAAAAAAAAAATTTTATTCACATATTTGAATTAAATTCTTTAAAAAAAATTATCAAATATGCCACAGAATATTAGCTAGTAACACATTAAATCTCACACAAGATCTTGAATTAAAAGATCCATGTATATAGTGTATTCATAAATAATATCTTTACAAAATAATGCAGATATATTAATGCAGCTAACATATTGTTATTAAAAGAAAAAGATAATTTTGAGTTTTGAATACCAACATTTGCACAAACTAAGATTGCTTAAACTTAAGACTTGTATCAGCTTTGCCCGAATTTATTCAGTCTTAAACCCCTTAGTTGACCTTGTATCTCTTAAGTTCAACATTTTTGTGAACATATGGCGACTGTTGCATGCCATGTGATGAAAAAATTTCATCCGTGAAACTGAATTTGTTGCTACATACAGGTCTATTTAAATTCTATGATTTTTTTGCATTTCTGAACTACCAGATGGCACAATGAATCTTACTTTCTTCCCAATTTTTGCAATGAGCATGCTCATCTTGAATTTAAATTAAAATCATTTTTTTTTGGTAATTTCATTCTTATTACTTTTATTTTTACATGTCAAAATAGCTTTTATGATGGATTCAGAGAGTGTTTTTGAAAACAGTGAACTTAATATCTTTCATTCAGAAGATACTAGATCTGATTTAAACACTTCAAAGAAATAGTATTAATATTTATCAGAATATTTTTTAAAACTAAAAACTTGGATGCATTGCAGGGGAAAAACACACCAGAAATCAGTGAACAGGACATAACATATTTGGCCACCAGTGAGTGAAACAAAAAAACTGCTTACTGATAAAAACATTTTGTATATTCAAATTTGGGATTGAAAATATTAGGTTGGGGAAAAAGAAATCCATTATTTTTTTGGTAGATGGGTGTAGTGTCGATATCTCGTAAAGTATCGATCGAACAATTTCAAATTTATGCTCATTGTCAAGATGATATTTCACACTAAAAAAAATATTAAGCTGTTTTTTATTTGGTCTATTCAGTTGTGAGTTACATGGTGTTAAAAATGGAAGTCAACAAAGAGAAAATTTGGTACATTTTACAGTTTTTCTTTGATAAAGGCAAAAATGCAAACCAGGCGGCTGAAATTGTGAATGGTGTTTATGATGCTGATACAGTAACAGCTAATTACCTGCAATTTTGGTTTCATTGACTCCATCCAGGCATTTTTGATGTTAAAGATGCACCTTGCACAGACAGACCCGTCATCGAAAATGTCGATAAAATCACAGAAATAATCGAAGTTGACTGGCATGTTAGTAGTCATTGCATTGCCCAGGAGCTAAAGATCGACCATAAAACAGTTTAAAACCATTTACGCAAAGCTGGATTCAAAAAGAAGCTCGATGTTAGGGTGCCATACTAATTAACACCAAAAAAAACACGATGGATCGAATCTCCATCTGCGAAGCCTTGGCCAAACAGAATGAAATCGACCCATTTCTTAAACGGATGGTGACTGGGGATGAGAAATGGGTCACATAGGACAATATTGTGCGAAAACGATCGTGGTCAAAGCACGGTAAAGCAGCTCTTACAGTGGCCAAACCAGGACTAACAGCCAGGAAGGTTCTTCTGAGTATTTGGTGGGACTGGAAAGGAATAATTTTTTTATGAGTTTCTTCCATATGGCAAAACACTAAATTCAGATCTCTGTCAACAACTGGATCATTTGAAGCTAGCGATTGACCAGAAACGACCAGGATTGGCAACACAAGAGGTGTTGTGTTCTATTGGGACAACGCCAGGCCACACACGTCTTTAGTGACTCGTCAGAAACTCTGGGAACTTGGTTGGGAAGTTTTAATGCATCCAATATATAGTCCGGATCTGGCACCAAGCTATTACCATCTTTTTCTCATATTTCAAAATTTCTTGAGTTATAAGAAATTGGGATCAAGAGAAGATTGTGAAAATTGATTACTAGAGTTTTTCGCCTATAAGGACCAAGATTTCTATGAGAGAGGCATTATGAAGCTACCTTTAAAATGGAAACAAATTATACAGCAAAACGGTGTATATTTGATCCAAATCCAGACAATCCGATGAATGTTAAATAAAATCTTAAATTTCATGCAAAAATAATGGATTTCTTTTTCCCTATCCCAATATATTAATTTTCTGAAGTAAAAGAAAAATCCTTTTTTTTTTGGTCAACAGTTAAAAAATCCAATCAAGGAATTGAATGTCATACTATTTACAAATTAGAATGCAAAAGTTCCCCAACTGAGAACTTAAAAAATATTTGCAGTAGAGCAACTACTTTACTATGGTATCCCCTCTTTTTTTTAAAAGTAGTTTTACACAAATCACATGATAGGTGGCTTGTAACAGTGTTGTATCTTGAAGATAATTAACTAGTGGAGGAATGGGATTAATTGAGCTGATAATTAATATTAAAATTAGTTTTCTTTTGGGAAAAGATTGTTAAGGAGATTTATGAAATGTTGAAGATGGGAAAATGTTGAAGAGGACAAACAATAGCAGAATCAATTGGATTATCTAAGGCTATTTGTTAATGAACAATGTCAAAGAATTTTAACACACATATGGTGTCTCAACACACCATTCACATGTTAACTGAAGACCAAAAAGCAATTCAAATGGAAATGGCAAGATAATTAAATTTCAGCTGTTGACAAAGATCTTATCCTACTTAGCAGAATTGTTACTGGAGATGAGAAATGGTTTTTTTAAAATTATAAAGTACACATTTCTAGATAACATCCTTAACATGGAAATCATAAGAAGCAGAAATGTAGACGAGATCAATCTAAAGGGAAGGTCATATTTGAGATGTTCAACCCTGAAGGACATACAGTGAAGAGGGAACTCAATAAGTGATCAAAACTGAGTTGAGCTTTTCATAGGTGATTATGCATGCAGGGGATGGGGATAAAAGGAATAATATGTTTCTTGAACTTATTTCTGAGGACAAAAGCACCCAAGTCCATACTCTACCAAAAACTAATTCTTTTCTGTTTCAAACCATTTAGCCTAGAGTAGAAGACTTGGATGATAAATGTTTTTTATTCTTTTCCTATCCTGAACTGCTTTTCACTGTGAAGATTGGAATAGGCAAGTCTTAAATTCTCTACTCCCAAACTGAATCACCTCTCTGTAAAACACATAAGACTTAACAAACAAATCTTCGGTTCTTTTCCAATTCCCTTTGCCAAGAAAGTCAGAAATATATTAGGCAAGTCTTAAATCAAGCACCTGCACTGAGAAATGCAGAAAAATCAGCCAAAAGCATCTTTAGTTCTTTACAATTCTGAATTGACTCTTCTTGAACTGTTCATCCCCACACAATAATTCTGTCTTACTTTCTTTATCTAAATATGCTGTTTACATCTTTAAAAAATTTACTCCTTTATCTTAGAATTAAGAAATAATTTATTATAAATTATGTAATCATTATAGTAGAATAGCTACATTATTTCAGAAGGAAAATGTGGTACTTAATTATGGCCATTGACAAATTTTGCTAAACCGAAACACATTGCAAATTATACAAACTTCTGCTTTGATAAAGAAAAAATAATTCTAATTTTATGAGATTATATGAAATGCATTTATGTATATAGCAAAAACATTATAATAAAGTTACCTTCAATAGGATCTAATGACACGGTGGGTAATTGATCAACAGTTAATTCAGCAAACCGATGAAAATGGGTTGACACAAACAAATAATCAATTTCTGCTTTTGTAATTCTTTCCGATTTTGGCAATATATCTTCATAATCATCTATACAATAATAATTTTTTTAAAACACAAAATGTTGATGTTTAAAAGTATGTAACAGATGCACACACACAAAAAAAAAAAAAAAAAAAAAAAAAAAAGAACATTATATGAAAAATATCCCATTAATTATTAAGCAATTCTAAATTAAATATTGAGTTTTTAATACTGAGCAAAATTGTAAAATATCTTTATTAGACAAGAAATATGATATTTTGTTCATAAAATATTATTTGATCATTTTTACCATTATAATAAAGGTTACTAAAACATCACGATAAATCTAGAGTACCTTAAGTTCTATCTGACATATTGTTGATTTAACCAAAACAAATCTCTTATCAAAGTTTTTACAATAAAAGTTTTAAAATTTATTTTTAAATAATATTGAAATACTCAATCAACTACATCGAAAGCTTTTTTAAGGCTTAACATGTGGGGAAAAAATGAAAAATAACTTCTATTCAATAATTTATCATGCAAAAAAAAAAAAAAAAAAAAAAAAAAAATACCATCAGAATCATTATAAATATACATATTTTCTGTTTCTGGCCATTCTTCAGGGTTTTCAATCACTGGAGGCGTCTGTAAAGATTAAATTTCCATTTAATTAGGCATTCATTCTAAGAGATAAGAAAATTAAACTACTTGATTTCTAATAAAAAATAATAAAGTACTATTTAGATTTTAAATTCTATAATTTAAAACTAAAGGTACTGAATCTAAAATTAATTTTATCAGGAAAATCTTGAAAAAAAAATTATAATTTTCCTCTATACAAATAAATAAAATTGAAGTGTCTGTTTGCAATTTCAAACAGCTTTTTACTCAATGCATTTAAAAGTATATACCATACTTATATAAAATAATTTTTAAAATTTTTGTCTGTCTGTTTGTTTCAGCTAATCTCTGAAACAGTTGGACCGATTTTAAAAATTCTTTCATTAATGGAAAGCTACATTATCAGCAAGTAACACAGGGTATATTTCCTCCCCGTATTCCTACGGGAACAGGAACTACATGAGTAAAACTGTGGGGCGTTGTTTACTCCCCACCAAGTTGTCGTAAGATTATGCATTTTGTCAATACTGGAAATCTTAACAATTTTCTCACATTTGTAAAAAATAACAGAAACAGTGTAATTTAACATCTTTACCAAAAGAAATTTTTAAATGTTTTTTTATTAAATGTCAAACATTTATTAGGTTACGTTTATTAAATGTGAAACTAAATCTACAAAATTAAAAACATATTGCATATTTTTATTACTTGTTTGTTTTAAACATTTATATTATATATAGAAATAACATTCACCTGAAGCTTAAAAGATGGTTTAAGTTTCTGCTTGGGTATACTCTCCTTCAATGTACCAGAAAAATTCTTTAGATCGGAAAAAGATCCCGATTTTGGTTTTTGGTCATGGCTGGTGTTGGTTGAATTTTTCAGTCCAAGACCTTTCGGTCTATCATTTGAATCTATCAAAATGAAAAATTGCATTTTAAAATAACACAAGGCTAACTTTGGCCACATTTTCTAAATGATTTTTTTCATCAAAATAATGTTTATTACAATTATTTGCACTTTCATACTTGATTCCTATACTTAACAAAAATAAATAAATAACCATGAGCCAAGTTTCTTTGATAAAAAAATTTCACCTTTAAAAAACAATTTCTTTTCAAGCTTTTAATAAGTTAATTCCTATAAAAAATTGAATACTTTTTAACTTATTGATATGTTTATTTATATCATAAATGAAAAAATAGAATGAAGGATAACTACTTTGATTGTTAGATAAAAAAAATTCCTTCATTATTTAACAAAGATATGTTACTACCAAATAAGAATGAAATTTAATTATAATTATTAAAATTGGCAGTTAAGTTGCCCTGTGTTGATAACGAGGAATTAAAATAAGGTCATCTACTAATTTTTCATACTTTTGATAAGTAGTTTAATACTCTCCATAAAAAGAGGCCTGCTGAAATAAATGATCACA
Source organism: Trichonephila clavipes (assembly GCA_019973935.1). NCBI lineage: Eukaryota > Metazoa > Arthropoda > Arachnida > Araneae > Nephilidae > Trichonephila > Trichonephila clavipes. The sequence goes on along the minus strand of BMAU01001370.1, from coordinate 686,875 downwards.
TACTGAAAGTGATTAAATGTTGATTTTTGTTTTGTTTTGAAATCAAATTAATTAATAACAATCACAGACAACAAATACCTATCTTATGTTCCATAACATTAAAAATCAAAAGATTTAATTTTAATGCATTTGTTCTTGTTTTTGAAAAATGTGTGTTTACTTTAAATGCAATGTAAATTATAGTGGGATAATAGCCTTTGTTGCTCCATATTCCACAAAAACTATAACTGTAAATTGTAATACAGTTGATGCCGTGTCTTTTAGTATCAGAGAAAATGTTACAGGTTACTAATAAGTTCTAAATAACAAATGATGTATGTTAAATTTATTTTTATACGTGCCTTAAAGATTAAAATCTTTAAAAAATGTAAAAATATAAACAAATTTTTTTTTAAAGAAATTATGGTACTTGTGAATTATATCAGGCACCATGGTAATAACTCTCATATTCAGGTAACTCAATGCTCTTTCTTCCTGGCATACATATAATATTTTCATAAAAAATTTTAAAAATGTTACGAGATTACATCAAAATCTTCGGCAATTAATTGCTGGCATGTGGTTATTATGAAAGAACTGACACTTATTTTGAAAAATATTTTTGCAATGATGTATTGCAGCTTAATAGAATCTAAATCTAAAATAAAGTCTAATAATCTAAAATAAAAAAATGGGATTTAAAACATACACACAAAATTATACTTTTCAAAATTTTTATTATGAGAATAATGAAAACTTACTTGGTTTCAAATTTCTGCTGGATGTAATATCAGTGTTTTCTTTGAAAATGTGAGCAGACAACATGATCAATATCTAATGAAAACACATTATACAAGATTAAAATTTTTCAACTCTTCTTGAGTTTAATTTTAATAATATTTGACACTTTTCCGTTTTGGCAGCACACACGATAAAGTTACCAAAAATGATACAATCAACACCAAATAGAATGTTCTTGCTGGTAACCTTTTATCACCATATTTTCAAAACAAGTCCCAGTTTTTTCTTATCAGTAATTTCTTTCTCATAATGTACGAAAAATAGATGAAAAACCAATGAGAATTTACATTTATAACATTTTATGTGCATATTGTCGCCAATAAAGCATGCTGGGCAAGATTTGCCCCAGCGATACGGAAAAGTACCTAATATTTTTTTTAAGAAATAATTTCTGCTTACAAACTACAAAAAAAATATTAATTGTGCCATTCCTAATTTATACATTCAGCAAATACAAGTGCTAATCAAGATTCAAAAGGTAAGCAAGATGTGTTGCTCAGCAACTACTGAACAGAATGAACATTGTAAAATTATTTAGCATTAATAGAATATTGGTGCACTAGTCATTTTTCAAGTGATCTTAGAATCAAGCAAAATATATCTTTGGTGGCCAGTCTATTATAATGCATCCCCCAAATTGGAAAATTTTTTACAACTATTTGGAAGGAAACTCTGTAGTGTATTTATATCAAATCAATTTTTCTTATATATACATGTAGAAAATTTGGTATTTATGTATTATCGTAACCTATTGGCGACATAATATGAAACGAAGCGACAATTGTTGCGACAATACGTAAGTACAGAAAATTTTATATTTATACATAAACAATAACACATTTCACTAATTTTTTTTTATTTTACATCTGTAAATTTGAACATAATCTCATTAAAAAAACATGCCTAAACAAAAGCAATAAAACGATTTGCAATATCGATACTCACGTAGTTGTAATTATGAAAATGTTATGATGTAGCTCAAAATGAGAAAATACGTTAAAAAAATGCCATATAGCATACAAAGAATTCGGTTATCGATGGCAAAAAGAAAGGGGGAGGGGAAGGAAATGTGAATCATAATATAAACGAATTTTCAAAATGAAGCCATTTTAACAAATTTTTCACTAAAGATGAACACAATTACAAACAAGTAACACAAATTTGGTAATGAAAAGACTGGTATGTTATACTGGAAGAAAAACAAAAATGCATTTAGTGTATGTACAATAAGAAATTGAAACTAATTCAAATTAACCATGCTTTCGAATACTACATATGAAGTTAGCAATTCAATTTGATGCGTTAGTCACAAAACCAATGAACTCAAAAAAAATGATTAAGGACGACGGAGTATTTGTCAAGAAAATTAAAAATATATAGACGAAACAAACACTAACTTCTTTAAAAGGTTTCTTTCAAATTTCAAAATCTCAGTATCAGTTTTCAATGTTTTGTAAGTTGTGCTTGTAATTGAAAAGAACGCTCTTAAAGATAACACATCATGATTGGACACACGAAAATACTATCAACCAATCATATACATAAATTAAACACCATAATAAATTCTAGAATCTTAATGACATGAAAATGTTGTTTTTAAATTACTGTCAGAAATATTATAAATAGTTTGATTATTCAACAAAAATTAACATTTATCTTTGAGAGAATTATAGAACTATTTAAATAGAGAACGATTCAAGGAAAACATGTTTACTTTAGTTAATGCTTTGGCAACAATTTCGAATTTATTATGATCATGTGACGCATTTGAAACTCAAAGTGTAAATGTTTGTTTTTGTTCCAGTGTGTACAGGAATGTGATCGTGTAACTAAAGTTAATTTTCATATTTACTTTTCAAAATTATAATAATTTTACTTTAAAATATGAATGACCAGAAGTATTCTTTCAAGCTGATCTATTTTGTAACTGAAGGACTTTTCATTGCGATTTTTTTTTTCGTTTTACCGAAGTGCCGAGGAGATTGTGAACTTTTTCAACCTGGAAACCCTAATGAAACTAAAAGACAAATGGAACTCCTCAATATTATAAAACCATTAAATGGTTTGGTGTAAGTAACTATTCATAACAAAGCGCAATTTTCTTTTTTTGGTGAAGAATTTTGTGCTTTGCTGTATAATTTATACATTTCGAAATATTACATTTTCATTACACACGCAAATATTTACCACTTATTGTATGTTCATAAAGTAGGATATTTTCTGGGAGAGGTATAAATTTATTTTAATATTTTCATTTCAGATTTGAAGTAAAAGATACCATTGCACCTACTAATTATACTTATAATGTTAGCATCTGCAGCCATATTGAGGGAAGTGGACCTAATGTTGCTGCTGTTCAGTACGAAAAAAACAAAGATAAAAAAAAAATTTTCTCACTAGGAAAGTCCAACATGGTAGACATCATGGGAGGCAGTATGTATATAATCTCATATATATTGTTTATGTAACATTCAATCAGTAAAATTTCATGAATTTTCCTACATTTTTCAAGCATAAAACTTTTTTTACGAGTGTATTCCTATTGATTTGTTGGGGGATTTTATTGGTTGGATTGTCGTATCGGCCACTTATCCAGCCAAATTTTTCTTGCCAAATCAATAAGGGGTCAAAATTGCCAAATCGTAGGGTTTCTACTCCAAAACATAACATGCAAAAACGCGCCAAATTGGCGATTTTTCAATAATTGTCGGATCTGTAGCCGATTCGACAATTTCACTATTTTATCAATATAAAATGGTTTAGTACTTGCATATTAGCATCACCGCAGCCAAATTGGCACCACGCAAATCTAGCCATTCTTCACCAAAATCTGACTGATTTTTTTTCATATAAAACATGTTAAGATCTTTGTTGTTTTGATATCAAGGTGCAATTCATGTAGTGCCAATGGTATTTACGTATTATTGCAACTTATTGGCAACATTATATGAAACAAAGCACATGTGGTTACCAATCCAGCTCATTCGACGCATAGGAAATCAGGGTTAACAACTTGTTGAATTATTAATAGAGTTGGGATTGTTATGATAATACGCAAGTACCGCTAATTTTGCTGCGGTGATGCTAATACATAAGTACCGATAAATATGCATATTTCTGTCTGTCAATTGAGGGATTTTATCAAACATACATGAAACAATTTAAATCATTATCATTATTTATAGATTAGTGAGCTGTTCGATAAACTTACTGTGAAACTTATCAAAGAAGTTATTATTTATATCACTGAAACCATCGGGACCAGTTCATCTTATTACCCTCTTAGGTTCACTCCTAGGAGAGCCCACACCCTTGGCGCGAATTACTTTGGTTGGCGATAATTGTGCCATCTTGGTAACCCTACTTTTTTTAAACACTGCTTGTGGCAACCCTAACTATTTCTAGCATTTTCGTATATTGTGGGCGCGCATTTCGAATTTCATTTTGTTGTTGGGCTCTGGGCTGGCTGCGTGTGTGTGGGAATATACTTTAGAATTTTTTACTTTGTTGAATGCGAAAGGTAAGAAAGAATTGATTGAATGCTGAATGAAGGAAGGAAGGATTGATTGCTTCAAGTTATGAATGTCCTAAATGTAATGATCGGCATGATGTAACATGGTCGGCAATAAAACGCTTTCTTCGAAATTGTACCAGCCACGCCGAATGTATGTTTGACCATTACCTCGCAGAATAAATATGGCGGCGCTCACACGATCATTCGCATAGCGATGAGACCTTTAAAGCTTTTTAAAATCTGTTGTTACGCTGTACACTCCACTTGGAAAAGATCAGCAATAAGAAAGTAAGTGCTGTTTTTATATTTTTTATCTTAAATGTTTAATTTCTGTATTGTTTACATATATTTTCATTACGCATCCACTTTTTCCCGCTATATTCCTTTGCCGCCATTGTCGGCTTTGCTTGGCGGCATCTTGTTCTGGCTTGGCGCTTTTTTCGGTTTGTCGCCAAGGGTGTGGGCTCTCCTAGGATTTTACCCCCTCTTAAATGCCACCAGTATATATATATATGTGCCACTCAGCCAGTGTGTTAACTGCTCATATATATGTCTGTCCAAAATACGATCCTTTTTCTTGGTGGTGCTATCAGTGAAACTATTCCAAAAGCTTTGGAACGCATTAAAATTATTTTGATAATGTTTGTGAAGGACTTCCTTTTTTCAGAAAAAGATTTGCTTATTCATGCCATTTCTTTCCCCCAATACATAGCATATGCATGCCTGTGTGAAAAATGGTGGCACTAGGGGCAAATCACTTAGCTTTTAATCAATGATCAAGGAGTTAGGTAATATGAAATTGTCTAATTTTCAGTAGTATCCGTTTATTTGAATTAATTTTATTGGCCTTGATAATTAAGGTGTCATAGTCATGTGTTTATAGCTGGGGTGATGTTCAAGTCAGGCATGTGGTTTTGAGTTATGATTCCATAGAAGACCTCTCCTACTGAATAATTGAGACTGCTTTGTGTTAAATGGAAGTTATCCCATGAATTCTTTAGTGATGCAGAATGATAGTTTGTTTAGAAAGAGATGTCAACTTTTCAAATATTGACTTGACTCAAAATTATTGATATTCTTATTGCCATATTTATTCAAATCTATGCCACACCTTAAATTTTCAATACGTTTTTTTAAAAAAATATTGCAAAAAGGCATATTGATATTCATTGTTTATGAAATTAAAATGAGAACTAATAAGAAATGGATAATTAATTAATTTTACCAGCTTTCAAAACTATAATATACATACATGGTCCGGTTATTGCTCTAACCTTCAGTATAGGTTCTATTTCCCCCATCCACTGAATTTTTCTGTCTTTGGGTTTAAGCTGCACCCGATTTTCAGCAGCATTAACATTGGAGGGGGGGCTTAGATTTGAATAAATAGGTATTATCAATATTTCTAATTTTGCTCTGAGGTAATTTTAAGGAAAAATTGGTACTTATGTAGTCTATCAATCATTTTTCTGAAATCAAAACCACTGCCAAATGCTGTAATATGTAACTACTAATGAAAAATCTTTAAATATTTTCTGTGCATGCTCAAATACAATAGCATTGTTTGTTGGTTGTCCTATTTTTCTCCTTGTATTTTATGAAAAATGATGAATATGTGGGTGGGATTAACCTTCTGAGGAAGAGAATGTTGTGTAGTTTTTCCAAAGCTACAGTATCATTCTATCAAAGAAATAGTGTGCTTATGTGAGTGCAGTATGTCTGTTTATTTAAAAATGCTCATGATGCCACCTGAATAACTTAATTAGATCTTTTGCTTTTATTTCAAGTGTACATGTTTCTTTAAAGTGTGATATTTAATTTTTCTGAGTCTCTTTGCAAATTTATATGTTAAATTGCCAATATGAAAGGAGAAGGTTCAGGAATTTTGTTTTGTGCATGTGCACAAATGGTGACAATATTTTCTGCTTTGGTAAAATAGATCAACAATTTAACATGCAGGCACCAAAATTATTTTTATGGAAGACTCCATCATTTTCAGGTTCTGTTTTTGTGTAACAAATACACCGTAAAACAATATTTTATTGAAAATAAAATGATGTAATCTCTTTATAATAAGATTAAATTCAATCAAACCTTCCATTAAATCTATGTTTACTGAATTCAAAGATTTCTGTCAAATTTCTAGATGGAAAAAATGTTTTTACAACTTAATGGAGTGAAATATTAATTTTATGGTGAAATTGTCGAATCGGGCGCCTCTTCGCCAAATTTTGAAAAATTGCCAATTTGGCGCATTTTTGTGTGTTGTGTTTCGGAGTTGCAACCCTACCACAACACACAACGCCGGAGCGCGAAATTCAAGATGGCGAAAGGAAAATCATTAAAAAATAGCATTTTAAAATTTTGAAACTGAAAATTGCTGCAAAAGTCAGGCATTTAAAAATGGAAATAATTTCACTTACCTTTAAAAAATGCTGCTTTTTCCGACATTTATGATGATGATGATTTGCCTACTGCATACCAGTGTGCTACTGCATATTTCTGAGAGCACCTTCCAAAACATTTTTATTTTTGTATCACTAACAAAATGGGGCACAAATGCATATTACTCAATTCAAACCAAAATCCTTTTTTTACACTCCTAAACACATGGGTATCCTCTTTCACACTGGACTGAATTTTGCAGTACCATTCAAAAACCATCATTCACTTTCTTACCCGTTCTTTCTCTCAATTCCATACTTTTTCCACATTTCGGGCATGCATACGATGATCCAATCAAACCTTCTTTCATGCACCATTCTAAAACAGCTTTCTTTCCAAGCACAGGCAACATGGCAAAAAAACCTTTAACAATAGTAATCGTAATTTTTCATGCGTTCATTCAAATTAATCCTAACAGCATGGCTGGACATCATAGCAATCTTTTGAAATTTGTGGAGAAAGAAATAAAAATTTTACCTGTAAAAAGTAATTCCCAAAATGAAGCCAAACAGCTGACCCAACCGGAGCAAAAGAAATAACCGTTTCCTCATTAATGGAATTTTTAAACCAATAAAAGCTTTCTGCTCATCCGCGAGAAAGACTGTTGAAGAATTAAACTGTTAAAAAAAAAAGAATTACGAATGTGCTAACTTGCCGCGATATCGTGAAAAGTGTTAAAATTAAAAAAAGCTACTACGCGTGCGCCAAATTTTGCCAAAAAACGATTTCTCCTTCACTGGAAAACAAAATTCAGAAGGGTTACTAGATTTGGCGAGAAAACACTTGGCGCAAGAGACGCCCGATTTGACAAATCAACCCATTTTATTACTTATCAAGTAGTTCTGTGTGTGTATTTTAATAAAAATCTTGGTTCGATCCTAGGAAAGCTCACACCCTTGGCGCAAATTATTTTGGTTGGTGATAATTGCGCCATCTTGGTTACCCTATTTTGATACACTAGATAAGGTAACTAATTGTTTTTGGAATTTTCATATTTTGTCGACAGGCATTTCGAATATCATTTTGTTGTTAGGCTCCAGGCTGGAAGTATGGCTGCGTGTGTGAGGGATATACTTTAGAATTTTTTACTTTGTTGAATGTGAAAGGTAAGAAAGAATTGTGTGATTGAATGGTGTATGAAGGAAGGATTGATTGCTTCGAGTTATGAATTCCTAAATGTAATGATCGGCATGATGTAACATGGTTGGCAATAAAACGCTTTCTTCGAAATCGTACCAGCCACGCCAAAGGTATGTTCGACCATTACCTCGCAGAATAAATATGGTGGTGCTCACACGATCATTTGCGTAGCGATGAAACTTTAAGGCATTTTTAAAATCTGTTGTTACGCTGTACCGTCGACTCGGAAAAGATCAGCAGTAAGAAAGTAAGTGCTGTTTTTATATTTTTTTTATCTTAAATGTTTAATTTCTGTATTGTTTACATATGTTTTCATTACGTATCCACCTCATCCAGCTATATTCACTTGGCGCCATTTCGTTTTCCCTTGGCGCTTTTTACGGTTTGACGCCAAAGGTGTGGGCTCTCCTAGGATTTTACCACAATTTTAATTACTTGAAATATAAAAGTATAATTTTTTGTTCACAATCTTCTAAATAAACGTTTTGCTGCCCAAATTTTGTAGCATTGTTGATTTATTATTAAAATACATAATTTTAAGTACTTACTTATTAGCGTCACCACAGCCAAAATTGCTCCATGAGAATAATTTTTCTTCATATAAAACATGTAAGAATCTTTGTTTTATTGATATCCCAGTGCAATTCACGTGTCGCAAATTTTGTTGCAGTGAGGCTGATTCGTAAGTACCTAATTTTATATATACTCAACTGTTTAATGTATGTTTTAGTTTCTGTTATTTGAATTGCAAAAAGTAAGGGTTTAAAAATGTTGGTAGATGTGCAAAATACTATCAGCCATTTTTACCAAACTAGAAAAGTACCCAGATGATGTGGTATTCTACTATTAATGTATTTTGGTACTGTATTTTGACTGGTGTAAGTTTACCTGGAATTGCACAAACTTTTTTTTTATCAATGGGATTTCATGTGTGTACCAAAATATATTAAAAGTTTGGATTTGAAAATTCTTTCTTTTTAAAGTACCCATATTTTATAGGAGACACACACACACACACACACACACACATATATATATATATATATATATATATATATATATATATATATTACATGTTATTGAATTTGAAACTTGTTTCATTTCCCTCCTTCTGTTATTTTGTCCCATAAATTATAATTCACCCTGATAGTTTTCCTTATATATTTATCTGTTCAGTTTTCTTATTTATTTCTTAACCCATAGCTGACTGGATACTTTTGACATATTATGGTGGTGACAAATATGGATCCCATTGTAATTACACAGAAAGAGTTACACGGATAATGATTATTTGTGATCCTAATGTTTTAAAAGTAAGTTTCCAGCACATTCCTATAAAATATATTGTTATTGTACATTAATATTAAGCTAAGTTATACATTTTGTTTAAAATTTTTATTTGTTTGTTAGTCAGGAGCAAATGTTTTTTTTTCTATGATTATGGTTGAAGCTCTATTTTTTCAACTATTTGTATTAGTATTTCTAGCTGCATAAGCTTGCAATGTATGGGCTTTTTCAAGTTAATAACTTTCCCCCCTCTCCAGGGAAAATACCCCTCTTGACATCAGCACTTCTGGTTACGTCTATATTTGGTATTAAAATTCCCTTTTTCAAAATTTCTTCCACTTTCCCCTGTCAGATGGGTTTCTTGCTCTTCCATTCAATTTTTAGACCAAAAGGGAAGTGGGAACTTCGCAGAATAGAAAGTAATTTCGTAGAGGGCTCAAAAAATTTTAAAATTATTTTAGAGAGAAATTTTAAAATAAGAATTTCAAAATTACACACCTTGATAATTGTGACATTGCTTAGACTATCTCCTATATGAAGAACAAAGTTAAAATGAGAAAAGATGAAAAATTCATTTTTGGAAACAGAATCGCACAAAAAGTTAGAAAAGCCCACCATTGCATGGGCTATTTTAAATATAGTGTATTTCTCAGGCATGGACAAAGAAAAGGAAGTCTAATATAATATTTAGCAAAACTTAATACAAAGAAAGATACAAAAATTTATAGTTTAGGTGCACAATAGTAAATAAACATCCCAATTAATGTTTTTTTTTAATAAAACTTGTCATAAAGAGAAGTTTTTTTCCGGTTAGACAGGTTTTTATCTTTGCTGTTCTATTTTTAGAGTAAATATGCATTTTCAGATGTGTAAAATGAGTATATGAGTGCTCAATTTTTAAGTGAAGGTTTTTAGATTTCACAAAATCGTTAACAAACAGTCATTTTTAAACAAAAAAATGTAAGACAGAAATTACCTAAATAAAGCATAAAAAAAGGCTACTGGACAAAAAACACATATTATTTTTTAAAAGTTGTTTTTAAGTAAATTTTTCAATTTTCAGTAAAAACAATGGATATTAAGGTTTGACTTAAACAGGAAAAAGTTTTTGTGTGATTATTTTTAGAAATTACAAAGTTATATTAATTGTGTGAGTTAAATTTCAATTAACAATCCAACTATCATAAGAAAAAATTTGGGGGATTTAATTTTTTTTTAAATTACCAGGATGTAAACTCGATTGATTATGACTGTGAGAAAAAGATACAAAGGGATTGGAACATTGTGAAACCAATATGGTTGTGAAAACTAGAGATATTCGTAAGGAAATTGAGGAAACAGGGGGATTAACAATTGAAATAAATAAAATGGGAGGAATATATATACCTGGTTCTTTGAAAATAAAGAGCAGAGAACAAGTATCTATAATATGAATCCAAGTATTTATTGGGAAAAGGTTGTTGTGAAAATATAATTTGTTTCTTGTACAATAATTATCATGCAAGATATATCCTTTTCTTTTCTTTTTTTGCTGCATGTAAGTAAGAAATTATCTTAATACTTACTTTGAAATTTTTATGGCTAGTGCTGACAATCAATTAAATAATGTAATTGACAAAAAAAAAAAAAAAAAAATACGGGAACACACACACACCTTTAATTACTTTTACATTTTTCATCATAGTTAGATAAAATGGAAAACAATATTTATGGTTCAGAACTAAATTATGATGTCCGTGGATTAATATAATTAACATCCACAGATGATATTTTCTGCTTTGAATTTGGCCTTTTTGTTTATCTGCCTTTGGCATTTAAAAAGGATTTTAACTTCAAATTGCATAAAATTCTGCATGTATGTTTCATAAAGATTGTATGTTTATAAATGTTAAATTTTCTTTTAATAAAGTAAAAATACTTTGCAAGAATAGACTAACATGTACCAGCTTTTTTACACTTATACATCTCATTTTATGGTTTCTAATAGATGCTCTTTTGCTTAGGTAAAATTTGAATTGGCTTGGGCTGATTTAATGAACTTTCCTGAAAAAAAATTACCAAAAGCAATTTCTCCATTTCAAACTTCCATTTTTTTTTTCACTCCCTCCCAAAAGACAGGTTTCAAATTCCCTACATTTTATTTTTAGACTGAAATAGAAGAGGAGGGAATTCACTGTTGCACTTCATAATTAAGTTTTGAAAATTGGAATTTTTTTAGGGCTTTATTTTTATGTTAAAGCTTTCGAATTTTACGTATCAATGAACGACAATGGGAATTATTAAACATAGAATACAAGGAAAAAATTGCATAAATATTTCCTGAAAAAAAATACTATTAAACGGAAAACAATTTTTTTCTGCACAATTTTTAAATAAATTGTCAATTAGTCAAAACACACAGATAATAAGGTTGGGTATAAGGGGGAAAGTTTTATGGGGTTATTTTTCCAATTTGCATAGTTATTAAATGGTTAATCACATTTTGAGTAATTTTTGAAAAATCGTAAAAAGTTTTGGAAGTTTGTATTTTTTAATCGCCAGGTCTAAAAGAGCAAAGTGTACACTTTTTCAGTATGTATGCTTGAATGATCACAATTGTGTTGAAATAGACGCAGAGCAATTTAGAACACTTTGTGAAAACATGCTCAAAATGGATTAATTTAGAAAAAATTGCAAAAGCAAAATATTATTTTGTAAAAAAAGATTATCTATTTCAGTGCTCCGCAACCTTTTTATCGCTGACGACCAGTCAAAATTTGATAATTTTACCGCGGCCCACTGTGGGTGGAATACGTTGATTGTTTATATTTTAAGTTTGTTTTGATTTAACAATTTTAATTCAGTTACATTTAAATATGCCTTCAGAATAAAATGTAGTTACACCAAAAATGAATAAAAGGGATTTAACATGGAATATAAAATGATTTCCATGGAAAATTGTGCAAATCCGAGAAAAATGCACCTCTAAATAAAATGGCAATAGTTTAATGTTCCTTAGGCGGCCCGGCATCATTTGATCCATGGACCAGGGGTTGCGGATCACTGATCTATTTGATTCTGGAATTATATTTTGTCTGATTTTTATATGGAGGGAAGAATGGCAGTTTTAAAAACAACAATGTTGGAAATCTTTCCTCCTGCCATCTGTTGAAGTCTGTATGATAAATGGCATACAGGGGTAGATCAATCAAGCATTTTATCATTTTTTATTAATATGTTTTAAATTAATTGTAATTTTGGAATTTAAATTGTCAAAATGGATTCCTCTGATTGTTTCCCATTTTTTGGCACCTTTACATGTTTCTGCATTCAACAATTTGTAAGAAGATTGCCTTGCATAAGTAGATGCAAGTTTATCAGTTTTTAACTGTTTTTGAATTTTAATTCTGTTGATTTTTCCATCAAATAATAAGAAAATAAGGTATATTTTAAATGAGAAATAAAGTGATCATTTTAAAGGACTAAAAAGTTTTTCTATTTCCTTAATGTAAGTAAAGTTTTAGATCAGGTTTAAAAAAATTTTTAAGGTTAATTTGTCTTTGTGTAATTTCACTAATTATTTTATAGAATTGCAATATTAAGGAATTTTAACCAAAAATTTCCCTGATCAATAATTCTATACTGCTTTTTTGCTCTGTAATAAAAAAAAAATACTGAAATATATTCATTTTCCAACTATTATTAATGAGACATTACTGAAAGTTTTTAATAACAAAATCAATTACATAAATAGCTTTTTATATTCCCCCATGTCCTAAATTTTTAGAAATATTATCTAGCATTTACATGAGTAATGAAAGCTTCATATATTTATGTAGATATTTTAAACAGGTTTTTCATCTGAAGAGACTAATGAGTTGTGCAAATAAATGTAATTATAGTAACAGTTTGAGATGTATGACAATATTGAGTTTTCACAGACAATGATATTGGGTCATTATCAAGTTCTTGGTTATAAAATGTGAAAAAAAAAACTGATATATTTATGGATTTAATTAATCATAATGTTATTTATTTGAAGAATTACATTCTCTTAAAAGGTGTGTTTTTAATCGTCTTGAATTTCTGTTTAATTTTATTGTTAAGTTAATTTTAAAAAGTGAAAATTTTCTTTCGTAAATATTTAATTATATGTATAATTTTCTGTATGATTAATCAATTTCTAAAAAAGTATGAGTGTAAATTTTAAGGAAATATGTCAAATCTTCTTTCAATTTTGACACAATTCAATAATACTACTTTCTTTTTTGCAATAGGCATCTTTTTTTTTATCATTGGTTGGATAACAGTGTTAGCTGAAATCTATCTATTAAATCATAGTAAAATTCAGTAGAAACCAGTGGTTACTATGCTCAAACAGAATAGTGCCCAGAAAGCAGCATAATAATAAACAAGTTTCTAAAGGTTCTGTCGTTATGACTCACACTTTCTCAATTGAGTAGCCAATTAAACAAATGAGCTGGTAATGAAGCATCAATTTTAATAGATTTTATAATAAATATTTTTTATATCCTTATTAATAACTTTATTTAAAAACACATGAATTAAAAAAGGGGAAAATCAGTTGAGTTCATAATAGACATTTTTATTTATTTTTTATGGAAATGTCTTGCAAAATATAAGATTTAGTTTGCAAACTGTTTCTTCAACTTTTTTGTTGTAGTTGTTTGTTAAAGTTATCAAATGCAATAATTTGAAAAATAATTTAAATCTGATGTTTCTGAAATTTTATTAAAAATTTTTTTCAAAATTTTGATTAGTGGAAATCAAATTATTAATTTTCATAATTCTGTTAAAATTATTTGTTAAGAGAACTATTAAAGTATTTAGTATTGGAATTGATATGTGTTCTAAATATTTTTAAATAAATTGTTTGATAACTCTGCCCTCGATAATTTCTATTTGTCTCTCTCCATTTAAACTGCTATTAGGAATATTGACTTCATATTTGATGCGAGAGGATATATATGTGTTTAAAAAAATATATATGCTGCTTTATGAAATTGAAAATTAGTCTGTTATTTCTATTGTCACATTTTTTAGTCTTTTAGTAAGTTTATTTATCTTTTCTTAAGTTTTTTTCCTCTTCTAAACTTAAAAAAAGTGCGAAATTAATAAGCAGTCCTTTTTGTAATATTGATCACAAATTAATTTTTTTTTCTTTCATAGAAGCTCAATTATTTTTAAATCTTAAAATTTTTTATTTCGTTTTACATTTCAGGGAAAATTTGAAATATTAGAAGAAAGAAGATTGAGCAAGAATATGTCAAATTGCTACTATCTTTTTGAACTTGGAAGCAACATTTCTTGCACTGTGAAAAAAGAAGAAATATTGCCACAAAAACTTAGTTCTGGGAGTGTATTTTGCATTTTGTAAGTATATCTGAACAAGAAAAAGTACTGAAAAGGGCTATAAAATATAAAATAATAATTAGGTTTTTTAACTCTTTAACTTCTTAAAAAAACTGGAACAAAAAGTTTTATATTCAAATTTTATTTATTGTAAATTGTTAATTTTGTTATTGTAGAAAGAAATATATTTCTGAAATATAACTAAAGAAAAATATTTTTAAATACATTAGCGCAAAAAATTCTATAGATTGTCAAATTTTTAAACTGTTCCCCAAATTAAAAAAAAAAAAGATTAAGAATAAAAAGATTGTTCAAAATGACAAAAAAAAAAAAAAAAAAAAGAGGCAATAAGTATATATTTTTGTACTTAATATGTATAATTTTTTTTTATCCTTTTGTTCTCAATTATAAAAATAATCTTTGCTAAATATGTAAAAATGTTAAGAAGAAAAATTCAAATACTCTTTAAATATATCAAAATACTGTTGAAAGTAAAATATGTGTTTTTATCAATTCTTATTACAGTTTTAAAACTTGCAAATTATATTTGCTAAATATTCAGGTGATTCAATATTTTTGTAAAAATGTGAGATGGTATTAAAAAATAAAAAAAAAATAAGTGCAAATTTTTAAATGTGTGCAGAATGAGAAATTAGTATAAATACTAAAATCACATTGCTTATATCTTACAGATTTTTTTTCTCAAAACTTTTCTGTTAAAAAGTATTAATTGCAATTATATAATGAATATACTGCAAAGAAATTTTAATATTTTATTTCTTTTTGATGATTTTTTTATTATACTTTTTTACCATTTTGTTTTCAAGGAGAAATCTTAATTGTTTTATTATTATTTGTGTATTAATTCCTTAACTAACAAAGAAAATTTATGAAATTCACCCCACCCACAAGCATGGGTTGTTACACAGTTTATTGGGGGGGGGGAAGAAAAGATATGTTTTTCCTCCTAAAAAACCACTTTCACTGTAAAAAGGAATAAAAGAGAAGAAAACAACAAAATAATAAAATAAAAATGAAGTATTTAATCTCCAGATTTACAATATAGTAAAAAAAACAAATTATAACTTATCTGTTCTGTGATATATCCTAAAACTTGGTTGAACACATAATCCAATTATAGAAAAGAGCACACTCAAGTGAAAAAACAAAAAATGTTTAGCTATGAATTTTATCATTCCTGGAATATACCCTTTCAAATCCCTTCCCCAAAATAAGTAAGATTTTTGTCATTTTATTGTATTTCAAAGCCATGGGACTAATTTTAAATAAAGCAGCACAATACAAAAAATCCTCCTTTGGAAGGACGAGTATACACTTCCGGGACACTAAAGGCACCAGCTCAGCAGGATGTGTATACACGCCCGCAGCACTTAAGGGTTAAATCATGTCTTGGATGAAAAGAAGCCAAACATATTTTATGAATGTCCTTTACATGCATTACAAACTATTAAGATTTTTATTATTATTAAATTAGTGGTGATAATGTTATGAAAAGATGTTTATTTTTGAAATGATGTTAACATTTAATTATTAGATGATATTCATTTATTGGTGCTTAAAGTGTTTGCTTTTAATAAGAATTATTGATTATTAATCAAAAGGAATTACCTTGCTATTTTAATCTTATTATTTTTGCTTGGGTAAAATAAATAGGTATCTATACTTATTATGTAATGCAAAATCTGGAATTATATGTTTGAGAAAATTTTCTACAACTTAATATCAATGAGGGAAGGTATTAAAATGTTTTTATGCTTAAAATTATTTGGAATGTAAGTTTATGAATATACAGTCAGACCCTGATTTACTGAAGCTCTATTTAATGAATTTTGTGATTTAATGAATTTTTTTCTTTCCCTATTAAAATGAAGGCACCCCCACCCCATATTTAACGAATAATAAGCCCCAAATTAAAGAACTATTTCAACTGCTAATTTTTTTTATTATTATTAATTTGTATTAGAAAAAATTAGATTTTTTTTTCAAATGACATTTTTTTTTTTGTCAGGAATAAAAAGACTTTTCTTGCAAGCAAGCAAGCAATTTTGACCGGAATGGGTGTAGACCATTATTAGTCTTTATATGCACTGATGAGTCATGAGTGTTACCTATCATGTGAGTTTTGAAAGGGACATTAAATTGCTTTCTTCCCTCATTCCATTCCACAATGAAGGGGATATTTTAAGATTTTGTTGCATTTGATGACGGACTGCCTTTCTGAGCAACTGAAGTGAAGCAAATTGTTGATTTGTTAGAGCCAGTAAATAGCAATTGTGATGCAGACACTGAAAATGAAACTTCTATAAAACTGTTACATTTTCTAATACTTTGCATGGAATGGAAACTTTGAAAACATACCAAAATGTAAATGATGCAGTATTTTTCCCTCTGCACATAGTAGAAAAAGAACTCTTTTGTCAGGAATAAAAAAAATTGTCAAACATCTATTAGTCAACAATTTAAAAATTTTCAATTAACTTGCGTGTAATAATTCACTAATACAATGGATATTTTTTGTGTAGTTGCTCATTATAAAATTTTTGGAAGGTAAGTGCAAAAAATTTGTATTTTTTTGGAACCCTATATAATGAATAACACTGAATTAATGAACAAAATGTTTAATCCCAATGAATTCATTAAATCAGGCTCCGACTATGTGTAGAATTATTTTCTTGAAGAATAATTATATGATTTGTTTCTAGAGATGGAACATTATTATTTTAATAAAAGATTAAATGTTATTTTTCAGGTTTTTTACTGTAGTTTCAGTGTACCTGATATGTGGATTTTTGTATAAACGCATTGTAATTGGTGCAAAAGGTATGGAACAAATTCCCAACTATACTTTTTGGAGAGATTTTGGAAATTTACAGGCAGTAAGTATATTTGTGCAAGTTTATGTTTTTTTGTTATTATTTCCACAACCGAGGTTTTTTTTTAAAAAAAATTTAAAATGTTGAATAGAATTAAAAAACTACAAATGTGTGGACATTTAGGTATGTGAATATATTTATATATGATTATGCATTTCATGAACGTATGCACCGGTATGTGTTGTGTAATATGTAGGTTAAATTACAAAAAACATACATTGTAGAAACTGCCTTTTATTTATTTTTTTTGAAAAAAATGCACATCAGTAGTAATATTTTAAAAAGAGAATACTTACTTTTCCAAGCATCTACATTTTGGTAGCCTAGTGGTTAGAGCATCGGACTCCAGACCGGAAGGCCTGGGTTTGATGCCCGATGCCACCAAAACACCCTCCGAGTACACACGGAGTACGTGCTCGTTAAATCAGTGGGTTCGTAGTCTTGTGGGCTTAATCACGAGCGCAGGGACTGGAGAATATTTCCCTCCCCTTCAGTCTAGATGCAGAAATTGTGGAGGTGGAGATAGAGGTCGTGTCGCCATCTATCGTCCCTTCGAGGAACCGCCGAGCTAAAATCGTACTGTCACCTGTATGGTGCTCAAGGCCAACGACAGGCGTACCTCTAGCCCATGCCACGATGAATTTCGTGGGCCTCGATCTGACTGCGTCAGACAGGTGGCATCAGACAACAACAACAACAACAACATTTTGCAAAAGCACTCATCAAAATATTTACTATATTATGATTATCCAAATTTTCATTTATAATGTAATCTTGGAACAATTCTCTTAATTTTATATTAAAACTGGAATGTTTTGAAGGTTTTTTCACAGTCGGAAGTCGACAGACAAGGTGCTGGGTTTCTCCCAGCTGTCAAGCGAGTTTACTCAACATCAAATGACTAAATTGGCCATCTGCTAGCCTCTGGCAATGGAGTTAGCCTCGGTCAACACAGATACAATGCTTCTCATATTTCAACGCAAATAAATTCAGCTCCAGCAATTTTATTTTTAAATTCTAAAGGTTGCTATTATTAATTTTTAATCTTAACTTTTATTTTTTAAAATTCTTTTTAATATTTTTTCTAACCACCCAAGTTAATATCAATGTTTAACAACAGCCTCAAAGATGTAGGATTTAGATCTCATCTGAGATCAAGTGCCCGATGATGATTCTACTCAATTTCATAAATTAGATTTTTGTAATAAATGATATAACAGTATCAAACATAAATACTTTTGAATCCTTTGTGAAAACATCTTAGACTCGCTTTTTTTCAGTAACAATATACAAGTGATTATGATGTCTTTGCCAAATATGTTTGTAACTTTATCTTGTAAGATTATGAAAAAAAAACTACTTGTCCAACACCAATTTTCATTGGTAAAATAATGTAAAAAGAAATGACACAAAAACTTTAAGAGTGCATTGTAACATGGAACAAATTCACTTAACAAAATCTTGACAAAGGTATTGGAAGATGTTTGCAATTTGTGAAATATGTTATATAAAACCACTTTGTAAAAAAAATATTTTAAACTAATACAATAATTTTTTATCAGTTAATGTTGGAGCTTATTTAACATTCCAAGAACAATAAATAGAATATTTTAAAAGCATTTGAATATTTTTTAAAAATAATATAAAGATAACAAATAAGATGTGAGAATGTTTCTGATAATGAAGCAGCTTTTATAGAGATGTTAGTTTTAGACCATTTTAACCTCAATACAGTAGTTTTAAGAAAAAAATTCACATTTATAAGCTTGTCAGATTTTTCTTATTTTGAAATAGTTAAAATACAAATAAAAATTTTCCTATAAATCAAAAATACATGATCAATTATAAGTTCTTTATATTTTCCTTTTTCCTTCAAAAATTTCTATCACTGATAATTTATTTATGTAAAATATTTTATTTGTAATGATAAGGGGATATATCCTTCACCATTAATTTTAAAGTAGATCAAATTCTTAAATTTTTTTGGAAAAACCCGTATTTTATAAAATTACTCATTAACTTGAGTTTGATGTTATTCTCACTTTTTATTGCTAAAACTCATGCAATTAAAATAACTCAAATATTTAAAATGTTATCTCAACTTTTAAGCATCCATTCTTCTACTGATGTCAAGATTAAAAAACAAAAAATTCAATATTTAAAGCTTTATGTGGGCATTAATAAAATAACATAATAGAAGATAAGAATATTTCTTAAAAAGATGATGTATCATTTGTAAATTTTTAGGATGGTTGTGATTATATTTGTCGATGTGGTCCACGCCAAGAGTCCCACGCATATCGAGGAATCGATGATCATTTGAAAATGGATGAAGAAAGAGATGACCAGTTACTTAATATGTGATACTTCATACAAATTAATCTACTTTTCATGTATATTTCAGTAAATTCCTCAAGCAAATATTTTATTTATATTTTTTATATAAAAAGTATTTAAACTTTCCTATGGTGTGAGTCTCCATATTTAAAGGAATTTGTACGATTTTTGATTTATAAATATTTTCTAGTCATATTTTTAACTTGTATTATTTGGACATTTTTCTCTAATTATATATATTTTGTTAGGTAATATTCGAAGAATTTTATACCTTGTTATACTTAGATTATTTTACTTTTAAATTCTCTGAGTATTATATTTGACTGGATAGAAGGAAAAAAAATGAAAATTCTATTAAAAACATGCTTATCTTTGTATTTTAGTTAATGTCAAAAATATAAATGTATATCGTCTGCCTAATTATCAGATTGCGTAACTCCACCGGCGTTACTGATTTGATATAGGAGTGCAACGCGCTTTTTGGCGCGATTCCTTAATCCTTTTGTTTTGTCTACGCCATGCCTCAGTGCGCACTCCGCTTTAAATTTATTCCTCGATCAGTATATATAATCACTACTTTTTTTTATTTCATAATAAAACTTGATTTCGAATGGAGTGGGGATGGCAAGATTTGAACATAAAATAAATACAACAGAAAGTAATATTAATGTATTACACTTCCAGATATAAATTATTTACACTATTTTAAGCGTTCATTACACAAAATTTGAACAATGTGTTACTTTTGCTGAGCAGAGATCCCGCGGAAAAGAAACCAAAACAAAAAACTAACACTAATATACGTTATCCCCTTGGCAACCACATCGCACGATAAAAATATCAAAGTAAACCATATTATAATATTATCGCCTATCTTGGCGAACATAAACAACAACTTGGCGCCTAGCCCTACTGTATCAAATTAGAATCCCAGATGGAGTTACGCAGTCTAATAATTATACCGAGGATATGTATGATACATGTTTTAAAGTACTGAATTCATGATTTTCAATATAAATATTATTTGATATCCAATTTATTATTATATGTTTATTCTTATTTGAGATGAAAAAAATGTTATGAAAAATAATGTTAATTTTAACTCATAGATCACTTACATTGAAGTGTTATCAATAACCCATTGAAACACGTATGATCAAAATTCATAATATATTTTTCTTTGATTTTTTTCAAACATTTTCCTTACCTGCTACAAGTTAACATTTTAATTTGTTTGCTTGCAAAAGTTCACCTCTTTATATTCTTAAATTTAAATGATTTCTTATAATTTTGCAAACATTTTTATAGAATTTATTTAGTAAATCCATCATGTAGACAGACTTCTTTTATTGCTCTGTTAGTGTTCATAATTTTACTGTTTGCCTTTAGGAACTGCTTTTGAATAGAATTTAGCAATATTTTAGTGATTGTTAAGAAGAGACAAAGCTTCTACTCTTTTATATAAATATTTTTTTTTATTCATACATGTTGTAAAAATATCACATCTTAATGCAATAATTTCATATCGGATTAATGCAATAATCTCATTTATTTTCTCTTGTATTGTATACAAAGCTCATGTAATTTTTCACACATCCAAATGTGCAAAATAAAGTGTAATATACTATTAAGTTTGAGTCAGGTTGTGATTGATAATAATATTCATTGTCAAGGATTAATTAGTTATAAGTGGAATGGTAAATGTAGCTCTTATTAAAGCATTATGTGCAACTTGGATGCTGCTAAATTTGTATTTGTTTCTGATCCAGATTTCTCTTTGAAAATAAAGCCTTATCCATGTATGTGTGTGAATGTGCTGAGAAAGATTTGTGAGGGGAAAAAATCTTCACATTTTAATGTGTTCAAAGTGTTTTCTCTGATTAAAAGCTAGAATTTTTATGCATTTAAAAAACACCATTTTGTGAGAAATATTGCTTATTAGTTATACTATTTTCTTAAATAATCAAAATGATATTAGTATCTTTTTAAACATACATACTATAGGCATGACCAATTTTTGAATGTAAGCATTTTTTTTTTATGAATTGTGATTTATTATGATAATAGTACTAAATATTGTGCACTTATCTCAATATTTAATATAGTTGTGTGATTCAGAAAGATTCTTGAAACATTTCTGATTCAAAAAATTGTTCTTATTTTAAAAATATAATTTTCTTCATTTTTAACATAAAAAGTCATCCATATCTCTAATTGTAACCCTGAGAATTAGAAACATTAATAAGGAGAATTGAAAATAAAATCTTTTAAATTTATATAAATACCTTTTCCCGTGATTAATGTAATCACTAGTGTAAACATATGGATATAAGTATCATTTTTTTTTTTTTTTTTGGTATTAAGTATTTTTGCATAGAGTAATTTCAAAATGTATTTTTCATTTATTGTACTGTGCAGTGGAAACTATATTTTTTGCATGTATAGGAGTTATATGTATGTAAGATTGATTTTTATATTTTATGATGCACATTTTTTATAGTTCATTTGAATTTTAAAAAAAGGTGAAAAATATAAATTCAACCTATGATCTGTTGGATTTGAACTCTGCCATAAGTTAAGGAAACACTGCATTTTGATGATTTATTTGTTTCTTAATTTATTTTATAATTTTGAAAAAAGTGATTTTAGAATTTGAATAATTTTAATAATGTTGTTGTAAATTTCAAAAAAATGTTGCAATGATCTTTCTGTTTCATTTTGTTACAAAATGTATTTTTATATAACTTAAGCACTTGCACACCAAAATATACATCCATAATTTTCAAGTGTGTAGATTTTTCTGCATTTCTTAGAAGTTAAATAATAATAATAGTTTTATTCCATATATATATATTTTTTTTTTTTATAAAACTCCATTAATTATGTAGTTTTTTTATAAATTTGATTTTCTTAATTTTTAAAAAGTGAATTTAACTACTTTTTATATATTTATTTAATTAACAATTTTATCTTAAATATTTAATCAAGGAGCTTAAGTAAAAAAAAAAGGATGGGGGAGTATTTGATTATATATTAATACCTTTTCTCTTTTTATTTTGTATATTGTTGGGGTTTTGATATGCTTTATTGGTAATTCTCTTACATTCCATTTATTATAGAATACTATTTTTCATTATTTCTTGAATAACCATTTATAGTGACTGCATATTAATTATTTTAAGTTCTTTACTTTATTTGTGATTTACTGTAAAGATTATGGCAACCTTAAAATTGAACTCATTTTCTCCAACAACTAATCTCATTTTGATTGTTTTGAAATTGCTGAAGAAGTGAATAAATTAAAATTTTAATCTGGCAGTTTGTGTATTAGTTATTTTCTTTTTTTATATTACACATTGTTAGTTTGCATTGAATAATATCCTTGTGTGTGTGAAATAAAGCACTGTTTAGATAAAGTTATTTAGCAATTTTTTTGAATTTATCTCTTGAATCTAGTTTTTTTAAATGACTTGACATGATTTAAAATCAAAATGTAATTAACTGACAAAAATGAAAATTTTTCTGTATCATTAGCATCAAATTTCAGTATTGGTAAAGATAACTCCCCCAAGATTTATTATAAATTTTAAAAAAGTATGTCAGAGCACATATATATTATAACATAAAACATAAAGTACATTTATATTTTATCTATGCATTATACTTAAAAAAAAACTACTAAAAGGAATTTTATTTTTAGAGCTAATAAATGTACTTTATAAATTTTTAATTTTAATACTTGGATTGAGACTCTTTCTCTTCATTAAATTATTCGCAAACATTGGCAAGAATCAAAACATAAATGAATTTGATAATTTTAATATTGTCACGGAGTTCGAAAGAAGTACACAGTTCAATTAAACAAACAATTAGATTTATTCTAACGCTGGGAGCTCGATACAACACTGGACTGAGAACATGCCCAACTGGCGATGAACTCTGCTTTTATACACTTCGGAATATTCGAGAAATACCCAGTATGCACTCTAAAGAATGATCTGGATTCATCTAGAACCTAGAGAAACAATACATTAAAAACGAGAACAAAATTCCAGTCTTTGGATAAATCTGCCGGGGCCGGGATTCGAACCCGAGACCTGAGGAAGTTCAGTCCAACGCTCTGCCAACTCGGCTATCGGGACTTGTAGCAAAGTATGCGTGCGGCATTGCTCCCCTCGAAAAAGAAGACAGCGCCCCGCTGTCATTTTGTTCAAGGGTCTTTATTCTGGAACGAGTGATGGGTCCTTTGTATGATTCTTTGGGAGGAATATCCTCGGTTTCGATTTGCTCGGCGGGATCATGGTACGGTTTCATACGCAGTACATGGACAACTTCTCTTAGTTTTCTTTTTCGTGAAGCAGGATCAAAATCTTGTACTGCGTAAGTCACGGCTGATAAACGGCGTAGCACCTGATACGGTCCGAAATACCTTCTTAAGACTTTTTCGGAGAGACCGACTTTTCTCACTGGAGTATAAATCCATACGAGATCTCCGGGAGCGTAGGATACCATTTGGTGTTTGGAATCGTAACGTCGACGATCTTTGTCTTGAGCTCTCAGAGTGTGCACTCGGGCTAGCTGTCGTGATTCTTCGGCTCTGGCTGCTATCTTGGTGATGTTATTGTCATCAAAATCGTTAGGACAGAATGGTAGCATTGTATCTAGTGTCGTTTCCGCTTCACGACCATGAAGTAAATAGAACGGCGTAAAACCTGTGGTCTCTTGTTTAGCGGTATTATAAGCGAAGGTTACAAATGGTAGAATTTCATCCCAATTTTTCTGCTCTACATCCACATACATTGACAACATGTCGGCCAAGGTCTTATTGAAGCGCTCCGTCAGTCCATTTGTTTGGGGATGATACGCCGTTGTGAAACGATGATCAATGTTACACAAGTCGACGAGAGAGGAAACAAGTCTGGATCGAAAGACGGCTCCACGATCTGTGATAATTACTCGAGGAGCTCCATGCCTGAGGACAATTTCTTCAAGTAAGAACTTCGCTATTTCGTCGACTTCGGCTGTCGGCAAGGCTTTTGTTATTGCATATCGCGTTGAGTAATCCGTGCAGACTATTATCCATTTGTTTCCATGAGCAGACTTTGGAAATCTCCCAAGGAGATCAATTCCAATGCGATGGAAAGGAGCTATAGCTGGAGGGATGGGAACTAAACGTCCAGGTGGTCGTTGAGGAACGGATTTTCTCCTTTGGCACTCCCGACAATGCATGACATACCGAACGACATTTCGGTACATTCCCGGCCAGTAAAATCTCTTGCGAATCCTGTCATAAGTTTTCGCGAAACCAAGGTGTGTCCTGCGGTGGGGGCGTCATGAAAGTGCCTTAGTATGTCTGCTCGTAGATGTTTAGGAATGACTGGTAACCACAACTTTCCATCTGGATCAAAATTCTTCCTGCAAAGGATACCGTCGATGAATCTGAATTCTTTGTTTTTGGATGAGTTGCTCAAAAGTTTTAATTTCGCAAGGTCTTGATCTTTTTTTTTTCTATTCCATCGCAAGGTTCATACTCGTCGTGACTGCTAAAAATTTGTCTGGTGTTTCCGTTTCCTCTTCCACTGGATTTCTCGAAAGAGCGTCGGCGTCACTATGCTTCTTACCGGTTTTATATTTTACGTCAAAATCATGCTCTTGAAGTCGGAGGGCCCATCTGGCAAGCCTTCCTGAAGGATCCTTTAAATTCATGAGCCAGCACAAGGAATGATGGTCAGTTACAACAGTAAAGTGTTTTCCGAATATGTACGGCCGGAATTTGTTGGTAGCCCATACGATGGCAAGACATTCCCTTTCTGTGGTGGAATAATTCTTTTCGGCTTTTGTCAGAGTTCTAGAAGCGTATGCTATAACTTTCTCGACATTATTCTGAATTTGTACTAGGACAGCTCCGATACCGTACCCGCTTGCATCAGTATGGATTTCTGTAGAAGCTCTTTCGTCGTACATCCCCAATACTGGATCCGAAGTAAGTGCTTTCTTAAGACTGTTAAATGCTTCCACCTCTTCAGGACCCCAATGAAACTCCACGCCACTTTTCAGCAACGACTGCAAAGGTTCGGCGAGATAACAGAAACCTTTAATAAATCTTCTAAAGTATGAACAAAGGCCAAGAAAACTTCGTATGTCATGTATATTCTTTGGAGTGGGAAAATTTCTTACGGCTTTTATTTTGTCGGGATCGGGACGAACGCCATTACTAGATACATGATGGCCTAGAATCTTTACTTCTTGGGCAGCAAAAGACACTTCTTTGAATTTAATTTAAGACCAGCTTCCTGAAGACATTTTAGAACAAGTCTTAATTGTATAAGATGGTCTTCAAAAGTTTCTGAGAACACTATTATGTCATCTAGGTAACAAAGACACATAGTCCATTTAAAATTGCGTAGCAAATTGTCCATCATTCTCTCGAAGGTCGCAGGTGCATTACAGAGACCAAACGGCATGACTTTAAACTCGTATAAGCCTTCGGGGGTAATAAATGCCGTCTTTTCACGATCCGCTTCGTCTATTTCTGTTTGCCAATAACCAGATCGGAGATCCATGGAAGAAAAGAACTTGGCACCTTTCAGACAGTCGAGCGTATCGTCAATACGAGGCAGAGGATAAACGTCTTTTTCGTGACGCTATTCAACTTGCGATAATCGACGCAAAAACGCCAACTACCGTCTTTTTTTTTCTTACGAGCACAACGGGTGATGACCAAGGACTTTCAGAGGGTTGGACGATACCTTCATCAAGCATTTTCTGAACCTCTTCATGAATGATGCGTCTTTCAGTCGGCGAGACTCTGTAGGCTCGTTGGTTGATTGGAGCATGATCACCAGTAAAAATCCTGTGTTTCACATTCGTCTTCGCGGCTGTCGACTTCTCGGTCTTCGTGAAAAGCCCAGAAAATTTCCGGAGTAGTTCGGATAGCTTGTTTCTCTGTTCGTCACTTAACTCGGGTGACATCATTAACGAACAATTCATCCGTGACTCCGAAGTTTCTTGCTGGTCACCCAAGCAACCCGATGTGTCGGAAATAACACATAGATGCCCTTCATTTAGTGGTTCAGCTTGGCCTATGCACATTCCTCTAGGGATGATTTGGTTTCGGAACTGCAGGTTGGTAACCCAGACATCACTTTTCCGTTACGATATGTGGATACCATGGACGGTGTAGCAATATTTTTCTCGAAGAGCAAATGTTTGCTGCCGTCTAGAACTACATTTATGTCTCCTCGGATTTGATATCCTGATACTGTTATTCTAGTTAAAGAATGCGGCTTAAGTGTATAGTCTCTGGTGGCATACAAATTCCAGGCGTCAGGCGCTGTGGAGTCTCGACAGATGTCTTCTAGAACAAGTTCATTTTGTCCACAGTCTATAACGGCTTGAGACGCCTCTAAAAAGTCCCATCCTAGGATGACGTCATGGCTACAATGGGATAAAACAATAAATTCAAAAGGCAGTTCTCGATTGTTTATACGGACACGTAAAACACATTTCCCTATCGGCCGAACAAAATTTCCATCCGCAACTTTCAGCATAACGCTCTTGGCATCAGCAAACAGAACTTTCTTTAAAAATCGGCGATACTTATCGGATATGACAGAAAACGATGCCCCAGAATCTACTAGAGCACGTATCGGCTTCTTATCTATTATTACGTCTAGTTGGTTACCAGTCATCTTGGCGGTCGACGGAGGATTTCCAGTACACGCGGCCTCACCTCCTTTGAAGGTCGCTCTCTTTAGTTTTCCTCGCTCCTACGGCCTGGCGACTGACTGGATCGGCGATATGGCGACGGGGATCTGTAACGACGTATTGGGGATCGGCCTCTCGTGAGACTTGGCGTAAAACGGCGAGAAGAGTTTGGTCGGCGTATTTCTTCTTCAGTGCCAACGTCGTCGAAGTTCCGTCGGCGGTTTCGAGAGGTGTCAAAGACAGCCTTTCTCTCTCGGCAGTAGCGCATAACATGTCAGGACGTCCGCAGTGGAAACAAACAGGTCTGTTGTCAGCCGTTCTCCACACATCTGTTTTCTTGGTTCAGGTGGGAATTTCTGAACAGGAGCTCTGTATTTCCTGGTTACAGCGGTGTATGTTGGTCGTGGTCTAGTTTCTGTAGGTTTTGTTGATACTGGGGCCAAAACCCTTTCGACTTCGTCTTGAACGATCTCTTCTAAGGATTGGGGATCGGAGTCCAAAGATTCTTGCGTCTGGTTAACTAGTCGATGGACTTCTTCTCGTACGATTGTGCGAATAAGAGAGACCAAATCAGTCTCATCCGTCAGGGATGCAACCGGTACGACGTTTGGAAGCCTTTCAAATTTCGGTCGACCAACTCTCTTCTGCTTCATATCTTCAATATAGTTGCACCATTTGATAAAACTTGCTGTGTCGTTGATTTCTCTCGTCAACAGGGCCTGATAAATATCCTCAGCAACACCTTTCATTAGGTGTGACACTTTTTCGTCTTCTTTCATCAGAGGATTTACCTCTTGGCAAAGTCCTAATACACCTTGTATGTAGGACTGTGTACTCTCGCCTGAACGCTGGGCTCGGCATTTTAGTTGTTCTTCTGCCCTTCTGGTATATCTTTGACGGTCACCGAAAAGTCCACTTAGTCCATTTTTAAACGCTTCCCAGGAATCTAAGGCGTCTTCGTTGTTGACATACCACTGTCTCGCAGTACCGTCAAGAAAGAAATAAACGTTAGCCAGGCACATCATGTCATCCCACTTGTTAAAGTTGGCTACTCGATCGTACTCTTTAAGCCATTTGAGAGGGTCTTCCCCAGGCGCTCCTCGGAAGGTCGATGGGCTCCTCCATTGCTGTAACGAAGGTGTTACTGCAGCGGGCTTGGCTTCTTGCTCGGTCGGCATTTTTGTCCTCTTGCTATTATTTTCTTTTAACAGTCCGAATTCGGGGGATAATCCTCTTAACCGGAGGCTCCTGCGAAGGTTGTCGCTATTATCCACGTTTGACGTAATTGTACCCGGCGCCTCCACCAAACTTGTCACGGAGTTCGAAAGAAGTACACAGTTCAATTAAACAAACAATTAGATTTATTCTAACGCTGGGAGCTCGATACAACACTGGACTGAGAACATGCCCAACTGGCGATGAACTCTGCTTTTATACACTTCGGAATATTCGAGAAATACCCAGTATGCACTCTAAAGAATGATCTGGATTCATCTAGAACCTAGAGAAACAATACATTAAAAACGAGAACAAAATTCCAGTCTTTGGATAAATCTGCCGGGGCCGGGATTCGAACCCGAGACCTGAGGAAGTTCAGTCCAACGCTCTGCCAACTCGGCTATCGGGACTTGGTATTGGGACTTATGCGTGCGGCATTATTACATATATATTGACTGTGCAACACTTATGGTTTTGAGGTATGAACGAATGAATGGCTTATTTTTCATTAATTTAGTACTGATAATTCCAAGCATTGTATCAAGAAAAGAAACTAAACATTTATTTCAATTCATGCTATAAAAGTTAATGTCATCAATCTGTTGGTTTAATTCAAAACAATTCTGGCTCTGCAAAACTTAATTGAAATCGAATACTTTTTATTGCGTAGTCTGGGAATGGACAGAATTTTGTTTGGAATCAAATTTATTTATACATTTCTTGTCTTTAAAATGCAAGCTTCCAATAAGTGTCAAAATGGCATGCAAATTGTGTGCTAGTAGCAACCACTTATAAGTACTACACAGAGTGAGAACATGAAAGTTCTAAAGACTGGACTCGAATATTTTCCAATGTGTGTCTTAATGATAAATATTCCCCCTACAAAGAATGTAAAATTCATTCAAGTAGGTTTCTGAATTTAGCCCTGGAAAAATTGTTTTATAGAGGTGGATTATCTTTCTGAAAAATCGTGTTGGACGATATTGCCACAGGGATGTGAATATAAAATCAGTGGGCATTGATCAACTGATGGGACCACCTGTAAACACACCACTGAGCATTAGGAGAAGCATTTTATGCAGATAGAACTGATGAGTTATACTACTATAAAGATAACTAGTGCTAGAAAGGCTTTCATATGTTCTTGCTTAAGTCTAGATATTATTAGAATAGTTTCATTTTATAAAAAATAATCAATGGAAATAAATATCCACAAGAGCTAAATACAATTCAGTCGGCATAGTTGCTGACTTATATGCTTTATGTGTAAAGCTTACGCTGTCAGTAAGTTTAAAAAAATTCATATTTGTCCTCTTGTCACTCCTCCCGAAGAACATATTTTGTAAACTATTGGTTCCCAATTGATTAATATGTGTAATCTTGTTAAACATAGTTTCTTGTAATCTAGTCAAAAACTAGATTTTTTTTTCTTGCACCCAATGTGTTTTTGTTGCATTAGCCCAGCTTTCTAGAACGCAATTGATATGATGAATGCATTTATGTCATTCACTTTACTTTTCCAAACCATTTCTTTCACAAATTATTCTGGTTCATGTGTAATCTAACCAAGGGAAAATATACTTTTAAAAATGTTACGAGAAAATTTTATTGAATAAACCCGTCTTAAAGGGGTGAAAAAATGTGTTTGATAATATATGACATGCATTTACAATGCTGGCCAATGTGATGTGCTGTTACATGAAAACTCCAAAGCCTGTCACACAAATTTGAAGTTAGTAGTACAAAGCTGTATTGCTTATGCCCAGTCATAAGTAATCAGAGTTTAAGTACATTTACATCTTTTGTTTTAAAACATTCATTTTAACTGCAGCCAATTGTACTGGTCTTCTTGGGAGAGAGGAAGACGCCACACACACCTAATTTTGAGATTGACTAGCGGTACAAATGAGCAAGGATCAAAGCATTTGCTCTGATTAGTAAACTAATTTCTAGAAAAAGAAAGAATGTGATTAAATACATGACAGAAACAAAGCCTATTTGCAGCAGTTCATGATAACAGCAATGTGTGTGTGTGTGTGATCCAGACTACAAATTATATACTATTGTGGTTACTTAGAATACTTTGATTCTACATATTGTTAGATTCAAAGTGACCTTTTTGCAATCCTCATTTTGATCGAGATTCAACTGGAGAAAATTGACAATTCATTATGAATATGAATATTAAAAAATATATATCTTTTTTGGATATATTTAGCTGCATTTATGGAAGATAAAAGGGAAAATGGAATTGTTAGTTATTTAAAAAATGAATATGGGTTGTTCTCAGGCTACTGATTAAATTTGGCATACGAAAAATATGCCGCTGTTATACCTGTAAAAGTTGATGAGATGCTTGTAGGTATATTCTACTATTTACAAAAGAGTATTAACAAAAAACAAGCACTACAAAGCTTCCCTTAAGCCCCAAATTTTTTTAAACATTGATTTCCAACAATATGCTCTGTAATAATTCTGATTTTCCATTCTATTACATTTAACTCTGATTTTAGGTCATAATCACTTTTACAAGAATTGTTTTGTTACTGAAATATTTTGCACACAATATCATTTTCATATTAATTTTTTATTTATATATTTTATAAGTGTTTTTATTTGTGTAATTTTTTTTTCTTCAAGAAATGATGCAATATTTATTAACAATGCATTAAGAACTAACTATTAAAGTAGTTAAGTTAAAAATATTTTTAGTTATGTTCTCTAAAAAAACAATTAAGACTATTTTTCAAATGATTCAAAATTAGGTGTAGCCCATTGATTTTTATATTATAGTTGGTTATTTATTATTTTTTTTACCATTGCTACCAAACTGAAAAATACTACACATAAAAGAAGTCATCTACACTTGTCTTTAAATGTAAGAAATGAAGGACAGGAGAAAATGTGGAGGAGAATCATAACCAAAAAATAAACTAGAGAATGTTATTTACATTTACTAAAAATGCTGCAAATCTCTCATCTATAGAAGTACAGACATAAAGACACTTTGGGTCACAAATCTTTAAAGAAAATAAGCTTTTGAGAGACCTTAATCTTATAAACCCAGTCAATAATGGTTTTGAATTTTTTCAAACAGATAAAAAAAAGCTTTTTTTTTTTTAAAAAAAAGTTATTTGAAAGAGATAATTCCCCAGGTTAAAATGTAGTTTATAATGACTATGAATTGTTCATTCTCTTTTATTACACTTTTCAAATATTCTGTGATGATGTTAAAACTGTTAGTGCATCTAATATGTAGCATGTCATTTGTTTGTATAAAAGATTTCAAAAAATTCTTTATATAGAGTAAATTTTAAATTCTACTCATGTGTATTGCTCTGGTACACAGAATATTTTTGATTTCACTTCATATTCTTCTATTCCACTTAACATTCTTCCTTTTTTTAATGGCTTAGTTATATATTAAAGTTTTAAAAAAAATATCAGAAATGCACAAACAGTTAAACTCCTTTATCTCTAATTTTTTTAGTATAACAATCTTCAAAGCTACAGATATTAATGTGCTCAATTAAGCTCTATATTGATTAATAATTAGTTGTCATTAACATTTGAAGAGTCAGACTGTATATAAAAAAAGAAAAATACCAGTAACTAACAAATTGCTGTTACCAGAATGTCAAAGGAACAGATATTTAACAGAAACAAATGCCATGGAAATTAGTATGAATATATTTCTTTAGATATGATGCTTTTTTAGTTACATGCGACTTTTAAAAAGGATATTTTACTTTCTTTTAATTTCTATCCTAGAATTGGGGATCAAATTTTCTTTGCATGATTTAATTTTTACTTTACTATTTTTATGGCCTTTAAATTAACTCGAATTTAAAGAAAATTAATACCATCATTCAGATTTGGTGATATGTTTCAAATTTTTTGGTGCAATAATGATTTTACTTTGGTAACATTTAACTAAGTTATGGCACATTTTATTTTTTTTTAAAGAAAGCTTCTGCATGGTAGGCCATCTGAAATTAATGCATCAGCAAGAAAAGTAAAGCAACAAATACTCATTTGTTCGATACATACACTGATACCAAAGCACACAGAAATCTTAATCTTTTCTATTATAGTAATGCCTTATAATCTGGATAACCATTACAAAAATTCACAATTAATGAAAAACCATGATATTTAAGTTTTTTTTTTCTACTTAATACAAATGGAAGTAATGTATGAATTGAATTCTGTTCTGTATACAATGATTTATTATTTGTGTGTGTGTCTTTGTCTTATTTTAAAATACTTGTTCTTTTTACTGTACAGTGTTTAGACAGTGGCGTAATGTACGCCTCCACATCGTGGGCGAGTGAGTGAATATTAACGTCGCATTGTTCAGCTATACTCGAGGGTTTTTGTGTGTGTGTGTGGTGACAGTCCACATAATTTTTAACCATGGTCAAGTGACGTGGACAACACCTGAGCTGGCACCCCCTCTCCTAACTACCACACCACACCAATAGGAAGACATTTCAGCTCTCGACAGATTTAACGTGCATCGTTGCCCTACATGGAGGATCTTCAGTGGTACTGGGCTCAAACTCATAACATGCCTGTCATGATCCGATACCTTGACCACTGGGCTACCACAGCCCCTCCACATCGTGGGGGGCCCAAAGCCTGACTGATGCCAAGTACGGTTTTGGACTGAAAATCTATCTTTGCAAGGGGAGCCTAATATTCTTTGTTATGCCACTGTGTTTAGCTGTGTATCTTGACTCATTTTTAAGTTTATTCTGTTTGATCAGGACAATCTAGAGTCCTAATTTGCCTGAACTAATGAGCTTCTACTGTATAATATTAAAAATAATTCAGTAGATAGTTTGAAAGAGAAAAACTTATGAATCGTCATACACACAAAGCCTTATCTTTTTCTCTTTCCATATTTAGGATGTTTCAGTACCAAATAATTCATCATAGTAGTTGATCAATATATTTTACAACAATGAGAAATTCTTTGAAAAAGTTTATATTTATGGAAATATTGGCCTCCTAACTGGAAAAAGAAGATGCAAAAAATGATTACAAAATCCTCATCTACCTTGACAATCAATTTCTTAGCGACTTATAATCTACAAAAGCCAGTTGAAATCTCATCACAAATATAGGCTGATTTAATGTTTTAAAAATAAAAAGCATGTTCTCTGTGTCATAGAACAACAAACAGAATGATAAAATATCCATGTGTAGAGTCTAAAAAATTGGTATACGTCTGCAATATTCAAAATTAAAACTCCAAGATATTTACAACATTTTACAATTTCTATTGTTCAATGTTTTTAAAGTTTTGCTGCATAACTAACCTTTAGTATATTAAAATGTACACTTATTTGAATTTCTTTCTTTCCAAATTCAACGCCACCACCCTTTAAAGGTCTTTACTTTTTAAAAGTTTGGTTTTATATCAGAATTTAAAAATGTTCCAGTTGTTTTCCCAAACTTTTCAAGATTACATAGACTTTAAACAGTGAATATCAGGTTTTAGGTCCCAAGCCGCATCCTACAAAAGGTACATACTTGGCATCTGTCAAACTTTGGGCCCCCAGGATGTGGGGGTGCACATTGTCACTGTTTTTGAAAGTCCCCAAAGTTCTAAAATGTGCTATGTGATGATTAATAATTATTTTTCCTCAACATTTAACAGATTTTATAAAAGAAAAACTATTGCTATCACCAGTTACTTGATAAATTATTCTTATGTATGAAAATACACACATTTTATTTCTTACAAATTACTTTACATTCATTTTGTAATTTCTGGGTAAAAAAAAATGATAATCAGATTTTCTCTCTTTCCCACTTATCTTCTCTGCTAAACTAATATAAAATTTAAATTCATTATCTCAATTTTAAACAAAATTTGTGTCATTTTGTAAAGTGTAGTACTAATAACCTAAAAAACATAGGATAAAGTCAATGTAAGTATGTTATTGTTCTAATTAGATATTTTTATGACATGTACCATAAAATCTGACCCATAATATGCATCTATACTTTCAAGCTTGATTTTTATGTATGTTTGCCATATAACACATACCCCCTTTTTTATGAAGAAATCTAAAATATTAATATACATTGCTCTTTATGTTTGAAGTCATTTATTCAAGGTATTATCCCATAGTTTTGACAAAGTAGTTCTCTTCTAGAACTACAACTCTTTTCATAAGGCAAGTCATTTCTTTTAAATAAACAGTATTTCGATACATGTAGCAGTAAAATTTTCTTTTTTACACCCATCTCTTTTGTTATTTCTAAAGTAATCATTTTTATACCCAGTATATAACATGCACCTTAAGTTTTGATTTTATTTTGGTACTTTTCCATTAGCCAGACGCCAATTGTGAACCAAACAGGAGCCAAGTCGCGAAGCGAATGATAAAACAGTCAATGGAATAAAAGTCTAAAATGTTTAAACAAATAATTAATAGGTAAAACAAGGTCAAATATAAACAAATATTAATGAATTGTAAGCAAAACAGTTTTCCCAAAAAGAATGCTTATAATTATTGGTTTTTTCAAAATATGGTGATGTCCTTGAGAATTTGTTCAAATAGATCATTTACTCATCTCCACATAAATTCAGTGAGGAATTTTCATCATTCTTTAAAACAAAAATTAAGATGGAAGAAATAAAGGAAAACACGTGCTTTGTTTTGAATGAATTCAAAGAATATAGCACATGGCCCAAAATGAACATTCCCCTTATGGTTGTAAGAAATTTGGCAACTTTCGGCTAACGGAAAAGTACCCCATTATGTTAAAAGCGTGTATTATACACTGGATGTTACAGTATGTATCTTTTTGTTTAAAAATTCCTAAAAAGTTTACAAATCCATAGGAAATCAATATAGTTTATAAATCGAATTAGTCGTTTAATATATTAACGGATATGCCTCTCGCAAATCAATTTTACATTGAATTGCAGTTTTTCTGTTCATTAGAAACAGAAATTTTTTTTTAGAACACATGACAGAAAGCTTTACTTTAAGAATAAAACAAAAGTGCATTCAAAATTAAATTTTTTTCTATTTGGTACAATTATATAATCCAAGTTTGAGATTTACAACTAAGAAAAATACATACCATTGACATACAAAATTTCTAATAATTAAAAATATTGTATTCTTGTTTCATGTTTTTTTTATTATTTAATAAAAAAAACCTTAACAGAAAGATTTATGATTGTTAATATAGCACATTCAATAAAATATTTTTCTCATGTCTTAAAACTTTCATATTATATGAGTAGGCATAGCAAGTTGTATGATTCATTAATTTTAAATATAAATGTGTATAAATGAACTGTACATCATATAGTAACTATCTCTCAATAAAAATGAGAAAAAGAAATATTAATGCTTTTTTTTTTTATATAAATTTTAATTTCATCAACTAGATAATCTTCTAGTTCTATTGCTATGAACATGTCTTTTTAAATAAAAAATGCTGCCTTCTGCTAAATTTCACTTATTTCTTTTCTTCTGTATGAATACGCAAATGAACATTTAAGTTCCTTTTCTGCAAGAAAGTCTTTTTACAAATTTCACAAACATAAGGCCCTCCATTAATATGCATGCGTAAAAAATGTCTTCTAAGATTAGTGTTTTCAGAAAAAGCCTTCTTACAAATTTCACAAACATAAGGCTTTTCCTTTGTGTGAATACGCAAATGAGTCATCAAGTTTCCTTTTTGCGAGAAAGACTTTTCACAAAATTCACAATTATAAGGCTTTTCTTTAGTATGAATTCGCATATGTCTTTCTAAATCACTCATGAAAAAAAATGCTTTCTGGCAAATTTCACAAACACATGATTTTTCATTTGTATGAATAAGTAAATGATTTTTTAAGATGTCTTTGCGTGTAAACACCATCTGGCAAATTTCACAACAATAAGGCTTTTCTTTGGAATGATTACGAAAATGAACTTTTAAGCTGTAATTTGTGGCATACCCCTTCATACAAATTTCACAAACATAAGGCTTTTCATTAGAATGAGAATGTAAATGCCTTACAAGTTTACTATTATCAGGGAAAGCCTTCTGACAAACATTACAGGCATAAGGCTTTTGGTCGGTATGAAGAAATAAGTGTTTTTTTAAAGAATAATGATGTGAAAATGCTGCATGGCAAATATTACAAGCAAAAGATTTTTCATCAGTATGAATATGCAAATGTCTTTTTAACAGATCACTACGTGAAAATGACCGATGGCAAATATCACACACATAAGGCTTTAACTGGGTATGAATACTAATCAAGTGTTTCTTTAAATCTCCATTTTGGAAGAAAGTTTTCTGGCAAATATCACAAACGTATAATCTTTCCTGGGTATGAATACGTAAATGTCTCATTAAATTACTACTATTTGCGAAGGATTTTTCGCAAAATACGCAAAAATGCGGTTTTCCATGTGAATTGGGTTCTAGCTGAACCTCTTGAATAGGCGACAATGATATTTGTTCCATATTTTGCATGGGCACGGTATTCTATATGGAGAACAAATTGACGTCACGTACAACTATTTACGGAAGAAACCATTCAGTTGAATTATAGCAAGTTTTTGCAATTTGCATTTTTGTAACTATCCCAGTACAGAAAGTGTCTTTTCACGCAATTCTTTGTCCATCACAATTAAGAATTTGAGACTTTATTCTCATCATTAACTTATTCTTATTAGTGCACAAAAGAATAAATACAATCATTAAGAAACATTTCACTGATATTTAAACGGCATAAAAATATCGTGTAATTTTTATAAAATGCATTCATTCGTGAAAAAAACCACCTTTAAACGAAAACAGCAACAGAAAATATAAATTCTTGTTTACGAGATGCACTGAAGTAGAACAGGTTACAGTTCCAATTTTTTGTGGGATATGGAACAACACAAAGGCTATTACCTCCAAAAGACTAAGAAATTTATAAATTAGATATAAAAATATTTCATTTTTTGAACAAAAACCAAAATATTAAGCTATTTGATATAGCTTTATCCAATAATTCTTTGAAAGTCATGTTGCAAAGTGGATCAATTTCGAGAAAATGCTTTAGATGATTTCGAGAAGGAGTATATCTATTGCTGTTTAACAAGATATGATACAAGTCGTTGAAGTACTTTTTTTTTTTTGCCCAAAAGTATGCCAAAAGAGTTAAAATTCAAAAATTTAATGAAGTTAATGGACTCTATACATTTGACGTCATAATCACATGATAATGGACTAAGCAAATATCCACATGTTTCATTCGACTGAGTATTCTGGTTGCATTTTCGGATTTGTATCTATACTATCATATTACAAAATGAAATACTGTAGCGTATTAAATTGCCAAAAGACATTTCGACATTTTATTATAAGCATACAAACTAGAAAAACATAACAATTTTAAAAAGTGTTCACAATTTTGGCCACCGCTGTATATAAAATAGTAGATTTTGATACAAGGATAAATTATTAATACTTTTTTAATTAAATTTCAAAATGTGCTCTTTTTAACCATTTTTCTAAATAATTATGGAAAATATGAAACATTTATCTACCTTAAAGAGACATTGTGCTTACATTTATTACCTCTTGACTCTTTAAATTTCTTCATTTAAACAATACTGTCAGAAATATTCATTTACATAATATGATATCTCTCCTAAAACCTGAGGGAACCCAAACTACAGGAAGACCACCAACTAAATCAGCGATACTCACCTGCCATCCACCAAGCCTTTTTAAGTATCCCGGTCAGTGTCCATTGCTCTGAAAAATTCACTTATTTAAGAACAATATATTAAAAATTTGGTGTCAAGAAATCACATTTATCAATTTTGCTGTCTATGTCGTACGAGTGCGGATTGATATTCTTTTTTTTTTTATTTGTAAAGGTTATGGTTAGTGATAACAGAAAACAGTGGAGTAGGGACAGTTTTATGGGTGGAACTAATTTTTAACTATCTTCCATATCTTGCAAGCGAACAATATTCGAAGAAAATATATCGTTTCAAGTAGATTGGGAGGTTGACTATTTTGTTGTGAAAAACAAACATGGATCAATAATTGTTTGATTTGTCACGAAAATGCTGTTTTTAAAAAATACCAATAAATAGGAATCATTCAATGACACTTTTTCTCGAAGATCTCTTTCAAGAGATAATAAATAGGCTATTTTGGATAATCTTTACAACAGCAACAAAAATGTTTTGTCAGTGGTAATGTCAGAGCAGTAACAAAGATATCTTATGAAATTTGTTATCATAAAAAACCGTTGACTGTGATGCAGAAATTGTGAAGGAGTGTTTCCTAAATGCTTCATATTCAGTGCTAGTGACAAAAAAAATGGTAATTAATAAAAGAAAAATAGGAGTTAAAATATTTAGATCAATTTTTCACATTTTATCCCCCTTCCTCTTTATCCTCATGATGCGGCAGCGTGAAATTGGGAACATATGTTTGCGGCCCAGCAGAAAAAAAGGTTGAGTACCCCTGAACTAGGTGGTTGGATGATATTGAGAAAGACTTAAATATCGTATTTACTCGAATCTAAGCTGACATAGATTCTAAAGGTCTTATTACATTAGGGGAGTAGCTACCACAGTATTAAGCTTCAGGGGTCCCAACATGTGTAACTACAGCCCACTAACAGGGCTCCAATATCTAAAAAAGGGCCTAAATGGAATTTTGATACAGGGTGGCCTCCTCAGAGTTAGCAACGCCAGAGTATCACACGTACATATATTTTGAGCAATTTTTCTTTCGGCAATTTCGAACAATTTTTACTCAGTTGCCATAGCAAGGGAACGAATAACTTCTTGCTAGTGAGCTGAAAGAGTTGTTCGAAACTAAAATTGCACCAAATTTCAGCCTATAGGGTTCTTTGTAACCAACGCGAAAACAAGATAGCAGCCTCGTCTTCGTTAAGTGCAGTATCAGAAATGATCGCATTAAAATGGAACGAAATGATGGAGAGCGCTTTGATTGACGAAATTCAAAAATTTCCACACCTTTGGAATCCTAAAAGCCCCAAATTCGCAAAAAGATTTTAAAAAATGAAAGAGCACGCAGTGGCGAGTAATTTTTCACTGTGGAGATAAAGCGCGGCTGACATCAGAGCATGCCATTTTTTTTACGGCAAACCTTCACTCTCAGCTGCTTTAAAAAATTGGGAGAAATAGTTGCACGATAAGGCCTTAAACCGCACCCCAAATTCTCAGAATGTTTTTTGTGAAAAAGTGTTGTTATCTCAAATCTAAGCCCCCCCCCCCAATTCTCTACACGTTTTTGAGAAAAAGTAAAAAATTGTGTAAAAGTTCATCTATATCCAATACTGAGAATTAAAAAAAATTATAATGAGAAATAATTAGAAGTTAATAATTAATTTATTTTACCAGCATTAAAAACTTCCAAAATACATACTTGCTCTATACTTACTCTAACCGTCAGCCTCATGTTCCGAAAAGGAATCCCAGATTAGGGTAGAGTGGGCTAAAATTACTGAATAATTTTAAATTTTCAAGCGGATTGGAGCGGGGGTGAGATCGTTTTGAATTTTTGTTTTGTATTAAAATTTATTTCACATATAACTTTTATTCTATCTTCGGATAAGAGCTTTTAATTTAAGTATTTACACACAAGATAGTGTATTTATACGAATTTGAGTGTCGGAGTAGAGAAGACAAAATGGGTGACTACCCTCACCCTGATAATAATATGGAGGTAGAAAATACAAACTCTAATTTTTCATTAAATAAATATAGATGTAATTTAACAGATATAGAATTATTGGCCAAGTTTGTGGAGAGACAAAATTTAAATACGAGTCCGAATATTACAATTTTCTTAAAATCAGAAAATAACTTTCAGAGTGGTAATCCACTTAAATTAAAAGAAATTATAATGAAAGCGTTCACAATTAAAAAAAAGTATTCTGAGTATAAGCAAAACAAGAAACAATCAGATCATAATTAAAACAAAGAATTGCGAGACAGCCAAAGAAGCTTTAAAAATTAAAGAAATTTTAATGGTGTAAAAATAAGTATAAGATTGTCCTTTATTGGCCTAACCAGTAGTTATATATTACAAGGAATAGACACAGAGTATACAATAGACGACATAAAATCGGAATTAGAAAATAACAACTATGCAATTTTTGATATTCAACGTTTTAACAAAAAAAAAATTAAAAAAATCAGGATTTAAACCTATCAAAACAATTAAAGTTACCCAAATTGGATGCAGTATTCCCGAAAGAGTTCCAATAGGATTTGAAATGTTTAAAACTACTCTTTACTATGAAAAACCTAGGCAATGCACAAACTGTTGGAAATTTGGACACATTCAAAAATTTTGTAGAAGCTCAATAAAATGCCGAATTTGCTCACTAAATCACTCTGAAAACGATTGCAAAGAAATAAAAAAAATGTAGCTCTTGTAGAGAGGGGCATGAAGCTAATGATAAAGATTGCAAAAAATATCAAGAAGAAATTGAAATCTTAAAAATTAAAGTACAGCAACAAATCTCGAGAAACGATGCAGTTGAGAAATTCCAAAGGGAAAAAAAAGCATCATACTCGGCCAAAACGTATAATGATCAAACAGAGAAAATAGAAAATCTTGAAAAAAAGTTTGCGAAATTAGAGTTGAAATTTGAAGAAAACAATAACATATTTGAAAAGAAATTAGAACAAATAAAGGGTGTTTTTATAGAGGTATAGAACTTTAAATTGCAATAAAACAACGATGTATTATTCGATTGACATGAATTTTTTTTATTCGAAAGATAATCTTGTGGCGTTACATTTTAAATATAATTTCTGGCATATGACTGCCACGGCTGGCTCGGATGTAGTCCAATCTGGACGTCCAATTTTCGATGACTTTTTCCAACATTTGTGGCCGTATATCGGCAATAACACGGCGAATGTTGTCTTCCAAATGGTCAAGCGTTTGTGGCTTATCCGCACAGACCAATGACTTTACATAGCCCCACAGAAAATAGTCTAGCGGTGTTAAATCACAAGATCTTGGAGGACAATTCACAGGTCCAAAACGTGAAATTAGGTGGTCACCAAACGTGTCTTTCAATAAAACGATTGTGACACGAGCTGTGTGACATGTTGCGCCGTCTTGTTGGAATCACAGCTCCTGGACATCATGATTGTTCAATTCAGGAATGAAAAAGTTAGTAATCATGGCTCTATACCGATCACCATTGACTGTAACGTTGTGGCCTTCATCGTTTTTGAAGAAGGATTCCACCAGCCCATAAAGCGTACCAAACAGTCAGTTTTTCTGGATGTAACGGTGTTTCGACATACACTTGTGGATTAGCTTCACTCCAAATGCGGCAGCTTTGTTTGTTGATGTAGCCATTCAACCAGAAGTGCGCTTCATCGCTAAACAAAATTCGCTTATGAAAATCGGAAACAACGGCAATCTCGTTTTGGGCCCATTCGACGAATCTACGCCTTGCTTGATGATCGTTTTGATGAATTGCCAAACTAAAATGA
Source organism: Trichonephila clavipes (assembly GCA_019973935.1). Classification (NCBI taxonomy): domain Eukaryota; kingdom Metazoa; phylum Arthropoda; class Arachnida; order Araneae; family Nephilidae; genus Trichonephila; species Trichonephila clavipes. Next base: position 644,684 of record BMAU01001370.1, on the reverse strand, counting down.
GAATAAATCACTTGATAGCTGTTAAATCGGTCGCCATCTTGGAAAGTAATGCCAACTTAAACTTCTATACCTAGAAAAAAACACCCTTTAGTACAACGCTTCACGAGAGAACTGAATACCGTGGTAGCACAAATAAATTTGAGCTTTACTTCCTTAATGAATACCATGGAATCCAGCTTGAAAAAACTTACATCCAATATAACAATTCCAAAAGATGATGACTTTCTAATAAATAGAAAACTGAATGAAAAAGCAAAAAGACTCAAGAAAATATCAGAACAGAGAGGAAATACATTAGAAAGTGTAGTCGAAAAAAATAAAGAAACTTGAATAAATAATCAAATTTTCTTATAGTCTCACTAAAAACTCAATATTAAACTACTTTCCTTTTTGAATATTTAAACTAATTCGTAGTATCGCACCTTTTTTTCGTTTTAAATCATGAATATAATCCCATGGAATGCACGTGGAATTAAAAACAAGAGGTCAGATATTCTTTTCGAGCCAATTTTTCAAAAAGCAAGTATTTTAATAATTCAAGAAACTTGGTTACATCCAAATGATATTTTCACAATTCCGAATAAGAATTTATTCAGAATTAATAGGGAAATCAAAAGAGGAGGAGGGTTAGTGATAGTTTTAAATAAAAATATTAGCGCAATAAAAATATTCTCAGAAATTAGTGAAGACTTAGAAATTTCAATAGTCAGAGTTCAGATAGATTTAGTTCCTATCACAATTTTTAATATATACATCCCACCGGGTAACTTTAAAGACATCAATTTATCTAAAATAGCATCATATATTGATGATCACAGTTTGATATTGGGATATTTCAACGCATCTCCTGAGATATGGGGATCAAAAAATTCCAATGCTTCTGGAAAAAAGATTTTTGAATGGATTATTGAAAATGTGTGTGTGTGACTTAATATTATTAAACGATAAAAGTCCAACGTATCTCCTTTCATCGGGAATTTTTACTTCTATAGATCTTTCTTTAGCTTCAACAGATTTAAATTATGATTTATCCTGGTCCACAAATACCTATAATTTTGGAAGTGATCACTTCCCTATAATTATTAATTTCAAAAGAACAAACAGCTCAGCAACTAATAATTTTAAACAAAAAACAAATTGGAACAAATTTATCAATATTATTCAACAAAATTTTAATTTAAATGAAAACATAAATATAGATATTATAAAAGAAATTAAAAAAGCTCAAATCTTATCTCATAAAACCGAAAACAAAACAAAACAGATCAGTTCAAGAGCTCCATGGTGGATAGCAGCATGCGGGAATTTAAGAGCAATAAAAAAACGAAAGAAAACTCCTTAATAAAGCAAGAAAAAACCTTAAAGAAGAAACAATCAAAGCCTGTAAAGAAAATTTTTAGCACAAGACATGTGAAAAAATCTCTTCTCCTAAAGATCTATTTAAAATAATCCGAATAATCAAAAATAGAACAAATCCTAACTATTCTTCATTTAATGTTATTGAAAATAACGGAACCATATTAACAAACGGACAATCCCAACCACAAACTGTTTTTTACAATATTACGCAAAACAAAAAACAACGATAGTATTCCAAATATCTCTATTCGGGACAATAGCCAGGATATTAATAAACCTTTTTCTTTAAAAGAATTAGAAATAGCAATATCTCATCAAAAGAACAGCAGTCCAGGGCATGATAAAATTTCTCTCCAAACAATAAACCATCTCCCCATCAAAGCAATAAATCTCCTTCTGAAATCATTTAATGACAGTTGGTCTTCAAGTCAAATACCAAAAGATTGGACTCACGCAATTATTCTACCTTTCATAAAACTTCATAAAAATCCCAAGGAAGTTTCGTCATACCGTCATATATCTCTTACTTCAGTAATTGCCAAATTATTCGAAAGAATGGTTCTACATAGAATGCTAGATTTCAGTTTTCAAAACAATATTTTTCATGTTAATCATCATGGTTTTTACCCTCACAGAAGCAGCATTAATACATTACTTCAATTACAACATGACATTATATTGGCTAGAGAACGCAAAGAATATTTTATTTTGGTAGCGTTAGATATTAAAGCAGCATATGACTCAGTGTGGCCAAATGGCCCTGTTTCTAAATTAAACAAAGTTGGATACTCTGGTAGATTGCTACGATGGATGCAAAAGTTCTTACATCAGAGAACAATTCAAATCAAATGGAGGAACATTTTTTCAAAAATCGTTGAAAGTAATTATGGTGTACCCCAGGGTTGTATCTTAAGTCCTTTCCTTTTTATGATTTATATGTCAGATATTTTTGAAATTCAACACGACAGCCATCTTCTGGTTTATGCAAACGACATATTTTTATACAATAGTGGTACAAATTGGAATAAAACAACAGGCGAAATGCAAGAATCTTTAAATAAAATTTCAGTCTGGTGTAAAAAATGGAAATTATCCACCTCTCCAGAAAAAAGCAATCTAATCAACTTTTCCAGAAAAAGAAGCACAATACCTCCATTACTTAAAATATGCGACAAACCTATTCCCGAAGTGAAGAGTCTTAAAATACTGGGTATCATCTTCGACCCCAATATCACCTGGAAAAATCATATTAATTACCTACGTCAGAAAGAATTGAAATATTTAAATGCCATTAAAGCAGTGCTTCTCAAACTTTCAATACTGGCGCCCCCCTTTTCGATCGCAATTTTTATTGTGCCCCCTTATACGTTAATAATGTACTGAATGCAATAATAATGCACTTTGACGCTAAAGCTACAATAGGCGATCTTAATTATAAGCCATACAAATTAGTAACATAATTATTAAATTCTGTATAGTCAAAGATTTCCCTGACTGTGACGTCAAGCTAGCAGGGAAATATCTTAAAATCTTCACTAAAAGTCCCGACGAGCATCGCATTGTGACAGAATACCTCAAAGAAAAAAGCGAGGAATTCTACGTGATTGACCCACCGGATTCCCGCCCCCTGAAAATTGTCATCAAAGGACTCCCGATTTCCACCGAAATAGGTGAGATCCAAGAAGACTTAACCTCGCAAGGATTTTGTGTTGAAAAAGTGGCCCAGCTCACCCGATCCAAAACAAAATCCCCGCTCCCCATCTTCATGGTCGAGCTCGAAAAGAAACCAGATTCCCCAGGTATTTTTCAACTGAAAAAGTGCTGCTACCTCACGGTGCAGGTCGACGCTTTTAACAGACGACCGGGGGTTTCACAATGTTACAACTTTAACTTGTTTAACCACTCGTCGAAAAATTGTTTTATGCGCACTAGGTGTCTAAAATGCGGTGAATCTCACCGTACCAGTGAATGCCCCATTAAAGAAAAGATAGAAAATCCCGTATGCATCAATTGCAATAAGATAGGACACATGGCAAATTGGAGCCAATGTGAAGAATTCCCCAAAAGAAAACCGAGAAAAGGTGAAACGATTCGTAATCGTAACACCTCTACCGAAACTAGCAAACCCTCAAAACAGGTCACCCCAAATCTCTCCTTCGCAGCTGCCCTCTCGGGCGCTTCTAACAAAAATAATACTCCCGGGACTTCGGCCGCCCCCGAAGAAACCCCTTCAACTAATGAAAAAAGTAATGAAAATGACTTTAAAGACGCGATAAATGAACTTAGAAGATTCTTCCTCGAATACCCCTTTCTTTTAGAAATGGGTAGGCAGTTTAGTAACGCAAAAGATGAAGAGAGAATTGATATTTTTTTTATCAAAACCTCATTAAAAATCAAGATCGAAAGGCCTAAATTCTAGTTCTTCTCATTTCAAATATCTCTCCAATGTAAAGATTTATTGTTTTTTCAAACCCGCCTCCCTCGTAAATACGTTAGGGTGATTTTCGGAGCATATAGTCCCGTCGGACTCAAATCTCCTATCCTGGAATAAAGATGACTGTACAAAATTTACCATTGCCCTTTTTAGAAAAGTATTTAATTAAGAGTAAAATTTAATTTATGAAGAATTTGAAAATACAAAAATTTAATGAGAGAAGCAATTACAATAAAAGTTATAAGTAATTATATATATAAAAAAGTTCTTTTAAGAGTTAAAAAAATCAATTTTCGATGCGTCCATTAAGTGGGCGGAGTTACGGTGGCCAATCGGGTTGCAGCAAGAACCGAGATCAGAAAGTGCGGGAAAAAATATCAGGAGGTGGGAATATGGGCTGTGGAATGAAAGCGAGCGATTTTATTGGCCGAGCCAGGAGTTCAGTTAATGGGGTATAAGGACTTTGCAAGAATTTGCAGCCAATCAGAGCAAACTGCGATTCAACAGAGTTGGATCGCAGCGTAATTTCGAAAAATGGAAAATGAAGAGAAAAAAAAGATAAAAATTGATTAAAGTCAGGATCAACCAAGATGTCTCTTGGTCTACGGATGAAGGGATAAGTTGGATAGGTAGGGATCCCTTGAATAGATGGGTTTTCATGCCCATCAATATTACTGAAGAAATTATTTGCCAGTTTTCTTATGGTTTGCCTGATGGTCGGAATTTTAAAGAGCTGATCGAATGTCAGCGTTCCTCATGTACCAACGTGCATCGAGGATTTGTCGTAGAATAACGTTTTGGGAGATTTCAATGAGATTGATATTGGATCTTGCTGCATGTGCCCAGATTGGTGATGCATAAGTTAAAAGTGGTTTTAAAATCAGGGTGTAGATATAAGCATTTTATTATGTCTATTCAATTTAGACTTTTTGCATATTAGGGAATAAAGTTGACGCGTAGCATTTTTAAATTTATTTCTTACGTATGTAATGTGTTGTCTGAACGTGAGGTTTTTATCAATTATAACACCGAGGTATTTTGTGTGTTGAGACCAGGGAATTCTTTGGTTTTGTAGCGTGATTTCAGGGGGTGGACGTCTTTGAGTGAAGAATACTGCTTCAGTTTTCGTAGTATTTAGTGCTATTTTCCACACGGAAAACCAGATCTCAAGGTATTCATTTATGTTTTGTGTCAGTGTGTTGGGGTTGTAGTGTCTGCTTAGAATGGCGGTGTCATCCGCATACATACAAATCATTGTGTTAGTAGTTTTAAGAATATCATCTACGTAGAGGTTAAAGAGAACAGGCCCTAAAATGGACCCTTGCGCGACGCCGGCTTTGGCAAGTCTTACTTGGGAAAAAGTTCTGTTAATTTTGACAGTGAAAGATCTGTCACTGATATAGGATTTTAGGAGAAAAATTAGTGGGGGTGGGATTTTGTACATTATTAATTTGAAGAGAAGGCCAGTGTGCCAAACTCTGTCGAAAGCTTTCTGAATGTCTAGGAACACTGCAGCTGTATATTGATGTCTGTCAATTCCGTCTTTGATATACTCAACTACTCGTAGAAGTTGATGGGTGGTGGAGAGACGAGGACGGAACCCGTGCTGCTCCGGAACAAGGATATTTTCTTTCTCCAAGTAATCATTAAGTCTCTGGCAGAGATAATTTTCTCTGCCCGTTTGCTAAGAATTGGTAGTAGAGATATCGGTCGATGGGATTCCGCAAGTTTGGGATTTTTCCCAGGTTTCAGGATAGGAATTACAACTGCAGTTTTCCATGCATTCGGAAAGTATCTGAGTTTGAACATATTGTTAACGATATTAGTAATTTTGAAAACTGTTAGAAGGGATAGATTTTTAATCATTTTATTAGTAATTCCGTCTCTTCCCGGACTTTTCTTATAACTTTAATCTTTTTAATGTAATTAATTACTTCCGAAGGAAGAGCAGGTGGGATAGGGTCAGTATTGTTAGTATGATCAGTAATATGTGCTTCGACAATGTTGGATATGATTTGATCTTTTTGTGGATTTTTGATGTTATTTAATTGGAATTGGTTCTCGAGTGATTGAGCTATAAGATCAGTTTTGTTTGTGTCACTGAGAGCGATGCCGTTTGGGCCATTAAGGGCGGAAATCGGAGTGGCCTTTTTCCTGAATGCCCTAGCGGTTCCCCAAAGGGAGCCGTCTTCGGCATCCAATGAAGTAAGGTGTTCCTCCCATAGTTGCTGTCTGTAGAGTCCGACTTTTCTTTTAATTTTATTTTGAATCATATTTAGTTCGGTTTTGTGTGGCGGGAATCTGGTAAATTGCCATAATTTCCTGGCTCTGTTTCTGAAAGCTCGCTCCGCCCACCGACCGGGAAACCCGGCCATTGGTCGAAGCGAAACACTCTTCTCATCCTCGGTCGCGCGACGACCCCGATTTATTTTAGCAATCCAGTACTATCTAATTCTACTTAATTTTAACAAGGGCAATTAAGATTTTCAATGCTACTCCCCAAATGTTCGATAGGAGATTACGACCTCTTTGGAGATCAGGCGCTCCGTTGTTACTGTCAACACCTTTCTAATCGTAAGCATTCTTTATAAAAACTTTGCTTTGCAAGACAAGCCCATGGAACTCGTTAATACTTATTAAACTTGTTTTTAATTTAGTATTAATTAATTAATTATAAAATACTCTGTGCAGCACTGATACATTAAAAGTATACCGGCTGAAGTGCCCGGTCTTTGCCCGAATTCATTTATAAGAAAATAAAACATTATTGATATAATAGCTGAATTGTAAGGAGAACAAAGTCAAGTGCTCAACAATGCTTACAAAAATGTAAAATGATCTTTTTAAAATGGTTGCTCAAATTATAATTAGTTTTAAGCGAATTGTAATTTTAAGCCTCACAGAATTAGAATTTATAATTGATATTAAATAATGAACAATAATATAAATTTCCGATGAAGAATAATTGTATTATTTTTAATATTTAAAGCGAAAAGACTTCAACATGTTTTAACCCGGGAGCAAGCGCGCACTCGATACGGTCGAGCGGGGTTATTGAGTCACCCCAATCCTTTTTTTTTATAATTATTTTATTGTACACAATACAAATCGTGATTCCAGCGAATAATTTAACTAAGAGAAAGTTTACTTACCTACTTTCAAGAACTTTTCAATTTTTCTTTGGTAACAAATAAAGTTTTGCCAGAATTAACGATTTTGTAATCTGTGTATCCCGCGCGACCACTTCCGGGTAAAAATTATATTCATTATGATAATATGTATGTTATTGCTAAAAAAATTGTGTAAAACGTAGTTTTGCATGGAAAAAAGTGCAACAGAGAAATACATTATACTTACAACTTCCCTAAATGAGAAACAAACACGTAAGAGAAGGGTCATAACTAACTGTACAAATAACTTAGAAGGTCATACAGATTACAGCTATAATGTGCAGTATTTCAAAAATAATGACAGTGATGAATTTTTTATGTTCCTAAATTTCTTCGATTCTGGGATCTGTTTTTTTCTCTGAAAGAGTTGTATGTTAGGCTTAAAAAGAAAGCGTAGTAAAAAAATCTCTCATCATGGGATTACAGCAAATCAAATAAAAGTTTTTTTTTATTTAGTTATAGGATCAAAGATAGCTAATTAGGTATTGAAGAAGTTTTTATTTTTGATGACTTAATATCGCGTGTGCCTATAAATTATATCAGAGTAAAAGGGCATTTTTTATTATGTCTGAAAGTATTTTGTTTTAATTCCTTCCAGTAAATTAATTATTTTTAAATCTTTTATTTTCGATATGCTCGCGCCCCCAGTTATCGAGTTTGAGAAACACTGCATTAAAGCCTTATGTTCTCCGAAAATAGGAACAAGATCTGATCATCTTTTAATAATATTAATGTCACAATCCGTTCTATCTTTGACTATGGAAGTCAACTTTTTTCCTTTTCTAGCAATAGCAACAGACAGAAACTAGAACCGATTTACAATGCTGCCTTACGTTTAGCCCTATAGGTCTCCCAAGAAATACCCCATTAGATTTATTAAGAGCAGAGTCTATGAATGGAAGTATTAATAATCGCCATAATTTCCTTTGCCAAAAATTTATAACTAAGCAAATAGCATTAAAAGACTGGTCACCGAACGCTAGGTTATTTTGGAATATAAATAGTATTTTTTTATAAATATAGAAAAAAAGATATCAGTATTTTTCAAAAGACGATCAACCTGCTCCAAGAATTGTGTATCTCTAAAGTAGATACTCTTCAATGGATCCCTCCTCCTCCAATCTACGAAAATCGCAAAATAAACATCTATACTCATGAACTACCATTTCAAAACAAGGATCTTCCAGATGACATAGTACAAAATATGTTTAATGATTACATTCAGCCAAAATTTAATAACAATATCATAATAGCAACCGATGGTTCAAAAAATACTAATCAAACTTCAATAGGAATTTTGATCCCTAAGAAAAAAGTTCGACAAAATTTCATACCGAAAGAAATGATTTCAATATTCACAGCTGAAGCTATAGCCATATGGACTGCGTAAAAAAATTGGAAACAGAAAACTATATCATCCTGACGGACAGCTTATCAGTCCTAAAAAGCATCCAAAATATTAATAGAAAATCCAATACGATAATATTAAATTTAAGTTCAATTTTACATCAGTGCCTCCAAATAGCTCAATCAATTACATTCATTTGGGTACCAGCTCACAAGGGAATAGGGATTAATGAAGAAGTTGATAAATTAGCTAAAGCTTCTCCAGAGGCGTGGAATATTATTTCTTGGATAACTTGGGAAGATCTACATACACATTTCAAAAAACAACACAAAAATAAAAGTGAAGAAATATGGAAAAAGAGCAAAAGACATAAAAATTATTTTTATATTTCTCATCTTGAAAAATGGAACAGACAGGCAGCAAAAAATAGAAATATAGAAGTTTTAATCAATAAGTTGCGAGCTAAAAAATTACCATTAAATGATATATATTTCCTTTTTAAACAAACAGATTCTCCTTTATGTGCAGATTGTAAAGTACCAGAAACTAGTGAACATTTTATATTAAACTGTATCAAATACAAATCGCAGCGTGAAATTTTGTATCTCCAACCACGGAGAATGGTCTTATTCCTCAATAGCGAAATGTAAAACAATAGAGCATGTTCAAAAAGTTGAAAAATTTTTGACATCATCCAATAGATTCTAAAAAATTCCACGTAATAGTTTTTCAATATTCTACTTTCATCAATCTCAGTTGAAGCACAAGGCGATAATTCAAACTACTGATGGACAATGCAATCACGAGCTGTACGTTACAACTTAGGTTAAAAACTAATCAAAATTTTATAGGAGCATAAGGCTTTGGCCAAGTCTCCACTTTTACAGTGATATCACTGTACTGAACAGATAAGTTCGGTATGGGTGTCGTCTTCTATGCCATCCAATGCAACATTTTTTTTAAAAAAAAGAATGCATTATAGAAGAGTGTAAAATAATTATCAAAGATTGAGAGAGAGATGATCGTTTACAAGCAAAAATCATATCATTTTGTTTACGCCATCGGCGTATATTAGTTTCAACCGTGTCAAATTTTCATTGACCGCTGTTCTGTTTCCGTTTTTTTCTACATATAAAATTGCCTCCCTTTTCAAACTTGCGTCATAGTGAACGCGTCTTGATGCTATTACCAATATCTTTGATGTTTAGATGACTAAAAGAAAGCGTATACAAAAAATTTCCTAAATACGAGCAGACAAAGGTGTTTAGGATAGACTGAATACTGGAGATGGACGGTTACATTTTTCCTTTTGATAGGGTTGGATTTCCCCCATTCAACAAATATTTTGCATCGATTCTAAGCCGCATCCGATTTTCAGTAGCCTTAATATTGGAAAAAGAGTGCGTCTTAGATTCGAGTAAATACAGTATATTGAAAATTAAAAGTTAGAAAGAAGTCACTAGAAATAGAGGATGCTGGAAGAAGTGCGTGGTTGAGGTAGCTAAAGGCCTGTAAGGGGTTGTGCTTTTGAAGAAGATACCTCTCCTAAAGTTAATGACAGAAACATAAAATAAAGAATGAAATTTTGAGTTTAAAGAATATATGGATAACTAATCCTTAATATTTTACTCTTTTAAAAATGTTTAAGATTAAGTATAATGAATTTTGTTAAAGAAATTCTAATACAATTAAATTAATATCAAAATGACTTTGGATGAGAAATCTTCAAATTGGTCATAGATTGTCTTTTAATACCTTTCTCCCTATTTTGGATATTTTTAAGAGATAGTAGTAAATAGTAACATTGCATATCACACACACATTATATTTGCATGTGCTACTAGAAAAAAAGAGAAATTTTTTGAAAAAGTCTTGTTGACAAAATTATTGGCATCCAAACTAGAAAAAGAACATGAGAAAAATGACTGCAAAATCCTCATCTTCCTCAAAAATTAAGATTTCTTGGTGACACATATTATACATAAACCAGTTAAAATTTCACAATTATAGGGTGATTTAGCAATTTAAAAATAAAATACATGTTCCTTGTGTCATGGAATAAAGCATAAAATAACAAAATATTTACATGTAGAGTGAAAGAAACTGTTACGTCTCCGATGTTCAAAACCAAAGTGCGATGATTACATAAAAGTTGTAGACATTTAAGACACGCTGTAATTTCTGTAGTTTAAATTTTTTGACATTTGGCTGCATAACAAACCTTTTAAAATAATTGTTCACTTATGTACATTAAAATGAGCAATAATTGAAATTTCTTTTCAAAAATTTGATACTTTGAATAATACAGACAAAATGTTTTGTCCTCTATTTTTAAAATCACACATTTTGTTGTCAAATTGAAAATCTGTGCCCAGTGGTAGAGCATCGCTATTCCATGCCACAGGTCTATTGTTCAAATCCTGTGCTGGGCAAGGTCGATTCAACCTTTCAGTACCAAGTTCAGTCAATAAATGCATACCAATATTGCATGGGAACTAAACACTGGGGGTTCTTGCATCAGACTGACCACCTGACTGGAACATCAGCACCCAGGGTCACCAAAACTGAAATGGGCACAGTAGACTTTGGCCCGCCATGAGCTGTTGTGCCACTGAGTTTAGTTTAGTTTTATTGAAAATCTAATCCATCTATTTACAGGCTAAGAATTAAGAATAAATAAGATTGTTTGAATTTAAGATGCTATACACAATGCTTGGTTTCATTTTCTTTTATACAACTATTAAATAATAGTAGTTTTACTTACACGTAATTGTTTGTGTGCCCAGATTTCATGTGATCAATTAAAAGGTGTTACTATAGTATTTTTCACTTTTTAAAAGCCCAGTTATACACTCAAAATTAAAAAAAATGTACTAATTTTTAATTTTATTAATTCCAAACTCTTCAATGTTACACAATCTAAAGCCCTAGGAATTAAAAGTATTCATTGAGCTATATTAAATAATAATCATTCTTTGTCAACATTTAGCAGACTGCAAAAAAAAAAAAAAGTATTATTAGTTAATTGATAAATTATGTTTATTAGGCATGAGAGAATGAGTATAATAGTGTTTACAAATACATTCAAATACTCTTATGCATATATAAGTCATAAAAAGTGGAGTATATTACTTTCATTTTGTAATTTTTAGCTAAAAAATGATGTGGCTAATTATATATTTTTCTTTCCTAATTATCTTCCACTCTACTTTTTATAACATTTAAACTAATTATCTGAAGTTTAAATAACATTTATACCCTTTTGAACAGATATTATGCTAATAACGGGAAGAGCAATAAAAGATACGTCTTTTTAGATAAACATATATTTGTATTCCTTTTATAATGTAGTTCCTTAAAGCAGTTTCCTTCTCATACAATAAGACAATTTTGTAGAAGCTTTTGTATAGAGTGGCAATATGGTTTCCTTCTAGAAAAATATTTATTTGAAGCAAAAAAATTTGAGTTCAAAAGTGTTATTTCTATTAGATACTCCAGGCCATCCACAGAATTTAACTCATGTGAAAGTACGTTTTCATCTCACTAAATACTACTCTGCAGATTCAACGATCTATTCATACCTTAAAAACACAATGCATAGTTGATAATTTCAATGGACTGAAGCGACACACACAATTGATTGAAAATGAACTGATGCAATGAAAACTTGTATTAAAGTCATATTTTTTCAGTAAAAGAACTAAAAAAAAAATCAATTTAAAAAAAAAAAAAAGATATTGTCAACATTATTTGAAAGTTTGTTTGAATTTCTAGAAAATGGGATTGGAGAGATATTAGAACTTTCTAAGTCAATCAGAGGTAAAGGTTTTGTGGATATACAGTGGGCCACAAAAGTGTTTGTACACTTGCAATTTCTTATAAAATTTAATGTTTTCGACTAATAAAAATTAATATATTGCTATTGTAATTTTTTTATGATATGTGTAATTTGTTCTTAATGGAATGACATAATTAGTTTTTTTTAAAAATAGTGTAATTATTTTTAAAAAAAATTAATAATCAAAAAGCTACTAAAAATTACGCCATAAAAGTTTTCTTATACTTAACAAAAATCTCAACTTAGCTTTAAATATTGTATTTCTTTCTTAATTTAGTACTTAGTAGGATAGGTTTTAGTGTCTACAACCACTTTTAAGCATCTTGGTATAGATTTAATCAGTTTTTTGTAATTTCTGCATCGATTTTCCTCCATTCTTCTGTGAATATTGTTTTTACTTCACATTTTGTTTATTTGTCATGTTTTCATTTTTTTACATCAAAATCTCGCCAAATATTTTCTACTGGGCTAAATAAAGTGATTGAGGAGGTGTTTTCATAATTTGGGGACTGTTATAGAAACACCAGTGGTGTACATTAAGAGCAGTGCGCTTGGCATTATTACCCTGTTAAAAAATGAAGTCGTTTCCATTATCCAAATTTCGCGCGGATAATTTAAAACTTTTCTTTAAAATATTTAAATAGAGCTCATGATTCACAATATGAACAAAAAATACCAAATTACCTGATTCTGTGGCTGATTAACACCCCCACGCAAGGACACTTCCACCTCCATGTTTTATTCATCCAACTAGATTCTTGGGATTAAGTTTCAGAAAATTCAAAATTGACAGCAAATTGATTGGAATGGCAGATAATTCAACATTTTTGGTTCCGAGGGGCCTATAATAGCTTGTGAATGTGTTCTGGCATGGGGGTGTAAATTGGCCCCAGAATTAGGTAATTTGGTATTTGTTGATGGTATTGTGAATCATGAGCTCTATTTAAATATTTTACAAAGAAATTTTAAATTATCCGCACGAAATTTGGATATTGGAGACGACTTAATTTTTTAACAGGATAATGATGCCAAGAGCACTGCAAAGAAATTGCAAGTGTACGAACACTTTTGTGGTCCACTGTATATGGGTATTCAGGATGTCCAAAATTTATTGGCAGAAGAAATCAGCAAAGCATAGTCTACAAGAATGACTTGCATAAATGTTATTAAATTAAACCTCAAGATGACAATTGCAATGAAATTTAAGAATATACTAATTTTAAACTGGAAAAAGTTATGAAAAGGACTCACTTGTGAAAAATATTGAAATTTTTTTCTAATCTAAAGATTTTTATGCTGAAAGAAGACAAAAGTTCAAAAAGATGTAGCAAAATTGCTGATCTCCATACTACAAACTTGTAAGGGGCAGCAAACAGACTCTAAAGTACGATATTTTTTCAACAACAAAGAAACAAAAGCAGTTAAAAAATTCTTAACAAAAAAATGTCCAGAAAAAAAATATTGTTTGACCTAAAAATTGCTCTTGCTTCATTGTGATAATGGAACATGAGCATTTAGGTAATAAAATAAGTCTAAATTAAACAGAACTGATATAATCTTTCATATGTTTATATTTTTGATAAAAATTGTTTAATTAAAAAAATACTATGCCATGCATTCCTCGATTTTGCATTAGCTGCTAATCTCATATAATGTGGATTCACATTATACAGTATTTTTTAGGAAGCTATCCACCATGTTATTAAGAGAGATACCATAATCATATGTAGAATGAAATAGAAAGTTTTATCATGATATACTTATTATGTATCTTTTATAAGAATTCCTAATAAAGTTTCAAAACTATAGGAAATTGATACATTATTGAAAGTGGGGTACTTATTGGTTATTGAGACCATGAAGGCAAACATAGCAACACATAGAAAATATACCCAATCCTGGCTAATACTAATTGGAAATATTATAAATAGGTGGTGCTGCTTTTAAGTATTATGTGAAAACAGTTGTAATTGGACAATGAAAGTACCATTTCCTAACATTGGAAAAATATACCAAATATTGAATTTCCAAATATTGGAAGAATACAGTCATTTTCTTTCTAATATACTGTTAGCTACATTTTTCAACCATTTTGTTAGAATGAGGAAATTCTGGAAATTACCAAAGAACAAAGAAGACTCAATAAGTTCTTAGAAGTTACATATTAGCACATAGACCAATAAGTAGGGGAGATTTTAAGGAATTTGCAGCAAAGTTTACTTACATAAATAAAAAAACTTAAAATGCATTTCTTAACTTAAATTCCATCTTTTTTAACAGAAGCAACTTTAAACACAAAAAATATCTGACAACAATTCTATTAATCAGGTGGTGACCTATCTATTTTTTTTAAATAGACATACCTTCTTATTTACATGTAATAATCTCCTAATTTTGGAAATACTCCATTACGGTACCTTCCATATAGAAGGCATGTTTTAAAATTTAATAATTTATCTTATAAAGTAGGATAAGGAAAATTAGACAACTTGTACAGAGGGCTATTGTTTTTTAGTATGTGTGTAGAAATGATTTTTCACTATTAATAATTATAATTTTTACTGAAAATCTACTAAAAACACATACCGTAACATCTGGCGCATGTAGCGCACTTCGAACATAAAAAATAAAATTGAAATTTCTAGCTGAGTGTTATACATCGGATATAAAAACAATAGCTTTATAAAATAAAGAAAAATAAGTGTAAGGAAAGTAAATTTCTACATATATTGAAAAACTGTTTAGTTAAAAGAAATGACACATCTTATGAACTTAAAGGGTTGTAATTCTAGATATATACTATTTTTTCAAAATCCTTAGGTATTACCTCTAACAAATGACTTCAAACCATAAGAGCATTGCATACATACATTTCAGGTTCCTTCAGAAACAATGAGGCTGTACATTAGATGGCAAATTTTCCTAAAAATTAAAAAATGCATCCTGAAAGTATAGGTGGTATTGAAATTATACCATGGAAGGGAATATAAGCATTATATTTTTAAAAAAAACCCTTTTAAAATAAAAAAAAAAATTCTATTTAGTACAATTTTGTCATCCATGTTTATACCTCGACTTAAGAGAACTCTGAGTTATGCAATTTTCAAATCTTTTTGATTCATCTTTTGTTTCAGTACTGTGTCCTTTTTTTTTCTTTTTCATCTCTGAAACTAGTGGCGTAACGTACATCACATTGCTGGATTCTAACAATCCAGAGCTGACAATTGATGAGCTCATAGAAATGCATGAGCAACTTGAGTCTTTAGACCTAGTTCAATCAGAAGATTGATTGATGGTTGGGAATTTGACAGAAGACCTCAGTTTAATTAAAAAAGGGTTACAAATTGCCAATGAAGAGTGTATTTTTTCAACAAAACAAGAAATAAAAAATTTATCAGCATGCTACGAGGAAATTTTGGGGAAGAAAAACAATCTTTGAGAAGGCAGACTATTACATTAGATTTTATGAAAACTTTTACATCAAAATAGCTTTGGTTTATGATTTTGAATTTGTGAAATTTAAGATTTTTTAATTTTTTTCTAAATTATAGTATTTTTTTTCATCTCTGATCCCAGCTAAAATAATTTATATGTGATTTTATATCCCAGCTTATGCGATTATCACCCAGTCTTACCTATCACGTAAGTTTGAGGGATTACTGAATATCCAAGAATAAAATATATATATATATAAATATATTAAACAGATTATATTTATACAACTGCTATTATTTAATTATTACACATATTTTAATTACTTCAATTTTTTTGAAAAGTATTAACATTTTTTATTTAGTATTTCCCCTTTCCCTATTTATAATGAAGAAAGTTCAACACAAGGTTCTATGATAGCCAACACATTACAGTAAATGATCCAATAAGAAAATTATGCTCATGTTTCTACTTAAAATATTTATATAACATAATGAGTAGTCATATAAATGTAAAATTTAATTTACATCCTATATAAAACACATAGAGTAAATATGCCTGAAAGAGCTCTAGAAAATTATTCAATGTATATATATATTCATGTTTCCTCATTCTCAGGCACATCTTAAGGCATGGGCCAACTGGGCCTCAGCCACAATGGGGGCCTGTTCTCGATTTTGATTTAGCCTTAATAAGATCATAATTCGAATAATTGTAACATTCAAACATTTCCGGTTGTATTTTCTGTAAAACTGGGAATTTCGGACGATATATCAACTGGCCACATGTGAAGACCATCGTCCATGATAGGTCCAGGCCTACCACCATACACCATCATTCAATTAAAAGGCAGCAGTCGATTGAGCTGTTTTGTGTGATTTTAAGTCATGCACAATTATTTGCTCTGGGTTATTGTTTGTACAAGTATTTGACAACATAATATATGTACTATCTACCTTTAAGAGTCATAGGTGGAGCCTACATTTGTGTAGGGGCCCAAGGCCTCAAAAAGTCTTAAGATGTCATCGCTCATTCTGATATAAACTTATATTCTATATATTAGATAAAGTCTTGAATCAACTCTCTTAAATAAATAATGTTAGCAAAAACATCTAGGCAGATTTCACAGATTTAATATTTTTCTTTGTATGAAAACAAAAACATTAATTTTCCTTTTACCAAGAAAACATTTTTACAAATTTATCAAACAGGTACTTTCCTTACTTGGTATACATGAATGTCTTCTAAAAGTAGTTTTCTCAGAGAAAGCCTTTGCACAAATTTCACAAACATAAGGCTTTTCCTTCGTATGAGTACGCAAATGAATCATTAAGTTTCCTTTTTGAGAGAAAGCCTTTTTACAAATTTCACATTCATAAGGCTTTTCTTTAGTATGAACACGCATATGTCTTTTTAAGTCACTCACAATATAAAATCCTTTCTGGCAAATTTCACAAACACAAGATTTTTCATCTGAATGAAAACGCAAGTGTCTTTTTAAGATATCTTTACGTGAATATGTTGTCTGGCAAGTTTCACAAACATAAGGCTTTTCACAAGTATGAATACGAAAATGGAGCTTTAAGTCATAATTTGTAGAGTACGATTTCATACAAATTTCACAAATATAGGGCTTTTCTTTAGTATGGCAACGCAAATGCCTCTTGAAATTACTGATTTGTAGGAAAGTCTTTTGGCAAAAGTTACACACATAAGACTTTTTATTAGTGTGAAAAAGCAAATGTTTTTTCAAGGAGTGACTACGTGAAAACACTGCCTGGCAAATTTTACAAATGTAAGACTTTTCATCAAGATGAATAAGCAAATGTTTTTTTAAGACATCACTCCGAGAAAATGCTCCCTGACAAATTTCACAAACATAAGGTTTTTCCTGAGTATGACTAAGCAAATGTTTTTTTAAATTTCCATTTTGAGAGAAAGTTTTCAGACAAATATCACAAACATAAGGTTTTTCTTTAGTATGAATCCGTAAATGTCTCATTAAATTACCACTGTTGTTGAATAATTTCGCACAAAATGCACAAGCAAGAGATTTTTCCTTTGTTTGCTTATGTATATTCATATTGAAATTATAGTGATGAGAAAAAGCTTTTCTACAAACATATCACAAATGAAGTATCACACAAGTTGCTTCCTTAACAGACTTCCTATAAAGAGATTTGTAGCATATTTCGGATGTCAAGGTACGCACATAAAAGTATGTTCATTTTTACCTGAATGAAGAACTTAACGAGTTACACTAATAAGAAGAAATCACAGAAGAGAAGAGATTCTATTGTGTACATAGCAAATATACATTTTTCTATTGCATTAATTACCAAATACCTCAACAGTTATCCAGCAGAGAAAATGACTTTTGGCAAGATTCACATTTCGTTATTCTTAGTTCAACATGATTTACTTGTTATTTTATTCAGAGGGAGAAAAGAAAGAGTGCGAATCCAACCTTAATTTTTCTTTACATTTGCTTAACAAAGATTATTAATTTTCAAAAGAATATATATGATCGTAAAGAGATATTTTAGGAGAAATTATGCTTAATAGCAAACGTCAAATAGGTATTTAGCATCGGCTGCATTCATTGACTAATGAAAACCAACTGAATCCTTACAAGAATAATAGTTACAGTTAATATCTTTATTTGGGCAACAAAGGCTATTATCCCCCTTACAAGAAATCATCCATCCGATTTTAATGACATTTCTGTTAATTTACTCACATGGATAAAATTCAAAAGTAACAAGTAAGAGAACCCGGATACAGAAACTTTTTATGTTTGGTTTATTGGTGGCTACGAATGGGAAGCAAATTGGTCTTAGCTTGGGCTACCATCGGGCCACTTTCTAAGTGAATTTATTAACGTCACGAGTAAAGAACCACGTGTGTTGTAGGAGATGGACCTCATAACTTTCAACGACGGTCAAGTGACGAGCACGACATCTGAGCTAGCATTCCACTTCAGACCAATGTGAGGTACCTGATCCACGGCAGATTTAACATACATAAGGCCATCTACATGGTAGGCCTTCAGTGGCTCGAGTTCATGACTAGGGCTTCGAGCCGTAATTTTTTTCGTTCCAATTCAACTAAAAAGTTATATCGGTTCAGTTCCAGTTTTCGTTCCACCAAAAACAATGGTTTTTGCTGCAGTTCCAAATGAATAATTTATTTTATGTGTATTATGGTGAAAGAAGCATTTCTCATTTCTATACTCTTTTATTGTGGTACTCATCACACATTGTGTTAGTGTGTTTACATCTTCTGTTTTCTGTCAGGGCAGATTCTCAAAACTATTCTAAGGGGTTTCCATATTCTATTCGGGACCCATGGTTGCATTTACCACAGAGTTTTCCTTCCAAGTGACTGAGGGTGACAATCCAAGGGAACGACATTAGTTTAAAATTTTATAAACATTATTATTTTTATTTTGAGAATTCGTAATGAAAGAAATACATTAACAATTTTGAATATGAGAAATATGAGATATATACGCAAAAATAAAATATGTACAAATATAACAAAAAAAAAAAAAAAATTCAAACTAAAAGTTCTTCTAGAAGGAGAAAAAAAAATTATGTGACATAAATTGCTAGATTTTTTGGAAAATGTATATGTCTTCCTGATTTTGTTGTAAAGATTGGTTTGTCATTAGTAGATAATATTTATCATCTTTTATGCTTTTGTTCACTGTAGGTAGAGATTCAATCACAGTTTCTGAGAGAAGATGTGGGGTTTGACGCGATCTAGAGAAACTAGTTTTTCGACCATCAATATCAATAGTGATGATTTTGTCTGTTCTGGACAGAACTTTATATAGTCCAGTATACGGTTGACGTAAAGGGGGTTGTACACGATCTTTTTTTAAAAGATATGGGATGATGATTGTAGTGAAGGATGAATGTAGAATCGATCAGTGCAGTGAGCGGATGTTGCCACAGGATTCAGTTGTTGCATTCTGTTACGAAGGTTAGGGATAAAATTATTGTCACAAAAAAGAATGTTTGACACACCAATCATGTCACTTGGAAGACGTAGGTTAATGTTGTGAACAATTTCAGCACAAGAAGATTGCAGATCTTCTTTAACTGCTGTTCGCATGCCGAGAAGAATGATGGGGACTATTACAGACCATGTGTCATTTTCATGGGCTTTAATGGCCGATTTTAAATGCCGATGGAAATGTTCTACAATTCCATTTGATATTGGATGATATGTTGTAGTTTTGATCTTTTCAGTTCTCAGCATGCGAGTAAATTCAGCGTTCATCGAGGAACGCATCTAAGTTCCTTGACCCGAGGTGATTACAGAGAGACCCAAGTGTCAAAAATTGCGCTGCAAATGGTTTTCGCTTGCATGTCTGGAATAGGGACAGCTTCTGGCCATCCGGAGAAGTGGTCGATTATCGTAAGTAGATAATAACAACCTTCAGATGGTTGCAAGGGACCGGCATTATCTATGTGAATGTGACTGAATCTGGCATCAGGAAGAGAGAATGTTCCTTGAGGTGTTTTAATGTGCCTTTGGATTTTTGATTTTTGACACGATTCACAACACCAGACCCATTCATTTATTTGGCATTTCATGCCAGGCCACACGTAGCGAGAGCAGATGAGTTTTGTTGAAGCTGCTATCCCTGGATGTGAGAGATTATGAAGATGGATAAATATTGTCCTTCGAAAGGATACAGGGATAAAAGGAAGTGGGGACTCCTGTTGTAATATCGCAAAGCAAATTGCAATCTGAGGTTAAACATGGTTTCATTTCTAATTTAAGAGATGATCCATCATTCTGAAGAAATTTTTGAACGTCTGAATCATTTTTCTGTACTAATGCAAATTCTTTAAAATTTAAAACTGGAAATTTAGTAATGGAATCAATTTCGATTCTTGAAAGAGCATCAGCAGCTATGTTCTCGGAACCTTGCACATGCCGAATGTTGGTAGAATATTGAGAAATGAAATCTAATTGGCGTAATTGCCGGGGAGAACATTTATTCGGGTTTTGTTTAAAAGCATAAATTAGGGGCTTTTGGTCATTATTTATAATGAAGTTTCTGCCTTCTACCATATGTTTGAATTTTCTTAAAGCCAAAAAAATTGAAATAGTTCCCTATTGTAAGTCGACCACTTTTGCTGACTTTTGTTAAGTTTCATGGAGAAAAAAGACTACTGGTTCCCATTTCTCCTGTGATAATTGAGATGAAGCGCCTCCAATAGCAATATCTGAAGCGTTCATCCATAGGCTTAACTGAACCCCTGGAATAGGATGTCTTAAAAGGGTAGCTTCTACCGTAGCGTTTTTCGCTGCAAGAAAAGCTTGTTCTGTGTTTTCCTTCTATGTTAATGGTTCGGATGATTTGCGAACACTGGAATGATATTTCTTTTGATTTGTATGCCCTTCTAAAAACTGAACAATGGGAGCAGGTATATGTGTGGCTTTTGGTATAAAACATACGTAAAAGTAAGCATGCCCAAAAATCTGCGCAACTCAGTTAATGTGTTTGGTTTATGAAAATTTAGAATACATTTACCTTTATCAGTAAGAGGTTTAATTCCCTTTTCTGACAGATTGAAGCCTAAAAAGCCTATTGACGATGTACCAAATATGCATTTAGAAACATTAATGCAAATACCGTATCCATCTTGTTTTGAAAATAGGTTTTTTAAATGTTGGTAATGTTCCTGAGGATTTTTAGATGCAATTAAAATTTCGTCGACAAATGCGTAAGTACCGGGTAAGCCACGAGTGACTTCGTCTATAAAACGTTGAAATGTTGCGGATGCGTTACAAATGGCATTCGTGTACTCTAAAATAAACCAAACGGAGTGCAAATTGCCCTTTTTGTGAATATCATCTGGGTGAATGGGAATTTGATGATAGGCTTTTACTAGATCGATTCGACTAAAAATTTTTGAGCCATGTAACTCAGCTGTAAAATCAATAATACAAGGAATGGGGTATTTATCTTTTAATGTTTGAGAATTTAAAGCTCTATAATCTCAACAGGTCTCCAATATAAAGTACCTTTCGAAGGAACCATGTGAAGTGGCGAAGTGTAGTTGCTTTTCAAAGGTCGTAAATGTCCCAGATGCATCATATTTTGAAATTCTGTTCAAATTTCAAGCGATCGGGAGTCAATCTTCGGGTTTTTGCCACCGCAGGAGGACATTTTGTTATTATGTAATGAACAGTGTTTTTTTTCACTGGTCGATTTGGATTAGGCAATTTTTTGATAGAGGGAAATTCTTTAAAAAGTTTATGATAAATTGTTTCTGTAGAAATAGAAATTTGAATTGAATGGACATTAGCATGCTTTAAATGGCCTACTGATAGTAATTTTGTTTCTGTGTCTCTAAAGTATTTATTCCTGAGATCTGGCGCTAATTCAAAAGAATGGAGGAAATCTGCTCCAAGAATAGGTGAACTTACATCGGCAATCAGAAAAGTCCACATGAAATCTCTTAAATTAAAATTAAAAGTTAATTTTTTCTGTCCTTAGACGTTAATTGTTGAAAAATTCGTGGCGAAAAGGGTTTGCTGAGGAGAGTTTCTTTTTTGATAGACATTAGCCGGAATTAAAGACACGTCAGAGCCGGTGTCGACCAGAAAAGAGATATTTGTTGTCTA
The DNA here is from genome assembly GCA_019973935.1 of Trichonephila clavipes. NCBI lineage: Eukaryota > Metazoa > Arthropoda > Arachnida > Araneae > Nephilidae > Trichonephila > Trichonephila clavipes. Next base: position 622,455 of record BMAU01001370.1, on the reverse strand, counting down.
GTCTTGAATGAACAGGTGACGTGATTCTTTGGGCAATGAATAAGGCGCCATTATTCTTTGCTGGCTTCGTTTCCCTGCCATGTGCATGGTTGAAAGCCTTTTTCTGCACTGCATTTTTTTCCGAATCGCCTGTGAAACCAACAAATCGAACAATCCCGCTTATTCGAAATACTCCTTTCACGGGAATTTTTGTTCCGACAATATGGAGAGCGACCACGAGAGATTGAAAGGTTATCGATTCTTTCATTTAATTTTTCTATTTCACAAAACAGTTCAGATTCTAATGTTTGCTCCTTTTTATTAGAAATAGCAAATGTTTCAATAGGAGATGGCGAGACTTTGAGAACTCTGTCTGCAATGTTGGCGGCTTTGTTTAACGTGAGGTCAGAAACAGCAGCTAAAATTGTTTGAACCGAAGACGGCAAACGCTGAAGAAATAAAACTCCATCATCAGTCTATCATCAACATTCAAAGATTCCGCGCGACGTTTCATGTTACGCAGCAATTCGGAAGGTTTTCGGGAACCTAATTCTTCCCCCTGAAAGAAGTTTCCGTACCTTCTGCTGAGACGATTCCCCTGAGCGATTTATGAGTTCATTTTTATTTGCGCGTAGGGATGCATGAGGACATCGCGAACTAAAGACGTGGTGTCGGGTGGGAGATTATCTACTATTTAATTGTACTTAGTTACAGATTCAGTTACGTGTTTTGGGGTTGTTAGAGCAAATGTACTTTCACACATAATGAGCCACAAAGCGGGATCGGATCTATTATGTAGTGGTATTTGTACAGTACTTACTTCGGACATTGTGCAAGGCTTTAGAAGAAAATTACAAACTAAACAATGAAATAGATATACATCTAATAATACAGCGCTATAATGATCAGTAATATTATAGTTAATCAGAATTTTTGGCATCTTCATCTATAGTACATGATATTTTTAGCGTGTTTCATAAGAATTTTATTTCATCAGAAATTATTATATACAATTAATTAATTTTAGCATTAAAGATGAAAAAAAATAAAATAAAATATGAAATTGATAAACAATTCAAGTTAAATTAAAAGCACAGAAAAATAAAACATAGAAAAAAGATCCACTTATCTGGGAAATATTTACAACTGAAGATGCGGGCCACACCCGAAATCGATACCAAGGAAGTAGATACTCCGATCCATGAACAAAGGAATTGAGTCCTTATTTTATAAATGATAATATTTTCTTCATGACCATTGATTTAGTAAAAGACAATTCACAAGTTAAAACTTTTGCGTGAAGTACGGGGTCACCATAATCATGAAAGAAGCATTTCTCATTTCTATGTTGTGTTATTGTGGTGCTCATCACACATCGTCTTAGAGTGTTTACATCTTCTGTTTTCTGCCAGGGCAGATTCTCAATTCTAAAGGGTTGCCATATTCTATTCGGGACCTATGGTTGAGTTTACCACAGTACAATAGAATCTGTTTTATGCGATTTGTTTCATGCGATTTTTTGTGTACTATCTTTTTAATACGGTATATGAATTTCAATGACTTTAGTGCTACTGTAATGTTTTCTATCAATGTACGTATATACACAGTGTTCGATTAAACGACACGGAGACCCATAGGCAGTTGAATTCTCGGGGCCCTGTAGCCTAATAATTTTACTACACGCCATTTTAAAATTATATTTCATTGCGCAAATAAAATGATAAATTATCATCAAATTAAAAAAAAATAACTAAACAATAATTATTTATAAGAATCTGTAATAAAAAACTAACTCTTGCAATAAAAAGTAGCTAAATATTTGGTTTTCTCAATTTTTTGGGCCCCTAGGCAATCGCATACTCCACCTAATGAATAATCCGGCCCTGTATATACATTTCAAGAGGCTCTGTTCATTTGTTATGAACAGTCTTTCGACAATGCACGCTCAACATGCTGGCAGCATGAGCTTGATTGAAGGCGAAACTTTCAATGACAGTGACATTATCAATAATTTGATAAATTACGAAGACGGACAAGAAGTACCAGATTCTTTGAGAGCGGATAAAATATATGCTGGGGTCTAGCTTTGTAACAAATTGGAAGACCATTTTCTTAAAACAGTTACATATTCCGAAAGGGGCTAGAAATTCCCAAAAAAGCATGAATCATACATATTTGGTTATCTTGACGTCTACAAGCAACTGACTATCGTCGCAAAAACTTGTCGCTTACTTTATATAGTGCCAAAAATAAATCAATTGAAATTGTATCTTAAAGTGACGAAAGCAATTTTGAATCAACTCATCACATCAAATTTCCTCGATTTGGATTACTATGAGTAGCAGTGAATTACATATGTGCATTTGGAAAACATCTCCACGTATACGAGGTATGATACAAAAAGAGCGAGACACGTCCATTAAGTCATTGCACTTACAGAATTAGTTCTCCGGGACATTGTCACCTTCAAAGTTGTCCCCTTCAGCATACATAAACTTCAGCATTAGGTCCTGCCATTTCTGGTAACAATTCTGGAACGCAGTTTTTGGAAGGCCCTTCAGAAGGTTCTCCGATTTTACTTGAACCTCTTCAACTGAGGTAAAATGGGTTCTATTTAATCAAGATTTAACTGTCGCATGGGGCCAAATCAGGTGAATAAGGAGGTAACATTACAGTAATATTTTTGCTGGTCAGAAAAGGCTTGACAGATAGGAACATGGGAGCAGGTGCATTGTCTTAGTGCAACAGCCATCCATCTCTCCTCCCAATTCTGGCATTTTTTCCCTAATTTTTCCATGAAGTCTTTGTAGTACTTAAAAGTAGTAGTGTTTATTAAAAGTCTGACCACTGATATGAGTGGGTTCCCACTCATATCAGTGGTCAGACTTTTGAGTGATCAGACCCTCCATGAGTGGTCAGACCCACTCATATCACGAATTTTGGCAATGTTTTGGTTTGTAATCACTGATCTTGGGTGCCCAGCAGGTTCATCATCTTCCGTACAATCGATTCCCCCTGAAAACCCCTTATTCCATTCAAACACATGTGCACGAGACAAAGTTTCATCTTCATAAGCCTTGATTAATATTTTAAATGTTTTCGTGGCTGACTTATTAAATTTCATCACGAAACTTGATGTTGATTCGACATTTTCCCGGCAGAATGCAGTTGCACGTGTTCACTAAATAGCGCAGTACTCCCAACGAACACGATTGATTAAGGCGGAACTGGCTACATGGATAGAGGAGGTGCGTGGGAAGACGTCACCAAAACACTTGTTTCCAGTTCCTCTCTTTTTTCAAGCTACACACTTAGTCTCGTGTTTTTTTGAGTCACACCTTGTATAATAAGAAATCAAACTTTTTAAAAATGTTTCCATGCGTAATTTAATCATTTATTTTGTTTGGAAGTACTTTCTCATAAATTTCTTAAATAATTGACGTATTTTCTAAGTGCGACTTATTTATGCGGTCCTTCACCGCATAAAAATTGTTATGTAGAATGTCGACAAAGTTGACAGTTCTATGTAAGTATTTATGAAATTTTCCAATACTTTTGTTATGCGGTCCTTATCTACTGCACAAAAACATTCTTTGCACTAAAAAAAGAAATTCTATCATAAACAAAAAATGTTACTCTGTCAAGATTTAGTGGATTTTAGTTTTGTTTTTTAATTTGTACACTATGTGAATTGATACAATTAACCCAGAGCCGGCGCTAGGGGAGGGCAAGCCGGGTCCCTGCCTGGGGCGGCAGATTGGCTGTAAAATTAACTAGTTTATGAAGAAAATAAACCAAGATTATAACCTAGAGTTCCACGAGTCAAAATAAAAATTAGAAGAAAAAAATTAAAAATGTGTATGCAAATATCCACGTTTTCTATGGTTCCACAACAACCGAGTATCGGCTAAACGGCTTGACAACAATAGCCATTGAACACGAACTGACTGAAAAAATTAACGTTAAAGAAATTATAAAAAAATGCTCAGAATTAAAAGTGAGAAAGAAACACTTTTAGCTCTCGGTTTAAATATATTTTTAATATATAATTAAGTCTTAACAGTTAATGGTTCTATAATTTGTTTTAGTATTTTTTTAATATCTGTATTTTATAATTATACACTAGAAATGCCTCTTTTCTTTTTTCTGTGCAAACCTAATTTTAATTTAGTGCCAAAAACATAAATTAATAAATTAGTAATTTTTTGCTCACGTTTTATTTTACCATTAAGCGTGGGAAGGGTTTAGGTTATCTCTTTTAATTTTTGTTATAAATGGAGAGCGGCATTTTACCTCTTTGCCTGGGGCGGCGAAACTGCTAGCGCCGGCCCTGAATAACCAGTATGTAGAACGAAGAGCATTGGCATTGTTGTCCATTATCAAAATCCAGCTAGATTTATGATTCTGGTTTATCCACCTAATGAGTCTATACAAACATCCGTGGATAATCACATGCTCAGATGAGAAAAATATAACTCAGACTGATAATTTTCAAGGTATCCGAGCATGTTCGGAGTACTTTTTCCAATAATAGCACGCTGAAACATTATAAATGCTTTATTAGGAATCAATACTAATTAACCCTTTCGCGAGCAGTGGCTAATAGGTCTAACCACATAACAAAAAAAATTCCTCCAAGCGGGTGGTGGATATTTAGTCTATCCTCATACGTTAATTGAAGCTAAAACGCATAAAAATCAATACAGATGGCACTCCGATACCTTTTTTTAGCATCTCATGTCCTCTGATAGGTAGTTAGAAACAGTTTTTCTCGGTGTAAATCTACAAATTGTATTTTGATTACTATAAATAAAATTTCAAATCTGTGAAAAAAATTTCGACACGTCTTAAGTATACTTTTCTCTCATCTGAATCAATTAAGTGAAGTTTTATTTAGGATTTTGGAAAGATTTTATTTGTGGATAGAGGCTCTATCCACTACCCACACAGAACAGAAAAAGGACCTTGAAATTTTCGCTCTACCTCCATTCGAGAGAGCACTCAGAATCCCGTGAGAATGTTGGGGTAGGGAAACATAAACAAATTTTGTTCACAATATGCGGTACGAGATTCTTGAGTTCGAAAGTCTTTCATTATAGCTTTCCTGCCAGTTTGAAATTTATACTGGGAATAGAAGGGAGTGTGGGTGAAGGTGTGGTTCCAGATAAATGTAGTGAGTTCAGGGCTATGAAATATTTTAGATGAGAGGTAATCGGTAGACTGCTTTTGATGGGTGCCAAAATAATTGCAAAAAACAAACAAACAACCGGTGTCTAAGTTCTGTTTCTGTGAAAATGCATAAGCCCCATGTTCCTGTGGATAAATGTACAGAACATGTAGAACATTTCCCACAGTCAAAACAGAAGGCGGTCTGTACAGGAGAGGCTCTCTTTGCAGTACCAGAAAAACGTTCATCGCTCTCAATGATAGTGTCGGTCCTGCAACGTATCACTGTGCCTTCTAGCAAATGGTCCTACTTGCTTTGAAAAGTTACACAGTAAATATAGTTCATCAAATTTATGAAATAACTAATTTAAATCCTCAAACATATTACTTTATTTTTAATTTTTTATAAAATTAAAATAATTTATATAAAATTAAATAAAATTATTTAATTATTTTTAATTTTTATTAATTATTTTTTATAAAATTAAATAAAAAATATAAAATGCGAATATATACTAATTTCAATGTATATTTTAGTAAGTATTCTATATATTGTACAATTATTTTATTATTATTTTATTATACTTGCACTTTGTATTTAATTTCTATTGAAATAGTTATTAGCATAAATGTTAATTTTTTATAAATTTTATTGTAATATGATTCATTTTTTTTTTCTGTCCTGAATAGTAAGTTAAATGTCTTGAGTGCGCAGTGGTTATAACGTTTAGCCCCACTCAGGAAAAAAAAAAAAAACCCTGATCAGATATGTTTTTTTGTAAGGAAGATTAGCCATATTCACAAAAAGTTAAGAAATGCACCAATTACTAAATATAGAAAGAAATAGCGAGGTAGATGAGATACGAGAAGTCTTAATAAATCGGATCACTTACGTCCAGGCAATACACTTTCTATATAATTCCAAGCTACCTAATCCAATTTAATCTTTAACTGACTAAATCGTCAACTTTAATGTAACACAAATAAGCTACGAAGTACTCATGCCTCACTTCACGTTTAATGAATCCCTGCTATCCGTTAGCAGTCTAACATCTCTCTTTCTAACTTGAAAGTTTAATCTTTATATACACGTCTTAATTTACATACTCACATCTTCTTCTTCAGGGGAAGGTATATAATAGAATAATTTTTAAAGATCCAATATTCCCCAAGAAGATTATTAGTTGAAAGAACGAGGATAGACCCGTCACAACGTGTTCGGATGCCTTTAAAAATTATTTATACTTCGAGTTCATTCAACTGAATTAAATCTGCCTTCTATAAGTAGTTTCATACGAAACTGAAACAGAAAAGTTCTAGTGAAAATTAAAACAGGAAATGGAGAATCAATGCACATGTAATGATGATAATTATATGGTTGATGTTAAATTAGAAACTACTGATAAGTTCGTTACAATAACAAAGTGACTGAAGATATATATATAAAGAACCGAAATAAAAAAACCGATATTTATTATCGATTCAGTTCCGGTTTTCGTTCCGACCAATATAACGTTTTTTTTTCGGTTTTCAGTTCTGTTGCGGTTCGAAGCTCTGCTCATGACACACTACCGTCGAGGTTGTGACATAACCACTAGGCTACCGCGGTCATAGGGCTACCTTAATATTAAAAAAATAAATAAACAAATAAACACACACACACATATGTATATATATACATATATGCATATATATATATATACATAGATATATACATTGACATAAGTATTTGTAATATATGTGCACATTAGCAGCGTTGAATAGTTAACGAATAGAATTAAAGATTAGCTTTGAATAATATTTAATGAAATTGAATAAAACAAACTTCAAACTGTAAATATACTGGAAATTGAGTGAGTGAAGATTAACGTCGCGCTGTTCAGCTACACGAGGGCATTTGGCGATGGACCACGTAATTTTGAACCATGGTCAAGTGACGTGGACGACACCTGAGCTGGCACCCCCTCTCCTAACTACCACACCACACCAACGGGAGGACGTTTAAGCTCTCGACAGATTTAGCGTGCATCGCTGCCCTACACGGTGGGTCTTTAGTGGTACTGGGCTCGAACTCGTGACAAAGCCAGCCACGATCCGATGCCTATACCACTTGGCTACCGCGGCCACATACTGGAAATTGAAAGCAGCAGAGAAGAACATTTTATCACATAAATTGAACTTTAATTGTTCGTGATTTTAAATTAAGTTTGCAATCCAAATGATATTGCAATGAAGATAATGAATGTATTCCCAACTGTCATTGGGAAATTATGTGAAGATTGCGTCAAAATCATTTTATCTTTTGTAATGAAAATTAAACATTTGATTATTTTTAAAAAATATTTACCTTCAAATCCATTATTTTACAGTAATTATATAATAATAATAAGGATAAAAGAAAATGTTGTTATAAATAATTAATTGTTAATGGTTGCTAATTAATTATATGCTGTCAATTGCTGTTACCTAATTAGTCGTTGCCGATTTGTAATTACTATTATAAATGTAATTAACTACATTCATCACCTTTAAAATTCTGGTCAGAATGAAATTGGGTTTCACCTAATTCTAAGTAATAAGAATTCTATACAGATTTGAATAAATATTTTTTTGAAAAATTATGCTCATATTTTTATTTAACTAGTGTAAAGTAATTTAAAAAGTAACCACACTATATACACTCACTTCCAAAAGTTAAGCACGGAGAGGAAAATGTTGATTTCCGGAAGCCAATCAGAATTGAAGAGGATGCAATTCGCTGCAGAGGTAGATGGAAGTATGCAAATATGTTAGGTAACTGCCAAACGTACTTTCATGTCAAGAAATATGCTAAAAGGGCAATCTTATAAGAAGCCAGCTTTATGAAGGGTTACAGAAGTTGATTGTAAGTGCTAATAGAAGGTGTTTAAAATTTTCCTACAATTTGTTTTCAAGACATACGTGTTTCTATGACTTCCAGAAAATGAATGGAAGATTCTGAGCGCTGGCGTGCTGTGGGGCGCATTGAAGCAGGGCAGTTGATCGCAGATGTTGCTCTTTTCTTCGGCGTTCATCATTCTGTAATTTCACGTTTGTGGAAACAATTACAAACCTCACATACAGCTGTCCGAAGACCCGTAGGTGGTCGCCCAAGGTTTACAACCCCCGCGAAAGATCGATGTATTGCTATTGTAGCCAAGTGGAATCGCAGAGCGACCTCCACACGTGTGACATCTATGGTTACAGCGTCCATTGGTAAGGCTATATCTGCAGCTACTGTACGCCGAAGATTACATTAGAATAGACTGTATGCCCGGGTACTTCAAGTTTGTGTTCCTCTATCCGTCCAATTAAGAGGGGCACGATTAAAGTGGTGCCGGGAACTTAGCAATTGGACTGTGTCTGACTGGGGCAATGTCATGTTTACTGATGAGTCAAGATTTGCTCTGGAGCCAGATGACAAGCGTATAAGGATAAGGCATAAACAAGGAACACGCAATCAGCACCAAAATATCACCGAACATCACGCATTCCAAGGTGGAAGCATTATGTTGTGGGCAGGGATTTCATTAGGATACCACACCGACCTGCACATCTTTAAACGGGGTTCTGTGACTGCTGTCCGGTATCGAGATGATGTCCTAGAACCCATTGTGAGATTGTACGCTGCGGCAGTTGGCCCTACTATTGTTTTAATGGACGATAACGCACGTCCCCATAGAGCTGACATCGTTGATGACTACATGGAGAGTGAAGGGATTGCGCGTATGGCGTGGCCAGCATATTCACCCGACCTTAATCCCATTGAAAATCTTTGGGATGTTCTCGGCCGTGCTGTATCTTCACGTTTCCCACCTCCAGCCACTCTTATTGAGCTGGAAACTGTTCTACCAGAAGAATGGCGATTGCTTAATTCTGTGGTGGTTGACCACCTAATTGGAAGCATGGTCAGAAGGTGTAAACATTGCATACAGATGAGGGGGGATCACATCCTCTATTAATGTCCTTTTTTTCATTTATGCTGTTTATTTTCATTTTATATATAATTCTGTTTAAGTCTCCAGTATGACATTATCTGATAATTTACAAAAAATTAATATTGTTTTCATTTCTGTATATAATTGATTTTGTTTTATGTATAAATATACACTGGTGTGCAAAAATTAAGGACGAGACGGTTTTTTCAATATAACTTTGTACAAAAGCTTTCCAAATCAACACATTTAATACCGTAAGATCCCCAATACGTAAGGACATGTGTAATGTAAGCAACACTTACTAAAAGAGAAATCAAAGGGATAAAAATAAGCTTGATTGAAAAAGTAGCATGGAGCGCAATGCGACTGAAGGCCGAAACATCCCTGTGATGGGTGTCCAGCAAGAAACATCCGGTCTTTAGTAGGGGATATGATCTCCCCTGACGCTAGGCAGGTTTCACAGCCTCTGCCCATGCTGAGAATGATGGTGTCAATGAGTTGTTGAGGCATTGCTGCCCATTCGTCTTGCAGCGCCAATCGAAGCTCCCGAATCGTTACTGGTGGTAAGGTACGAGCTGCCAAGCGTCAGCCTAGAAAATACCATACATGCTCGATAGGATTGAGATCCGGAGATCGTGCCGGCCAATCCATACGTTCAATATCCTCACTCTCTAAGAGCTTTTCGGCAGCTACTGTGCGATGACATGTGCATTGTCGTCCATGAAAAGGAACTGCAGACCCATAGCGCCTCTAAAAAGACGCACATATGGAAGAAGAATCTCGTTACAATAACAGGTCCCGTTGACTGAACCTGCGTCGAAGATGTGAAGGTCTGCACGACTACCAAGCATGATGCCTCCCCAAACGAGAACACCGCGACCTCCATACCTGTCCCTTTCAATGATGTTCGAGGGAGGATTGCGGCTTTCCCGCTCTCTCCAGATGAGTATGCGATGAGAATCGCTACTCAAACTGAATCTGCTCTCATCTGTAAAGAGTACTCGTCCCCATTCATTGTCTCTTCAATTCCGGTGTTCCCGGCACCACAGAGAACGCTTTCTCCGATGGGCAGGCGTTAAAGGTACACACCATACAGGGCGTCGTGCAAACAGACCACCACCGTGCAGTCTTCTGGCCACTGTAAAACGCGATATCGGTCGTCCAGTCGCCTGTGTCGTGTGTCTAGTGATTTCTCCCGCTGTCTGCCGCCTGTTTCTTCTGGCCTGTAAGACAATGTACCGGTCATCTGCGGGTGTGGTTCGTCGTGGACAACCACTACTGAACCCCCGGATAGCTGTTCCTGTAGTTTGAAATTGTCTCCAAAGTCGTGAAACGATGCTGTGAGCAACTCCGAACCCTGCAGCGACACTTGTCCCACTGCGGCCTTTCTCCAACTTCCCAATGATTCGACCTCGGGTAAAAGCATCCAGATGTCGTCTAACAGATTGATTATTCGCCATTTCTCGCTGAGGCAGCAACTCGGTGTGATTTTAACTGCTATACGGCGTGCAATCTCTTTGCCAGAAATACTGATCTTACACCGACAACATGCTTTATACTACTCAGACACTCCCCCATTACGTCTACCTGCATATTTGCGCATGTGCTACCGTACATCACCTTACTTGATCTCCTGACTGGTCTTTCTGTCCGCTATGCCTCTTCGTTCAGCTGATGTGCTAACTTTTCGACTTCGTCCTTAATTTTTGCACACCAGTGTATATGCTACTTTAGTGCCAAATTTTGTGTCAGTCAAAGCAATATTTGTTGATTTTTTTGCATTTTACATCTTCGTGCTTAACTTTTGGAAGTGAGTGTTCATATCTTGAGCTATTCTTCATAAGAGATTCAAAGTATAATGCTGCCATCTATCGGTCTCCTAATACAACACAAAACAACCCAAGAATAGTATTAATTTTCATAGATTAAAAATTATATATATATATTGCAAAAGTAACTAATTACAAAACATCATTATTAATTCATTTCGAATGATGACATTTGTATAATCATACAGACGTTTATTTCACATTTTCATCCTTAATAAGTTTTTTCAGTAATAAAATTCTATGAACTATATAACCAATGATTTATTTTCCTTCCATTATTTTTCGAAATAAGGACTAAAATGAATAAATAAATAAACTATAGAAGAAAAGTTATTAAGAAAATCACAGTTTTTTTAGTCATCTTAGAGACTTCAAGAGGAATCTTGCGAATTAGTAACAGAAAAAAACAACAACTATATTTCATTAATTATAACATATTACATAAAAATATAATACAATTTTACAAGAAATAAACTTATAATTTTCCTTTCATAACTTTTTATACTTTGTAAATATGTTTTATGAAATCATAAAACAATTATTATATATTAATAATTTTTAAATTATATTTCTTTTACTACCTGGGCTTTTAATTTTACTTTTTATAAATTATTCACAAAAAATAATTTCACGATCATGAAGATGATTTTTTTCAGTTTGTAAACCATTGTAAAAAACAATATCAAAAACAATAAGACAATTAGAATCTTTTAACGACAAAAATATAACTCTAGAAATTTGTTGAAAAGTAGACTAATAAAATAAACCTGTTATGAAGCCACAAAAAGTTTTTCGTTATTTTAAAATGTTCTACAAATTAAGACCAATGTAGGAAATATATAACTGCGAGAAAACTTGTAAAATGAGCTCATATTTAAGATTATAAATTGTTTAATTTAAAATTTTCAAACCAGCATGCTGCTTTCATTTTATAAAAGTCATTAGCTTGAATTTTCTTTTCGTTTTTTTATTAATCTTTTAATCACCACTACTCGCAAAAGGCCGACCGGAATGTATGTTGAAACTCGCTTTACAACATACAACGCATAATTATCCCTTGCCCGCTTCTAAATGTTGCAAATTTTTGAAGACACTTTTTTTAAAGATTGAATGAATATCAATATTAAATATTATTTTAAGAACAGTAAAATTCCATGCACACAAACTACATAAGGCGTTTTTATTCCATTTGAATTGAATTTTAGAAATGTATTCTTGAAGGTTACAGTTGAATAGTTAAATATAAAAAGTTCTGTTAAAGGCGGAAGCAAAACATTATAAAAAAATGGAGCAATTTGAAACGCAATAGCAATGTGCTGCCATCTATCCAGGTGTCTAAGGGGCCCAAAGCCTGTGTTATGTTATGGTTTTGCAATTTTTTGTAAGATCTAGCTTAAGGCCCAAAAACCTGACTTTGAAAGGAGCCCTAATATTCTCCGTTATGTCACTGAGTATAATGCCGCTGCAACTCTCAATTGCCCTCTTGTGATGGTTATACAAAGCTCCTTTAAAGGCCACAAGCTCACATATAAAGTTTGAGGAAATTTTACCCATGGGAATTCTATAGGATTGAAGTTCACCATTTGGGTGAATGAAATAGATTCCAGCACCACCTTTATCAAGGTCAGAGTAAGAACACATTCATCCGTATAGGCAAATAATAGTTTATTGGCCGAATTCGTAAGCTCCCAGATGGTGTGAATGTCATCTGTTTGAGCAGTACAGCACAGCAGTGGTGGGCTTGAGCTGTGCAGCTGACTTCTTTTTGTTACAACAAAATTGTACTGATCATGGAAATCAAATTTGCCAGAACCGTAGAGGTTGGAATTCTGTCTGTTGGCTTTGGAACGTATTTTATTTCTCCTCTACCATCCATAGGAAGATCCATTGGAGGCATTCCCCTATCTGCCACTTGGGGGCGCACTCTCTAGTGGTTACAAGCTCCCCCGAGGGATCCATCAAGCTTGCCACACAATATAAATATACTTTATAAAATGCATTGTTTAAGTGATTTATTTATGAATTAAAAACTATGTTTATTCCTTAGTTATGACGCTATTATGCGCAGCGGTTATAAGAATCTACATTCGATCTGTAACTTTCCCATTAATTTATCTCACCATCTTTTTCCTTAATTGTTTTTATCACAGACACAATTACTATATGAGAAATTATAATTTATTGACGATTGTTATATTTTTATATATTAAAATAATAATTTCAAAAACCTGTCAGGTTATATAAAAAGCAGTCAAATAATTTTGATTATTATGAAAATTAAAATTTTTTATTCATCTTTTCGATAGTTTTTAAGAAAAAAATCCGAATGTTAAGATAACTTTATGCCACTTGCGAAATGCACCCAATGTACTTACAAAATGCTCATAAAAAATTGAAATTATTTCTGATAAGTACAGGGAAGTCAACTGGATAAATATGAATGCATGGCTAAAAGACAAGTACTCAGACATCGTACATACATTATAAGTATCTAATTCACTGTCATCTTTTATTTCTAACTAAAAAGTTTAATGAACTCTTTTTTTCCCTTTAGTTCTTAGAAATAGTTATGGCTTATGATTTTAATCTTTGAAACGCGCAATGAAAAAATCAGCAAGGAAATTAAATTTAAGAGAGCAAGTTAAAATATTTTCAAAAGTGAGAGTTTTATGATTTATTTTACGATTCAAATAATTGAAAATAGTATTAATGAAATTTTTATTTATTTAATGATAGATATGGATTAATAAAATAAAATCATGTATAATTAACAACGTTCATAATATTCCAGTGCTTTTGTTTCAGAAATATCTGAGATGAAATTAGTTATTTTCCCTGAAAGAATTATTTATTTTAAGCAAATACAGAAATAATTTATTTTTACTTCTTACATAAGTAACTGATCACTTTATGCAAAGAACTTTGTTTCCTCTCCATATTTTTTATTATGAATTTGAGAGTATTATTTACATCAGTCCATCCATCTAACTATTTACCTAACCATCTGTGTGCATTTTAGCTCAGGATCAGGCGTGCACTCGATACTAACGTCAATGGTCCCGTCTGGTGACAAAGTCACCCCAATCCTTTTTGTTATAATTATTTTTAATTATAACACTTATATATTGTTTGTTATAATTATTTTAATTATATAATTATTGCACACAATAAAAATCTTAATTCCAGTGAATAATTTAATGAAGAGAAAGTATACTTACCTACTTTTGAGGACTTTTCAACTTTGTTTTAATAATTTGAAAAAAATCCAGTAAAACTGAACTAAAATGTTTCAAATGTGCTTGACCTTAATAAAGAACACAAATCCCAGATTACATTAAAGAAATCGTTAACATTAGAGGAATAATATTTATATGCAAAGCTGTCATACTTTGTTCAAGTTATTGTAGTTTTATTGTTCCTTGATGATCGACAAATATCATGTAGAACTTTTTCTCGGCCGTGGGTAGCCTGGTGGTTAGAGCATCGAAATACAGACCGGAAGGCTTGGGTTCAATGCCCGATACCACCAAATACCCTCCGAGTACACACGGAGTACGTGCTTGTTAAATCAGTGGGTTTGAAAGTCTTGTGGGCTGAATCACGAGTGCAGGGGATTGAAGAATATTTCCCTCCCCTCCAGTCCAACGGCAAAATTGAGGAGATAGGGGGTGTTGCCATCTATCGTCCCTTCGGGGAATTTCGCCGAGCTAATTCGGACTGTCCCCTGTATGGTGCTCAAGGCCTAGTCCAACGACAGGCGTACTTCTAGCTCCTTGCCACGATGAATTTCGTGGGCCTCGTTCTGACTACGTCAGACAGGTGGCATTAGCCACAACAACAGAACTTTTTCTCACTTGTGCCTTTTTGACAGGGCGCATTGTGTTTTGTGTACACTTTTGTGGCTTCATATCTTTTTTGATGAATTTTTTTAGATAGCATTTGAAAAGTTTTTTTAAACATAAAACATGATGAAAATGAAACTGAAACGTTTCATGTTCATCCCTTTTCTCAAATTTACTTTCGCTGACAAGATTAATATCCATTATTTCAACAGATTCTACTCTTGCTTGATCAGTTTTAACGTCATCTATCGGAGATCACCACAGATGCCCCTTTCTTTCTTTATATTCTGTTCATTTACATTTATAAACCATAATGAGTCGTGCAACACAGCAATCAAAACCACTGAGGCAGTGTTTCTCAAACTGTGGGACGTGCGCCCCTAGGGAAGGGTGATGACCCTATAAGGGGGGGCGAGCATATTGAAAGTCAAAAACAAAAGTTTATTTTTAAAAAAATATTGATTTACTAAAAGTAAACAAACAAAATATATTCTGACATAATGAAAAATTATGTACACATTTACACTGATATAATACGCTTATAAATATATCTGTACTGCGCAATGTGTTTTATAATTAGTTTAACAATACTAAGTTAAGAACAACCCCCCCCCCATGGGACTGTTAAATATAAAAATATATGCAAAAATTAACACTTACCTTGATCATTTGTACGCTTTATAAATAATCCCTTAAATGCCGATTAAAAATGGATCACTTCGCTCCCTAATGCCACAGTTTAACACGTGGGCGAGCGTATGTGGTGTATAGGGGGTGGGGTAGAAAAGAAATAAATAAGCAAATCCTTTGAAATATGTAAATTCTTCACAAACTCTGTCAAGGTCATTTTATTGCACTCCAAAACCTTCGGAATAATTTTATGGATAGCAGTTCACCGAAAAGATCGTTCTTCGGAATGACGTATATATACGTCCGAGGCAATTAATGCACTGGCTGAACAAGACATTTATATACGCCAGTGGCATTTAAGAGATTAAAGTCGTATTATAGCCTTAGCTTCAAAGTATAGTTTAATTGAGTTGAATACTTTGTTATTGTATGCAGGAAGGGGGGGCGATGAAAATTATGATTGAATATTGGGTCGCAAATATTGAAAGTTTGAGAAGCACTGTACTAAGGCGTTCAAAGGGGAAAAATGTAGCATTTTCACAGAAAATATTTTGGAACAAAAGTGGTCGTGCGGGATTCAGTCACACTAGGGCCGGCTCTAGAAATTTTGCCGCCCCGGATTAAAATGGAAAATGCCGCCCTTCTCTCTAGAGCAAAGCACTATTATTTAAAAAGAAAATTTTTTCACATAGATACACACCTATAAAACCAATAAAACAAAAACGTAGCATAACTATGTGTATAAGATGTAACTCTGAGAAAGGATACAAAATAATTCCAAATTAAGGACATAATTATCTGCTACTATTTTAAACGAGTAAAATGTAAGAGAGGAAGAATTTCCCATTCCAGTAGGCCAATTTCTTCGAATAAGAGTTAACTAATGGTGGGGATCACAAGCGTTTATTTTAACTTATAGTAACTGCACCCAAAACTAAAACAGAACATCTTCTGTCGCTCTCCGCTAAAAACTTATAGACCCTGTCCCCTTTTGGATAGCTGACACCAAACATTGTATGGGTGAAAGAAATATCCATTGAGACACCACTCCAGAATTGGGTGAAAGATACTAGTGAAAGATGTGAAAAAATATCAAATTTCATTATTTAAGACATATTCCTGCATCGAGCCCTTCAAGTTTCAACATAAAAGAAAACTGACATTAAACATACAGAATAAAAAATATGGAAATAAAATACCAAATTCACACTTAATAATATTTCAGAAAATATATAAAATTTTCTGTAACTATATACACTGCTCAAAACAATTAAAGGATATTGTAAGTTTTAAATAAAATAAAGATATAAGCGAATTTTTTTTTGCCGGAAATGGAAGAAGAGAATCACAAATGCAAATTTTTCTGATTTTCCAACTGTGGAGTATGATCATTTTGAGTTCGACGTCAAAAACGTCGCTTCAGCGGCAGCGAATGAAATTTGACTTTCAACTGAAATAAAGACAAGGATGATCGGCATTCAGTGACTGCTTTGTTTCGATGAGTACGATGTCTCAGCGAAGTTATTTAACCGATTCAGAAGCTTGGAGAGTTGTTGGTAGGTTAGAAGGGGGCCAAACTCAAGCCGAAGTAGCGCAAGCCATTGGAGTGTCACAAAGTGTGATTTCCAGGATCTGTAACCGTTTTTTAGAGACTGGAAGTGCAGGCCGAAGACCAAGATAAGGTCATAGACGGGCAACAACGCCCAATGAAGATCGTTATTTAGTGTTAACGGCTCGGAGACACCAAAATATGAACGCTACTCTTCTCCAACAACACCTTCGCTCGGCTATTGGCACTACGGTTTCAGCTCAGACTGTCCGAAACCGGCTCCATGGTGTAGGTCTGTATGCTCATCGACCGATGGTATGTGTTAGACAAACATCAAGCCATCGTCGCGATCGCAGGGAGCGGGCAACAGAGCATGTGAACTGGAGGAGAAATGAATGGAGCAATGTTCTTTTTTCTGACGAGTCCCGTTTTTCTGTTCATCCGGATAATAGGCGTATTTTCATCTGGAGGGACCGTGTCAGTAGCAATAATCCT
Source organism: Trichonephila clavipes (assembly GCA_019973935.1). NCBI lineage: Eukaryota > Metazoa > Arthropoda > Arachnida > Araneae > Nephilidae > Trichonephila > Trichonephila clavipes. Next base: position 605,009 of record BMAU01001370.1, on the reverse strand, counting down.
GCGTTCGTGCACGAAAGTGTCAGATTTGGCGGTGGGGGAGTGTTAGTGTATGGTGGCATCTTCATTGAAGGGCGCACAGACCTCTACATTATTCGAGATGGATCTCTGACTGCTCGCCGATGTAGGGATAAGATCCTCAGACCTACTGTGGTTCCTTACGCTGCAGCAATCGGAGATGACTTCATTTTAATGGACGATAACTGCAGACCACATCGTGCTAACCTGGTGGAGGATTTCCTTTTCGAGGAAGGAATCGTACGAATGGAATGGCCAGCGTGTTCTCCAGACATAAATCCAATAGAGCACGTTTGGGACGCTCTAGGAAGACGAATTACTGGCCGTCAACCACCCCCACAAACTCTCCAAGAACTGGAAAGAGCTCTTCTGGAAGAGTGGGACAAAATACCACAACTCGTGATTAAAAGCCTCATTGACTCCATGTCTCATAGGTGCTCAAGGTTGCTGGCCGTCCGTGGAAACCATACCCCCTACTGAAAATGATTTCCTTTGAAGAAAACATCTTTTCTTCTTCTTTTTTTTCTCATATGCATAAATTGTGTTTTTTCCCCTTTTGTACACAAATGCGCAATAAAATGCATTTTTTTCTGCCAAACATCTGTCATTTATTCTCATATAACCTACTACGTTTGTCGACCATGTATCAATTAGCTAAAAAGTTTCCCAGCCACAAGGTCCACCTAAAACCGCAATATCCTTTAATTATTTTGAGCAGTGTATTATGTATATATATATGTATATAATAAGTTTAGTTACTAAATATATATATATAGATGGCGCTATTATTCTTAGTTGTGCTGTTTTTTTGTGTTTGGTGTTAGTATACTTTAGGAACCCTCATCATGGCGTGCTTTTTTTCCCTCCCTGCTCGCGGTCAGAACTGATGTAGACACGATGGAATAAAGATCTCTTTTTTTTTAAACCTTAATCTGATCCTGTCTTTAAAATTATGACAAAATTAAAGCCGGCAGGATCTTTGTCTGCGATCTTAATGTTAAAAACTACTCTTTTTTATAAAATAATTTAATATAAAAACTAAAGCCAACGAACGTAATAACTGATATGGAGAATTTTATGGAACTTCGACGGCACTCTACATTTGTTAGCTGGGGACGTTGGGTTACCAGAATTAATCTATGGTACGGAAAAAGAAACACGCTAAGAATCCCCGAAAGAACATCGCTCTTACCGCCAAAGAAATAGAATCATCCTCTTCTCCTAACAAGATTTCAGAAAATCATACTTCAAAAATGGAAGCAAAGAACGAAAATAAAATTAAGTAAGAAGATAATTTAGATGCTGATGAAGAAAAGTTAAAGCAACCTTTAATCATTATTAAAAATGATATTCGATTTGAAGATCTACAGACTTTTTTCCAAAAATATAACCTGGAAATACCCATCCAAACGTTCATTAGAAATTTTGAAAGTACGTGCGATTCCTTCGATATACCAGAGAAACAGAAAATCCTATTTATAATCAAGTTAGTAGATGGAGCTGTGAAGACTTACATCCAATCACAATCTATCCCTAAAAGTTTTTACGAACTGAAAAATAATTTAATACGTGAATTCGGAACACAAGTCAATCCAGCGGAGATTCATCTTCAATTATCTAAAACAGAAAAAACCTCAAAAGAGACCCACATAGAATATTTCTACAGAGTAAAAGAAATCGCATCTCGGATAAACATGGAAGAAGAAGCTGAAAAATATTACATCATAAGAGGATTAAAAGAAAATAGAGCCATAGAACTACAGTTACGAAGCTGCAACAACATAGAGGAGCTGAAGGAAAAAATGAAACTTTTAGATATCCAAGAAAAATCAAAATCAAATGGGAATGAAATTATATATCCAAAGTATCCAGTGACAAGAATACCTCACCATACGAATCAAATTGCCCGTAGACAACAGTATGGAGGATGGAATTGGAGAAATGATCAATCTCAACATCCGGATGCCATAACCGGTTCAAGATACAATGTATACTCTCCTCAATTTCTATTACCTTCTTATCATCACCCGTCCTTTTCTCATCAGCGGCCGACCCTGTATCCAAGAAACCAACGATTTCCACAACGACCGACAGTTTTGCGACCCAATGCTCCAACTTTCAACCCCCGTCAAAGAACACAAAACAATAATACGGTATTCCAACCTCATCAAACAGGAGAACTTATGATCATCCAAGGAAGAATCAACTTCAAACAAGTTGATGTCCTCTTGGATACAGGATCAAAGAGAGAGAGAGAGAGAGAGTGTGTCAATATTATTCCAAAAAATATAATATCACAAATCAAGGGATACCACAATGTAGAGTATATCAAAACAAAAATTGCCACCATCAATGTGGAAATTCAGGTGAGTGAGGCAATTACTTTACAATTGAAAATAGGAGAAATTATTGAAAATATTAAATTCCTCATAGTAAATATAGAACTGAAATATTTAATAATTTCTAATAAAACTAGGAGTATTTTTGAATTAAATATTAATTTTAGTGATTATAAAATTTTTCAAAGAGGAAAACCAATTTCAAAAAATTTTGAATCTAAGAAAAATATTAAAGAAAATGAAACTCCTAAATTTAGTAATAATAAAATTATCACTAAGAAAACTGATAATGTGTTTAATATAGAAATAACTCCTAATAGTGATTATGATATTATTAATATGATTATTGATAAATATAAACATGTCTTTGCTAAAAATAAGTTTGATGTGGGCGAGTTAAAATGTAATTCTCCTAAAATAATACTTACCTCAGAATTACCCATTGTAAATCGACCATATAGGACATCTTTTAAAGATGATACGGGAAAAAAAGCACGCCATGGTGGGGGTTCCACGTGAATAACACGTGAAAAACATCTGGTGAGTATCGCTGCTTTGAAGATGGTGTTTGCAATTTAATGCTGACATATGTTGACTATTAAATCTAACGACCTAGAATTAGACATGTTTATTGGCTAGGCCATATGTTCGGAAGAAATAAATGGGCGATTAGTTTGATACTTGAATATGAGAACGGAGAAAGATGGAGTCACGTGCTAGATAGGGAATTTAATTTTTAATCTAATTTAATTATCCTTACACACACATATATATATATGAATTTCAAATTTGATCCAAATGTCGCCCTTAAAATTTGCTGCTCCGGGCAGGGGTTCTGTTTGTCCGGCCGTAGAGCCACCCCTGGTCACACAAAGTACCTTGAGATTTTAAGAAAATGTTTGCTGTTCCCAAAGAAAGAGGGAGATATGTGACATATACATTTTAGTTCACATGAAGACTGTAGTATAGGAGAATACCGATAAGGTTATTCGTAACAAATAAACAGTTTTCGCAGAATTAAAGATTTCGTGAGCCTGGGGTGACTTTGTGCTCCACGTGATCACTTCCGGGTTAAATTGCAATTATTACGTTTGTTAATATTATAATAAATTTACTTATTAGAATACTAAAAATTAATGAAGATCACAATCGAATTTAGCAAACTAGTTCAACGGAAGACAATATACTATTTTTTTTCCATTTCTAAGAGCATTTTCATCGAACTACAATGCTTCACTCATATACACTGCAGTCCATTAAAATTGCAACACCATGAAGAAGAGTTACGCGACTCATTTCTGTGTGTGTATGTGTGCATGAAAATAAGAAGTCCTTTTCTTTTTTTTTAAACAAAAGAAAGTTATGAAGATGATTTCGTATTTGGAACCCGCATTTCAATGTAGGTTGTTTGCGAGAAAGTAGTGCTATTTCCCATGAAAGAAAGAGAGACGTCTATCAGCACATGTTGGAATTCAATAGCAGCAAGATCATGGCATTCTGAGAGTCAGATTGTAAAGCATTCACCCGTGGGTGATGCTTTACTTCTAAGTTATCTTCGTAATCTAGGGGTGTGGAAGGGAATGAAGAACCAGGCGTTGCTATAATCTTAATATCTCTTTATTAAGATCTTAACTTAAATACTATACAAAGATAATATTAATATTTAAACTTAACGGATCTGAGGTGAGAAACACACAATACGTATTATCAAATAAGCGCGATCTAATCACTACACTTAACTTTACCACCTATTTCTAATCTTCGTAAGTACGCAGTTCCTAGTATTAACTTGAATGATCCTACCTTTATATCCTAGGTAGCCGCAACACTCTCGAATCTTCAAAGTAATTTATTTATCTAACGTGGAATGGTATCCACCTTGCTTGAACGCACTTTCATGGATAACTGACACTGGAATATCGGCTTACTTCAGCTTACACGCTTAAACTCCGATTAGTATAATCACTTCCCAAAAGGCCACCTCTCTTACGCTAAATTTCTGCTATTTAAAAGGTTCCTAATTTGAAGGAAGTCTATATACAAAAGTCTTCACATGCCTTATGCTTAATCTGTTACTTAAATGTCCAAAAATATCAGATATAAATTGGGGACCGTTATCACTTATCAATTTTACTGGAGCTCCATATAACGCGATATATAATTATTAAACAAACTATCAGCTATTATTCGAGCTGACGCCTTTTTAAGGGGTATGACCTCCACCCATTTACTAAAGTGATTCGTAATTACTAAAACATATCGGTTACGTCTCACTCGCGACGCAAGATACGGACCTAACAAATCTAACGTCACTTTTTCGTTTGGATAATTTGATACTATCGGAACTAAGCGACCAGCTGGTAACGCGTTTTTATAATTATTAACCTGGCACATGTGGCATGCCCATATTGTTCAATAAATTTTCTCATATACGGGAAATAACAAACGTCCCTTATTTTATGGTAAGTCTTAAAGGATCCTAAAAGCTTGCTTTCTCTCATTATTTCATTTCTTACAGACTTTGGAATGTATACTCGCATTTCCCCTAACGTCGTTGCGTATTTTGCATAAAACAACAAGCCCTCAATCATCTTAAAATCGCGAGACCAGTTCTCACATATTGTCGCTTTAACCGAGCTATCTTCTGGGTTTTACAGATATCTATAGATATGACCTAATTCAGGCTCCTTTCTTTGCTCTTCTATTAACTGTTCACGCGACTAAAGTACTAAATCTCTGATTATTGCACAATTAACCTGTTCTCCTACAATACTTTCCACCGGGTTCCTTGATAAAATGCCAACCACCACATTCTGAGTTCCAGATGGTGTTCCCATTCTATATTAAATTCCGCTAATTTTAAAACTCACATTATCACCCTACTAGACAAATTTTTACCATTTGTTAAACACGTCAATGCAGCATGATCGGTTATAACTTTTACTGGCAGTGAACCTAAATACGTTCTGAATTTATTCAGAGTCCAAACTACCGCTAAACACTCTTTTTCCGTTACTGTATAGTTTCTCTCCGCACTACCAAGCGTGCGGGAGGCAAATACCACTGGCCTCTGTTTTTGATTAAGAACCGTGCCTATGCCTATTAAACTGGCACCCGTAAACAACTCAAATGGCTTTTCGAAATCGGGTAATTTTAAAACTGGCGCTTCCGTTATTGCCAATTTGACTACGTCAAAGGCCTTCTTTACCTTTATTGACCAAAAAAGCTTTTAAAATTTTTCTTGAAGTTATAAAGGGGCTCGCATAGATCAGCATAATTCTTAATAAACTTCGAATACCACTGGGACATTCCTAGGAATTTGGATACCGCTGTAGAATTATTCGGGGGCCTCATCTTTAATATATCTCGAGACTTTGTGTTCTCCGTTGTAATTCCATCCTTTATTAATTATCACACTTAAATAGTACAATTTATCACAACCGAATTTACACTTCTCCTTATTCAATATTAATCCTGCTTCCTGTAATAATCTAAAAAACCCTCTTAAATGTTCGACATGGTGATTGAACGATGGAGACGATATGATAACGTCATCCATATAAAAATTCACAAACCTCCCTATCACCGTTTTCAAAATAATGGCGATCACCTTCTGAAAGTTGGGAGCCACCCTTGACTGCCCGAATGGCATACACCGGAATGCGTGCGTACCGTTATTTGTAACAAATGCTGTCTTAACTATATCCATGGGGTTTAACGCTAGTTGAAAATATCCCGAACGAAGATCGAGTGACGATATGATTGTCGTGTGGGGGATGTTCGTTATCAAATCATCTATTAACGGCAAGGGATACCTAGGTTCTTCGTAATAGCGTTCAGCTTTCTATAATTCACGGCAAATTGATACGCTTCTGGATTATCTGATGGTAACCCATTATTGTTTCCTACATAACACGACTGGTGACGCGCACGGAGATTGAATCGGTATTATCCCTCTTTCAACATTTTCTCTACATGGTAATAGAGAATACTTTGCATAACTCTGTCATAACGATACGGCATAGAAACAACTGGTGGCGTATCCCCCGTATCAATCTCATGATACAAAACATGCGTGAACCCCGGTTTGTCTGAGAACAATCCTTTAAAACTATTAAATAAATCCTGAAACTCCTATTTCTGACTTTCTTCCAGCCCTGTCTTAGTAAGATCTATTTCCACATTTCCTTCCTCAATCGTTGCAACAACTTTTTCAATCTGTGAATCCGGAATAGCCAACGCTTTCCGATCAAAATCTAAAACAATCTTCGACCCACTAATGAAGTCAACGCCGAGAATACATGGGTATTCTAAATCTGCCAACAAGTGAAACAATCAAGGTTTCACAAAATATCTGACCTGCACATTCAATTCAATTATTCCGATATTCCGACATTTAGCTCCTTGTGCCGTGATCACTTGAGCAGGCGATTTTTTCACTTGCTTATAAAATTAATTCACTTGCTTTCACTTGCTTATATTGATGAGCCCCTTTCAAGATTTGTCGTGTAGTTGAAATATTAGCATTAGAGGGAATCCCCCAATGACTGTCATGCGAAGATGGTTTCAGGAGGACAATACGAAATGCCATGCAGGATCGTGCACCCACATTAGGAATCTATAATCCTTAAATGAGCTTTCTTGCAACATGACCAGGGTGACGACGTCCAAAACAGCGTGGATTGTCTGCGTTGTTATCATTAATGTGGATTTCCTTGACATTGTAGCATAGAGATGGACGGCAACAGTGGTGCACCCAAGAATTAAACTAGATACAGGAGTAACACCAAGGGGTTTTTCAGATGAGTCTCTGTTCTGCGTACAGCAAAATGATTCGGATCTGGAGGCATCGAAGAGAACTCACGCTGCCTGCTTGCATTCGATTTCGTCATACGAATCTTGGCCCTTGGTGGATTTATAAACAGCCATTGTGTACACAACACGTGAACTTGTCGCTCATGTTGTCAGTTTAAGGATCAACCAGTTACATTTCGCAGAATTTAAAGCCCGGTATCTACGCTCTATGTTTGAGGACACGGAAATGTCATCTTTCAACAATATAAAGCAAGATTGCATGCTGCTCGTTGCGTCCTAGCCTTTCTCACTACAGAGGGTGCTTGAGACAGCACGTCTCCAGCACGTGGAGTACGTGTCCTGGAGAGGTGTCTTGAACAGCACGTATTCCAAATATCTTCCACATTGACAGCATCTGATCATTGGTTGCTGAGAGATGGACTGCAAACCTTCTCCGGACATTGCAATTATTGAAGCGTGGTAGAGAGACTTGAAGCAGCATGAAAAGACTTGACCGTATCTGTCATCCTAGCTTATTTCGACTCGATGTTACAACCGTTTTAGCAGCCAGAGGCAGCAATTGTGTGTATTTATTTGGGTCCCTATGATTCCCATTTGTCTGCCAACTTAATGCTATTTTTTCTTACTGTGCTGTATGTATGCGATAAGTATTTCCTATATTTTCCCCTCCTTTCTGCTGTTGCACTTGCATGGTCAGCATTTGGAAAAACATTGGTTAGTTAGTTCATAGTTGATAATGTGTGAAAGCTAATTCAAATATTATGCCGTAACTTTGTTACTGCTAGTTTTAAGAAGTTTTAATAAATTCTTTGGAAGGATATAGATAAAAAAAGAAATAATATTTCTTATAATTCAAGCTTTAACTTTCTTAAATAAAGATATTTTAAGAGAACACAATATTAAGACAATTAAAATTTTTTACTTTTTTAAAAAAATTATGTGATCACTTTCTCTTCAAAGAATAATATATTATATATATATATATCCATTTTTATTGCAGATAATGTTGTTATCTTGAGAATTAGCTTTAGTAAGATTTAATATCTGAATGTTCTTAAGTAATTATAGTGATGTAAGTTTTTCATTAATAATTTACTAAAATATTTTTCTGTTGAAACTTTATTTTAAAAGTATATTTTCATCCGCTTAAAAGATGATACAATTCACAAATTTGTGCATTAGTTTTCTAAAAAATTTAATAAGTTTTATTTTGTTTTGAATACCTTGAATGTGTGATAATTCGAGATTTAGTTCATGTATAGAAAAAAATTTTTTATCTTCTTCTATTCCTACAATAAGTTTACAATCTCCCTATATATATATCTTGTTCAAATTTTCTATCGTTAATAAAATGCATTTATATACACGATTATTTTGGATGACAATACGGTAATTTAATTATAATTAATTAATATTAATTGATAAAAACTATTTATTCAAAGAATTACAGATACAGCCACGTTGGCATAATTTTTGGCGACTTAACGACCATTTTTGCGACTTGTGTCAAAACTTTAAAAGTATTTTTTTCTCACGTTTTTTTTAAAGCATTCATATGCACTGAAATTTTATATACACGATTGTTTTGGATGACAACACGATACTTTAATGGTAATTAATAAAAATTAATTGCCACTTAATACTGTGATTCTGTGTCATATGTATATACATATTTATATTAATTGAAATTATTTGATAAAAAGTAGATAAAAAAAATAAAAATTTTCTTTGTTGAACTAAGTAGGAATTGACTTAATTTTTTTATGCTACTTGTTTTATGTGAATTATAGTTTTAATTGATTAATGCGTTTAAATGTTGTTGGAGAAATATCTGTAAGACACAAAGGGAAAAATCAAAACAGTGACTTAAAATGCGCATTATATTTTTAATTTAACTTGTAAACTCAGTGACTTTATATTAAGTAAGCGAACACATAGTACATACGTCGGAGAAATAAACATTTCTACACAAAAGAAATAATTCTATTCACTTGTAAAACATATATTCTTTCATTGAAAATGCCACAGAGAAAAATAATACCCGAATACATATAAAAATCCAGACAGAAAGCTCAATCATTTTTGTATTATATATAAAGGTATTAGAGAACAAGGGGGGAGGCAGACATGTTTTGGTATCAAATTGTATGTTTTCTTCTAGGTCATGTATATTATGTCTGGAACATGCTTTTCTAAGAAACGGCAAAACTATTTCTTTTTAAATTGCAGCATATATGCTTACGCTTTTCGTAAATAATATATTCTTTTGAAAATATAAGTACTTTTGAAATAATGTTAGCTTTGAAATAAGTTTCCTTTTCTGAAATACAGGCTATGCGATTTCAAACAAGTATCTTATTTTGTTACTCTTATCGTCTTTCGTGAATTCATGAAGAAACACGAAACAATTTTGTCAATTTCATAGAGTCGACAGACTTTTGTGGCATCTATCCTCCACCCAGTTTTTTGGAAACATTGATAAGTGATATGTTTAATTAACATTGCACTAGAGTTGCTCCATTAATACACTGCTGGCCATTAAAATTGCTACACCAAGAAGCCGACATGCTACAGACGCGAAATTTAAACTACAGGAAGAAGGTGCTGTGATATGTAAGTGATTAACTTTTCAGCACATACAGACAAAGTAGGCGCCGGAAGCGACCCCTACAATGCGTTTAAATGAGGAAATTGTTCAGCTGGTTTCTCATACATGAATTACAATTAAACGTTGTTGCCTGGTGAAAAGTTGTTGTGATGCCTCGTGTAAAAGTAGAAATGCGTACCAGAATGCTTAAGATTTTGATATAGGTCGAATTGTAGCATACCGGGATTGCCGTTTTATCGTATCGCAGTATTGCTGCTCGCGTCGGTCGAGATCCATTGGCTGTTAGCAAAATATTGAATCGATGGTTTCAGTACGATAATATGGAACGCCGTGCTGGATCTCAACGGCCCCCTATCACTCGCAGCCGAGAAGACAGGCTTCTTACCCGCATGGCCTTAATGGATCGTGCAGCCAAGTCATGAGCCCTGAGTCAAGAATTGGAGTCGTTTTCAAGACAACAAGTGTCTGCACGAACAGTTCAACGCCGTTTGCAGCAGCATGAACTCTCAACACGGAGACCATGGTTACTGTTACCCTTGAAGCTGCATCACTGACAGGAGCGTCTTCAATTATGTAATGAACGACGAACCTGGGCACACGAATGGGGAGACGTCAGATTTTCATGAATCCAGGTTCTGTTTACAGCATCAAGATGGTCACATCCGTGTTGGGCTGCATCGTGGTGAACGCAAATTGGCAGCGGGCATTCATCTTCGTCATACTAGCCCATCATCTGGGGTGATGGTATGGGGTGCTATTGGATATACGTCTCGGTCACCTCTTGTTCACATTGACGGCATTTTGAACAATGCACGTTACATTTCTGGTGTGTTACGACCCGTGGTTCTACACTTTATTCGAGCTCTACGAAACCCTACGTTTCAGTAGGATAATGCACGACCGCATGTTACCGGTATTGTACGGACCTTCCTTGATAAGAAAAATGTTCGGCTGCTTTCCTTGCTTGCACGTTCACCAGATCTCTCACCAATAGAAAACGTCTGGTCCATGGTTGCCGAGTGGCTGACTCATCACCATGCGAAAGTCACTACGGTTGATGAGCTGTGGCATCGTGTTGAAGCTGCATTGGCATCTGTACCTATACATGTCATCCAATCTCTGGTTGACTCAATGCCCAGACCTATAAGTGCTGTTATTATTGCTAAAGGTGATTGTTCTGAGTACTGATTTCTCAGGAACTATGCGCCCAAATTTCATGAAAATTTAATCACTTATTATTTCTAGTATAATATATTTGTACAAGAAATATTATTTTATCATCTGCAGTTTTTCTTGGTGTAGAAGTTTTAATGGTCAGTAGTGGGGATGCATTTAATTCCATGACTTGTTCAGACTCTCCACTTACCAAGAATTAGTAAAATATTTTTAAAAATATTGCAACAAAAATAGTTCACTTCGGTTGCCATGGACACGATCTACTACCCGAACTAACGTGCCCGGCTGCGGTAGACTTACCAAAAGTAATTTCTTTTGTTTTCTTTGTTTTATCTTTAATTTTTGTGTCACGTGCTTATTTTTTATGAATTGTAATTCTTCCTTTCTCTCGTGCTTTTATTATTATTTGTACTTGTATTTATAAAAGGTAACTGTAATTATAGTTATGGAAAGTTCTCTAACTTTCGATGGCAATATACAAGGAAAGGAAATATTCAGTTCGTGGAATAAAGTTTTGAGTTGAATCTAGCAAGAGTTATTGTCATTTTACTTAAGTATCGAATTGCCATATTAATTTAATCTATGTGACTATATTATTTATATCTACAGCCCAATGGGGAAAATCTGTAATACGTCCATGGATAAAACCCCACATAAAAAGTAAGACTTTAACTTCTACATTTATCGGACGAACGGTATCTTCTATAATACCACATGTTGACTTTTGCCGAAAAATGTTTAAGATGTTGTATACCCTTTCATCGATAATTTGTTGTTATGTTAAGTAAGGCCAGATCAAGGCCCGCGAAATTCATCGCGGCTAAGAACTAGATTTTTTACGCCTGTCGTTAGCCGTAGCTTTGAGCACCATACAGGTGACAGAACGATTTAGTTCGGTTTCACCCCAATTTTGAAGGAGAACACCCTGGGGGTAGAAAGGGTCTCCAACCTCTCTCCCCTTTCTACCAATCTCATGAGAGGACTTACGGCTCGAAGACTATTCAAAGTATTAATATGCCACGAATGCACTATAAATTTACAAACATCTATTTCTTCTCCGGGATTCGAACCCATGCCCAACGGCACAGCAGTCAGCGTTGCTAACCACTATATCGGAAAGGCGACATAAAGCAATCGAAATCGATAATTTAACCTAAAAAATTCTTGAAGTATGCTATAGATTGCTTGAAAGAAAAATTCAAGGTATCATTAAAAGTAGCCGGTACCCCTTATACCGACAATGTTAAATTGAAAATTTTTAGGTTCCTGTTTCTCAGAAACTGTTCAATATAAAAACTTCACATTTTGTCTGTATATTAATTAGGCTTTTTTATTTATATTCTGGTTAAAATGTTTCAAATATATTGTTTACTTTTTTCAGAAAAATTCAACGTAAAAGTATCACCATGAAATTTTTGAAAATTGTCATTTTTTTTACGATAACTGCTTTTCAGCAAAATATTTTGGGAAAATACCCCAAAAAGTAGCTCCATGATACATAATTACATATTATTTATGTGCAGTAAAAATTGAATGTGCCTTAATTCAGTAGATTCTGAGAAAAAGGTACACGCGGTTTGAAAACCATTATTTTGAGAAAATTGCATTTTTAATGTAAAAAGGCACTTCACACATCACAAAAACAATGAATTACAACATGTATTTGCCCTATTTTATCAGTATCTTCTTAATCTTTTAAACATAAAATAGGAAACAAAAAAAGTCTAAAAATGTTCAGAAAATACATATATAGTATTTTTCAGTTTTTGTTCAACGAGATTTTGCTTAGCATTTTGCATCAATTTTCTCAAATCTGTATCAATCTATGAAGAATTTTTAGCTTCGATGCATTATAAATATCAAATCTGATCATGAAACATCATAAATATAATGTAAACATGTATCACTATGTAAAAGTCATGATTTGGTAATACGGGATTTTACGACATTGCGAAAAGTTTCATTATGGATTTGTATGTTCACATGCAAACACAATTTCAAAAAGTTGCAAAATTCCAAATTTTCTCTAAACTGTACAAAAGATTTTAAAAAAGTCAAAAATAAAACTGTGTTTATGTTTTTAAACATGAAAAATGTATATTTTTATGCATTGATGGGAGGCGCGGATTCATTCAGGAATATTCAATAGAACTTCAAAATTGCGAACTCAGTTCGGTGGAAAGTGTTTTCTTTCCCCACCACTGAAATTTCTTAGCAAAGGGTGCTTACATTTCCCACGCCTGCAGAGTTCATTACACCCATAAATATTGGGGGAGCGTCAGAGAATTTTCCCGCTCGAAAACAAGGCAACGACCTTTGCGCTGTAACTTTGCGCTGGTTCCGGACCAATCAGAGAAAATTAAGCGGACAAGGTAAAGAGTCCGTTCTAGCATTTGGCAGTGAGGAGGACGCCAAATAAAACGGGATGCACCCCGATTTTGGACACACTCGGACACGGACAGACAAACTAATCAGATCCAGGCCTTGAACTAAACTCCGCGGGACTTCGAGCGGCAACTATGTCCCCACTCCCTCCAACCCGACACCTCTCTCAAAAGCTAAGTAAAATCTCAATCTAGTTATGCTGTATATTGTACAGTTACTTAAATTTACATATGTTAATTCAATAAAATTAATTGTTACTTTGAGAATCGGCCTTTTAATTTAGAGTACTGTTTCATGTCTTTAGAGTATTAATGTTTAATTTTAACTTAAGCCATGATGCGATGTAACTTACGAACCTGGGAATTTAAGAAACTAGTGTTTTGATGAAGAAAAGGAAAGTAATTAATTAAGCCTCATCAGCGTCGCATCATATTGGTACCGTGACCAGTCGTCAGAAAATTTTTTTTTCTTTTACACCATCTGATGTAGTAAATTTTTTTCTTTATGGGTCACCGAAATAACTTTTATTGTGTGCTATTGTGTTTTAATTGTATCTATTACTCGAATTTGCTACTGGTGAAATTTTTTTTCTTGTAGTTTTTTCCCCCGAAAGAAGAGAGAGAGAGAGAGAAAGAGAAAGGTGCAACAATGGTGCAGCATGATGTCAGAGGTACTGGTGCTCTTTTTTTCCCTTTTATATTGATGTGAATATTTTTTTTCATGCATGTATTTACGCGAGAGCCGATCAGTTAAAAGTTTTATTTAAATTTATGAGTTTATGAATTTCTCTTACCCTGCACGGGTGCTTGAATTCAGTTGTTTTAGCTAGAATTTAATTGTTTCCGTTGCGATATAATCTCGTTAGAAATTTTGTCTTAATTTTTTAAACATGCCACGTACACGACAATCAGACCCCCTTTTGACACAGACGGCGTCTGAGAAATTTAATCTAATTGATTTGATCCCAATGTATGACGGAGGTGAATCGTTGGGAATACGTAGGTTCCTAGAAAAAATAAATGATGTTGCGAATTTAGGCAAGTGGTCAAACGACGAGAAAGTGACTATTCTGAAATTAAAATTATCGGGAATTGCTGAGGAATTTTTTTTATCCGACCCATCCCACAGTCATTTAACAGAGTACAACAGTGCTTCTCAAACTTTCAATACTGGCACCCCCCTTTTCAATCACAATTTTTATCGCGCCCCCCTTATACATAATAATTTACTGAATGCAATAATAAAACACTTTTACGATAAAGCAACAATATTTATTATAAACCGTACAAATTCATGACATAAGTATTAAATTTTGTATATGTTATTTTTAAGCAAAAAAAAGTTAAGTAATAGGATAATTACTAAGTTATTTTTCCTTTCTCTGATTTTTAAATTGGAACATATTACAAAATGCGGTGGTTGCTTAGAAGATAAAATATACATATCAGCTAAATATAGAAAATGAACTCAGAGGGTCAATTTCTTATCTTAAAACTCCTTTCAAAAACTTTGCTCTGTAAGACAAGCCCATGGAAGTAGCTAATAATTATTAAACTTGTTCTTAATTTAGTATTAATTAATTAGTCATAAAATACTCTGTGCACCACTCATACATTAAAAGCAGTGTTTCTCAAACTTTCAATACTGGCGACCCAATTTTCAATCATAATTTTTGTCTCGCCCCCCTGTACAACAATAATGTATTTACTGCAATAAAAATGCACTTTGAGAGAGAGACGCTAAAGTTACAATACGATCTTAATTATAAACCGTTTAAATTAATACGATAAGTATATTAAATTTTGTGTATATGTAACTTTTAGTAATATATATATATTTTAAGAAAATTACTTAAAATATATATATTACTTAGAATTATGTTATTTTTTTCTCTAATTTTTAAATTGGAACAGATCGCAAAATGATGTATTTAATTAAAGATTTATTTCCTTCAGCATTCATTTCTCAATGTACAAATGTCATTCGAAAAATAGTCTAGTCAATGTCGCACACATCTGGCATTATAGGGTACGTTTGCGTAAGTCTGGGCAACCTATCGGACGTCTGCGCAAAACATGTTAAAATGCTTTTCCTCGTACAATTCCAGTCAGTTTTGGTCGACTCGATACTCCTATAGCTACCGAATCTAGCTTGAATGTACATTTTTTTTTAATTTCCACGTTAATTGTAATTCACGGTAATTAAGTATTTAAGGCAGTAGATTAAAACAATATCATACATACATTTTTAAGTCGTAAGCAAACATTCGACCATAATAAAAATCAACAAGTACACAGACGAACGAGCATGGTTCCGAAAATTAAATCAAGGCGATTTTCTCAAAAATACTTAAATTTTGGATCTACCTCTACTGAAGTAAATGATGGAAAAAAAACCCCAGCTCGATATGTGTTGAAACTTACAAAACTGTAGAACAACATGTGAAAGTTGTTTTTAAAACATGTAAAATCATTTAGCTATGTTGGCAAAGAATTTTAAAAAGTATTTTCTGGATGAGGACAGCTTGGTAGCAAGTTACGAGTGGATTAGGGATTTATTTCAAGATACTCCAGAAGGGTTCTCAACTTCCGAAGAAGAAATCTTCATAGATTTCACATCCAGTGAAAAATTAAAAGGCAATTTTAAAATAAATCGCTCTTTGAATTTGGGGTAGAGGTGGATGAGGAATTATCTGTACTGAAAACAAAAGCACTTCGTATACTATTACCATTTTCAACATCCTACCTTTTTCAAACCGGATTTTCTGCAGTGGATGCCTTGAAAACAAAATATAGATCTCAGATAAATATAGAAAAATAACTCTTAAAGTGTCAATTTCTGATATTAAACCTTCCTTTGAAAAACTTTCCTCTACAAGACAAGCTCGTGGAAGTCCCTAATAATTATTAAACTTGTTCTTAGTTTAGTAATAAGATTGATTGATTGAATATTAACGTCGCACTGTTCAGCTGCACGAGGGCTTTTGACGACGGACCACGTAATTTTGAACCATGGTCAAGTGATGTGGATGACACCTGAGCTGGCACCCCTCTCTCCTAACTACCACACCACACCAACGGGAAAACGTTTCAACTCTCAACAGATTTAACGTGCATCGCTGTCCTACACGGCGGGTCTTTAGTGGTACTGGGCTCGAACTCGTGACAAGGCAAGCCACGATCCGATACCTATACCACTCGGCTACCGCGGCCAAATTCAGTAATAAGAAATTATTTATAAAATACCTTCTTCATTACTGATACATCAAACGCATACTGGCTGAAACACCGACTCTTCGCACGAGTTCATTTTTTAAAAAAATAAAACATTATTCTTGATATAATAGCTTAACTGTAAGGAGAGTAAAACTGTGTGCACGACATTGTATACAAAAATGTAAAATGATTTTTTTTTTTTTTTAGATAAATGCTATAATTGTAAATAACTGTTTAAAAGAATTGTAATTTTAAACCTCACACAATTAGCATTTAGAATTAATGTTAAATTATGAAAAAGAATATAAAATTCCGATGAAGAATAATTGTGTTACTTTTTAACATTTAAAGCGAGAAGACTTCAAAATGTTTTAACCCGGGAGCAGGCGCGTACTCGATACTAACATTACTGGTAGTGGGGGGGACTCAGTCACCCCAATCATTTGTTTAGAAATATTTTTACTGTACACGATACAAATCGGAATTCTAGTGAATATTTTAATTTACAGAAATTATACTTACCTTCTTTCAAGGACTATTCAATTCTTTGATGATTTGAGAAAAAATCCAATAAAACTGAACTAAAATGATTCAAAAGTACAAGACCATAATAAAGGACGCAAATCAGACACTTTTCAATTATCCTACAGAAATGTTAAACCAATCAATTCTTTTCCAAATATCGCAAAACTCAATTATTTACAATTTCCTTAAGCGAAAAGCAAACACATAAAAGATGGGAGGGAACTAATATTGATAATAACCATACCATAAGATTGAAGGTCAATCAAATGATTAGCAAACGTACTATGCAGCCTGGCTGAAAAGTGAATCATGATTTCCTTTTCTTTTTCTACAACTAATGTACAGTATTTCAATAATAATTACAGTGGTGAATTGTTTATCTTCTTAGAATTTTTCTCAGGGTCTGGGTTTCGTTTTTTCTTTTAACGAGTAATATTTTATGTTAAAACGTAATAAAAAAATCTCTCATTGAGGAAATACAGCAAATAAAACAAAATGTTTTTTTTTTCTTTAATTTGGTTTTGGGATCAAAGATAGCTATTTGATGACGGAAAAAGCCAGATAATAAACATAAATTATGTCAGTGTTGTTGTGTGTATTTTTTTTTATTATGGAAGAAAGCATTTTGTTTTACTTCTCTTTCCGGTTATTTTTTTAAAAAATCTTTAAATTTTCGATACGCTCGCGCCCCCCTTGTAGGGTCATCGCGCCCCCCCCAGGGGGGCGCGCCCCACACTTTGAGAAACACTGGAGTACAACGATATCGCTAGAATTCTTATTAAAAGATTCGAGAAGGCCGTCCCATTATCAACACGTTTACAGTTATTTTCATCATGCATTCAGGGTTCTTCTGAGAGCGTGCAAGAATTCGCAGCACGCATCAACAAATTGGGAACACAGATATTCCAGTCAGGTAATTCGGCTCAAAACACCACGGTGAGGAACGCTAACGATCAATTATTACAATCGCGTTTTATAAGCGGTTTGAGAAACGATATTCGTCGATTCGTACTAGTACGAGACCCCTTAAATTTAGACGAATCAATTAGCGTTGCGTTGATCGAAGAACAGAATATGAAATTAAATCAGATCGCGAATGACGAGAGATCGGATTTGTTCCCCTCACAAACGGAAACTTCGGTCATTGCGGCATTGACAAATAAATTAGAGGAAATCAATTTAAGAGTCGGGCGTTTACAGGAAGCCAGCTCAGTTACGGCTCGCAAAACAGGTGGGGATCTTTTTAACAGAAGGGAGACTATTTTCAAATGTTTTTATTGTGGCATTCAAGGACATAGGCAAGTGGAGTGTAGAAAAAATAAGTGGTACGGACGTACAGCCAATTACCAGCTCCCCCCCGGAGAAGCGCCTCTAGCGAATTTTCTGTTTTCCGTCACCCCGGCACTTATTCTTTCGATCGGCGACATGTCCATTTCCAAGAATTGGCTTTTCGCGATAATTACGCAGCCCCCAGGCATTCGGTGAGAGGGTCACACACGACTTCTAGGAATAGGAGTTTTCAACGCAATACTAGAAACGAAAATTTAAACTATCGCGGAGAATGCCGAATTTAGATGTTTTACAATTGGTAGAAGAACGGGTTTCTCCTATTAAATCTAGAAATAATAATTTTGATCTACCAATAATAAGAGCTAGTGTGAAAGATCACAAGTTCAGAATTTTAACTGACACAGGTGCGTCCGTTTCTTTAATGTCAAATTCTTTTTTCACTCAAATAAAAAATGAAAACTTTAAGGAATTTAATGTTTCAATTCAAGTTAAAGCAGTGAGTGGAATGAATCCAATAGAGCACGTTTGGGACGCTCTAGGAAGACGAGTTCCTGGCCGCCAACCACCCCCACGAACTCTCCAAGAACTGGAAAGAGCTCTTCTGGAAGAGTGGGACAGAATACCCCAACTTGTGATTAATAGCCTCATTGACTCCATTCCTCAAAGGTGCTCAACGTTACTAGGCGTCTGTGGAAACCATACCCCCTACTGAAAATGATTTTCTTTGAAGAAAACACCTTTTCCTCTTCTTTTTTTCTCATGTGCACAAATTGTGTTTTTTCCTTTTGTAAACAAATGCGCAATAAAATGCATTTTTCTGCCAAATATGTGTAATTTATTCTCATATAACCTACTACGTCTGTCGACCTTGTATCAATCAGTTAAAAAGTTTCCCAGCCACAAGATCCACCCAAAACCGCAATATCCTTTAATTATTTTGAGCAGTATAGTTACATATCAGTAACACGAGGGAAAAATTTCATGTACATTCATACATTATATTCTGAGAAAAATATACATGGAGTTTTAAAAACATCATTTTTAAGAAAATTGAATTTTCACTATAAAGTGCCACTTTATCACAAAAATAATGAATTACAACATGTATTTGTTCCATTTTATTAAACATTAGCATCTTTGAAATTTACTTTGCATAAAATAGTTAGCAAAAATTCTTAAATTGCCCAGAACAGCATTTTTCAGTTTCTTTTAAAGAGAAAACGTCATTTTTTCAAATTCTCTATCAATTTTTGAATAATTTGTAGCTTTCATGCATTACAAATATAAAATTTGAACAGAAAGCATCATAAATATAATATGAAAATGTATCAATATGGTTTGGTATGAATTTGAGATTGTATTTAAAAATACCTGTTTATACGACGTTTCGCCAGTTTTCGTCAAGTTGGCGTAACATTATCATTAAGTTTTGTTGTTGCAGACAGTTTCTAAGTTTTTAACTTCAAAAGTTTCTTTAAACTGGACAAATGATTTCTAAAACGGACAAAATAAAACTGTTTTTATGTTTTTAAACATGACGTTTATTCATTTTTATGTATATGCAACAAGCTTCTCACAAAGACATGCAACAAGCTTCTCACAAAGACACAAACATCACATTTGATGTATCTCTCCTCTCATACCTTTTCCCCAGAAACTATTAAACATAAAGACTCAAATTTTTATTGTATATTAATTAGACATTATATTTATACTGAAGGGAAATTTTTTCAAGTATTTTAATCAGTTTTTTCAAAGACAAACTTTTAGTTCACCGAATAATTATTATTGTGAATTTATTGAATATTGTCATTTTTTGTGTTATGATAGCTGCTTTGTATTTAAATATTTTAAGAATATTTCAAAAATGTCACTTCAGTGTACACAATTGCATTTAAGAAGCATAAACTACATGCATATAGTGAACTTACACAATTTTAAAAATATAAATTTTAGAAAACTGAAATTTTTATAGAAAAATCTTACCTTGTCAAAGTAAGTATTTGTAATAATTTGTAGTTTTCCTAGTTTTGATTGTAGAATTCTTATGCAGAAGTCTAAAATCGCAAATAGTTCTACCTTATAATATATTTTAAATTTTTTTACTCTTTACAAAGCTTTAGCGAGTATAAATAATAAGTAATAATAACTCTTTAAAACTAAATTTAAAGTAAAGAAAAGACTTATAAACTTAGGTAAAATCACTAAATATCAAATGTAACATTCAAATTACTAAAACCCCATGTCCAAATTTGGCTCCAAAAATTTTTAGCATACTTAACTCAACTAAACTTGCAGTTATTATACAGTTATCTAATGCATATGAATAAAAATAAATCGAGGCCTTGCAACTTTTCCCCAGATTTAAAAAGACAATGTTTACTTTTCTATCTGTCAAAATAGGCATGGTTCATCAGCTGATTATTTTAAAAAATCTTTTTAAAGTATTTTTAATTCATATAATGGCTAGTATGTTATATCATTGGAAAGGTCCCAATTTGGGGATTTTAGAAATATCAAAAACTCAAAATCCATTTTAAAAAGGTTATTACCCTACTGACTGCTCTTAAACACCTAAGATGAACATTCACCAAGCTATAACTGTTGTAAGTGTGAGAACGACCTTTAAAAAGGAAGAAAGTAATACAAAAATTACCTCCTTTGTTTTATTTACGGCTACATCAGGGGTGTGTAACTTGTCTTGACTTGCAGGTCACATTGAGGGAGGGGAGGATACTGGAGTGCCGCACCTTTTTAAATTCCTACTAATAGTTCATTCTCTCTATATTTATATATTTATCTTGTTCAAATTTTCAATCGCGCGTTAATTAAATGCAGTTTAAAGAGCTCAATTGAGTTTATATTTTGCATACACGATTATTTTGGATGACAATACGGTAATTTAATTAAAATTTATAAAAAAATTATTGATAAAAACTAATTATATTCAAAGAATTACAGATACAGCCACGTTGGCATTATTTTTGGCGACCCTTTTGGAGGCATGTGTAAAAACTTTAAAAGGTTTTCCTCACATTTTAAACCACTCATTTGAGCTGAAATTTTCTATACACGATTGTTTTGGATGATAATACGATAATTTAATTATAATTAATTAAAGTTAATTAACTGAAACTAATTATTTAAAGAATTACAAATACAGTCACGTTGGCTTCATTTTTAGCGACTTGGGTCAAAACTGTAAAAGATTTTTTTTCTCACGTATTAGAGCACTCTTTTGAGCAGAAATTTTATATACACGATTGTTTTGTAGGACAATACGATACTTTTTAATGATAATTAGTAGAAACTAATCGCCACTTAATGTTTGATTCTAACATATGTATATACATATTTTTGTTATTGTAATTATTTGATAAAAAGTAGCTAAAATAAAATTTTTCTTTGTTGATTCTTAGTAGGAATTAACTTAAATTTTTTAAAAATATTTCTTTTAAATGATTGCATTCAATATAAAAAATAATAAATAAAATATGGGCAGTTTTATACAATTCATTTATTGTGCTTATTTCATATCATCTATAGCTGCAAGCACATTTAATTTTAGCATCATTTTAATGAAACAAATGGACCCTACCGTACTTCGCTACAATTATAAGTAATAAGGAGTGAGATAACTTGTTGAAATTTTTATCACAGCTTGTGCAAGTTTATGTTAGCGAACTTGCATCTGTATTTACTCTTGTTGATCTCCCTGAAAGAAAAACTTTGCTCACAAGTACAAGTTGATTAAAATGTAAAGAATAATTTCCCAGCTAATATCTTCATACATGGAAATTTTTCAGCTGACAAAGATTTGTAAAAGTCAATGTCATAGCATTAAATATGCTCTTCAATCTGTGATCTGTCATAAAGTCAATTAATTCAAGTCGTAGCTCTTCATATGCTGTATCAACATCAGCAGTAATGGAATAACAAAGAAAATTGAATTTCAGCTCAATTTTCTTAAGACATTCTTGGGACCTCTACAGATGATCTTATGCATAAATTTTCATTGTCTCGGTGGGCTGCTAGTAGCTATCCCTGGTCTACATAAAAAAATAAAATTAATTTATTGTAAGAAGAAAAGAAAAATAATAGTTAATTTTTGTGCATATAACAATAGTTTTTTTCAAAACATAAAAACTAAGGATATTTACATTATTTTATTCTTATCTTTCATTTAAAATTTTAGAATGCATTACACTGAAAAGAATGTTGAGAAATCTCAAAAGTATATTCTAAATCTCAGTGCTAATGAGATTTAGAGTTATACTCTTGGTTATCGAGAATGAATAGGAAATGAGAAATCTCGGATAACAAAAACTTTAATTACATTTTTACGTATACACAATGAAAACAATATGCACAGTATTAAAATGGTAACGCTTGCTCAACTTATTACTGCTTAAAATAAGACTTCAATTTATCTGACTTGGCATTTCGGCGAGACTTTACCGAAGAGATTGCTTAGGATAATCTTTAGCATGCATTTTTCGCCTTCTTGGTGTTCTAAGACTTTGAACTTCAACCCCGGACCGGTACCAGTCCGTGTATCAAATGGTACCAGGCATCCCAAGGAACATTAAATTATTTCCTTTTTATTTACTGTGGTGTATTTCTCTTGAGTTTGTGCAACTTTTTATGGAAATCACTTGTAATTTATTATCACTTGAAAGTATTTTATTTTTAAGGCATATGTAAATACAATTAAATATTAAAATTATTAAACCACAACAATCTAAAATAAAATAATCAACGTCCCCCCTCTCAGCGGGCGCAGAGAGTGTAGTAAAATTATCAATCTATTCCAAACAATGAAGATCTTCGATGTGTGTTACAGAGAACTGTGGCTCCTTCCAGTAATAGATCTTCGAACTTTTTTTTTGACTCAGTACCTAGATAATCCCAGTCAAGTACTGAAGTGTTGAACGATGGGCGATACATTTCTTTTATTTTCTGAATCACTTGGTCCATGATTTGTATTCATGTTGTTGTACTATTCACCTGTACATGGTTTAACAAATAACGTATTTAATCGAATCTAAGTCACATCCCAAATTCCCAAGTCTGTGGAAAATGAAAAATAGGGTAAAATAGGTTAGAGCCTGTAATTGTTCTAAATGCATCCATCGAAAGCACTTTTTTTTTTTAAAAAAAAATTTGATTCTAAGCTGCACCCGATTTTCAGTAGCTTTAATATTGGAGAAAAAGTGTGGCTTAGATTCAAGTAAATATGGTATTATTATTTTTGAACTCCAAACATCAAATTACGTCTTTGGTCAGAAATGTGTGTGTTGTGTGTGTGTGTGAGAGAGCTTATAAATTTACTTCAGTTTGATAAAGTTATTTTATAATGAAGAATAATTTAAAGGTTTTAAATTTTTAACAATGTTTTCTCGGATTATCTACTTCGAAAAATTAAGAGTTTATTATGTTAGGTGTAGAAATATTTGACTTCTACTTAGATTTCGAAGAGAGAATGCTTCGATACAGTAGCTGATTATTAATATTTTACTTTATTGGTATGTCTATTCTACTGTTTACAGTTTTAGTTCTGTTACACACATAGATAACAATTCTAATGCAACTTAATGCAAAAAATAAAGTGACTTTTTTTATTTACTTCCTTTGAGATAACGAAGTTACTGAGTATAATAATACAGATTTTGGGAGAAAATAGTTACTATTTAAATGTCATTTTCATTACTTGATTGCAACATGTATTATAACGAAGTGTGATGACAAAGTTGTCTTAAATTGGCCAATAAAAATAACAGAAAATCAGGTAGAATTAAGTAATAGAATAACTTATTACAAATTAATCGATTAAATAATACCCTTGGAAACATGGCTTATAACAACGGGGAGTTTTTCTTAAAATCCATTTTGAATGGAATTCAAATATATAGCGCCACATTTTACAAATAATCTTAAAACATTACTTAATACGCGGAAAATTAAAAGAAGTAAACTGTTCCTAACTACTACACTGTTCGAATTAATTAGGACAAACATGTTTTTCTTGTTTGAGTTGGTATGTGATTACTAGTGATGTCCTGAACCACCTCAAACCCGTTTTATCTGCTTTTAGGTAGTATGACAGATCGATTTTGACAATAATTTATTCATTTTAATGTAGGAAGAGCTCAGTTGTAGGTCTTTCAGTGGGGTAGCTAGTAATTTCAATTTTGCGTTTGTATAAGACGTGTTACTTTTACTTGTTCAAAAATGGATATTTCTCCGAGGAACCATTCTAAAATAAATCGTTCTCAATGAACGCACTTCTATGAGGGTGAGAGATATAACTGTGGCAGATATAAGTGTTTTAAGAACATTTCAAAATTCTGGATAATAGTCTCCAAAAAGAAAAGAAAAATGTGGGTGCAAGTGGAAATCTACTCCAAGAATTGATAAAATTTTAATAAAAACTAGAAAAATAAATTCAAGAAATACAAGCCTAGACGTTTGAAGGGATTTATTGGATAATGGTGTGGCAGCGAGTACTTCAACTGCACAGAAAAGGTTTCTGGAAGATGGCCTTAAGACAACAAGATTGAGGAAAAAAACTATTTCTAAGAAATCGATGAAAAAACATTTTGCATGGGCCAAAAAATACCGATTAGGGACTGTTAAGCAGTGTACTGGAAGAAGGTGATTTTGAGTGATGAAAATTTATTTGAGCAGGAATACAAATCAAGTGTAGTTAGACGAAGTGAGGTTGAGAAACTTCGTTACCACATCATATCCAACAGATTGTAAAACACTCTTCTAAGCAGATGTTTGTTTTTTCTTCACAACAAATGAACCTGGAAGCTTAGTTCCTTTAAAATACACATGATCAATTCTGTTAAATATATCGAAATATTATGTAGTAGGATTGTTCCATTGATGGAAACATTTGATGAAACATTTCAACATGACTTGGCCTCTTGTCACAATTCGAAATTGTTCCTTACTTTTATGCGGAAAACAAAATAAACGTGCTCGATTGGCTTGAAAATTCCGCAGACTTAAATCCTATTCAAAACTGAAGTCATATTCTCAAAAATCATTTCGCTAAGATGAATCACACGACAACAAAACAAATGATAAGAAGAGGCTATACTATTGTTTCCAAAAGATGATGAAACTAAGAACATGTATGCTACTCTAGTGGAGTCAATTCCAAAACGGAAAGGTAATTTCTGCTAAAGGAAGACATACTTCGTACTAATATACAGATTTTTCAGTCTATTTAAGGAATGGAATGATAAAAAAAGCTAAGGTTGTAGAAAAAATCCCTTTTTTCTATTTGTCCTCATTATTTCGAACAGTATAGTATTTCTTATTACCAATATTCTTCATTATTAATTTTTTAATAGAATATCTCAGCAGATCAAGAAACATAACATTAATTTACTTGAAAACCATGTTTGATGTCTTCCATTTCCAATATAAATGCAGATTCAAGCCGTTTTTGTTATTTATTTTGAAAAAAGAATTATTAGGCTTTTTGCCAAAGCGTATTGATTTTAAAGATAAATAGACGCATAAAATAACTGGCACGGATTATGTTTATTTATTTTATCAAGAAATACCGTATGATACGAAGGCAATTTTCGAATCCTTATGCATCTGTTGTGGAACGCCTAATGTACATTCATTGTTATTGGAAAATATCTTAGAATTTTTTTATGTAATTTTTGGAATGGATTTAAAAACAGTTTTCATATGCATTAAGAAGATGCTTAGTACATGAGAAACGAATGCAAATTTATAGTTAAAATATTCTCGATTTAGTTTATTTCTAGAAGTTCAAGTTTTATTTTTTCAACTTATATGCTCCTTTTTTTAAATAAGATTTTCATTTATGATATTCCTGATTCGTGTTATTTCACTATCACTTTCTCGTTCGCTCTCTTTCTCCTTTTTTCTCGTTGCATGTGTAGGCAAATAGAGAAATGTGGATGCCTTCAAACTATGTTGAATCCCGTAATCCTCCAAAGACTAGAGTTTGCTAATACAGGGTATTTCTAAATAAATATCGGAGTTTTAACGCTTTATTATATTTATTACATATAGCTTACAAATAAAGGGTGTTTTTTTAGAGGTACAGAACTTTAAATTGCAATAAAACAACGATTTATTATTCGATTGACATGAATTTTTTTTATTCGAAAGATAATCTTGTGGCATTACATTTTAAATATGATTTCTGGTATAGGACTGCCACGGCTGGCACGGATGTAGTCCAATCTGGACGTCCAATTTTCGATGACTTTTTCCAACATTTGTGGCCATATATCGACCATAACAAGGCGAATGTTGTCTTCCAAATGGTCAAGCGTTTGTGGCTTATCCGCATAGATCAATGACTTTACATAGCCCCACAGAAAATAGTCTAGCGGTGTTAAATCACAAGATCTTGGAGGCCAATTCACAGGTCCCAAACGTGAAATTAGGCGGTCACCAAACGTGTCTTTCAATAAATCGATTGTGGCACGAGCTGTGTGACATGTTGCGCCATCTTGTTGGAACCACAGCTCCTGGACATCATGATTGTTCAAGTCAGGAATGAAAAAGTTAGTAATCATGGCTCTATACCGATCACCATTGATTGTAACGTTGTGGCCTTCATCGTTTTTGAAGAAGGATTCCACCAGCCAATAAAGCGCACCAAAAAGTCAGTTTTTCTGGATGTAACGGTGTTTCGACATACACTTGTGGATTAGCTTCACTCCAAATGCGGCAGTTTTGTTTGTTGACGTAGCCATTCAACCAGAAGTGCGCTTCATCGCTAAACAAAATTCGCTTATGAAAATCGGGAACAACGGCAATCTCGTTTTAGGCCCATTCGACGAATCTACGCCTTGCTTGATCATATTTAAAATGTAATACTAAAAATTATGTCAATCGAATCATCGTCATTATTATCGAATTATGTCATCGTTGTTTTATTGCAATTTAAAGATCTATACCTCTAAAAAAACACCCTTTATAATTCATACATCGAATGAAAGAGTAACTAAAACACTTTTACCTACAAGTTTACAAATGTTCAATAAAAGCCCCATTCTTCACACGACACACATCAAGTCGATAGGCGAGTTCATCTCAAACTTTGTTCAGTCTGTCTGAGTTAATTCTTGCAACAGCTGCTTCAATCCTGTGTTTTAGTTTGGAAGGCCAACTGGTAGCGGAAGTACGTACACACGCAATCTTCAATGAACCCTCACACATAAAAATCACATGGCATCAGATTGGGTAAATGTGGATGCCATGCGAAAGAAGCTTTATCGTGAGGCCCTTATGGCTAATCCATTGATCGGGTACAATGATGTTCAACCAAACGTGTACTGAGAGATGTCAGTGAGGCGATGCACTATTTTGCTACCAAAAGATTACTACCTATTTTGCTACCATCTGGTTCACTTTATTCCTATGAAAGAAATAGTCATAGTATAGAAGCATCAAGATAAGCTCCAAAGTTGGTTGGCTTTCCGAAAAATGAAAGGCCCATACACTTTCCGATGAGATTTGGAACAATAAACATTCAATTTTTTTAGGTGAGTCTCGTTGTCGACAACCGAACTTAATATGAAGTTTTCTCTGCACAGTAATAGCAGATTTTGTCTTTGCAAACTGGAGAACACAGAACGCTTTCCGTTCACTTGTCGCCAATTTTCTACTAGCGCGCTGATCGGCGGATAAAGCGAAAAATAAATTAACAGATTTTGAATTAAAAATTAACATTTCGCTCGCATGTGCACACAAGCCAGCAAACAAAACTATTTAAATTGCTCTTTCTTTTGATGTATGAATTATACTTATAAGTTATACATATTAAGTACCATAAAGCGTTCAAACTCCGATATTCATTTAGAAACACCCTACTATATACAAGAAATAATACTACATACAAGAAAAGTAATAACCCCGAAAGTGGTACGATAATTAAAGAAATTTATAAATATTTGCTTGTGTCTTTTTATATGTGTTCATACAATGAATTAACATTTCTTACATAAATTTTTTTTTATTGCAAACCAATAGAATATGTTACTATGAGGATAAAAATAACACAATTATATAAAATCAGTTTCAAAAGTGCATAAAGACTACGTACACCTTAAACAGTTTCATTTTTACCTTTCTATTCATTTGAACCTTAACCCCTTGAGTACCAGACCGCGCTTTCGAGCGTACTGGCAAATGCAAGATTTCTAAGGGTATTGACCTTGACGTTACGATGCCCACATTTCATATATATTTATTTATATATCTTGTTAAAATTTTCAATCGTTAATAAAATACTTTCGATTTATCCATTCAAGTTCAAATAAATTTTTTTAAATTTGTAGTGGATGACACTTGATGTTAATACATTTTTTCAAATATTAATTCATTGATTAAATTAAAAATTAATAAATAGAAACAAATAAAAATGATAATCCAACAGCATATACAGAAAGACAAATAGTTAGTTGTGTCTCTGTAGCGCAATGAATAGCGCGTTGGACTTTTAGTCTGAAAGTCTTGGGTTCGAATCCCACTTGGGACG
The DNA here is from genome assembly GCA_019973935.1 of Trichonephila clavipes. Taxonomy (NCBI): domain Eukaryota; kingdom Metazoa; phylum Arthropoda; class Arachnida; order Araneae; family Nephilidae; genus Trichonephila; species Trichonephila clavipes. The sequence goes on along the minus strand of BMAU01001370.1, from coordinate 576,098 downwards.
GCCTAATTTCTGAGAATATGATTTCTTTTTTATAATAATTAAATTTAATTAATGAATAAATAGTAACAAAAAATAGTCCAACACCTTATATAGAAAGGAAAATTGCAAAAATCGCTTTCCATTTTGTCACTTAATGTTGTGATTCTGTCATATGTATATACATATTTATATTAATTGTAACTATTTAATAAAAAGAAACTAAAATAAAATTTTCTTTGTTGACCTAAGTAAGAATTGACTTAAGAAAGTTTTTTTTTTATGTATTACTTGTTCCTTTTGACGCTGACTAAGGCACACATTCGTTCGTGTTTCGTTTCGCATTCTAATGCTTGAAAACAATTTTTGTTATTTACATTTACTTTTTCTTGCCAATATGGATAACGAAAGTGATACTGAATGATACTTGCCGGAAACCGATGGATACGACAGTCACTCTGACATTGATTTTTTTATTTGTGACGAAGGAAAGGAAGTAAAGGAGCAAAAATGACAATACATTTACGTAATGCATGAGGAAAAGCGTTTTGTTCCAAGAATCATTTGAAGCAATATCACAAATTTTTTTTTGTAACTTTATATTTCTAATTTTTCTATTTTTTCGAATTTTTGTAATACTGTGGCGGTGTGATATCTATATGAATTAGTACCAACATCGTTTTGGCGTGATCGGTAAAGTACTCTCATTTGTTCGGAACGGAAGGTACCCAGAACGAACCTTCCTTCCTTCATTGGTGAACCAGGCCGTGATATGAACCGCACCCTTCTCGCACCGCTGTCGGGGCGCCATCTATCGACAGTAAAAGCAACCAAACCGTCACACGAGTGACGCAATTAAACCGTCAAACATTGACGCAAATAAGCTGTTACTTCTCAAAGCCGTCTCACACAAATGACGCAATTAAACCGTTACACAAATGACGCAATTCTCAAGCCATCTCACAGAAATGACACAATTCTTAAGCCGTCACACACGAATGACGCAACCTACCAAGTGAAGAAACTGCTTACATGCTCGCCACGAATATGGTATGGTTCGTTCGCCTATTCACCGAAACACTGGCAGGGGAGTATATGGTGGTGTGATATCTATATGAACTAGTACTAACATCACGCGAAGCCGATCGTTTTGGCATGATCGGTAAAGTACTCGCATTCGTTTGGAACGGAAGGTACCCAGAACGAACCTTCCTTCCTTCCTTCAATACAATGGGATTTTGCTCAATACATAGCATGTATTCACTAGTGGTTACAAAATGCGCAAGATATCAACTTCGAAATCGATCCAATTTCTTTCCATTAAATTTCCAAGATAGCCCAAATTTTTCTTCAAGCAGAAACAAGGTATACGAAATCGAAATTTTCAATAGTTCATAAATTTTAGATCCAAAGTGAGAGATTAATAATTAGCGAAGTCATTCTTCTGAACTGTTATCTGAGAAATATATGGTACACTCAAGAATTATTAATAGAAGAGGAACAGATGTGAAGAACTTTTGGTAAGGGGAGTTTATTTGAATCATCAGTCCACTGCTACTCCATGCATGCCTTAGGCTCCCTTCACACTAAACGATTCCGAGTCTATCGTGATCAATCCAATTCACTGTGATTTCGAATGAACCAAAATTTGCCTTCACACCGCCAAGGAGGGCAATTCTTCCATCAGTTGCTGTCGAACATGGATGCTGTTTTTAATGTTTTAAGACAATTAAGGTATCAGGCTATTAGTTTCACAACTGTATATTTATTTATTTTCAAATTGAAATACATGAAACACACACACACACACACACACACGCACGCACGCACGCACGCACGCACGCACGCACACGCACACACACACACACACACACAAATTTCAAAAGCGCATAAATGGATAATTTTCATGATATTTAGTGTCACTTAGATTAGAATACATGCATAAAATTGTTTTAAGGACATTTTGACAAAAATTATTTAAATATAATATTTTGGCAAAAAAATTAACTTAGAATAATCTTTTTTCCAAATGTTCTCTTTTTGTGAAAAATGCTTCTATTATAATAATATTTTGCCTGTATATAGCTCAGACCTCTGTTCAGAGGCTCAACTAGAATTTTTGAAATATATAACTTAGAAGTGGGTTGATTCATATTTTACGACAACAGAGTGGAGCAATTTTAAGAAAAAAACGCCAATAATTATTTCAATTGATGGTAACTCGGAAAATAATGTGGATTTTTTAAAAATTCTATTTGAGCCTCAATATAGAGGTCTGAGCTATATAGAGGCAAAATATCATTATAATAGAAGCATTTTTTACAAAATGAGAACATTTGGAAAAAAGATTATTCTAAGTTAATTTTTTGCCAACATATTATATTTAAATTAATTTTTTTGTCAAAATGTCCTTAAAACAATTTTATGCATATATTCCAATCTAAATGATACTAAATATCGTGAAAATTATCTATTTATGCACTTTTGCAAAATCACGGTTCCGAACGTAGTCGGATACCTTAAGTTATGTTTTAAGGGAAAAAGTCAATTTTTTCAGGAACAAAATAATCCTAAATTGCAAAATTTCTTGTCCAACAATAAATAGATAACAAAACTTGCATACCTGGCAGATATTTTTTCCCTGTTAAATGAACTAAACATATCCTTGCAAGGACAACTTAAGAACATATTCACACTACGAAGTAAAATGGATGCGTTTCAAAAGAAATATTACCGTGGAAAACGCGTGGATGTGTTAATGTTTTTTAGTTTTTATGAATACACGAAGGAAAATGATGTTAACCAGAAAGTAGTAACCCTCGTTAAAATGCACTCGCAATCACTTAGAGGATAGTTTTCTAGTTATTATTCAAAGAATGAAGATCCCAGAGATGGTAATAAGTGGATAATAGATCTGTGTGCAGCGAAAATTCAGGATAATAATTTTAAGCATGCATCTAGAAGAAAGCTTCATCCACACATTGTCCGACGAAACTCTCAAATTTAGATTTCATTCATCCTTATCAAGATCTCAGTTTTTGCTTTCCATAAAAAGTGAATACCATTTTCTTAGTGAACTGGCTATGAAAATTCTGTTTAAATTTTCCACAGCTTATTTATGTGAAAAGGCCTTTTCATCTGTCACAGCCATCAAAACACGGTACTGATCTTAGCTTGAAATATAAATGCAGTTCTGCATCTTGCAGTAACACAACATTGGGTCCCAATATTCATAATCTTATTTCATGTAAGCTGGAACGTCCATCACACTAGGAATGTATGAGGCTAAAAGTTTTGTTTTTATAGTTTTTGCTTATTTTATTATGGTTTATCAATACAATTAATAGTTTAAATTTATTAACTAGGTACATTTTATGAGCTCATTTTTTTATAAATATATTTAACATTAAAGAAATCCTTTTAATGGTTCGCGGAATTTAAATTATGAATTTACTGGTCTTTGAGGTCAAAAAGTTTAATGACCGCTGCCTTAGACGACTGGGACGAAAATGAATCCCTATTCGGGCCAGTCGTTAAGGGCTTTTATTCCTATCCTTTGTTGTTTGCGACTTGGCGAAGAAGGGTCGACTGCATTTCCCCCTTGCGAAATGCAGGCAACTAGAGAGGAAAATTGTCTTAGTTGTTGATTGACTTATTGAGCGATACTAAGAGGAGGGATTTTTCCCAGCCAATACTGCAATTGTTATACATTTCCAGTAGGTTTGAGCGTCGTTGGAACGTTTTCTGTTGGTGTTGCAGACAGTCTCTTGTTGAGATGATGGTCTAGGCTCTGTTGCTGTTTGAACCATTAGCCATGATTTATAGGGAATGTCTTAGTTAGACTCTCCACGGCATAAATGCATAACCAACCAGTAGTGTTAGGCTGTGCTGCCATCTAGTGTTCAATTCCCGGGTCACCACTGAAGAAGATTTTGCAGGGGTGTTTATTTGAGCCACCGACCTACTGGTTCAATGCTACTTCTTGCGTGCCTTACACGACTAGGATGGTAAGGAACCCCTATTGGAGAATAAAAAGATAAAGTATGTGAGAATATAAGGTCTATATCACTCTTATCACATTCATGACACACACACACAATAATATTTATTACCAAAAAATATCTTATTAAATTACCATAATGAACTACGTAAAAGTCATTGTAATTCCAGTACAATGACAGTTGGAGGAGAAAATATTTCAATATTTTAAAGTCTTAAATTTAATGACGTTTAACTTTTTAGTTTTTATCGTCAAATATTTACATATCTTAAAATATCACAACAAAATCGTTAAATATATATTTCTAATATCTTACAAATTTATCAATAATATGATTAAAACGTTATTTATCTAATACACTGCTCATCTCGAAAATAATTAAGTAATATGCTCGTGCGTTATTAGTAAATGCTACTTCTTTGTTTACACAAATATATTTGTTTAATATATTTAGTAAAAGATTTACGGAATTCTTTAAATAATTCCAAACACACACACACTTCATTTTTATTTTAAATTTGCAGACTTTTGCGATTACATCCAATTACCGTCTTAAATTTAACTTTGTTTTACGTTGAATGAATTCCCCATCCTGCTTTTGTTGTTTCCTGAAAAATGACTTGAATAAATATTTTGAAATAATAAATATTAAATCACTGTTTAAAGCTTAAAGTTGTTTACTTTATAATAAAATCACCGTTTATAGCTGAAAATTGTTTACTTTAGTGAATCGATTCTTTTGACTCATTGTATTACCTCCAAATTATTCGAAACAATTTCTAGCTTTAAAAGGATCTTTTGTTTCGAATGTTTTTTAGTCTATAACAATTAAAGTTTGTTTACTTTACTCATACACTTTTAATGAATAGAAAATCGTAAAAAAGAAGTTTAATTACAGAAGAAAGTAATTTAAATGCCTATACATCTCCTGTGTATCTCTTAGGATTTCATTTTATTTGGAGAAACCTTCTTTTCTGAAGGTTCTGTGTTGCTCAACAAAATGTTGATTAAAATGCTTAATGAATTTGTTTTTTAACAATAATAAACATTAATTGAACATTCGTCACGGTTGTAAATTAATTCCGCGAGTTTTTTAGCGATCAATACTTTAGAATTAAAGACAAATTGCTCTTGTAAGAATTTAGAAAACATCTATTTGACAAATGAATTCTCTTAATATTTGTTTTTTTTATAAATTATTTCCATTCTTAAAAATATAATAATTAAATTTCACTGATATGAGATGTCACAATGAAATTAAGGTTTTGCTTTACATTTGATTAATTTCATGATCCATTGCAGAGTTTAAAGATGATTACCTTTTGATTCGTTTTCTTTAAATGAATTGTTTTCATCTAAGATAAATAGATCTAAAGAAGTTAATAACAAAAACTGAATTATAATGTTTGAAACGCATCCATTTTTATGACTCATAAATTATATTTCAGTTTTATCTTAATATATTTAATTTTGTAACGGTTTATCTTCGGGGCTTTTTACCAATCCTCAACAGGAAGTACTTTGAATAAGTTGTTTAATCTGAGAACCTCTTTCTGTAAAGGAACCGCGACTTATGTAAATGAAAATGGCTGTCTAAAGTCAAATGAATCGGGTTCGAGTAGGAAGATATTGAGTGAGAGTTATATTAACCTCGCACATTATAAAGTAGCACGAGGGTTGTTTTGCGACGGACCTCGTAATTTTGAACCTTGGACGGGTGACGTGAACGACACCTGAGCTGGCATCCCACTCTTCTAATTACTATACCACACCAACGGGGGGACATTGAGCCTTGACAGATTTAACGTGCTCCGACCCCTTCTATATGGCGGGTCTTCATTGACATCAGGACTCAAACTCATGACACTTCGGCCAAAAGTTCGTGACCATGGCCATTAGTCTACAGCTCTAGGGGGAGAATACCAGAATGATGTTGCAAATGTTAGTTTGTTATACATCCAGTCTCATTATCAGTGTCAAGACTGGATAACTCATGTGCCTTCATTTCTTCACATATTCATGATAATTAAGTTCTGTTACTACGAGGCTAATTCGGAAAGTAGTCTCCAATTCACTGTAAAAAACAAACCAAGCCAGAGGGGAAAAATTTATCTACATATCAAAGGTACAACTCTCCTCTATTTTTCAACATAGCGTCTCCCATTATTCAAGCACTTGTCGCGTATCTCGTTTTAACAATTTACCAATTCCTTCTGTATAAAAAGTGACCGCCTGCAATTTAGATCAATGTGTCACAGAGTTTTTAAGACACAGCGTGTTCCCATGACTGTCCAATGCAAAACTGTCCGAGAAATGTTTGGGAAGTGTTCTGAGATTGTGAAATTAGAGAGAGAACGAATCTTTTCATGGAATTCTTTGATGAGATCAGCACCCACTCCGTGATTCCTGATGATGTTTGTTTTTCCGTCTTTGAAAAAGTATATCCATTGACGCACTATGCCTTCACTCATAATGTTTGGCCCGTACACGACACTTAATTCACGATAGATATCCTCTGCGGACAGTTTCTTAGCCCAAAGAAATCTTATCACTCCTCGCACTTCGTTGGATTTTCTATGGTGGTACACATTTTGTAACGTTATAACAAGCAAACTCTTGCCCCAACGACACTCTCACTCGCCGAATGGAAGTTTACTGCATCAGAGATTGCTCGTGCATTCGATTGAGGGCGCTCCGAACCGTACTTCCAGCGCCCCGCCTAAATGGCGGTTAGTTTGCGAATTGCTCTCATATTATTAATTAGGGCTTACTAGATCCCATTAACTATTTGTGACCCTGTTGTATTTGAAATGAACCAGAATAAATTTTTTGATTTTTAGATATGTTTCGACCTTCGGTTGCTTCACACACTAACGCGAACTTAGGTTCGCAACAGTTTATTTTATTTTATTTTACAGGAGGATTCATACAGAATCATACAGTTTCAATGCACTATAAATCAAGAACAACGTAAGATATTTTTTGTCCCCTGCAACATGGGATTATTTAAAGTTTTGTCAGAGGCAGTGACAGATGCTCTATGCAGTCTTACTCTCTCTCCTTAGTCACACGACACAGACAGTAATCCATTTCCGCCCAATCGCGTGTTAAGATATCTGAATCCAGTCCATTGATAGCGGTTGTGTTACGCTGCTTCAGCTCCGCTATATCAACAGGAAGGGTAGGCAGTCTTTATGTACCTTTTATGTATTTTTGTCCTTTATGTACCCTCACTGTAAGAAATTGCAAAGTATTATGTTAGAACTTCTGAAAAATCAAAACGTAAATGGCATATTGTTGTCCACGACTTGTCCAATGCACTGCTGAGGAGGAAGATGTTTATCGAGATAATCTTGCACGTTGGCCGACTAGTGAGGTGGTGTACCATCCAATTGGAGAATAAAATTGTCAATGTTGTCCTGAAACAGAGTTAATATATCCAAAAAAGGGAATTCCGTGACATTTTGCTGAATTCAAAAACATAAGAAACTTTTCCCATTGCAAACGCCACCATTTCGATAGTCTAGTTGTGACGGATCTATTCGTGTTTCTTCCACTAATCCTCTTGGGAAATCTTTAGGCTATTATTCGCGTTTATTCACAATCAACCCTTCAGAAGAAGAAACCGTGATATTCAAATTAAATCCACTATATATAGTCAGGGTTTTTTTAGCTAGCACTAGGAGAAGGAGAGACAGAAAACCAGGAGTCAGGTGAGATTGCTACTAATCAGGTATCCCTGCAAATTATTGAATATTTCAATTATTAAATAGACGAAGATTTAAAGTGACGATTGGTCACTAAACTTAGAGTAATGTTAAGCTAAGTGAGATAATTGAATTGATCCTAAATTAAAGTGGTCGATATTCATAGTTTTCGTATAATTCGTGCATCTACTTGTATTGTTCATATTGAGACATTATCTTCTTGAATTTTAGCGATCAAACAGTGGCCAAATCAGGACTAACGGCCAGGATGGTTCTTCTATATTTGATGGCAGTGGAAAGGAATAATAATATCAATGGCGAATATAAAAAATAAAATACCAACATTTTCAAACAAAATTAAAATTTTATAAAATAAAAATTTATAAAATATCCAAGTGCAACCTCGGACTTAGAACCGATAAGTGGGGTTAAACTAGTTTGATGGCGCCATACAGACAGACAGACAGACATGCATTTTATTATATCAAATGAATAACATCTAGTCCATCATCATTTGAAAATATTTTCACCACAATTACGCAATTGGGATCAAAAGGTGGCAGACGAAGGATTTCGGGCAATTCATTTATTCATTTTGAACTCGATTAAACTTCAGTAGTTCTATTTTAAAAATCTAACTTCATTTCAATTTTTTGGGATGAATTAGTAATGCATATTTTCAATTAACAAAAAAGTTTAACACACATTCACTCAGCAGCTCTAAAGGAAAATTTCTGAAAAATATTCGCGGGAAAAAACAACAGAGTATGTGTTTTATACGTCTTAATTTTTTTTCCTCTACGTTGACGGTTTGAGTATTTTTATTTTATGTTTCTTTCTTGTCTTTGAATCACTTAACTGAATCAAAATAATTAAAGTCCGCCATGAGTGTTTTTAAAAGATAAAAAGAAAGCACTTAATTATAAAAACTTACAGAAAGATGAAAAACAAGAACATTAAATTAATGTTTTTATCATTAAAATGTGATATGCTTGTCTTATTTTAATACCGAACTTCCTTTCTTCCGGTTCTAAAAACATTTACAAAGGAAGCATTTATTTTTTTCATGGAATTCTCCGAGTTTTAAAATATTTTTATTTAAAAAAAGTTTAGTATTTTTTAGAAATGTTTAAAAGATCAAAATATACATGATTACTTACATAAAAATTAGCACAATCTTTTTTTTAAAGCGTAATTCTTCAGGGTTTGTAAGATTTTGTACGTACATTTACACACACACACACACACAGAGAGAGAGAGAGAGATTATATACAAAATAAATAGTGGTGGTAGAATTTGAGCATTTAATTTGTCCTTATAGTTAATTAATACTTTAAAATGACTCTGTATTTTGTCTTTACTTATTGGAATGTTATCATTACAAATTTTGAAACATGAAATGAAACACGCTTCTAATTATTCTATTCTTCTAACATTTTTTTTAGTTCGAAAAACATTATCCAACTGTCTGTAAAATCTCAAAACTTCTCATTTTTATTGATTTTTTTATGTCAGTTAATTAAAAGTTGTTTATTATTTTTGTGTTGAAAATTATCATTAAGAATAAACATTTAATATTTATTTATTTATTTAATTTTGTCTCTCCGCGCTTGCAGAGAGTAACTATGGAAACAAATAAATAGTCTGTAGTGTACTTTTGACATCCTAGAGGGCGATAGAATACCGTCGTATTTAGAATTCAGATAAAGTCGATTTCATAGAGAATCCTTTACATATAACAGCGACAAACTATTTCTGAATAAGCAGTCAATATTTGATGATACTCAAACATTAATAAAAAAAGTGTCTTTGATTATTATTTTCTCGCTTATTAAATGGTAAAATGGAGTATTTTAAAAAGTAATAATCTTGAGTTTCATTCAGAAGTATGAGACTCGTATTTTAATATATATTTCGACTTTCAAATGAAACTTACTTATGCAGCAGCAGTATACACCACAATATTTTCTGCAATGTTTTGACATTTTTAATTGACTCTTATCGTTTGAATTAGTAAACCAGAATTTTGAAGTGTTGAGAAACTCAAATTTTTTGTGAATAGTTGTAAAAATAAAACTATTTATTTTCCTTAGGTCAGTCTTTTTTCTTTTTTAAATAAAAGACTTTATTTAAATTTGATGCAGATGCTTTCAGTCATAAGCATTTGCTTAAACACATTTACTTCCTTTTTATTTAGATTCATTTTGTATTCCTTGCAGCCATCTTAGTTTTTTCAAAATCTTTATATTTCTTTTCTTATACATTCCATGAATAACGAAACTTAAAACAAAAATACCATCTGTTTATTTTTATTTATTTATTTTATTTCTGATTTTCATTTTTCATATAATTTCTGTAAAATTATATCTAATACCTTTAAGAAGTGTACTCATAATCTTTTTCCTTTGTACTTGAATTTTGTCATCTGAATTTTGGGATAAGGTATTTTTTTTCTCATTAGCTTTTATAATGAATTTATTGAGCTCTCGTCTCAGATTCTGGGTTTAACCCTAGTTATTTTTAAAATAACTTAAAGAAGAAACTGGAATTTTAATTAGAATAACCTTTAATATTTTCATCGTTGTTACACATAAGTACACATTTATACATGGAAGTGAATTTCAACAATTTTACCATTCCTCAGAAATGTGATCCGGTTATCAGTGCAGCTCAAATTTTACAATTTAGTTTAAATGCTTTCTAATCACGTCATTAACACTTCTTTTAATACAATAAAAACTCATTAACTTTTTTTCTTATAAAATTATAGAAATACCAGGTGTCCGAAAAGTAAGACTACACTTTCTAATATTAAGGTGGTTCACCCATGCGATGGGCTCAAAAAATTAAAATTTTTTTTTCATAAATTGCTTCCTTAACACGTCTACAATACGGTAGTAAGGTGATTTTTTAAAATTCGAAGTCGTTATACAGAAACAGGTGTTAGAAGAGTAACTATTCCAGCGCTAAGTTAAGAATTCCATTGTTTTAACCCGTCTTGAAAATTAAAACGCGTTTTTCTCAAAACTGTGTTTTTCAAACTTTCCTCCATCATATCTCAAGAACGGTTTGACCCAATGACTTCAAATTTATAGGGTGGACTCAGCACAAATATACTCACCAAAATGAAATACGATCATATCAAAATTCAAAATATTTCTATTTTTATAACAAAAACATAACAAAAAAAACCCCTCATGAAATTCGAAACTTTTCCTTCAGAGTTCTACCAAAAATCCACTTTTTGATATTTTCAATTGAGTATAGTTCATTAGGTGCATAGATTAAAACGCCGTTAATTTTTTTTATTTCAGATGAGCCAATCAGCCGGGATTGTGGAGGAAGTGAGAGCCCATTTTTTCGAGGCGGGTGTGTTCAGAGCGCTATAACTCACTTTCTATTGAATATTTTGGCTAAAAATTTATGAACGTACTCTTAAGATTTATATAAATAAATGATAGAAAAACGTAAAGTTCTATCATTTTACTGGTCGTCAAAAAAAAAAAAAAATCCTAAAAATACTTAAAAAACAGGCCGTCACATGGGTGAAATCCCCTTAATTAAAAATAAATAAATAAAGATATTCTCTTAAAGTTTTTGTTGTTGTTGTTCTATATATATATATATATATATGAAGAAAATATCAAAGTTTTCTTACAAAGCTTTATTGCACGACTTCAATGCGTGCAACACATCAAGTCTAAAAGAAATTTTGAGCTAGGTTCCATGGAGCATTGAATGGCCATTGTATTTCGACTTCTCATTTCATCATTGTCATTAACTGAAGATTGGTAATAACCCAATGGGGTTAAAGTGTAGCATAGGGAGGCCCTAAGGATTTGTGATTTTTATCTAGTTATCATGGTGAGATAACGAATTCTTTCTGGCTTCCGGACACCTATCGCTAAATGAAGTAGCTTGGTTACCGATTTTGGTCACCCCAAAAAAATTGACATCGCCATGGACCTCCCCCTACCAACAAGGTTTTTCACGTATGTCACAAGAAGTTTAAAGTTATTATGTCTAGAGTTCTAGGTGGCCACGGTATTGGACTTCCTCTTTCCATCCATCTCTCGGGGAACTTTTTCTCACTTCCAAACTCTAATGTGGTGGCACTCCGTTTATACTGCACATGTTTTGCTGATTTAAATCCGATAAACCATGCTACAACTTGCGCTTTTTCTTCGGGTGAAGTCGGCCGCGGTAGCCTAGGGGTCAAGGTATCACATCGTGTGCTGGCTTGTCACGATTTCGAGCCCAGTAAACCTAAGGACCCGCCGTGTAGGGGAGCGATGCACGTTAAATCTGTCGAGAGCTCAAACCGTCCTCCCGTTGGTATGGTGTTGTAGTTAAGAGGGAGGTGTCGGCTCAGGTGTCGTCCTTGTCACTTGACCATGGCTCACAATGAAGAGGTCCGTCGCCAAAAGCCCTCGTGTAGCTGAACAGTGCGACGTTAATATTAACTCACTCACATTCGGGTGAAGTCATTTTGAAACGAGAATGTTTTAAAAAGGGTACATTGCCCTTAAATCTTTGCTTATTTTTAATTAATATTTGAAAGTGCAGTCATACTTTTCGTGCATCTTATATTTTTCTTAAGATAAAAAAAATCAACAGAACTTTTTATAATCAACAAATTATGCAATTTTAAACAAGTTAATTGAAAGAAAAGGAAATGACTTCTTTCTCTCTCTCCTCTTAGTGAAGTATTTTTCTAAATACATATTTATTTATTTATTTTTATTTTTTTGCATTAGTAATATTAAATTTCAAAAAGTATGAATACAAAAATAATAAAAATAAAAAAGCTTTCTTTCTGTTACTCAGAAGATTACTTTTGAAAGACTTACGGTAGATCTATATCTTCATTTAAAATTAAAACTATAGAATGCATGTATTCTGTAAGCCTCCAATTTAAATTTATCTTATATTTTGATATTTTTTTAAATTAAAATAAATTAAAAAGAGCATTTTAAAATGACTATTTTTTTCTATTCAACATACTACGAAATAAATCCTACTGATCCCATCCAAAAAATTAAGACACACAGAATACAGATGTACACACACAAGAACATTATACATATAAAATACAACTCTGCAACCGATACTTTTTTTTATCTTGTGGGAAAGTAGGAAATTTAAAAACTGAGAAAATATCTAGTTTATAGATTAAATTCTAATTTTTTTTGCATTAAAATAAAGCCTTTTACACTTTAAATGTGTATTCAATTCATATATTGGAGCTTCTTTTTGCATAAATGCTCATGCATATTTTTTCTCCTTCTCAGTGTATAACGAATTTATTTTGTGAGAGAGATATAGATAATTTCCGAACCCTTTATTCAAGACTTAAAATCAGAAAAAACAAAAAAATACTTTATTTTAAAACCTGGACGTTTCATAAGATTTAGGCGATTAGCTATTCCATCAACAAATGCCATTCTTGCTTCATTATAGACAAATATGAGTTGTTGTTTTGGAAGATTCTGATATTTTTGGTTAGCAGTTCTAAAATGTAAAATTGAGATTCTTTTTAGTTTTGAATCTTTATACATAAATATTTTTTTTTAAATTGGGTAAAGATGGTTCTACAACTAAAGATTAAGCTATATTCATAACAATATAGGCATATTAATACTACATTTGCACTTTAGTAAATAAATAATAGCAATATATAGGAAGATTTAGAGCATTATTTCATTATTTAATGAATCATACTAGTTTTATACATTCCTCTGTTGTATAAAATATTAATAGTATAATCCGAACTCGAACAGAGCCTGTAAAGTATCAAATCAGATGTGTCCACCATATCATTTGAACGGGATTTAAAATTACATGGTGAGTCGCCAATAGACCGCATGTTGCTTCAAAGTGCAAAACAAAGTGATAAAAAAATAACAAATAAAAAAATTCTGAACAGAACCTAACAAAAAATCTGTTTGCTTACATTTTTCTAAGGGTCAAGTCTCTTTTTGACATTTACATTTTTTATTGTTGAGAGCTTAATTATTGTCAGATTTCGAAGAGGTTTGCTTTAAAACGTTCTTAACACTCTATATTATTTTTTTTAAATGGTCTTGATTGTGGAAAATAATCACTTATTTTTTACTGTACCATTGTACACCGTTTTTTCGCTGCAAGGTCTCTGATTCTCTTGAGCAGCAGTAGTTGAGTAGGACAGCAATCTGATTGTTATTCGTACCACTCCATAGCTGTCTCTAACGCAGAAAGACTACTTTCGTTGTTGTTGTTCTCGTCTTCATCCATTTCATCGTCGTCAGGGTCGGATTCTTCTTGCACGGAAGTCACAATCTCGTCATCATTTAGCATTTGAAATCCACAATCTTCTGCATCACATGCCATCCAGGTTTCTACATCTTTTTCATCGCATTCTTGAAATCCTGGGATCGATTGAACAAAGTCGGTAATCACACAACAAAAAAAAATCACACAAAAATGAAATTCTTAAATATCCCCGACTTTGGGTTTTCCCGTCACTTTTGGTATCGCGCGAAACAACTGTTGATCATTGCGCTGTTCGAAAACTTATTCATATACAGTACATGTAGTTGACTAAAGAAAAAAAAACTCTGGTCCGGATATTACACGCTCCAGATAATGAACGTTCGGATAAATGACGTTCTACTGTACTTAACTTAAAGGGTTGTAGTTATAGAAATTTACTACTTTTTCATAAGCCTTTGATAATACATCGAATAAATGACTTCAAAACTTCCATTGCATACGTATATTTCAGGCTCCTTCATAAAAAAGGGATGTGCGTTATACGGTGAATATACCTAAAATTAGGAAACGCAGCTTGAAAATATAGGTGCACGTCACACGCCGGATTTTACGGGGACTTCCATTGAATCTGTCTTTTGTAATCTTCAAGAAATTGCTAGTTTTCAGAAGAAGTTAATTTTTATGGGCTTCTACAACATCACTATTCTCCTATTCTATGTCAATAAATGATCTACCATGTGTCGTTGGACAATACCAGCTAGATAATGCGTTGTTTACCTGCTGAGAATTGAGAATCTTTGACGTTTAGATAGAAAAAGGGAGGATATTTCACCCTCATTCGTTAGAAAACAAGTGGATTTGGTAAGGCGATTACTATACTCTATAGTGATCTTCAAACTTTTTTGATTCACTTAACCCAAAGAACTTTGAGGTGTTTTCATGTGATGCGAGGCCATTTCACTACAATTCTCAAAAACTAAATAAACCTAAGTTCAATTTTACTTTGTTTGCATCATGGCCAATGTTAAATCAACTAGAGTAAACTATGCAAAGATTTAAACGATCTATTTTATTATACGATTTAATTAAATTTATTACTGCACAGTTAAAATTTACATTTACAATAAAAAAAAACAATAAAGAACTTAGCTTTTAGTAAACTCCAAGAGAGAAGGAAGCCTATATGTTGGGCTGGTGTATCCGCGGTTGGTTCTTTCTCCCACTTACATGGTTAATTCAAAAATTTTAAGGAAAATCTCTCTCGAAATTGGCGCACGTCTCTTTAAATAGTGAACCGGATCACCTGTAAATCCTGGGGTCGGACTCACTACTGTCTTCCAAGCAGAGTTTTTGATTGGATGATTCCCAATCTCGCAGAAATACATTTTATAAAATTTATGGGTCCACCGACCCGAAAAGGGGCGCAACAATCCCTTGACAGTCCCTTTTGGAAAGAATGTAACAACATCCGGTCAAGGGTGCAACTATAGAAATGACCAAAAAACAGGGGTCATCTAGCCTCTTATCACATGGAACCCTATCCCCTATCACACACACACACACACACACACACACACACACACACACACACACACACACACACACACACACACACACACGCACACACACACACACACACACACACACACACACACACACACACACACACACACACACACACACACACACACACACACACACACACACACACACACACACACACACACACACACACACACACACACACACACACACACACACACACACACACACACACACACACACACACACACACACACACACACACACACACACACACACACACACACACACACACACACACACACACACACACACACACACACACACACACACACACACACACACACACACGCACACACACACACGCACGCACGCACGCACGCACGCACACACACACACTATTCAGATTTTCAATCGTTAGTAAAATACTTTTTATTTATCGACTCAAGTTAAGTTCAAATACGTTCGAGAGTTAGAATGAGGATCACATCCATGATCGAAATAATATAATTTATTAACAAGTCTCAGGAACCAAGGTTAGGAAATGCACCTATAAATGAGTATTGGAGCAAAAGCGAGGTAGACGAGATAATTAATATTTAATTATGAATTGAATCACTTACTCTTGGAACGTTCTGGAAATTCACGTTCCAAATAATCGAAATTCCGTTCAAAACCAATCTATTTTAAGACGACACTATTATAATTTAAATATCTAATTGTGACCTAATCATCAATTATAAATTTTAAATATTAAACAATTAATCACTAGTGACTCTCGAATAGCTTTCTAGCTTTTACGTTAATCCCTAACTTCTCTCTTTATCAAACCTAAAAGTTAATGCTTAAATATAAACCTTGATTTACATTAATCGCAACTTCTTCTTCGGGAGAAACTCTTCAATAGATGATGATTTCCCCAAGTGGATTAGTCGGAGGTTTACGAATAGATATTAAAATTAGACTATTAGTTCCCACTCTCCCTAAAGATATGTAATATTAGCCGGAGGGGGATTGTTGATATATTGCTACAGGAAACATCTTCAGAATTAATGTTCATCTTTTATTCACACACTCATAACGTAAATGGACACCCACATTTGTATATTTCACAGTTATTCGATATGAACATGTAAACAGACACAAGCGACTTAAAGAAAACAAGAAGCGACTGTTGCATGGTGAAGACAAACAAAGAGCGAGAGGAATAGGCGTTCCTTTTTAGGCATCAGGACTGTAAAACAGTCCTCAATCCCATATCGTGAGAGTCTATGATGCTGGGCATGGCGAAAGTGATGTTTTCCATTCTGCTGAGTGGCATGATGGCGATTGGTTGAACGATGGAATACGGGAGGCGGGCTATGGTGCTTCATCTGGGTGGAGCTTGGCTTGGCTGAGAGCTAAGAGGCTGCTCTCTGATTGGATTCTGGGTTAGAATGAGAGGAACAAACACTTCTCGCTTTTTTATACTAGGTGGTGAAGGTCGTGTGACTTTTTCTAACAAAAGCTATGATTAGTCAGAAACTACCACCAGATAATTTCTGACACGATTTTACCGTTCGATTACAATTAAAATCCCGATTATGGGGTCCTGAAGTAATGGACCAAATAATTAAAAAGTTACTAAATATGATATTAAAATGAGAATTACCACACACACACACACACACACACACACACACACACACACACACACACACACACACACACACACACACACACACACACACACACACACACACACACACACACACACACACACACACACACACACACACACACACACACACACACACACACACACACACACACACACACACACACACACACACACACACACACACACACACACACACACACACACACACACACACACACACACACACACACACACACACACACACGCGCGCGCGCGCGCGCACGCACGCACGCACGCACGAACACGAACACGCACGCACGCACACACACGTTTAGAAGGATATATATTCCAATAATACTTAAATTAGATTAACTCGTTATAGGTACTTTATGCAAAGGTAATTACAAAAAGTTTTGCATCTTATATTAAAAATAATTCAATCTAATTTTAATATAATTTATGCATTAATAATATTGATTTATGATCCATGTGTCACAAACTCATGCATTATATGTAATCACATTATTAGTAACTGGGATACATGCTTGTATTTTTTTACCCAAGCTGTCAAAGTCCAGGTCTATTGAAATTATGTGTAGTCGCACTTCATATTATGTGTTTAATTTGTTTTTATGCAATATTTTACTTTTATAGTCACTCGTATTGAGAAATGTTTCCCCCTTAAAATATTATTCTGAATGGTATTAGACTGTTTATAACAGAGTGAGAAATCTTGTATATTTTGTGTGAATTTGTACTAAAATTTAGAAGCTGTTCTTGCTGAAATTTAGATTTTAATGTCGAATCAGTTAATATGACAATAAGTTGCTCCCTCTCTTTTTCATAATGGGTGTTTTTCTCCTCTCAAATGAAAAAAAAGGTGCATCTTCCATTAGAAAATTAATATAGCAATATTCGTGGAACCAGATATTGTAAATAATAGAATAATCATATTCTAATAGGTAGTACGTATAAAGAAAAAATGTTTTAATATTTTTTTGTATAATAAAAGTTACTTATTATAATAAAACTTTAAAAAGTGTTTAAAAAGTGATATGCGTAAATAAAATTTTCAGTTTTTATGACTGCGATGAGTTTTATATACTTGTGGATATACAAACTTCATAGAGAACATGAATCCATTTTGCATACATATTTATAATATTCTTTTGGAATTTTTATTGTGACTCATGGAATCCTTGGGTATGCCTCGTGAAACCCCAGGGTTCCTTGGAACACAGTTTGAAGACCACTACTGTACTACACCATCCTGTACGAAATATAAACGAAGCGAATGTTCTAATTATATCGAAGCGAAATGAGTGTGTGTTCCAAGACGGATCAATTTAACAGTCCACAATAAGTTGATCGATGACACATTTTAAATATAAGAATGTTAAATTGGATACGAGCGAATTACTGTGATGCGGAAATGCACTCTACAAATGAAGTGACACACTGACGATATTTACAATTTTGTTACTGAGGTGCGCACAGCAGCGCCCTCTCTTGGCCAATATTTCGGCACACACCCTGAGTGATCGAGCTTTTTCTGAGGTCTAGAGCTGATAATCGGTCTTTCGGGATGAACATCCACCCCAAAAACAAACGGACGAGAACCTTTTCGGTGTCCAGTATTTAATGAACCGTGAGCAAAGAGAGAATCTGTCCTAATTAAAGAATACATTGACTAGAACAGGGAAGGCCAACCTTTTTAGGAAGAGGGCCACTTTCAGATAAAAAATAATTACGTATGCTACTTCCAAATTTTCTACAAACGAAAAGGAGAAAAATGTTACTTATAGGCTTATTACGTAACTTTTACGCAAAGGGAAAATTTTTGAAGCCCAAGTCTAATAGTGGAAATTTAAAAACAATATAATAAATAAGACCAAACCCAAACTTAAATTTTATTCTTAATCAGTTCAGATAACTGGACGATATTTTGATTTTGTTATGCTCATGAAAGAAAACATTTGTTCACAAACGTATGTTGATTTAAATTTACAACAATATCAGACAGCCAAATCGTACAAATTTGAAAAATTGCTTGTCAGTACAAATTTCTAAAATTCAATAGAATTCCTTATATTTGCTTTTCAGAATAGTATGGTGCTGTATACACAATAATTTCAATTTTGATTTCAGGTGGGTAACAATTAACATTTTGCAGAGAAGTTGAAAAGGGATTTGTGGAAAGATATGTACTTTTTTTTATCAACTTTAAAATTATCAAACCTAGCACTTAAAGAATCGTGCAAAAATGGATATTAAATTTTTAAATCTATAACAGCTTGGAGCGCTATTAACTTGGGTAGATAGCTCCCACATTAATGTTAAAAATGTTCATTTTTTTCTCTTCAAAATCAAGACAAGAAAAAAGCAAAAGTTTGTTTACAAAATAAAGTATTTGACCCACTACAGTAGAAAAAATGCAATATTTTCTCTATAATCTTAAATTTAAGTTATTTTAATGTTCCTTAACGTTGGTAAGAAAAGCTAAATCGCAAAGCCTGTTTTTATTCTAGAAAAGCAAGTACTCATTGGGCAGTCCAATGTCTTCTTCCAGATATTTTAAAATACGCTCCCTCAAATTCTAAAATCTCGCGAGGGAAAAAAACTTTTCAAAGCACAGCAATGTAGGTCCATTCTCTACACGATAAATTTCTACTGAATTTCAATTCAGTTTATTTAAAATAAAATGTAATTTTTTGTTTGTTTGGGACAAACTTATTTCAATAAAATTGCAAAAAAATGTTATTTATAATTTTTTGAAATTTTTGAAATTTTTTAAGTCTTCTCTTGCCATTATTACAACTCTGCTGTGCCACGGGCTGGCCACCCCATGGACATTAATATACACCAAACATATTATAAAATAAAAAGGAGGACTCCCTTTGTCCATGAGATTCAAGGTCCAGAAAATTAAAAAATTACGGACCCTTATGGGCCTATATTTAGGATTTTAACATTGCCGTTCTTGGATCCGAAATATATACAATGGTATAATTAAGGACCCACTTATTTTAGTTAGATAAAGTAATTTTTAATAGGAATCAAAGTATTTTGGAATAATAGCGTATTAAAATACGGTCAGTCGGAAATTGTACGAGGCTTGGAAGTCCAGTATATTGGGGCAGATAGAAAAAAACTGCCCTCTAGAGTACAGGTAAGGTTAAATAGGTTAGTTTTTGTTAGAAAGTTAAAGTTATATACATAGTTAAGTGGGTTAAGTTTGAGAATCACCTTGTTTATTTCAATAAATATCACACACACACACACACCGTTATATTAAGTATTGTATGTAATTGCAATACTTACGTATTCATAAAGATAATTCAATTCAGCTCATTCATACATAAAATGAACTTATACGCACAGAGATTCATAAAAATTTGCATCTAATTAAAGATTAGTTTCTCAATTTTTGCATGGATATGAAGTAAGAATTTTGTGCCATCTGTCATCAGCATTTGCGGGACAGCCCTTTGTGGGCCTGAGCCTTATTCAGAAGTTTTTTTCCATTCTGTACTTCTCCCAGCAGTTTGTCACTTTTAGAATGGCTAATTCCTAAGCCTCACAGTCTTGCCTTCTCCTTGAGGGCTTTCTCTTTGGACTTTTATTAGAGGGAGTTGCATTAAAAATTTTCAATGCTGTTCGTTATGGGCTCATTCTTACTATATGCCCTGCCCATTTCTTTCTACGCAGTTTTATGAATTTAATAATATGATCTCTATTAAAAATCTTATATATTTCAAAATTATATCTTTTCCTCCAACTGTTATTATCGAGAACAGCACCAAATATGGTTTGCAGAACCCTCCTTTCAAAAAAGTCGACAAGATCTTCTCTTCTTTTTTTGTCAAGGTCCATGTCTCTGAGGCATAAGTCAAAACCGATTTGATCAGTACCCTATACAAGAGGAATTTTGTCTTACTTTTCATTAAGTGAGGCTTCAGTAATGATCTTAAAGCGAAGAAACAGTGATTAGCTGCAATAATTCTCTTTCTGATTTTAGGATTCATGTCATTTTAGTAATTTAGTTCTGATCCTAGATGAGTAAAATTTTTTACAGATTCTGTGCCATCTATAACTTGTACAATTTCGTATTGCGAAAACAAAAGTAAGCTATCATACAAAACTAATAACGACGAAAGCAAAATCGGCATAGAGTTAATAAAAGGTAAGATCAAAATGTTTATTAGATAAACCGGCTTTCAGCCCGAAGTCCACCATGTCTTAAAAGATGTCTTAAGTTTAGAGTTAAGGTCCATACGCTTTTTGTGTACTTTTCGAGAATATGTATTAATACTATATATAATAAAAGAGATAATGGTTTATATGAATATTTTGCTGTTCCCCTGAAAAAGAGCATAATATAAGATATAATATAATACATTAATTAGTAGATATTTTTGAAAGAGGAAAAGAAGGTGAATAAAGGTAAACAGTATAAACAAAGTATTAATAAAATTAAACGTACGCATATTTGAAGTTTCAATAAACCCAACTCGATGGAAAGATGTGTTTATTTAAGACGTTTGCCAATGTTTGATGCACTAAGTATGCAGTTGCAGATTTTGTTTTGTGTGATATGACTGGAAGGTAAAGTCTTGGTCCATATCTTAAGATTGTCCTGAGTGAAAGGAATAGATGAATATCTTTTGTACATAGGAAGTGGAATACAAAATGCTTCTCTTCATTATGGTATCCACAATCATCTGTAATGAATTTGGAATCGATGTAGCTAAGCCGAGAAAAAGCCATGATTGATGAAAAAAAAATTCAAAAATTATGGGTCATTGCCCAGATAATGAAAAAAATAATTTAGTCCTGTAGCCAGTGAAAAAGTAGTTATAAGTAATAAGTTTCACTGAGATAATAGTTTTAAATTCATAAGAAAGTTGTCATAAGAAATAGTTTTATTTCTTATGGCATCGGAATAGGGGAAGGAATCAGTATAAGATCAACCTGACAATTTAGCACAAATATCTTCGTATACATTATATAAATCATCAGAACCAGTATAAATTAAGGTATTGGGAAGAATTAAACACTTTTTTGTCTGCGGGGATATATATATATATATATATATATATATATATATATATTTTTGAATTTTGTAAACCATAGTTTGAGAGAGTCTGCCTGTGTAAATACGTAATTTGATATTTGTCTTACACCACCCAAGAGACAGAAAGGCAAATCAAGTTAACAGGCAAATAATGGATGATTATGAATTCTTACAAACGCAATGGTGTTCAGAAAGTAGTAAATAAAGGAAATACCGAATTTTGAAACGAGTCAGTTCATTACCAGAATAAGTTTTTTAAAAATCAGTAATCCGTTGCATAGATATGCACTATATGTATATTCTGCTTTTGTTTCTCAAGGGAAAGTTAGTAACAAAGAAAAGTAACAATGAATTACTTCATGGAATATACAGAAATTTATATTAAGTTCATAAATAATGATTTCAAACAAAGTATTTAGCATGATTAATGCAAACACAAGGGGCCATATCAAATTGAACAAGTAAAAAAAAATGTAAACAATAAAGTTTCTTGTAAGTAAAAAGCAAAAATAATATGTATGACAAATTCTCAATGAATTTTTAGATAAAATAAATCATTAGTACCTATGCATAAAAAACAGAAGAATAAGATTTCAAAGGTTAAAATAATAATGAAAAAAGCAAACGAAAGAGAGTAAAGTTTTAACTAAAAATTGAAATGTTTGCTAAATTTTAAGCATAGCTAAAAATGATTTAAAACAATAAAACACTATTCTTGCGAATTTAAATGCATACCATAAAGCATTAAAAAATGTTTGGCAGACTTTAAAATTGCTTCACTTTTTTCTTAATAAACAAAAATTGTAATTCAATGAGCAATATTTAAATAAATAATTTTTCTTATCCTAGTTAATACCATTTTGACTTATGAGACACATCTAGTAACCGTTTATATCTGTCTCATTCTGAGATTTTCTCTCTCTGGCACAAATAGAAAACTTCAATGATCATAAAGTATAAAAATCCAAGCCGAATGCTAAAAAAAGAAAAGCAAAGAAAATCTTAACTATGCTAAAAAATTAATGTGGGTAAAAGGCGAAAAAGAAAAAGGTCCAATGCAGATTAACATAGTCTAGAAATGATGAAATTCATTAAAAGAACAAATATTTTGAGGCTAGTATTTTTTTTTCATGTTCCACAAAAAAGGTGCGCTTAACTCTAAAAAAATAAACTAAAATTATTTACCAAAAATAATAGCTATGAAGAAAAAAGATGAAGATCTTCTTACTCTATTTTTTCCCTACCATTATAATTAATCCGCTTCAGAAAAAAACCCTCCACGTGTAGTAATTTTTTTAGTACTTATTTTTAATCCGATTATAATTTTAAACATTTTGTCTTATTTTTAACTCTTTTACTTTAATATTTAACAAAGCATTACGTATTTTGTTTCCAATTAAATAGATGACGATGTTTGTGTAGAAAGACGCAAATGCAGATGTGCTGATTTTTTTTTAGACTTTGTAAAGATTTATTAAGAATTTTAATTACATTCAAGTGAATTCGAACATCAATTCTCCTTCGTCTATGTTGAAAAAGGAAGCCACTCTTTAGGTATGGAAATGAATGAATTCTACATTTAGGTTTTCAAACAAAGAGGTAGAATTATGTAAAAAATTAAATTACGTGGGAGTTCAAACATGTTTACCTTTTTAATGAGTAAGAAACGCGATTTTTGAAAGGACGGAAGCAAATAAGCTTCAATGTACGCACAATTGTTCGACTATTTTGATTTTTAATTAAAGATAAATACTCGTGGAGGAAGCAAGAGTAATTATAATGAACACACAAATCATTCCTTTTTAAAAGTAACAAGCAATTTACTGCCTGAAATTAACAAACTAATTTGATCTGAAAACTATTTTCTCACAAGTGTTATTCATGTTTAATTTAGCGCATCGATTTAAATTCCTAAATTTGAAACATGAAGTAACTGATTGGTAAGAAAAACTTTAACTTATTCAACATTTATCATCAAGAATATAAATATAATTCCTGAGAGTACTTATATATATACTGTTCGACCACTGTTTAACGAAATCTCTGAATCCTGAAAAAAGTTCGTTACATGGAAAATTCATTATATAGAGGTTCAATTTTCAATATACTTTATACACCACATAAAACAAATTTTAAATTCATAAACACTACAAATTGAAAAAATTAATTATTTACCCATTTTTGCAATTTAATGTTTATTTATTTTACATATATCTTAATCATCAATAAAAGAAAAAGAAGAACTGGAGGGAAAACAAGAAAAAAGAGTTCCGAGGAATATATATTGCATTTTCAGCATTAAGAAAACCATTTTATATTAAAATTGTGGGAATCCCCCTGGATTCTACCCTCTACACTAAGATTGAATTGAGGCAAAGAACGACCAGACGACATTTTTACAATAACGAATTATATTTATTCACTTGAATCAATTAACAACCATCTAATTACAAAGATTTATCAAGATATGTACGTCAATGTGATTGGCCCTAACCATTAAATTAAATCAAGAAATATGATACTTATCAAATATTAAACTCAGTTTCGAACGGGACTACCGGAATAAGAGGATCGAGAGATACACGCAATTTGAATTAACAGCATTCATTAACTTCCCTCTAACTTTATTATATATTTACTATAATGATCCGATAATCTAAATTTAAATATCACCTGCCTTTTACTTCCTTACTTTCCAGATGGATCAAACTTTCCAATTGCAGATCGCTACCTAATAATCAGCGAGACGCTAATCGCACAATCAACTTGAATCTTCTTAAAACTCCTTTAACCTTTCTCTTGGCATATTACCTCTTCTGCTAACTTACAGCACTCCCCTTAAATACTTTGACTAATTTGAATATCCCGGTTTCTTCTTTTAGAGCTGGTTGGAAATATACGCGAATTTACAATCCCCAAAGACGCCCAAGAGTATTAGTGATAAAGTGCCGTACAGATCCGTCACAAAATTAATGAAATTAAAAAGTATTTCCTAATTTGAAGTACATAAGTAATTTTAAACATACATTATTTTATAACTAAACTACTAAAATGCGTTAAAAGAGAGAATAACTTGAAATATCCAGAAATACTTTAAAAATAGGGAGAAAGAAAATTGTATCACAAAAGAAAAAGTTCGTTAGATAGAAAATGCACTTCGCTATTGAGATATTATTTTACGAAGAAAATCGTGAAATGTTTTTGGTTCCAGAAGAAAGTTTTCTATATAGAAAAATTCACAATATAGAGGTTCGTAATATGGAGGTTTGACTATATATATATATATATATATACATGGTGAATTGCTACCGGACTGACTATCTGGTAGGACGTGTAGTGGTTAGAGACGACTCAGAATTACATAGGAATGCAATGCAGGATCGCAAATGCCGCAGTCACGAGTTATGATGCAAAGAAGCAGACAAAAAGATCAGACATAGCAACACATTAATGGGACAGAAAATATTTTATTGAAAGATTTTACTACAACAAGTGCTTAAAATTACGGCTAGAAGTCGTCTGGTAGGCCTGCTGCATGGACTTCCTTACTTCTTGGAAGAATCCTGGCATGTCACGTACCCTCTCGGCACCAAAAAATATTCGAGCGTTTCCTTCAACTGAAGGAACGGGTGATGTTTTCAGTTTCGTTAATGTATTGATGTTTCTGCCTTTTTCTCTGATTATTTGCACTATATCTCGCAACTACGGCATTTGAGATTCCTATGTGATTCCGAATCGTCTGTGCACCCCCTACATCCCTTACCATTTTGTCGATCTAGTAGAGAATTCCCCCCTATATATATATATACATGAGGGTTGGGGCATAAATCATGGGAACTATTTTTTCCTTGTAGATATGTGAACTGATCACAAGTGTATACGTGACGTGGAGAAGTTCTGCAGGCATAGTGCACCCGCAGAACAACATATGGCTCTATGATAGCTGGTAGTAGCTCAGCAAGGGCTGTGAAATTAGTCAGTTGGTGAGTGTCATGCTAAATGGAAGTAACCTGTGTTGAGCAGCGCGCTTACATCAAAATAGCCGTTCTCCTAGGGAGAAATGCGATGGAATGTCAATGAGAATTAGTGGAAGCCCTTGAGAATAATGTCCTACCATACCGCACAGTTACGCAGCGGGTAGTAAGATTTCAGCAAGAATGTGTGTCAACCTGTGATGAGCAACATTCGGGACGATTCATACATGGTGCGGCAAATGCTGAGGCTGATGGTATTCAGCGACTCCCACATCGTTGGTAGTGTGCGGTGATAGTAGCAGGAGACTACATTGAAGGTCTTTAGGCCCAGGTTTGTCATGTCAACATTATGTGTACTGTGTTGTCATTCGTTTGCATCATGAAGGCCATATTGCCCTGTATACTACCGTAATAAATTAGTGTGTTACGATATTTCAGTGCTATTCATTATCCACAATGTAGTTAACACCTTGTCCTTTCGTCTGTATATGTCATATTTTCCAACCGGACTGGTATCTTCAAGAAAAAAAATAGTTGCCATGACTTTTGCCTCAGTCCTCGTATATATACTATAATGTACAAATATATATATATATATATATATATATATATATATATATATATATATATATACATACAAGAATAAACTAATTTCAATTAATGAATTCCTTTAATTAATCAAGTAATTTATTTTAGAAAGACTTTTATCTAACGACAAAACTATAAAAACCATAAAATTACTTATCTACCTTAAGTTAACAGGAATGTAGTTAACTAGATTGTAAAACACCTTCATGTGTAGAACTTTAATTTAATAAGCTACCGGAGTACTACTAACGAAACACTGGATATAATCTTAATGAAATAATCTCAAATTGTTCACTATTTTCCACGCCTTCCCACTATCAACAATTATTCTAATTTAGCTCATTTTATGTACGTAATCTCATTTCCATGTCACATTTCTTCTGTAACAAAGTGGGCGTTACATTTGCAATAACATCAAAGAAAACACGTGCGAAATATTCCGATACAACTTGAAGAACTGGAGCCATCAACCAGTCTTCTGCCAACTCATGGTGAAAAAGATTTTTTAAAAAAATTATGGATGTGTGATGGTTATTAGATTTTTTGAGGAAGCAAAACATTCCTAATGTACCAATTAAGACAGAAATTGAAACTATCGAAGAAATTCTACAAGGAAGATATATATACATGTAACCAAATTTTCAATGTCGATGGAATAAGGTTATGCTGAAAAAAAGTGACTACCAAATTGTTTATTGTAAAATATAAAAAAGATTTTTTGCTAGTGGTTTTTAAATTATCAGAATAATTTACTTCATAGACATTCTTCTAATGATCGAATTGTAAAATCTTTATTAATGAACAGAGCTCTCTCTATCTCCCTCTACCTGTTGTGATATAATGAGAAATTAAACACACACAACTGGCATTTTACAGAAGCAATTACTAATTGCTGTGCATTTACTTACATACACCAAGTATTTAGTGCCACGATAACTGAATATTCATGGTCATGAACCATGGTCACGTCCATTGTCCCTTCTACCACTGAAGTTCAGTATGTAGAGGGGATGTTAGATTTGTCGGGGCTCAAAGTCCTTACCTTTGAAAAGTTTGGAGAGCCACCTCAGGTTTCATCTTCGTCACTTAATTGAGGTTAAAAGTTATAGAATGTTCGTTGCTTCGTGTTGCTTCAAGAGCGATGTTATAAGAACACAGAAAGAATTTATTTAATTTATAAGATCTATGGAAGTTGTTGCCGATTCCAACCGACCTATTCAGAGGGCTGATAGTAGGCAGTATGAGGATGACAAATTGCCATAGAACATGGGGTCGCAAACGACGTTCGGTCGGTGAAAATCGTGATCATAGCCGTCAAGGAGGATAATGGGTCAGACAAGGATGATGACGAGGGGAGTGGCAAAACGAATGAAGGGATTTGGAACGCCGTGGAAGGGTCGAAGAAACCTACACGTATGCAAATTCCCCCTTCTTTTGGAGTTGCTGCAGGATGTCCCACCACTGAGCACCAGAATGCATAGTTCATGCATTATGGTGCACCCGCACATTTTTCGATTCCGGTCCACCTCCATGCTACATTTCCAGGCAATGGATAGGACGCGGTGAACCTGTTAATTGGCCTCCATGCTCCCCGGACCTTAATCTCTTAGATTTCTTCTTTTGGAGGCACATGAAATCACTTGTGTTCGAGACACCGGTGGCTACAGTGAAAGATCTCCTGACATGGATCATCACCATTTCAGCTGACATCGTCAGCACACCGGATTGGTTAGAACGCGTCCTTCGTCTATCGGTGTCTGCTGTGGTATGTAGTACCGTTTTCTCCATTAGGAACTTGGGACGGGCTCCCAGGGGCCAGGGGTCAGGAAGGGCTCATAAGGACCCGGATAAGCTAGTCTTAATCAGGTTTTCTGGTAATAAATGTCGATCCCCTAGTGCCAAGGGCGCCTGTAGATATGCGTCCAGGGTCAGAAATTAGCTTAAATCGGCACTGGTGGTACGATCTACTTGACCGCAACTTTGAACAATTTCTATGACATTCACTTGTCGTTGCATTTATGATATCGAGGGGGGATGCATCGTTTGTAGTGTAAACATGTTTTACGTCTAATGTATGTATTTCTTACCTTTTATTGCCCCTTTTCATTGCTAACGACACCCCATACTTTATAACTGTCTTTGCAAATTACTCCGACTAAACGTGATTTGTGACCTCATGTTCTATAGCGATTTTCGTCCCCATGCTGCTTACTATCACCCCTCTGAATTTGTCAGTCGAATTCGGCAACACCCTGTATATATGAAAAAAATCTCATTTATTGGAAAATAAAACTTTAAAGTCTTTCAACCAAAAATTCAATTTCATTTTGAAATAATGATAGCTGTTAGAAGAAAGCAATTCGACAACTGCATTGCAAAAATAATATTACTCATACAAATATTTTCAATACATTTTCATTTGTATCAATTGCGAAATATCCGGCTGCAACGTACGCAATTTCCTAGGACCGTAAAATTCCTATTTAAAAGCGTATTAATTTCTGCATAGTCTCCTTTCGTCGATACCATGGTTATATATATGATTTAAATTTATGTTTTTTTTATCTAAATAACAGTCTAGACACAGAATAAATTAAAATGTTTCTTCAATATAAGGAAATAATTATTATAATAATCTCAACTAAAATTTATCTAAGTCTAACGTATTACAGGAATTATATCCAGTAATGAAAATTTTGGCTACAATAAAACATACTTAATAATGCCAAACTTCCCATTATTTTTTCAAAGACTTAACTAGTACTAGTTTAGTTAATAGATACCTTTTTATGCTATCGTTACCAAGAAAATAATAAAAAAAAAGAGATGTATGATGGCGTAAATTCGGAATTGCGATACTGAACGAATTTCAGTATACTTGCAACTGTTCTCTAACAACTGTTTTCATTCAAAACTGTCCCATAAACTTGGCATTCATGATACAGTTATCAAATGAAGAATAATGAGCAAAAATGTGTCACGAAACTACAATTTTAAATTAAATGAACAAGCTGTAAAAAAACCGATATAACTTCGATAAATTACTTTAGAATATTATTTAATTAATATCTTGTGTACTCTCTAATCATAACACAAGGGTATAGTATCTATTCAGTTCATATAATGACGTTTCATA
The DNA here is from genome assembly GCA_019973935.1 of Trichonephila clavipes. NCBI lineage: Eukaryota > Metazoa > Arthropoda > Arachnida > Araneae > Nephilidae > Trichonephila > Trichonephila clavipes. The sequence goes on along the minus strand of BMAU01001370.1, from coordinate 546,210 downwards.
GAAATTTTTTTTCTTTTGTTCATTACTTCTTTGGCAGGTGTTTAGAGTTGAGTTAATTAGATTCATTTAAATTCCTTTTTGAATTTCAATTAATTTTGTTAATTAAATGGAACTATAAAAATGTTAAATGTTTAATTCAATTATTGTGTTTCTATCTCTATGTCTCTCTTTATTTGTATAACCAAATTTTTTATTTATACAATCTATAATCACTGATTCTTAAAAATAAAGAATACAGATGAAATGAATCGAGGAACTGTAAGTTTATTTTTGAATTTCTTAAATTTAGTGATATGCAGAATAGTTTTTTAAGCATTATTCCAGAGGTTGAAAGCACCTTTAAATTCTTAGAGGAGTTAATAATTTGCTTAACTGCTTATTAAGGTATATCCGACTACTTGCGACAACCTATTTTCTTAAAAAATAGAGATATAGAGATTTTTTGTGTGGTTTTAGATTTATTTAGTTCATTTTAAGAAAAAAAAACTAAAATTAAGAAGAGAAAAAATAAATTATTACTACTAAAATGGGTACAATTGACAAATATTACATAAACGGGGCCCGTTCTGTACAAATAGTAAACGAACAAATTCTTAATTTTTCAATTTTGATACATTACTTTGCCATACATTTTTCAAATGATCTTCAGGATAAGAGATATTTTAATTTTTTCAAAAACTAGAGAGTGCGCGTGCACTTTATCTTATAGTTATATAAAATTACTTAAAAAAACTGTGATTATATTCACATAGAGAAATGCAAATTTTGTAATAAAACAGTGATTAATAAATCTGAAGGTTAAAACACTCCTACTGTTGGACAGAAAATACACAAAAAATGTCAGCAAATTATTTTAAAAACTTTTTGAGCAATCGCCGTCCCCGTTTGGGCTTTTCGAAAAAAAAACACACATTTCGAGTAAAATGCATTTTAAAGTTTGACATCTTATGTAAGGTTAGGCATCTGAGTTTACTAAAACACTTATAGTTTTGGTTCTAGTGAATGGAAAATAAAAAGCTTGGTATTTTTATAAAGCAAATAAGATGGCCTAAAAAATAAAAACGTAAAAATGTTTTGTCACTTTTTAAAAAAAATCATGATTTTAGGGTAGTTGGATATCTTAAGAATTATGTAAAGGACTCGTACATTATACAATGTAAAAAAAGTAATAAATAAATATGATATAAAATTCAAAAGCTTAAAATATATTTCAAGAAAAATTCATCTTCTTAAAATATTAATACCAGACCAAAAAATCTTCATTGAATTCATGTAGAGAAGATGCGTTGCATCTTTCTAGTGATAATGGCAATTTTGATTCATTTATCCGTGAACAAATGGTATTCGTATCATTGTCAAAAAGTAGCGAAGAGCAATTTTAATTATTTTATTCTTAATATTTTAAATTTTTAACTTTTATTATTTCTTTAGATGATATTCACGCGTACGTAATTTGTGCAAATTTGGGATAAATTATGATTTGAAACATGTATGAATTTATCCCGGCAGCACTCGCGCGAAAAAAACGACCGAAAGTCTCGTGCAGGGTATCTCATACCCAAGGGTGTTTACATTCTATTTTTAGTGAAAAATTAGTATATAAAAGTTAAAAAGGAAGAAAAAAAGGAAAAACAATATGTTTATTACATTTTTCACACGTAAATTTAGTTTTCCTGTTCTTTTTATTAGGACATTCAGTACATTGTTTAAAAACTCCTTTAATATCGTCGTGAGTGAGTGCAATGTTTTCACTGGAAGTTAATTTTCTTTAATCTATATCTTTTAAGAACTAAGCATATAGGAGTAAGCTTCTCTATTCTTTAAATTCAAAAATTTTGGAATTTCTTTTTTATTTTCTTTTATTGTTCTAACAATAGTTATTTTTCAAAAGTTCATCTGAAAGTGGATAAGATGTGTGCCAGTTGCCTCCTCTAAAATTACATTCTTTCCAAGTGCTTTTGTGTCTCTATATAATTCGTGTCTCTACATTTTATGTCTCTACATATCATTTTCAGCAGTGTCTCCCTCTGTGACGATGCTTTCATCGCGTTTTCTTTTAACAGTCCTCTTGGGGTTCTTTGAGGCCAGAATGGCAATTCTTTCCAACCAACGCGAGAAGAAGAACGTGATTACGCAAATTAGGAATCATATATAATAGAAGTTTAGCGTTCGCGGGGTGGCTATGTGAGGTCTATGTCTAAGCGTGGAAGTGATTAAGATAGCGTTTAGAAGAATACCAAGTCCGAGAATTAACCTACCCGTACCTGTATATCCAAGCTAAAGGTGTATACGAAACTACAAGGATTATAGCCGAATTAAAGCCACATCAGTTAGGACAAAGAAAGTAGCTGCTTCCCTAAGATATAGCGGTAAGCGATTTTGATTAAGCTATAAGGAAAGTGCGCATATTAGTGAGATTGTAATTAATCTATAAAGTTAGATATTGTGGCCAATTATCGATTATTTGGTAATACGAGTTGTGTCTTCTCATTCCAGATCGACTTACTTTGATCATTATTATTGTTGTGTATTGTGATTAAGTTAAGATCTTAATAAACAGATATTAAGATGAATGATATGTCTGGCTCTTCGTTATTTTCTACAGAAACAGGTCGCGTAGATAATGGAGAATAGGGGCACCCATGGGTGGGTGCCTCATACATCTTTTAAATCTGGATCGATGTCATTTGAGGAATCATACTTGCTGTTATACTCTTCATCATTTGATTCTTCCTCATCATAACCACGAAGAGAATTTCTTCATCCGAAAATACTGTTGAACTATATCTATTAAATACTATGCCTATTAAATTACTTAAATATCACATTTCTTCATCATAACTACAATAATATGCCATAGCACAAGGAAGATTTAAGACGTGATCATGCATTCAGAACTGTAACTGTGATTCACGTGCAGGGTATGACATATCCGAAGAGGTGGTATACAAAAATGTATATTTAGAATTCGTCAACAAGCTAAGGCCCCTCAAAGGATATAACCTTAAAGTCAGCTACATGAGAAAGAATCATTTGTACAAAAAAGGTTTAGAAGGAGCGTTGAAAAAAGTTAGACTGTGGGTGTATCTTCTTTATAAATGTAAGGATAATTAAATTAGAGATTTCAGATTAAATTCCCTATAAAGCACTTAACGTTTATTTTTCATTACATCTTCGAGTATTAAATTAATCACCCAATTATTTCTCCGAAACATATGGCCTAACCACTTAACATTTCTGATCCCAGATCATTATATTTAATAACTCTATGTGTCAGCATTAACTTAATACGAGATACTTCACACAGCTGCCGTAAGTGGTAAAACACTTGGATTTCACTGTGGCGTTCTTTTTTTTCTCTCTGCCTCTTAGCGTCATATGATGTCGAGAATTCATTGAATAAATTTCCTTTTTAAAATTAAGTCTGATTCTGGCTCGAAACATGTCATATATATATATGAACAAATTTGCTATCTAACTTATTCATTAACGCACTCATTCATCACGAGACAACCGGAACTATTAAACCTACGGATTGAGACATTACCTTTCACAAGAGATAGATTGCCTCAACTTTTTCTTAGCGTCTTTTCTCAGATCTATCTTTCCTGGAATTTCCCTTTAAGCACGGCTAAAGGAAATCCTGTTCGAGACATTCGTTAAGCCAACAGAAAGCGTTGTCACCAAAATTAGTGTGCCCCAAGTATTAACTTCTGAAATGCATAACATTTTCAAAGTATAAAAGATTTTTCCATCTCTAATGTCATGCCTACATTGCTCATTTGAGCGCTTTTTCTTTAACATTTTTTTCATTAAATTTTTTCCCTTAAATGGGCATCTTTTCTTTACATAAACCACATCGTTCTCTGGTGGCTCGAAGACAGATTTTCGACACCACAATGAATAAGTGTGATGGTGAAATATTTTTTACAAGGTTGAAAGTAATGAACAAAATCTCGGGAGGTAGAGTAATACATTTAATAATCTAACTTTCACCATTACAAAACTATCGGTTATACAAGACTTTGAAAGACAAATACAATTAAACGTTTAGAGAAACAACTTACAGTAAGTTTTAATTAAATACAGTCTTGGACTGGATGGCGAGGTGGGAGATTCTACATGGTTGGGATTTGGGCGCTCTATGATGTTACAAACCGTGGACTCCCAGTTCACACTACCGATACTGATGTGTCCATAGCGTGGTGACACCTATATTCCATTCTGAGAAATATAGAGTGCGTTATATAAGTGATTTTAGTTTGTTGTTTTGTTCTGTCGATAACTACCTCAATCTTATTTTCAGTTTTTAACCATCCTTTTTGTGCATATTGATAAAGCGAATTTTGCAATTTGGTGATTTGTAATTTGCTCGTACGTCATATGGATTTTAAAATGAAAAAAATTAAGAAAAGGAATCGAGAGGGGTAGCCTAAATATTTATTATTTTCTATTTCAACGCACTTACTATTGTATTTATTTCTTACCAAATAAAATCAATAAAATAAGAAAAAGATTACAAGCGGTCTAGAATGATCGTTACAGAAATTGCATAATAATTTAGTTTTCTTTTGCTTTTTTTCATTACGTGATCTTCATAGAAAAGCTGAATACTAAATAGAAAAACAATTTTATTTTACCAATGTCTCTTTTTTAAGTTTTTTCTTTCTAATAGACTCCGAAACTGAAATTGGACTTTTACTATAGTTTGTAGAGTAATTCTGTGCATATTTAAATAAATTTCACTTGAAACGTAATTTTAATTTTTTATTAAGAAAATATTAATTAAAATTAGCTGAGTTCTTATTCAATCATCATAAAAAAAGAAAATCTCGCTTAAAAAACAAAATTGAGTTTAAAGTATATCGTGTGCCATATATATATGTTCATCATATAAGCAGAGCGTGCTAACAAAACTCACACAAGTACAATTATCATTTGAACTCTTCAATATTACGATTACTTTTACTAATAATTACGTTCAAATGAAACATTTTTTGCAGAAACGAAATGTTTGTTTGAAAGTTTTAGTGTTATTGCATAATGTGTGTGTAAAGATAAATGCATTCTCCTAATAATATTTATCATAATGCATTTTAGAGTGCTCAAATTAGAAATAATCTAATTTAGAATTAAAACTTTGAACAATAAGCGAATATCAGCTATTAAAAAATTTTATATTCGGATAATATCCCTAACCTTTAAAAGCGTAATATTCTTCAAATTTTGTCTTAGTATATATATTTTTACTTCAGAGGTTTTCCCAATATAGATCATATTCGATATTATTTGAGAGAATGTACTCAAAACTATTTTACGCCCTCTATATTAATAAGAAAAATTTTAATATGGTGTTATAACTAGTTGATTTATTTAGAAATTACATATACACTCCCTAAATTAGAGGGTAAAGATAATTAATGACGAAATTGCTTGAAATTTTCCGCTGCTACGCGTGCAATCATCAAGTCACTAGCTCCTGAAATCTCTAGGATGCTCTTTTAATACCTCCTTAATTCAAACCATGTAATGACTGACAACAGATACAGACCTTTGTCCTTTCAACTCATGCAGCCATTAAACAATCACTTTCAACAAACTGAGTGTTATGCCTGGCTATGCAATTATGCATATGATCGTACGAGGAAACAGACATTTACAAATTACAGTACATATTCGATTGTTTAAATTTATGTTCTAGAAAAATTGAAATTGTAGTTTTTTAAAAGATTTTAGATTCTCGTTTTAAGGCTGTCTTTTCGGCTAATGTTAAAGAATAGCACCCAAATTCGGAATATTTTTTATATATAAAAGTACTCGAACGTTAATATTATATTTTTGCTTCTATATCCTGTAGAAATAATCACTTATTTTATCATATTACTCATTTTTATCCGAGTTGACACATTTTTTTCTTTTATAAAATGTGTTTCACATTTCTTTTTCTATATCGTAATGCTAAATGAATTTTCCCTTTACGTATTAAAAGGAAAAAAATAATTATTTATGAGACATTTTGAAATTTAAAAGCATTGTTACAAAAAATACACGAGTTACAATGTCAAATTTTTTTATAAAAATTGCGGCATTTTTTCTGTCCGAAAATATGCCTCACGTTAAGTTCAAGCTCTCGTACATATGGGGAAAACGGCCTTAATATTATGATCTCGAAAAATAATGATATCATGTTTTTAGTCAAAAAAAATTGTGAAATAATTGCTTTAAGCAATTATTTTTGCACGTAAATGCTTTTTACGGTAATTTACAAATGCACAAATTTTCAGTTGCACACAAATTCTGAAAAATCATTTTATTCAAGGTTCATTTTAATATTATTTATACGTTAAATTTCTTTTGTTTAAAAAGAAATGCTTATACAAATACACTGAAAAAAAGCTATTATAATATTTTTCAAACATTATTTGAATAAAGTATTTAAATCTGTAGGAAATAATATAATTGTAGTATCTAAACAATTGCAAAATAAGTTGATCAAACGTAAACACCTTTCATTTTATACTACAAGGTGCATTTATTGTGAGGCGCAAACATGAAATACAATATCAAGCACAAATTGATTTATCGATATAAATGAACAAACTCAAAATTCCTTTAAAATAATTATACTGAAACTTTCAGAGTAAAGACTTCCACATTTTGTCTCCTTCTTTTCCATTTTTAATATCATTATTTTACTTTATGCATGTATTTGCGCATTTTTGATATAAAACAAGGCATTATTTGTTAATCTTAAATAAATATCAAAGCTTGTTAAGAATCATTTCATATTCTTATGCAATCAAAACGTTAATAAAGAGAGGATGAAGCTTCGTTTTTGCAAGAATACCAAAAAAATTACAGTACAAAAGTAACGAAAAGTACTAAGGACATATAGAGTTTATGGGCATTTATATTTCTGAAAAAAATTATTCTTACCAGACATTTATTATTATTTTTTGCATTAAATTTGAAGTTTTTATAGAAATGTAAGGTTCTCAGTATTTTTTATTTATGAGAAAAATATTCTTTTAAGCAAAAGCGAAAACAAGGAAATATATTATTACGTTAGCACGTAAGTTTAAAATATAATATGTTCAAGATTTTTTTAACACGTTTTTATGAGTTTCACTTGTATGTAATGGAATATTTGAACTTGATTTTTACCCTCTTTAAAAGGTCAGATTAATTCGAAATTTCGCACACTTGTCATAGACTGATGACAATACAATAATTTCGTAATTTTGTTTCATTGTCCTGATTAGGATCTTACTAATTAAGGATTTCTAGATTTGGCGACTTATTCATTAAATCGTTTCCAGATTTGGCGAGCAATTGCAAAAACCATTTTCAGATTTGGCGACTAATTCCATATGCCATTTCTACATTTGGCAACTAATTCCAGATTTAACGCCTAAAAGATTAAGGTGCAATCCTAAAACCGCAAACGGAAATAAAAATAATTTATGTTCTAACTGCTAAATATTTTTTTATTTTGATAAAGCAATATACTTATAGAAGTGATGATACGAATTAACATTTTACAATACGTTTAAAAGGCGATAAGATTGATATTTAATATTTCTTCTTAACACACTTTTATTAGTTAAGACCTGTATCTATAGGGACGGGATCTTTGAAAAACAACGACAGAGGGCTCAACCGAGCCCCGTAAACGGAGAGAATAAATACTCTTCAGGCCCTTCAATTAATTTCCACTGAATAGCAAGACTAATTCCAGGAGCCACATAATTCCGGCTCCAAGTATAAAACTCAAGGATAAATTCAACAAAGAGAATAAATGATAGTTTTAAAAACTACAAAATAGGCTTGAATTGTAGATCGAACTATAAAATGAAAAATAAATTATAGTTTAAAAAAACCACTAAAAAACACACTTTTTTATAGTGAATCGAACTAAAAAGTAAAAGAATGATTCTTATTTTAAGAATTATTCTTTCACTTTTTAGTTCGATTCACTATAAAAAAAAGCGCGCGTTTTTTAGTTTTTTTTAAAAACTATAATTTATTATAGTATATGGTGAAGTGTTCTGTGTTTATGGTATCCCGCCACTTGCAACAACTGCTTTTTAAAAAAATGGAGATATGAGGATTTTTTTTTTGTTGGGATTTTTAGATTTACTTAGCCTATTTTAAGAAAAATATACTAAAATTAAGAAGAGAAAAAGGAACTATTAATACTAAAATGGGAAAAAACTGGTAAAAATTTACAAAAAAATTACATAAACGGGGCGCAATCTATACAAAAAGTTTATGAAAAAATTAAAAAATTTTCAATTTTGATGTGTTCTTAGCTATTCATTTTTGAAATAATGACCTTCTGGATAAGAGATATATTAATTTTTACAAAAACTAGAGCCTTTTATCTTAGTTATTATACAAAATTGCTTAAAAAGCAGTGATCATATTCACATAAAGAACTGTAAATTTTGTAATAAAACAGTAATTGATAAATCTGAATGTTAAAACAACTTTTATTATTATATAGAACATACACAAAAAATTTCGGTTAATTACTTTCAAAGCTTTTTGAGCAATCATTGTCCCCATTTGGGCATTTAAAAAAACATTTCGAGTAAAACGCATTTTAAGATATGGCATCTTGCTTAAAGTAGTGGCATCTGCCTTTACTAAAACACTTGTGGTTTTTCTTCCAGTGAATGGAAAATAATAAACTTGGTATTTTTATAAAGCTAATAAGATGGCCTATAAAATAAAATCATAAAAAAACTGTCAATTTTTGGCAAATTTTCCAATTTTAGGATAGTCGGATACCTTAAAATCCTTTAACATATGTAAGTACGCGTACTTAATATTGCTATTACTGACACTGACATAAATAAGTATTTCTTTATTTAAAGTACAGGTTGTGTTTAAGGAATCCGACTACGTTCGGAACCGTGATTTTGTAAAAGCGTATAAATGGATAATATTAATGATATTTAGTGTCACTTAGATTGGAAAATGTATATAAAATTGTTTTAAGAATAGTATTACAATAAAAAATTATTTAAGTATAATATTTTGACAAAAATGAACATAGAATGACCCATTTTAAAAATATTCTCCTTTTGTGAAAAATTCTATTATAATAATATTTTGCCTGTATATAGCTCAGACCTCTGTACAGAGGCTGAACTAGAATTTTTGAAATGTATAACTTAGAAGTGAATTTATCCATATTTTACTACAACAGAGGTGAGAAGTTTTAAGAAAAGAACGCCGATAATTATTTCAATTGATTGTAACTCTGAAAATAATGTGAATTTTTCAAAACTCGTAGTTGAGCCTCTCTATAGAGGTCTGAGCTTTATACAGGCAAAATAGTATTATTATAGAAGCATTTTTCACAAAAGGAAAACATTTGGAAAAAGGTTATTAAAGTTAATTTTTTGCCAAAATATTGTATTTAAATCATTTTTTCTCACGTCTAAAACAATTTTATACGTGTATTCTAATCTAAGTGACACTAAATATCATGAAAATTATTCATTCATACGGTTTTTTAAAATCATGGTGCAGAACGTAGTCGGAAACCTTAATATATTCTTTGTTGGATAGAGAAATTAAAGTTTTTTCTTTATTCTAGATTTAAAAATAAACAAATACACGGAAGTAAAAGTAAGAAATGATGAAGTCAGTAAAACTCAACCCCCAATACCCCGGCCGGGACGTTGGAAGGGTGAAGGAGAAAGTAAACTAGTTATGGGGTGCGCACTGCAGATGTCATTTTGCGCAGACCAGAGAGAAATCGAACTTTTAGGGTGCTTTCCACCACTCTTTTAAAGTTCAAGAGTCAATCCAATAGGCACAAAGGACCCTTCAGCCACAAAAAAGTAGACGAATAGTACACAAATTTACATTAACGTGTAGTCACGCATTACTGTGACCGATCCAACATACACAAACGTTGTTTTCTCTCTCCTTTGAGTTGGAGGGGTGGGACTTTTATCGACAGGAACGTTCGTGATCGGAGAGGGAGGCTGAATATTTTTAATTGATTATTTCTGGTAAAGAGGTCTTTAAACTCTTTTTCGGAGTGAACGCTTAATTTCTAGGGAAGGTTAACCTCTAACATTTGCTGTTAATTGCAATTTATCACAGGTAAAAAAATATGAGATAGTTTTTAGCAGGCATAATCGAAATTCAGTTCCGTATGTCGTTAATCTTCAAGTTATCTCGCAGGAATTTCAGATTATGGCTAATAAGGACCGATTTATAATTGTTGATTAATAATGACAATGAATAGACCTTTGTTCTGTTTCATTGCTTTTTTACTCTAAAATTTATGAATCGAAACTCAACTTCTACTACAGTTTAGGAAGAAAAATTGATAAATTTTTATTTAACATGACTGTAATGATGGATGTACTCTTAATTTGAAATATGTTTCTAGGATATTGTGCTTTGATTACATGATATTAGGAGATCGATGACCTTTTTAATGCTTTCTGAAGATGAACAAATATATATATATATGCATATAATACATCATTTTATTAGTGTAAGTGTTGTAAAGAAACTTTCATTCAATATAGTTAAATGTAACTTATATTTTATTGCGTTTCTTAAATATAATATATTAATACAATTTGTCTATTTAAGAGGTCTCAGGGGTATTAATTTTGTCTCGAGGGCAGAAAATATAGACAATTTTCAAATAGATATAATTCTTTAAAATTAAAATTAGATAATTCGAATCTCTTACGCATTATTTATAAGGGAATGAGATTTCAAAAAAGTACAAAATGTTTAAAATATAACAATAATTTTAAGAATTATAAGCATATGAAAGTAAGAAACATTTATGCAATAAATATTAAGTAATTGTTTACGTTGCACATGCTATTTTCTAAAATAGCATCTTCGATGTATAAAAATTTGTAGAGAATTATAAAATGTATTATACTCTCCTTAAGCTCTACTTAATTTTAGCAACATATTTTAGCTTCTTTATTTCAAAATATTTGAAAGATATTGAAATTTAAAAAATATAATTTATTATTTTTTAGATAAAAATAACTACAGTGTAATAAGAATACATTTAACTTAAAAAACAAATTTATTGCGAGTAGTTAGAGCTACTATTTTAGAAAGTATCATGCGTGATGTAAAATTTAAAAAAACATTTCTGTAAGAAATATTAATTATTTTCATATGCTTATAACTTTTTTAATTATGATTAAATTTTAAATATTTTACACTTTTTGAAACCTCATTACCTTATAAAAATGTGTAAAAGATTGAATCGATATAAGAAGTAAATGCGGAAATTCCTAACCTATATTGTGTAATTTAAATTCACTTTCTTTTATTTATCAAGAAAGATATGAATTCAGTATAAAGTGAAAAGTTACATTTTATTTTGATTTTTCCCTAATTAAATAAATTTTTTTATCCTCTTTAAAGTACGTTGAATAAAAATTATTTGTCATTTCCACAGTTATATTACAGATATTTATTTACTTAAAGATAAATCATCACTTTAATTTTTCAACTTTTAGAATGTTCTTGTTATACATATATAGATTTCCATGTAGTTTTTTGAAATGTGGTTGACAAACTTTTGTCTAAGTTGAAATGTTTAAACATGAACACGTTACTTTAAATTGAAAAAATATTCCTATGACCTTTCACTACATGAAAGAAAATGTTTAAATGTATTAAAATTGCTGTTTTTCATGTATTTTTCATCAAAAATAAAGTATATTTTAAATACATGTGGTCATAATATAATCTGATAAAAGCGTTATTGAAGCAGCCTCTTATTTAAGAACAGAACATGAAAGTATTCTGGAAGGTAAAATAATTATTTTTGAAGAAAAATCGACAGATGTGTTTATTTGGAAGATAATATCAAAGCCATCCTTCGTTGTCATTCCGTAATTGAATATTATTAATGTTGAATTCTTTATTTATATATATATACTACTGTTAACACTATATGTAAAATATTCAAACACACACACAAAATGCTGAATCGTTGCGCTTAAGTTCATTTTATTCAATGCTTTTTTTATTTACCTTTAATTTCAACTAAACAGACAAGTAACGTACGAAGTTTAACAAAACTAAAAAGCTTCCTAATTTTTTAACTTTTTATCTTGATCACTATTGTTCAGTACAAAATTAGAGTGCAATAGGTCCTTTTGATTTCTATGCTGCTTACACACACAAAATCAATGAATAATATTAATTAAATTAATTTATTATAAAACATTTAAAGTGTTTTCAGTTATTGTAAATTAATATTTTCTCTGAAAAGCCTAAATTTGAATCCATTTTACAAACTTTTTAGTATAATATGCCTGTAGAACTAAATGAATCATATAAAAGTAATAGAACTGTAAAAAAAAATGCTTCACACTTTTTAGATTTGTTAAATGTTATTTATATCTAATAAGAAAATGCATTGATTCAAAAGTTTTTTTTCAATTCCTACTATTAGTTCACTCTCTCCCCATATATACTCTCCATATTTAATTATATATATATATATATATATATATATATATATATATATATATATATATATATATATATATATATATATTTTGTACAAATTTTAATCGTTAATAAAATACTTTTCATTCATCCACTGAAGCTCAAATACATTTTTAAAGCTTGTAGTGGATGACATTTAATGTTAATATAGTTTTTTTCGAATATTAATTCATTAATTACATTTTATTTTTTGATTTTAAACTTATTCTGTGTTATTTCTGACGAAGTTAGAACTAGAACCAACAAATGGCACCAGTAAGTTTTTCTTACGGATTTTTTCTTGGCTTCAAATAAATTTTTTAAAACTTGTTGTGGATAACACTTGATGCTAATACAGTTTTTTTTCAAAAAAAATCATTAATTAAATTTAATTAATTAAAATATAATCTTTCTTTGTTGACCTAAGTAGGAATTGACTTTAATTTTTTTTATGTTACTTGTTTACAAAAATACTTCATTTCAAAATATTATAACAATTCAAAAACTGACACATAAAAGATAGAAGTATAATAGTTATTGGAAAAGGGAGAGTTTATTGCGCGTTCGCATTTTAAAGCGACATGAAAGTTATTGGCAACAGAACGCGTAGTTTTCGAACCATGGTCAAGTGACGAGTCTCACGAGTGACAAGTTGACATGGTCAAGTCTGACTTGGCATCAGCCCTTCTAAGCGGCGGGTCTTCAGTAACATCGCGACTCGAACCTGCAACTCTAAAATCCCGGTCACGATTTATTTATTAATTTTTTTATTGAGAACATTTATAACCCCCTGCTCCACAAAGTATCACACGGGGACTTACATAGAAGTAAGCGTGAAGAACACATCCACAAAGAAGAGAATGATTTTAACACGAACATCCATGTCTTACCCGGGATTCGAACCCAGACCCTCCGGCACCGCAGTCAGCGTCACTAACCACCATACCGGATTGGCGACGTCACGATTTATTGACCATGTTCTTAGACCACTACAACCATAGTTACAGGAAAAATTGATACTCTAAGGAAAAGGATTTTAAGAAATCATTTTCTAAAGAAATCGGATTTTAGCAGCTTAATTTGAAATATAATAGATTGATTACAAAAAAGATTGGAACAAAAAGCCCCCTTGCCCACTTTCGCCTAACCACCGGACATGACTTCCTGAAAGTATACCTCCACTGGCTTGGCCTGGTTGCTGACGAGGCCTGCCTGCTCTGCGGTTATTTCTGCATGGATGGTGACCATCTTCTTCAATGCACTGGACTCGATGTATACCCAACCAACGAAGTCGTCAGTCGGTACTGGGAGGCTCGGCTTTCAGTGGTCAAGAAGCCAAGCACAGGCGGTGGATAAATAAATAAATAAAACGTATTTCCATCCCAAGTTTTTAATAAAAGTGCACAATGATATATGTTTACGTCTCTTTCCCTGTATTTTATATTTTTAGTTATTCGTTATATATATAACATAATGTTATATGTATTCTTACATATCAAATCAAAGAATAAGAATATATTCTCTATCTTTAAAATTAGAAGAATATCTGAATTGTTTTCAGTTCATTATTTTATAGCACTGCAGTAAGTAAGAAAATGTATTAATTTTATGTATCATTTTCTGTAGGAGTCTCTATAGACTTATACATTGCATATATGAATAATACTTATTTAAAAAAGAAGAAAATATATATATCGTTTTAAAGAAACCAATTTTTAGCACTTTCCAAAATATATTACTTTTAAAACATGTTTATTTTCGTTATTAAAAACCGTTTCAAAAATTTATTCGTCTCTTAATTTAAATTCTATTTTGTAAGAATGTTGAAGGAGAGAGAAAGTTTTTTTAAGTTTTCTACTTCTTTATATTCAAAAAGTGCAGGCTGGGTGGCGAGGTTGGCTTGTCGCTGGTCTTGTGCATTCAAGGTTACGGATTCGACCCGGCGCAAGTCGGTGGATTTTCATGATGCAGAAAATCGACAGCGGCCATGTCGTATGATTATACAGCATGTAAAAGATCCCTGGAATGTCTGTTTGTCTTGGGTGCTCTCGGCAAAATTAAAATTCTAAAACAGGTTCGCCTCATCAAAGCTCTAGGGAGGAAACTGAGTGACAAAATTACTTGCGGCGATTGGTATCCGCCTATAGGGAACCGCACTAAAAAAGAGATACTAGCTTCCGGGGAATGTATAAGTCTTCAATGGTAAAACACCAATTCGTAGCCCCATTAGAAATAAATATTCAAAAAGTTAAATTTGATTATCCAATCAAAATTTCAACCAATCACTTTAGTTTCCACAAACTGTGCATTTTTTTTTCATTTATTTATTTTGTTTCGTTGTTTTGTTAATATGTTACTGTTTTTTCTTGATGAAGCATTTTACTTTCTGAGTAGTTTTACTAAAAGTATAGTTCTCTTTAGTTTGAATTGTTTTGTGTAAATGGTTTTTCTTAAGAGATATTTTTTGGCTGTAGGCACTTATCAGATTACTCGAAGAAAATTATTCGATCTCTAAACTTTAATATTGTCTTTGCTTTTCTTTTAAACTTATAAAAAAACACGCAACTTTACAAACCGTAGCGAATGAATGAACATTGCATTTTGTGAAAAGCTATTTTTTACGATACCATTGATCTTTTAAAAAGTATCCTTTCAGGGTATTATGTAGCCGTAGAGAAAGAGTCTAAAAATAAACCAGAAGCCGTATTTTGTTCCCTAACTGCTACTTTTTGAAATGCGATATTCCGAAATAGCGTTTTGCACAAAAAGCAAAACGAAAATCCTATAAAAACTTTTAAAGAAATGCAATACCGTTTTTTTTCTAACATAGCGACAAAATAACTGGAGAGGTATTTTGAAACTAATCCAAACTACATCCGTTTAGATTATTCCTTTTGAATTCAAAGATCTTCAGAAATTTGAACGTGGAGTTGTAAAATTGAAAAAAAAAAGAAAGAAACTGAATGGGATCTTTATGTTCTTAAAAAATATTTTTACTGAGAATTTTCTATGGAAGCGTGTTTATTTTTAAAGGCGAAGGAGTAATATATAACACTACAAAAACAAAATTTTAACGTAACCGCTTTTTTTTTGTTGCTATGTATAGTACAGAATTTGTAAATTCTCTCGAGTTATTATGAATTCTATTTACAATCTTATGTTAAAGGCAATACTTTAAATTTATTTAAACATCCACAGTGGAAACTTAATTAATAGACATTCCTTAATGAATTATTTTAAGTTGCATTGCGTTTTCGTACATGGCTGAACTGTAATATGTCAATAAATATTTGTGAATTATTTGAGTATTTATTTCTAAAGCATGAACTTTGAAAAAAGTTCGGTAAAATCTAATCCATAGTTTAATTTAAGATCGGCAAGAAAGTTTTTCCAGGTCACTACAAATGATAGACAACCGAAATCTGGTGAACATTTCTAATTAACCCTTCAATTCATTGGTTAGAAGCAAATATCTAACCAACAGGAGTAGTCCGGAATTGACTGTTGGTGACTTCGCTATGAGCTCTACCTCTTATTGAGAGATTTTTTTATGCATCCCTCACCGATAGAAACTGATCGAATATATATTTCATGTAAATTATAGACCAAATGCAGAGGAATACAAAAACATAATTAATTCGGATTTATTTTAGAAATCAATATAATGACTTCAGCACAGTGACACTAAATATCATGAAAATTATCTATTTATGCGCTTTTTTAAAGCCACGGTTTCAATCGTAGTCGGATACCTTAATTCGGCTTATTATTTTTATGATTTCATGAAACTAATTTAAAATGATAAATATAATCTGTACTCCTAACAAAACACAATCAGTATGAAGAATCCATATGTGTTTGAAAATGAAACATTAAGGTCCTGAGAATATTTTTGAAGTTTAGGTCCCACTTTTCAGTACATGTAAAAAAAATTGAAATTATTTACATAAAAGGTTTTGTTGATATCCAATAAAACATTTCATTACGCAATATTTTCATAGTTTAAAATATCTAAGACCTTTTATGCACTTAAAAATTTTATTGGCAAAAAGTATTAAAATTAAATTTTTTATAGCAAGTACGATGTAATTAATATAAAATGCTCTTAATAATTGTTTTTCCTAACAGAGCTTGACAAACATCGGTACCATGTATTCATTTATATTTAAAAATAATTAAATGCAATATGTGAAACCCTTTACCCAGATTTACAATGCTTATTTCAACCAGAATTGTCAGAATCCCTTTTTAGTTGTCATATGTCTGTAGAGGAAAGTTCACAATCCATTTGAGGAACTATTTCACAAATTTAGAAAATCTATAAGCAGATATATATATATATATATATATATATATATATATATATATATATATATATATATATATATATATATATACTTGCAGAAGTGCTTTTCATGTATTGCAACATTTTACTTGAGAATATATGTGTGTTTTTTTGGGTTGTGTTATATATAAATGTAAGTTATTTTATAGGCAACTAGTATATTTTCCACTTAAAAAACGAACATTAATTAATTAATACTACTATACATTTTAAAGTAAAAAATATTTTGATGCAATGAAACTAGTAAATTATTATAAGGTACGTTCATTTTATTTAAACCGTTAAAATCAATAAATTCATTTGGTATTACATTAAGAAATAATATAAATAATTTCTAGAACATTTTAGATGTAAGGTTAGAAAATGTGTTAAGACAAGTGCAATTCTAAATATCTTTATAAAGCAATCATAAAAATCACTTAGTGAAAGTAAAGTGCAGTAATAGTTTTTAAATCTCATTATATAGCAATACAAAAAATATATTTAAATGCTAAAATAACCTAAAATATTATGATGTAAAAGAAAAGTTGAGAAAATTGTTTTTTTTTAAGTATGAGTATTCATTATCCGATAATATCCGAAAAACAATCACAATAGAGCTGCCAATTCAGTTTAAAATTCTTTCGTAAAATGTACCAATATCAGCTTTTATAAAAATATTTTGGCTTACTGTTCTCAATAAGTTTAAAGATCTATTTATGCCCTAAAGCAATGAATAATGGCTTTGCCTCAAGATATATTCACTACGAACAAATTAACAATTCTTATATTTAGGCCAGTGTTTCTCCAACTTTGAATATTTGCGACCCAATTTTAGGTCATAATTTTCATTGAACCCCCTTTTACAAACAATAACAATGCATTGACTGCTATAATAATGCACTTAGACGCTAAGACTACAATATGACCTTAATTAGAAACCATACAAAAAATTATCACGGTGATACTTAAATTTTGTTCATTAAATC
Organism: Trichonephila clavipes; assembly: GCA_019973935.1. Lineage (NCBI taxonomy): Eukaryota > Metazoa > Arthropoda > Arachnida > Araneae > Nephilidae > Trichonephila > Trichonephila clavipes. Next base: position 528,396 of record BMAU01001370.1, on the reverse strand, counting down.
AGATATTTTAAGTAAGTTACTTTTAAGTAATAGGATAAGTAACATATTACTTTTCCTTTCTACACTCATAAGCATTTTATCAATGTAAATATGTATTTTATTTTTCATTATGCCAGGATGTACGTGGCGGTGTGATATCTATATAAACTAGAGCCAAACATCACGCGATGGCGATCGTTTTGTCGTGGTCGATAAAGTACTTGCGTACGGAACGGAAGGTACTCAGATCGAATCTTCCTTCCTTCATATGTATATCCTGTTCTGTGTTTATTTTCGGTAAATTAATAGTTTTTTTTTTAAAAAATATAATCTTCTATTAATGACTTTTTGGTATGCTCTCACCCCCCACGTAGAATCATGCCGACTTAGGGAAGCACGCCCCACAGTTTGAGAATCGCTGATGAAGGCACTGTAAACGGAGGACTCTGAAAACTGCCCTCTAAATGCAGAATAATAAAAACTGCTTAAATAATATCACAATAAAACGTCCTAGATCTTTAAACATTCACAAAAGCAAGAATTATCAGGCGGAGCAACATCACTTACGTGCTGATGTGTTTCAACGTTAGTTAACAGGCATTATTATAACATAGCAAACAAAAGTCTCTGTTCAATTGAGGCGCCAATTTTATTGCTGAAACGGCGCCAATTTATGCATCACATCGATTTAATATTTTGTTTGTCTATTCAGTTAGAAAAAAAAACGCATTGATTTTCGAGACCATAATAAGGATATTAGAACTTTGCTTTTACAAAATTCGTCCATTTTTCTAATTACTTTGTTAATTTGACAACTCGAAAACATATATATTATATACATGCTATGGGAAAATACGTTAATTAAATATATAAATTCAAAGCAGACGTTTTTTAAATTTCATTTATAGATATGTAAATGTTACAAAATTTATAAATAACTAATATTCGGGATATTTTTCCTATCATAATCTGAAAAGATGTAAAATAATATTTCGAAAATGTACTTCTTAAAAGTTCGCTTTATTTACCTTAATATATGAAGTATAAATCTTTCGTACAATAAATTAAATGAAAATAAAAATTTATGTTGTGTACATAAAGCTATATGTATGTACATCAGCGTTTCTCAAACTGTGAGGCGTGCCCCTCTTGGGGGGCATGACAACTCTACAAGGGGGCGCGAGCATATTGAAAAGTCAAATATAAAAGATTATTTAAAAAAATTGTTAGTTTATGTAAAGTAAACAAATAAAATACGTTCTGACATAATAAAAACAATGAAACACACATTTACACTGATATGCTACGCTTATAATTGTATCAGTGCTACACAATGTATTTTATAATTAATTTAACAATACTAAGCTAAGAACATGATTAATAACTACCAGTGACTCCATGGGATTCTCATATATAAAATTATACACAAAAATTATCCCTTATCTTGACAATTTTTACGGTTTAGAATTAAATTCTGGATTTTTTGCCGATTAAAAGTTACGCGATTCGCTTCCCAATGCCACCCGTTTTTCACATAGGTGCGCATGCGTGATGTATTGGGGTGGAGGAAGGAATAAAAAAGCAAATAATTTGAAATAAGTAAATCCTTCGTAAACATTGTCAAAGTCCTTTTATTGCATTCCAAAGCCTTCAGAATAATTTTATGAATATCAGTCCACAGAAGAGAACGCACTTTGGGAAGACGTATACTTACATGCGGGGAAATTAACGCTTTGGTGAGCGAGACGTTTATATACGCCGGCACTACTTAAGAGGTTAAAGTCATAGCGTAGTTATAGCATCAAAGTATAGTATCATTGAGTTCAATACATTGTTATTGTATAAGGAGGGGAAGGGGGAGCGTGATGAAAATTATGATTGAATTTTGGGTCACGAATATTGAAACTTTGAGAAGCACTGATATACATGTAATAATTTACAATAATTTCCTCTTAATAGCTTCTTAAACTATAACAGGCTTAATCCAGCAGGACTTTCGCGTAAATATTAACTGTTAGTTTACCCACCAAAAGGGATGTAATCCTAATTTTAACACTGCAAAATTATGTACTCAGCGTTTTCTCAATTAATCCGTATAAAATCGCCACGTACGATATTTGTCCACCAATCACGAAGTCCATTTGAAAATCATGCGAGTTTTGGAACTACTGGTCTGCGTCTCATATAAAATCCGAGAATCTGCGGAAAATTCGCGTATCCAATCAGAGAGCAGCCTCTAAGCTCTCAGCCATGCCAAAAAACTTGAACATCACCCATCCTGATGAAGCACGTTTGCCACGCCTCCCTGATTCCATCGACCAACCAATCACCGCCATGCCACAAAGCAGAATGTAGAACTCCACTTTCGCCAAGCCCAACATCAAAGCTATCCAGATAAGGGATTGAGGACTGAGACTCAGTCCGGACGCCCATAAATCAATCGTTCAATCGTTCAAAATTCGCGTATTTCTCGCAATGTTCTGTCAATGCCTGCTGTTGTTTATATGATGATGTGTTTCGTTAAGTATCGTGTAGATGTTTATTTGTATTATTGTCTAAATGTAAAATATAAACTGGACTATCATCTACAAAAACCATGTCCCATCAATACAGTTACATTTATATTGATAATCCAAATATGATTAAAAGTAAATAAAGCCTCTTCACTCCAGAACACGGCATATATATATATATATATATATATATATATATATATATATATGCCGTGTTCTGGAGTGATTGATATGGATTGATATGGCATTAGTGGGAGTTATGAGCAATATAGGAGTGGTGATTGTTTTAGGAAATGTGAGAAATCGTTCAGAAATTGAGAATTGAAGTATTGATAGGATGCTCTTGGGTGAGTTTTTGATGATTTACGCTATCCATTTGTGAATATACTGGGTTTTTAATTTGAACTTTCTGAATTTTAAATATTTTTTCTTTTTATACGACTATTTTAAAGATGGGTGCATCATCTTTGGTGTTCGATGGCTCAATTATATTGCACACTTAATTATTTTAGAGTTTTAACATTTTAATGTTATAATATCTTTCAGAATGCGATGATGAATAGTTTAATTTTTGAAGTATTAACTTTTTTAATTTTTCAATTTTAAATTTTTGAGAATTGTGAATATTTCCCGATTAACTTACCAAGCTGCAACAGGGGAAAGGTTGTCGCCATCAAACTAGTTTAACCCCACTTATCGATCCTAAATCCGAGGCTGCATTTACATATTTTATAAATTTTTTATTTCATAAAATTTTTACTTTTGTTTGAAAACACGTTGGTATTTCATTTTCTATATTCGCCATTGATATTTTGAAATGAGATTTAGTATTACAAATTCATAATATAGTTTCTATTTTTTAATTGATTTATATATACACTCTGTCGCAAAAAAATATATGCACCCAGAAGAAATTGAGCTACATTCACGAAATTTGGTATGCATGTAGCGTATATGAATATAAACAAATGATTAAAAATTCAGAACAAAATATCATTTTATTAAGCGGTTACAGCTTGCAAAAGGTTAAAAATCCTTATGGTTTCTCTTGATGGCACTGGATGTCTGGAAGGAGGTAAGTGGCGTTGAATCGATGCTAGCGACGTTGTTGGTGCCGAAGTGGCCACTCTTCTGATTGCACGATCCTCGCGATCATTTGTGTTCCTGGGACGTCCTGACCCACCGCGACGGTACACTCTACCTTCTGTGATCCACTGTTGCCAACACCGAGCAACTACCATATCACTCCGACCGAGGTGGCGGCCGATACGTCTATTCGACCAACCTGCTTCTCTGAGGCCTATTATACGGCCCCTATCAAAGTCCGTCAGCTGCTCGTACTGCCGCCGGTTACGTCTTAGAGGCATCCTAAGTCTCAATATCGTCTATCAAAGTCATCAGATTCGTTTGGATAGCCGTACGGCGCTCGTACTCATGCTTTTTTAAACTCTCCCAGTTGCGCAACTAATATGCGCATAGCACACTTAGCCTTGTCTCATTGGCTTCGAAATTTTAATCATTTGCATATCTCTTACCAGACTACATTCTTGCCGAGTTTCGTGATTGTAGCTTGATTTCTTCTGGGTGCATATATTTTTTTGCGACAGAGTGTATTTAAATATATATATATATATATATATATATATATATATATATATATATATATATATATATATATATATATATACATACATATATATTAGGACCAGAAGTTTGTTTTTGTACTACAGTGCCTATTTCTTCCTATTTAGTATAGTTATGTTAGGTTCTAACTATCTGTATATTTTTATGTTTTGGATTATATATACTTTTATATTTGCGGCTGCATTGCGCCTAAGTATAGAACTTCATGAATTACTATTGTCTTTCCATTATTATAAGCAATTCAGCTTATAGCGTTATTATGAATTCTTAACAGATTCTAATTTTGGCTATTGTAAATAATCTTATACTTTACTATTTTATTTTGATATGTTAATTAACACTTTGCTTTCATATTCACGACATCTTTTTACTTATTTTTATTCTTTTTTTAGTATATTCAAGTTTTTTAGCATTAGTTTTTACTTTTATCTTTTTATATTGTCATTTTTTTATATATGTAATATGTACTATCTAGTAAATACAAACTTGTTTGTATTGATATTATTTGGTATTTTGAGGTGATAAGGGTTATGTTTGTGTGTGTCTAAATAGCACTGCACTTTAATATTCTTCAACTTATATCTATTTTAATGATTTGGTATTACTTTGCATTAGTGACTGGCAATTAGGTTAGCTTATAGCTGATCTTTGCTTGGTGGTGTACTGATTAGGTAGGTACAGTATCGTTATAAAATTATCTATTTGTATGTTTCTGTTATGATATATGTGTGGTGTTTGGTGTTTTTATGAGCCTTAATACTTAGCTTTGTTTTTGCTTTTAGCATAGCTTTCTCTTGTCTTTGAGAGATTACTTTCAAGTTTTTTTTTAAATTAACTTGTTTTTGTTTTGCTTTGGCACACTCTCTTTTGACTTGGTATCAATTTCTGGTTTAAATACAGAATTAATTAGCTATTTTGACTTGTTAAGTTATTAGGATGAAGGATTTTTATAACTCATTCTCTAATGACAATTTGGGAAAGGAATCAATTTCTGTTAAAAAATTTAATGATTGTAATAGTAATGCTAATCTTAAACAATTTAAGACAATAATTTTTGGGAACAAAAAGTTCATTAATAGTCATAATAATAATATTAAACAAAATATGTTAGATTCTAGTAATTAAATCACACAAAATATTAATAAAAGCTACATTAAGAGTCCTGCCTTACATGGAAATAAAGATAAATTATCTTCTTACAATTATGAAAACATTCAATCTTATAATAGTGTTAAGTTAAAATTCAATAAATGTAGAGATAGTAGATGTAAAACTTGTACTATGTTAAATCAGGATCAATATGATTGTGAATCTAAATATAACCTATGTAAAACCTTTATAATTGTATTTACCTTTTAAATTGTAAAGTTTGTCAGTATAAATATATTGAACAGACCTCTAATACTATTAACATCAAGATTAATCAACATAGACATGATGTTAAATACTTTAATAATTCCAATAATTCTAATAAAATTGAACTTAGACACTTTCATATGCATGATTTCAAAAATGTTGAATTGTCCATCATTAAAATTATTCCAAATACAAAGCACAGATTATGGTGGGAAAATCACTTCATTAGGAGTTTTAATACAATCTATCCATATGGCCTTAATGTTATGTATTTTTCAAAAAATACTTTGCAAATACTATTACAAAGTAATAATAAAGAATTTTTTTTATAATGTGTTAACAATTTAAATAATAATTCTAAAAGGAAATCTAGAAGTAAAAGAACTAAAAGGAAAAATAGAGATAAAAATCTTTAAATTACAATATTAAAGTTATTGATGATTTTGAAAAAAATTTTAATATCAAGAAGATCAAATACTTCATGTCTGGTCTTAATAAAAATGAAATTGTATTGTTAAATGAAACCTTAAATAATAATTCCTTAAAGGTTTGTCATGCAGTACATATTATTAAAGACATTTATAATTATCTGGTTAATAAATTCAAAATAAATGTTGAGAAAAGTAATGCGCCTACTACAGAGTACTGCACTTTATTATTCATGAATAAAACTTTTGACAAAATTAATTTTTCTAATGTATTTAATAGACATTTGTCACTTTTTCCTGTTAGAAATGTGGTTTTGTTAAGAAAGCATTTAAATATAACAAAACGATTCGCAGATTTATCTTTAATTACAGTAATAGTTCGCCTTGTATTAACATAGAAGACTGTATACGTAAAAACTATAATGATTTTATTGATGGTCATCATAAACATGTAGTTACTGGCAACTTAGACATAATCAATGACAAAATTTTAAGGGAAATAATGAGTAAATGCACTAGTTTCAGAATAACTGTTTCTAATAACAACAATACTGTTAAAACACAAATTAATAAAGATATTGATAATTTTATTACAAAATCTGCAATTAAATATGGACTACCTATAGAAGCATTTGATGAGTATAAGTACAATATTTTAAAAGACATTATGAAAATTAGCTACCATTTTCAGTATGAATTTACTTTTACAGATATAAAACAGAACATTTATGAATTACAAAAGAATTTCATCATAGTTTACATTGATAAAGTACCAGGTAACTATGCTGTTATTTGTAAGTATTTTTATTATAATATGCTTAATGAACACTTTTTAAATAATGAATCTTTTAAAAAATTAGATTTGTCTCATAATGAAATTAGTAATCGTATTATTGTTTTTTATAAAAAAAAATTAGGTTTTTGTGTTCTTAAAATTAAGAGTATCCATATATATTTTTAACACCAAAATTCCACAAAAGTCCTGTTGAATTTAGAACTGTGACAAATGGTTTTAAAACATATATTATTACTGCAGGCAAATTACTTTATAATATTATACAAAACTTTATTAATAAGCAATGTAATAAAGCTATAATTAAAAGTAGTAAAGATATTATAGATTTTTTCAAAAATAAAAATATTTATTCAGTTTATAGTTATGACTTTGAAGATCTTTTCAATTCCATTGATATCAATGATATTATTAAAGTAATTTTAGAAAACCACAGTATTTATAATCTTAATATTAATTTTAACAAATTTAAAACTCTCATAAATTTTGTCTTAAAAGAAAATTACATTAATTTTTTAATGGTTCATTATATAAACAATACAAAGGCCTGTCACAAGGATTTCCAGCAAGCAATAGTTTGGCTAATTTGTATTTACACTTTTATGAATATAATTATATTATTAATAATGATTATTACATTTTTAGATATATTGATGATTTATTTATTTTTGGTAAAAATGATAATTTAAATCCTTAATATTAATTTTTATCTGGCTTACCTAAACTTAGTTAAAATTAATAATAATCCAATTAAAACTAATTACTTAGATGTAACATTGTATATTAAGGATTTGAAATTACATAGTAATATTTATGATAAAAGAGATGCCTTTAATTTTAACATTCTTAAAGTGCCTTACTGGAATTCAAATTTATCAATATCCATATATAGAAATATTATTTTTAACTATATTTATCGCAATAATGTTTTAGTTAGTGATAAAGCTAATATTTATTTAAACATAAATAAATTTATCAAACAATGTATTGGACATGGATATCCTGCTAACTTTCTTTACAATTATATTTCTAATAGTTCTTAATGATATGCAATTTGTATTAATAATTTATTGACATTATGATTTTTTAAAACTAATTATACAATTATTAAATAGAGGGCACCACATGTTTAATAATTCAATTATATTTAAATATTTCTAGGATTCATTTATATTTTACACTAATATTTATATCAATATATATTTATGATTTTTTAAATGTATATACATATATATAAACTTTATATTATTCTATCATAATTTAATTTTATGCGAAACTGTTTTCCCTCTCTTGTATTTGGCAAGAAACATAACCAGTTGATACACTCCCGAAGTAAGTCTTAATATCTACGTTTTGCATCGCATTTAAATCTATAATGTGAATACTAGTAGGCATTAATTTTATAATTATATTTTATTAGTTTAGTGATTTTATTATAATGTTTAAATTCCTCCAAATGTTATTATTTCCTTTCCTCTTCGTACGTAGTATGACAAACTACAGGTGAAGGTTGGCTAGCCCTAAAACTTGTTTAAACCTGCAATCTTGGTTCCTAAGGCCAGGAGTTTGTTTTTGTACAATTGTGCCTATTTCTTCCTATTTAGTATAGTTATCTTAGGTTCTAACTATCGATGTATTTTTATGTTTTGCATTATATATATATTACAAAAGACAACATCTGGGTGAGAAGTCACCAGCTAAACCATTTCGAGTATGCTTTCTTCTTCGTCAGCGCTCGCTCCACCTTCAAATAGGCTTATATACCCACAAATCCTTACGCGATGGTAAGGAGTTCGCTCTATTTTCATTTAGTACTTACTTAATTTTGAAGCTAAACTTTTCAAACCTGACATATATATAGTTTTCAGTTTTGCTTGTTTAGTGTTCATCTCTCTTTGATAGAGAATTTTGACTGTATATATATATATATATATATATATATATATGTAACGTTGGCCGGTGTTGGTTGTTTCTGAATATAAACGGAGAACTTCTTTCATTTTCCTCTCCTTTATTTTCACATGAAACAACAAAGGCGTTACGACTTCACAATAAGCATACGAACACACAAAGACATAAAGAATAAACAAGCCGCCGCTATATGTACATTTTTACGTGGACGAGGCGGAGACAAAAAGGCAAACGGCAACGATTACATAGTGAAGGCAAGCCGACAAAGATAGCGATCACAAAAGATTTTCGCTTTATATACCCGGCAGTGAAGACCGCGTGACAATCTTGTAATAAGAACTCTGAGTGATTAAAATGGGCGGGAAAGAGATTTCTGAAACAAGTTGATTACGATTAAGATTAGAGCATTAGTTTTGAACCAAAGAATTAAAGCTCGTTTAAATATTTTTACAAGAGTTAGTTGAAAGGATGTTACAGGGAATTATTACACACACACACACACACACACACACACACACACACACACACACACACACACACACACACACACACACACACACACACACACACACACACACACACACACACACACACACACACACACACACACACACACACACACACACACACACACACACACACACACACACACACACACACACACACACACACACACACACACACACACACACACACACACACACACACACACACACACACACACACACACACACACACACACACACACACACACACACACACACACACACACACACACACACACACACACACACACACACACACACACACACACACACACACACACACACACACACACACACACACACACACACACACAGTTCCTAAAGGGATTCATGATTGTTGCAGGATTTTCTAACAATGGCAAATTAAAAATAAAAAAAAAGTCTCAAGTAAACCCAAAATTAATTCACACACACTCTATTATCAGCAGAATATTCTAGAACAAATTTTTCAAGAATAAATTCCAACTTTATATGGAAAGGACTTTGATAAAGTTGAATCTCATATGGACAAAGCTTCTAGTCCAGGGATGGCGAACCAATGGCTCGTATGCCATTGATACCACGTGACGCAATATTTTGGGCACGCCACCGATCAAAACGTTTTACATTTTAGTTCAAAATAACAAAGTTTACCATGAAGTATTATGAATAAACCCTATTACGTATCCTGATGAGACTTCATTTGATAAACTGAACTTGTTCCAATTGGATTAGTTAGAAATTGAAATAAACTGATTGATTTCCAATCTAATTCAATATGTATTCGAAAATTTATTGAAACAAGGAAAAAGTTAGAACGGATTAAAACAGAAAGATTAAAAAACAATATAAATAAAAATGCTATTAACAAAATTTTGGGATCATGGAATTCGATTCCAGACACATTTAACTGCTTGAATTAGCTGTGGCTCATGATATTTTATTCATATTTTCATTTACCTATACCTGCGAGTCATTATTCTCAGAGATGCATTACATTATGGCTCACTTAGAAACTGTTTGGCAGATGACTCCAATTCAGCATGCATTCTGCTAAAAGTAACGTCTTGTAATCCTAATAAAAGTTATTTGTCGCTTAACCTGCAACAACAGATGTCAACACTTTAGTTTGAATTACATGTATAACTAAAACATTTACTAATATGCAGTGTAAAGTTTTGTGACGGGGCTTTACGGAGTCTTTGAATTAATCCTCTTGAGGAATCTTTGGGGCCATCAGCTGAGTTATTTCAAAGCCAACCCTCTCAAGAAGAAACCCTGATATGCTGATTAGTTAGTAGATATATAGAGGAGGTTTAGTAATCGAGAGAAAGAAGGAGGAAAGGAAGCTGAGTTGCTGAACACCGTGAGTTTATGGTAAGGATCTGAATTTAGACGCGTAATTATGAAACGGGCTTTAGCGAGTCAAAGAAACTAAGGAAGTTGGGATTCATAGGATAACTTTACTTAAAGTTAAACGGTTAGAATTCCAGGGGCTTACTCACATATGATTTAGGGTTACGATATATCACTCTTGATTTCCTCCCTAGAGTAACATTGTCTTTGATTATTATAATTGATAACAATAAATCGGTTTTATTATGGCTAGTTTGGGCCATCAATCATTACCTCCCACAAATTTAGGTCGAGTAGATGAAGAGATGGTTTCCCTTGGTAGAAGGTTATCACAGTTTATTTTTTTCGTAGTAAATAAATAGGTTTGAGTTGTTAGTATTTAATTTTTTAATTTGCTTAATAATCACAAATACGGCACATCTGTATTTCATTAAACATTTCTTTTGAAAAAATGGCTCGTTGATTCACAAAGGTTCACCACCCCTGCTCTAGTCATACGTCTCAGTCAACTGCCGCTTAATTAGAAAAAAAAAAGAATAAGATACACAGGAATAAAGTGTATCCCTTTTGATTAAATACCTGTAAAATCACCCAAAGCTTCTGCAATGGATTTCTGTGCCTTTCGTTTATTAAAACGAGCCGAAATAAAACGGTATCGAAGAACACTGAACGGACTCTGTAAAACGGTTTAAGAGGAATGGAGTAAAATTTGATTGACAGTTCTAAGAAAAAGTTTACTTTCATGAAAAAATCGAGCTAGAGCTATTGTCAAGAATCATGGCTATCAGATAGAAGCAAATTTCCACAAAAAATTACAGTATTTATTAATAAAGATTATCTATCAAAATCGTTTCCATAAAGTGTGAACGCCCTTTTGTACATCATTTCGAAAAAATAAATAACGGTCCGTACTCTTTTGAAATGCCCACATTTAAATGGTTATCAAGTCTGTAATGTTTCAGCAATATCAAAGCAATTGATTGATCTTGACATAAGAAAAAATCCAATTACTTGTTCTTCTCTTCTGTGAACCATGTCAGATATCAAGAACTGTGTGAGAAAAACAATCTTAAAGTGACTGAATGCATAAACACGTAGAGAAATATACAAATCTTAATAGATGAAGATGACTTTATTTTCCATCCCATAAAAACTCTGGAGAAAATATTCATTGCCTATGATAAACAGAAAAAAAAAGTTCTCTCTCTTTATAGTTCTTTCAGAAAAAAATATTCCATCGAAAGTAGAAGATTTCCAATAGAAATCTCATCGCATAGAATGACACTAATTAAATTGGAAATGTCGCTCATCTCTTCGGTATTTCCTCCCTATTTATTTCCGAGTTCGTTATCTTTCGTGAATATAATGATAAAGAAAAAAATATGCATGTGTGGCGTTGAATAAAAAACTAGTATCATGCCAGGGTATCTCTTAATGTCCGAGGCACTTATTCTGCTTAGTTAAGAAGTTGATGTTATGTTTAAAGAAAACACAGTCTGGTCATTGAATAAATATATGAATGGTAACTTTTCGAAATGTAGTTTATTAGCGAAGGTGTGAATGGAGTAGGGTTGCTTTTAGAGCTGCAGGGGAATGAATGGTTTTCGCAAAGAAAAAAAATTAGGCTTTAAATTGGCTGTATTTGCTTAGCGGATTGGTGCAAAAACATTTAAGAGCTTCGCTATTAGCAAATTAGTTTCAGAATTTGTTTTGGAAGATAATAACAGAAGCATTAAATATGATGATATATTTTGCTCAAGGCGTTGTCTGTCACGCATCTGGAAGATAAACATTGATATATTAACAGAAATGATACTTTGAACTTTTCAGAAAACTTAAGACGGGTCTTTTTGACGAAGTGTCACTGGTAAGAAAATTTTTTCTATATTAAACGGAAAATAAGTTTTGCTAACTATTAATCACAATTTCAAAATTCTTTATATTTAAAAAAAAAACTTGAATGAAACGTAATTTTAAATGTAAAACTTGCATGGAAAATTATTTTAGTTACAAAACATATATAAAATTTATTAAAAAAAATTAACGTTATTAAATAAAAGCAAATTTACTTAAAAACAATAACAGAATTTAACATTTACTTTTACAAATTCAAAAGACAACAATCTCGAATAAATATATTTACCCGTAATTATTTTTTGCATAAACTGATGTCTAAGAGGAAACAATATGAATGTTTGTTGAATCATCATTTTTGACAAAATTCTAAAATTTCTCGCTTCATTAAAAACCCGGTTGGAAAAATGTGTATATGCTTTTACATTTACAAGTATCGTTTCTGTTTTAGAAATAATTTTAACTGTATGTATTCTGAAATGCAGTTTTATAATATAATTTAGTGTGTAAACAACAATTATACTATTCAAATAAAAATATATGTTAATAGATTTATGTAATTATGTAGATAAATTATTAATATATATATATTAATAGATTTAAATTCTATTAATATATATACTAATAGATTTATGTAATTAGAATCATTAGTTAATAGAGATATGATCAATGGGATGGGAAATAATGTTTTTTTTTACAAAAGCATATAATTTCATAAGACATATTTTGCGTGAATCTGTTACATATTGAAGTAAATTTGACTTCTGCTGCATAAAATTCTTCAGTTCAGCGAAGAATTAAAAACCACTTGAAAAACTTGCTGAGAAATTCATTTTGTTGTTTCTTAACCCACTTGATCGACAGAAATATCTAGATCAGTTCCATGAACCCCATGCGTTTTTAAACAATGAAGAACTGTAGCAGGACTTGAGGGCAGCAGGCTCTTATGGCAATGAATACAGGCCAAGATGTGGGCAGGAGAGGCTTGGGTCACATAGCAATTTGGACAGGTGGGTAAACTTTAAGAAGAGTTGGAATCCTCTCTCTATATTTCTACCGACAATGTTAAATTGGCTGTTTTCGAAGTACCTTTTCTCAAAATTTGTTATATGTACATGTTTGAAATTTTTCATACAATTAAAGTATACTTTTCACATTATATTGAAATGAGTTAGCTAAGTTTGAATTTTTTAATAATTTATGAAATATTTTATCAAACATTGCGAAATTTGACCTATTTTTCACATAAAAAATTTGTAAAAAATAAATTTTTGCGTTTTTTACAAAAAGCTCATTTTACTATACATTAGACATCATTATAAATACATCATAAAAAATTTACATACCTGTGAACAGTAGTTTCTCAGAAAAGGTACATCGACAAATAAAAGGCTCAATTTATTATAAAAGATACATGTTTTGGTTTATATCAGACGTTCAACTTTTAAGCAAAAACAAAGTACTTTTACATTTTTCGCCATTTAAATGAGTGTGGCCCAGTTTCAACGATTATTTAAAATTAGGTTTAAGGACTTCTAATTACCATATAGGTTAAAGTAAGGTATTTTTAGGAAGGTTAAAATCTATACAATTTGTGTGTGTGTGTGTGTGAAAATGTAAAAATCTTAAACTGTCAAAAAAATATGATTTTAGCTTTCCAACAATCCTTAAGACCTGTCACATGCCGTTGAGCTCAAGTATGTCCATTGCAAAGCTTAGCAACAGTAGTTTCATCTCGCCTACAGCCTGTCCCAAGCAAAGCAGCACTAAAAACGGGCACGGGGCCGGCTTTCAAGAGAAACTGATATCTTGTTTGACCCGGATAGGAATTTCTGAAAAAGTAAGGCAGCCACCCAAGTGTGGAATCTTCAAGGTTGCCCTTACGGGCCAAACCATATGCAATCTCATTCCTGCAGACATTCACAGGAGAAATTGATTGATTATATTATTTGAGTTTAGGCTGATTGTAGTTGATAGTAAAATTCTAATATACTGTCATTGCTATTAATGTTGAAACTCCAAACTAGGAGTTTGGGATCCACTTCCATTTAATGGTAATTGAAACTTGTATCTTATTTAGCTAGGTTATATTTACACTGCTGGCCACCGTAAATGCAACACCAAGAAAGACAAGAGATAGCACAACAAAATTTATTTTGTAGACAACATGTTGACCAAGTATCAAATGATTAAATTTATAGACTTCTGTGAAGTGTAGTTCCTGCCAGAATCAGTAGCCAGAGTAGCCGCTATTGTTGGAGATCACCGCTGCCACACGCCTCGGCAATTATTCAAAGAAGCTTTGGATGTGTTGTAATGACTTCATACAGTTCTGGGTTAAAACTATTTATTTCTCAGTAAGAATATTATCAAAATACAAGAAAATATTCTATCACAATTAATTGCTAGGATAGGTAAATAGGGTTCACTCTCGGCAATTCTACACAGAGTATTGGGAGAGTTTGCTGGCTCCAAATCAGCGTTACTTCGCGGACTAAGGTATCACTTTCCTCGATGAGTGGACACAGCCCGTGCTAGATCTCTCCAATATGGATTCCGCGGACTTCGCGGTTTTCTTCGTTTTTCGCGGAAGGGACCTTACCAGGGCTTCCTCAATATTCAGTCTTTTCGCGGGAGGAGCTTCACAACCGCTCTCTCTCAAAACTAACTCCTATCGCTGCGAGGGGCTTTAACCGCACCCTCCAAAATCGCAATCCTCCTCTCTCACTCCCCTTATATATCCACTCTCTCTCATTCCATCCAACTCCTAATCATCCTCTGATGTTTTGTCCTTTTGCCGCTCTTGTCGGACTCAGCTCTCTTTTCTTTTCTTCTTCTGCCGCCTTGTCGGTCTCAACTCCTTTGATCTGTTGTCCCTTTGCCGACCCTGTCGGTCTCGACAAATTCCATCTCTAGCCCCATGGGCGCCAAAGTCCGGGTACACATTGTATGTGTTCAGACGCGCTGTCGTCACCGGATCGGGGATAAACGAAAGCACATTGTTAATGCGTCTCTTTGTGACGCCGAGGACCCAGTTCCAAAATTCCTTCCCAGCAATTAAGGAAACGTCTGAAATGTTGCACGTTTGTCGGAAAGGGCAAGGGGTCCGTAGTAATTAGAGGGAAGTGACCGGCTTCGTCAAAGTGTTCTTGGGGTACAGCAAACCAAGCAGTTTCCACACGTTGCCAAAGTTGATCTGGTGTGGCAGCTGGGGGTGTAATGTAGGTCAATCGTTGAGCAAACATGGACCACATGGTGAAAGATCCGGAGAGCAAGCATGTCAGGGAAGCAATTCAATCTGATGATTGACGAAGAACCTTTGGGTAATGCGTTCGACGTGTGGTCGCACATTATCCAGTTGAAATATGGCTGTGGCCAAGCCCTAAAGGTAAGAAAGGAAAACTGGCTCCAACACCTCGGAGATGTAGCGCTGGCTGTTTAAAGTACCAGCAATGCGTACTAGAGGAGTGCGAGAGTGATATCCAATACCGCTCCATATCGTAATACCCGGTGCAGGACCAGTGTGGCGGTGCACAATGCAGCTGTTCAGCATCCTCACTCCACGTTGTCTCCAGACTCGAATCTGACCATCGTGGTATTTCAGACAGATGCGTGACTCGTCAGTTAAGACAACTTCATTCCATTCTGCCGCCCACATCCTTCTTTCATCGCCCCATTGGCGGCGGAGACGTCTGTGGTTCAGCATCAAGGGTAGACCAAGCAATAGACGTCTTGCGGACAGACCACTCTGTTGTAAACGGCGTCGAATGGTACGCGCAGACACTAAATGATGCGTTACAATGTGATGTGCTGGTCTACGGTTCAATGTGCTGGTCTACGGTTCAATGTGCTGTGCTACGGTTCGTGATGTGACTGAGCGATCCGTCACTGCCATGCACACAATTTGCCGGTCCTCACATGAAGTGGTGCTCTGAGGTGGATGCGATCGACCACGTCGGTCCTTCGTACCCTCCTGCATCCAACGGTCACATATCCGCATTACAGTTGTTTGGTTTCGTCCAACACGACTACCGATTTCTCTGAAAGATAATCCACAATCTCGGTAGGCCACTATCCTTCCTCTGTCGAACTCGGATACTTGATCAAAAGCTGATCGCTGTTTAGTACGAGGCATAACTGATCGCTTTTTGAAAAAACCGCAAGAAAAACGAAATTGCCGAATTTGAAATCGTTGAAATCTCCAAGCCTTAAATAGAGCTTTGAGGTGGCGCCACAGGCGCGCGTGATGTGTGTCTGTGCTGAAATTCTAATCATTTGCACACACATACACATATCTCACCTCTGCTAATGCATGTTGTAAGTTTCATGCTATTTGCATGCTTCCTTCAGGGTGTTGCATTTACGGTGGCCAGCAGTGTACTTATACTTCGTTTCCTCTAGTATGGGCCTTATTTGTCATTTCCTTAAGTTGAATAATGTGAATACATTCTGATGAAATAAAGGTAGTTTTGATTTCTTAGTCAGAGTGGTCAAGGTATCGGATCGTGGCGGCCCTTGTCACGAGTTCGACCCCAGCACCACTAAAGACTTACCGTGTAGGGGAGAGATGCACGTTAAATCTGTCGAGAGCCCAAACGTCCTCCCGTAGGTGTGGTGTGGTAGTTAGGAGACGGGGTGCCAGCTCAGTTGTCTTCCACGTCACTTGACCATGGTTCAGAAATACGTGGTCCGTCTCTAAAAGCTCTCGTGTAGTTGAACAGTGTGATGTTAATATTCACTCATTCACTAATTGATTGATTGAATACTGACGTCGCACTGTTCAGCTACACGAGGGCTTTTGGCGACGGACCACGTAATTTTGAACCATAGTCAAGTGACGTGGACGACACCTGAGTTGGAACCCCCCTCTCCTAACTACCACACCACACCAATGAGAGAACGTTTTAGCTCTCGACAGATTTAGCGTGCATTGCTGCCCTACACGGCGGGTCTTTAGTGGTACTGGGTTCAAACTCGTGACAAGGCAAGCCACGATCCGATACCTATACCACTCGGCTACCGCGGCCACATATAACACTAATACGTGGTGCAGAAAAATGAATATTATGAATGGCTCACAGCTAAAATAAAAAATTTTAGACAAAAATCTACAGCTTACATGTGTATAAAAATCAAAATCTTTGCAATATCTATCACAATATTACTCATAATGCATTGAATAAATAAAAATAACTTATCTTAAAGCTATTGCAGTAAGAAGACACGCTTTTTTATCGTTTGGTTAATATTACTTAATACCAAGATTAACTATTGAATAGCTATTAAAGGATTAACCAGGGAAAAGTAATGTTCTTTTATGTAATGTTTCTCGAACAACATATGATTCAGTTATCTCCTCAAATGCTTGTCTTATTTAACTGGTTAATCATTGTTATATAAGGCATGTGAGAGGTAATGATATACTTCAATTTTTGTTCAAGGGGTATTAATAAATTTTGGAACAAATTTGTATAATAGATGTCTCAAAACTTGTAAACAATGCATATGAAACCAGTATCACGTCCTTTTGAATATCAAAAGAGAAATACCTTCTAATTTTTATTTTTCAATTGCATGAATTTGAATTTAACTTCTCAAGTTTAAATACATCGTAATTGTCCATGCGATTTTTTAATTATTTTGTTTAGTAGTCACTTTAACAAAGAATGGTTGTATAGTAGCTAGATATACACTAGCAATTTAATCTAATTGAAGAAGTAACATTTTGAATATTTTCCTCTTTTCAACTTTCAATCATACATGAGAGAATATCGAGCACGAAAAAAACACTGCAAAATACTCTCTTAATGCTCAGTTTAAGGGATGGGAATGCTATTGAGACTCTTCTAATGACTGCACAGATACGGACTTAGGGAACCACCCTGGGTCATTAACTACAGAGCCCTCAACAATTCTATTGCGTGTTGGAACTGATGCATGTGAATCGATAAAAAATTCTATCTTACGTTACAAAGACTAGGATTCCCATAACAATGCTCACCAAGATTTTCAAAAAAGCGATTCATTCATAATCATTCAATTGATACTGGCGTTCAATTTATGATAGATTATGGTTTAGAGATGATTTGAGAACGTCTGTTGCACAAAAGTATTTTGCATAATATTTTACCGGGAATTAATTTAAAAGACACATTAAAGTATGCTTCAATTGCTGACAAAGTTTAAATAGGAAAAGTATACGAAATTTATCAAAATATAATGGTATTGTATACCCAGAAATTCCAGGACATCTTTCTACTTTGGATTTGGTATCAGAAAGACTCATTTCGCCACGAATACCTTTCAAGCAAATTAGGCGATTGAGACATGTGCTCGGTGAATTTGGAATATTAGGGTAAATAATCAATGTTCCAACGTCGCCAAAGAAGTTTCACTTCTACCGCGTGCAAAGTATAATACATTTTTTTGATAACCTATAAGTTAATAGTGTTAGTTATTGCATTTAAACACAATTTTTACAATTCCAAAAATCTACTGCAATCAATTAAATAATGATTTTTAAACGAACATATCAATGCACAATAATACAAATGTTTTCAACTTCTGTCTACAATTAAATTACTCACAAATGATGATTATATTCATTACGCGTTTCATATCAGAGACTTTTGAAGTTTAAAGCAAATGCTGCTCTGAGAGATTTCATTTTGCGTTAAATTATCGTGTCTCCGAATCTGCATCATTAAGTTGATGTGACTAACGCTATGTATGAATACCAGCTGCCCTGCAATTTTGAGAATAATACATTTAATGCAAGGGAAATACGGTTTATTCAAATCTATTTAGAAGAATATATGTCGGATTTTCCTCTCAGTTCCTGCAGGATGCTGATCAATGTATTTTTACATTATAATAATTATGAATACCGAATATTAAAATTTCTGAATTTTTGTGCTCTATTTTCTTTTATAATTAAAAAAAGCATTATAAAGTAATTAATAAATTAAAGCTTCATTTAAACTTAGTGTAGAGTTATAATAGTTATTTTGCGTGATTTTCACACTCACACACACATAATTGTAGTGGAGACTAGAAACGTGTTAAATACTCCTCAAGGACATTGCAATTTGTATCTATTTGCTCAATTCAAGGACCCATTT
The DNA here is from genome assembly GCA_019973935.1 of Trichonephila clavipes. Taxonomy (NCBI): domain Eukaryota; kingdom Metazoa; phylum Arthropoda; class Arachnida; order Araneae; family Nephilidae; genus Trichonephila; species Trichonephila clavipes. The sequence continues at coordinate 508,917 of BMAU01001370.1, read as the reverse complement.
GAAACATTTTAAAGCGTGTTGGAAAGCTAAAAATCTTATTTTTTGACAATTTGAGATTTTTACATTTTCAAATTGTATAGATTTTAACCTTTTCAACAATACCTTATTTTAACCTATAGGGTAATTAGAAGCCCTTGAAACCTATTTCTAAATAATCATTGAATCTGGGCCACGCCCATTTGAATAGCGAAAAATGTAAACAAAGTATTTCGTTTTTGCTTAAAAGTTGAACGTCTGATATAAACGAAAACATGTATCTTTTATTGTAAATTGAGCCTTTTATTTTTTTATTTCATAGTTGATTAGAAGTCTCACTGTATACATTAAAATCAATTTACCTCAAAATGTAGATTTTGATGTTCAATGTACCTTTTCTGAGTAACTACTATTCGCAAGTATGTAAATTTCTTATGATATATTTATAATGATGGCAATATATACTGAAATGAGCTTTTTGTAAAGACTCGAAAATTTATATTTTACAAATTTTTTTTATGTTAAAAATGGGCCAAATTTTTCTTATGTTTGGTAAATATTTTATAAATTATGAAAAAAATCCAAAATTAGCTAAAAGCTCATTTCAGTATAATGTAAATATAATTGTATGAAACTTGTGTACTTTAATTGTATGAAAAATTTCAAACATGTACATATAACAGATTTTGAAAAAATGTGCATCGAAAACAGCCAATATTGTCTCGGTATAGAGTTTTCTTACTCACCTTAATTCTTCATGATGCAAGTGATATCGTAATTATCTTTATACCCATAAAGCAATGATATCTGGGATAAGCACTGGGCGTATTTAATTAGTACGAAGGTGAAATATAATAAATAAAAAAAAGTGTTCATGTAAAAAAAAATTTGAAAAAAAGTAATAAATAAATCGAAGTAGCATTAAATGTCTTTATTTTGTTGTAGAATTTATTGCTACTGCAGGAAGTTTCTTTTTTGAAAAATTACAGAGAGTAGTATAAAAAGTTTTGCTTCTATTTTTTTTTCTATTTTGTTTTCAGCAACTATTGACATTGTATTGAAATGTTTGAATCTGTGGCATTACATTATGGTACTATGTAGCACTCCGAATCAGTTATATTATAACAAAATAATAATAAATATTTTAAATCACTGAGAGTTGTTTTAAAATACAAAAAAAAATGTTCAATTTTTAAATAATAAATAATGCAGCATAATTCTTCCATCACTGTAATTTTCTCATAGAATCGTTACCATTCTTTCTTCCGTCACAAATAGCTCCTGTCATCCACAATGTTTACTATTTCTGACGGTTGACCTTGTCATTGTATTCTTTGCTTCGATCGGTGAAATTGATCTAAAAGTCGAGAAATACCATTTCGTGATATTATATCGATTTAGCTTCGCTTTTTGCCAATTTCAAATGAATCATATCGAAACATGACGTAGACTAAAAGTCATAGATATTGATTATGTATTTTGTACGACACAACAAATTTGTCAATTAATGTATAAAATTACAGTCGGACCTCTATAATACGACGTCGCTAAATACCGAAAAAAAGTTCGTTATATGGAAAATTCGCTATATATAGAGGTCCATTTTTCAATTTTCTTTATAAACCACATAAAACAAATTTTATATTCATAAACACTATAGATTAAAAAAGTAATTATTCACATCTTTTTGTAAATTAATATACATTTCTTTTATACATCATACTTACCAAAAAAAAAGGAAAGTAAGAAAATCTGCACAAGAAAAGTTTGTTGACGCCTTTATCCGCTTCCTGAAAAATTAGATTTTTCTTTGATGCTCAAGCACTTACAATATGATATTTTCGAGCTACAAGAAACGAAGTTACCAGTATGAATGATTAATACTACAAATGAACAAAGACTAGTACAAGGGCATGAAACTCCATTGAGGTTGAAAGGGGATATCGAAGATTTTTCCAGTGAACTAGGCAATGGGGGTTAAAGATTACACATCTTGAATGAAATGCCCAGAATTCTATTGCTATCGACGAGTTAGGCACCTAATAAAATCAGTTCAAGATTGATGACCACTATAAAATGTGCTAAAAGTGAGAATAACTCACAATGTCTAGAAATACTATAAAAATAGGGAGACAAAAAATTGAATCACACGAGAAAAAGTTCGCTATATAGAAAATGCACTTCGCTATAGGGAGGTTATTTTAGGAAGAAAATCGTGAAATGTTCTTGGGGTTTCAGAAAAAAGTTCACCATACATAAAAATTCGCAATAAATACGTTCGTTATATGGAGGTTAGATTATATTGAAAATAGTTATTATAATTTTCATCAACAAAATTAGTTAATGGTGAATAATGAGTTATAAGACATTAAATATCATAGTCGTGGGCACTATTACATTTTTGTAAAACAAAACATGACGTTCGCATTTTTTTCCTAATTGGAGACAAGGAATTAATTGTTTTCCATCATTCTTGTTTCAATAATCCTCTATGGTAGTTTTTATATTGAACATTTTTTGAACTATCTTAAAGTATCTTATCCGGAAGACATTTTATCTACCAACCAGTATGCTAATCCCTGAATCTGAGAAATTATCTCCTTATACAAGTTTTATATTATTAGGTTTTTAAAATAACTTATATATTACATAACAAAGATAACATACATTCATTTTATTAACCTCGTTTTAAATTTATTAGTAATGTTTAAATAATTGTTTTCTTTATTATTTGCTGGACAAATTTTGTCGCTTCTTTCACAATTTTTACTCGACTTAAGCCATCTATTTTTCTAAAAAATGAAAATAATACTTAACATTTATACAAACATAAGAAATGTTATGCAAATTTTTGTGAAGAACAATTTGAAACCAAATACACATATATGCAGGAATGTAATTGTCTATGTGCGTTGAGGAATTTGTACAATTATTGATAGTCCATTTATCCTGTATTTTATATTCTGGATATTACCAGTGGATTTCGTTTTTTATTGCACTTTGCATATTGACAATATGTAACGTTTTGTTGTGCTTGTAACAAATGCCTTCCGTGTAATTAGTGTATTTACTAATTAGACGAGTTAATAAACTGTTGGTTTAAAAACAAGTGTTGCTTAAATAAATAATAATAATAATAATAAACCTCTCTACTCTAGGCGCTCAAACCATATTTGATTAAAAGTAAACATTTAACGCTGAATTAGTGTATTGTGATGCTCTACACGATGGTTCTCGTTGCAAAGATGACATTTGACTCCATTAAATATGCGTACAAAAATCTATCTGCAGTGATTTTAAAATAGCTACAAAAAAAAAAAACAACAATACAAGAAGAACACAAAGGAAAAAGACAAGAGAAAAAAAGAAAGTAATTAGATTCCCTTGAAGATAATTATTTGTATTTTTTTCATCGCTGTTTTGTTCATTTTGCGCTGTTCTATGCAAAAGCGTATCGTTTGGCTTTCATTTTGTGAAATTTTAAAATTATCTGCCAGACGATATTTTAATGATTTATATTGTGCCAATTATTTAGTTTATTTTTTTAGACAAATAAAACTTGGACTATAGAACAAGAGCTTTGTGTGTCTGCTATTTATCATTGAATATTGGTAATTGTAGAGTTATCATTTAAAACTTATTTTTATTTTGACTAAAAGATTTATTTATATGTTCTGCTTAAGTTTTTATTTAACTTGAAATGGTGTTTAATATTTTAGCGGAAATAACTCTTTTTATGTAGAAGTTGTGAAATAACGATTTCAGTATTGATTAAAGTCGATTAAATTCATTGTTAGAGACTATTTTAATAATTAGCTAAAATAAGGTTAAAGAAAATTGAGCTTTAACTCCAAACTTAATTGGTAAAAATAATAATAAATTTCTACGGTAACAGGTCGTCAAGTAATATTTACCATTGGCAGTTAGTAGTACTAAATTTAACAACTGTGTGACGGGCTCATCGCGCTTTCTATTAATTATCCTCTTGGGTTCTTTGGGGCCGAAAAAGGCAAATTCTTTCCAACCAAATCCAGAGGCGAAGCGTGATTATACAAATTAAGAACTTTTAAATAGCAGAAGTTTAGCTTAAGGTATCCGACTACGTTCGGAACCGTGATTTTGCAAAAGCGCGTAAATGGATAAATTTTCATGATATTTAGTGTCACTTAGATTAGAATACATGTATGCAATTGTTTTAAAGGCATTTTGACAAAAAATTTTATTTAAATACAATATTTTGGCAAAAAATTAACATAAATTTTTTTTTCAAAATGTTCTCCTTTTGTGAAAATTGCTTCTATTATAATAATATTTTGCCTGCATATAGCTCAGACCTCTCTACTGAGGCTCAACTAGAATTTTTAAAATATATAACTTAGAAGTGGGTTTATCCATATTTTACGACAACAGAGGGGAGCAATTTTAAGAAAAAAACGCCGGTAATTATTTCAATGGGTTGTAACTCTGAAAATAATGTGAATTTTTCGAAAATCATAGTTAAGCTTCTGTAAAGAGGTCTGAGCTATATACAGGCAAAATATTATTATAATAGAAACATTTTTCACAAAAGGAGAACATTTTGAAAAAAAGATTATTCTAAGTTAATTTTTTGCCAAAATATTGTATTTAAATAAATATTTTTGTCAAAATGTCCTTAAAACAATTTTATGCATGTAGTCTAATCTAAGTGACCCTAAATATGATGAAAATTATCCATTTATGCGCTTTTTTAAAATCACGGTTCCGATCGTAGTCGGATATCTTTAGCGGGGTGCCTTTTAGGAAGCGATTATGCTAGTCTGAGTTAGCATGTAAGCTGAAGTAAGCCGATATTACAGTGTTCAGCTATCCGTGAGAGTGCGTTCAAGTCAAGGTGGATACCATTCCACGCGAGATAAAGAAACGACATTGAGGATTCGAGTGTGTTGCTGCTACCTAGGATACAAAGATAGGGCCGTTCTATTAAATACCAGGAACTGTGTATAAACAGAGGTTAGGAATAAGCGGTAAAGTTAATTATAGTGGTCAGAATCGCGCTTATTTGTTAATACGTATTGTGTGTTTCTTCACCTCAGATCCTCTAAATTAAAATATGAATATTATCATTGTATAGTGTTTAAGTTAAGATCTTAATAAAGATATATTAAGATTGTGACAACGCCTGGTTCTTTATTCACTTCCCCACTCCTAGGTCACGAGGATAGCTTAGAAGCTATGCATCACCCTCGGGCGAATGCCTTACAACTCTTACTTCAAAATGATTTCGGAATATAATGAAGCTTTTACCGCCTGTATTCTGTTATTATTTAAGATTGTAGATTGATTTTTAAAACACACATTTTCAAAATATTATTAATAATTGGTTTATATAAGACCCTCTAAAAAGCAAATATCGGAAATGCTCTAAAATAAGATTTTCACGAAGTGGCGCGTTCAAGTTAATAATTGAAAATTACTTTTGTTATCGGACTAAAACAAAAATTGGACAGTCCTAGTAATGAAAATGACTTTTTGAAATAATTATTAAATGGAATAATAGTTGGGTGAACGGGAAAAAATCCCACCAAAACAAATTAGAGTGAATGAAACGCAAAGATGAAACCCAAATTAAAATGTTCACAAATGTAATGGTTTCAAAAAATTAAAAAATTTTTTTTTCATAAATTACTTCCTTATCATGTCTAAAATACGGTGGTAAAGGGATTTTTTAAAACTCGAAGTCTTTATAAAGAAGCAGGTGTTAGAAGAGCAGCTCTTTGGAGCGCTAAGTTAAGATTTTCATTGTTTTATTCGGACTTGAAACTTTAAATGCGTTTTTCTCAACTGTGTTTTTCAAATTTTCCTCCATCATATCTCGAGAACAGTTTGATCGAATGACTTCAAATTTATAGAGCAGAATCAACACATATATACTCACCAAATGAACTACGATCATTCTAAAATTCAAAATATTTATATTTTTTATAACAAAAACATATAAAAAACCCCCATGAAATTCGAAATGTTTTCCTCAAAAGCCTACCAAAAATCCAGTTTTTGATATTTTACATTGAGTGTAATTCATTCGGTGCATTTAAGCTTATAGATTAAAATGCCGTTATTTTTTTTATTTCAGATAAGCCAATCAGCGAGAATCATGAAGGAAATGAACGTCCATTTTTTCGAGGCGGGTGTGTTCAGAGCTCTATAACTCACGTTCTATTAGATATTTTTGGCTAAAAATTTATATAACCAATTCTTAAAACATATATAAATAAATGATAAAAAAAAACTTAAAGTTCTATCTTTTTACTGGTCTTCAAATAAATTCCCTAAAAATGCTTAAAAAATAGGTCGTCACATAGATGAGTCCCCTTAAAGAATTTTAAATTAGAAAATATGAGCCAAATCGAAGCTATCATAATGAGGACTGGTAAAAATAAATGTGAAACCTTGAATAAACACACAAGGTTTCATTCATATATTTTATCTTGTAAATACTGATGTTAATCTTTATCTTACTTTATTTAAATATTAGATTCAAAGAGCAGATATTGTCGAAAACTTTTGGAGAGGCTTTCTTCGTTTATCCACAGCCTCAGCATTGAATTCATTTAGTAGCTAGAGAAGAACTTTTACTTGGTTATGATAATGTTAAGACCTGCCTTTTTTCTAAGGGGGTTTAAAATGGCTGAAAAAATTTAAATATTTTTTGCGAACTATAATATAAGATGATGTCACAATGTGAATTGATTTGGAGCACGAATTTAAAAAAAATTACAGAATGAGTACTGTGGGTGGCAATATGAACCTTTAAACAATAATCAGAATTAATAATTTGGAACCAAATTAAATAAAGTGCTCCATCAGATATATGAGACTACTTCCTCGAAGAATAATAAGATAAAAACTCCAATTGAACTTACGTCTGAATTATATGACAGTAAAAAATGTTATGGAGTGAGTATTATAAGTAGCACCATTCGAAAACTGAGATTGGAGGAAATTACAAAAACATATCCATTCAGTTCTACAAAAAATAATGGTGAGAATTACAATCTCTGTGTATATAAAGGATAAAAGGGAATCACACTTACTCACTCATCACGATATCTCCGAAACTATTAGATGTACAGAATTGAAATTCGGTAGGCATATTACTTTAAAGGGGGTAAGGATCCGCTATGGACGGATTTTGCAAAACTCGACTCCAAAGGAGTATTGCGTGTACTTAAGGGGTACTATAGATAAATTTACCCGTTTTTGAATTATTAGACCAACAGACTTGAAATTTGGTAGGCATGTTTCTTTTGTTGAAAAGAGAATCATTTAGAGCGGATTTTACGAAAATCGATTCCTAGGGGGGGGGAAGAGAGAATTGTTCGGGGGCGTATAGATAAAAAAAATTCCGAAGTACTAGAGATAAAGTAATGACATTTGGTATGCATATTTGTTTTGAAAAATTGGAATCCACTAAGAACGATTCTTACAGAAATCGGCAATCGTAAGGGTTTCGGGAAATTTGACAAATTTTTTTTGTTTTTAAGCTATTAGACTCAGCCTTGAAATTTTAGAGCATGTTTACATTGCATGGCAGAAATCCACTGAATACGGATTTTGCGGAAATCCAATTTAAGAGTGGGAGTTACGGAAGCGTAGAAGATAATTCTTCTTCGATTATAGAAACTCACAATTCCTGTTCTTTTTAAATCAAGGTGTGAGAATTATAAGAATGTTTTTCTATAAAATCTAGTGCGTATATAATGGTAGAACTTAGATATAAATAATTTTTTTATATATATAAACAATATATATTCACACATCATGAAATGCTTAGCGAAGCAAAAGGGTAAAAGCTAATGTCAGAATGTCCTTAAAACAATTTTATACATGTATTCTAATCTAAGTGACACAAAATATCATGAAAATTAACCATTCATGCGCTTTTTTAAAATCACGGTTCCGAACGTAGTCGGTTACCGACTTGAATTTTTATATATTTTTCTTATGAATGCAATACATTCAAGCAACAGGATGTCTTATGGTGACAAACCTCGTAATTTTGAACCTCTGTTAAGTGCAAAGAAGTTAATTGAGCACCCGATTCTTCCAGCTGGCACTTAATCCTCCAAACTTTCACACCATACCAATGTGATGACTTTGAGCCTTGATAGATTTAATGTTCTTAAGCTCTTCTACTTGTCGGGTCTTTAGTGACATTAGGACTCATGCGGTTCTCTCACTCCCTCGTATTTGGCGGGAACACATTACTTGTTGATGCACTCCCGACCATCGTCTACACTCCGAATAAAAGTAGGTTATGTTTTTGTTCCTATGTTATTTAGTTTAATAATTTTTAATATTTAAATTCCACATATATAATTCTTTCCTTTCCTCTTGGTACGTAGTATGACAAATTACAGGTGAAGGTTGGCTGGCCGCAAAACAAGTTTAAACCTGCAATCCTGGTTCCTAAGGCCAGGAGTTTGTCATTATACTACTGTGCCTTCTTCCTAATTTTAGTTATCTTAGGTTTATAACTATCTGTTTATTTTTATATTTTCGTTTATATATTTGTGTATATGTATATATATATATTTATATATATGTATATATATATATATTGAATTTTTTATATTGGATTATATATATATATATATATATATATATATATATATATATATATATATATATATATATATATATATATATATATATATATATATAAATAAAGGGTGTTTTTTGAGAGGTATAAAACTTTAAATTGCAATAAAACAACGATGTATTATTCGATTGACATGAATTTTTTTTTTATTCGAAAGATAATCTTGTGGCATTACATTTTAAATATGATTTCTGGCATAGGACTGCCACGGCTGGCTCGTATGTAGTCCATTCTGGACGTCCAATTTTCGATGACTTTTTCCAACATTTGTGGCCGTATATCGGCAATAACACGGCGAATGTTCTCTTCCAAATGGTCAAGCGTTTGTGGCTTATCCGCATAGACCAATGACTTTACATAGCACCACAGAAAATAGGCTAGCGGTGTAAAATCACAAGATCTTGGAGGCCAATTCACAGGTCCAAAACGTGAAATTAGGTAGTCACCAAACGTGTCTTTCAATAAATCAATTGTGGCACGAGCTGTGTGACATGTTGCGCCGTCTTGTTGCAACCACAGCTCCTGGACATCATGAGTGTTCAATTCAGGAATGAAAAAGTTAGTAATCATGGCTCTATACCGATCACCATTGACTGTAACGTTGTAGCCTTCATCATTTTTGAAGAAGGATTCCACCAGCCCATAAAGCGCACCAAACAGTCAGTTTTTCTGGATGTAACGGTGTTTCGACATACACTTGTGGATTAGCTTCACTCCAAATTCGGCAGTGTTGTTTGTTGACGTAGCCATTCAACCAGAAGTGCGCTTCATCGCTAAACAAAATTCGCTTTTGAAAATCGACCATTATTTTCGAAATAAAATTGCACAATTTGAAAACGTTGTTCAGGCGTGAGTCTATTCATGATGAATTGCCAAACCAAACTGAGAATAAATCACTTGACAGCTGTTAAATCTGTCGCCATCTTGGAAAGGAATGCCAACTTAAACTTCTATACCTGAAAAAAAACACTCTTTACATACATACTAAGAGTTTAATACTTTAAATACCTTTTACAGGTTTCAGATATTTTAACATAGTTCATTCGTAGATATTATTAGTGTATGAGAGTTCAATATTGAATACCATAAATGTATTTAGTATTGAATTCTGCCACCCATCCGTTATAATGGTTAGTGACGCTGAAGGCGGTGACGTAGGGCCTGTGTTTGAATCCCAGAGAAAGGATGTTTGTAAATGTATAGTGCCTTCGCGGTGTGGGGGTACTCCAAATAACCTTCGAGCCGCAAGTCCTCTCGTGAAATTGGTGGATAGGAATGAGAGATGGGAGGCCCCTGACCATCCGCAGAATGTTCTCTCTCTTAAAATTGGGGTGGAACCGAACAAGATCGAACTGTCACGCCATGCGTAAAAATGTGGCCCTTCACCACGATGAATTTCGTGGATCTTGATATGATGTTATTTTAGATCTGGTGGCAAAAGTCACAGCAACATCTGTATTGAATTCTTAAACACAGAACCAAAAAATGTATGCCAGCAAAATATTACTTTTTTCCATATCTTTAGTAAAATAATTCTATTAAAATTCTCTACTCAGTATTTTGATCCTTTAAAAAATAAAAGTGCTGATATATATATATCTCTATCTATCTATATATATGTACTTATAATATTGCCTAAGTGAAAAGCATGTCCTATAACGTTCTGTGTCTTATTTTCTATGCACTTAAAATAGATCAAAGTATAGAAATAACTATAATTTAGGTAGCAATATATAAATAGCAAATTTATTTCATCTTTTAAGGTAATATATACCAAATTTAGTACAATTACAGATTGGCTAAAGTTTAAATATACCAGAGTTCTGTTAAAGCACACAGGTTACGATTTAGCGTTTATTAATAACCATTCAGAATAGAATGCTTTTAATAAATCAATAATAAATTGATTCTGCACCTAACATCCTTTTTAATAATTAAGAAAGCTCATGATAAATGGATGGTAAAAATAACTAAGTTAGGAAACGCCCTGGCTGAATCGATATTTTACAAGACCTGGAATTGAATACTATTTCCTAATTAGCAGATAACATCGATTATTATTGATCGTATAGAAAAATTTAACCATATCATCCAAATAAACCACTACAGTACCCATTAAGTATTTTTCTGCTTAGAAAATTGCTTGAAAGTGCTAAATATGAATGAGAAAAATAAAGTTTGGTTCTATAAATGGTTTTTAAATAAAATATAATAGTTTATTTTCAAGTATGAGAAAATACATTGTTTTGATAGCTTATCACTTGAGTATAAAATAAATATAAGCACATAAACATGTAGTATTTTTCAATTTCTACTATGATGGATGTGCTCTCATATCAATCAGAGTTCAAGAGTTAGAATGAGGATCAGCCATGATCGAAATAATATAATTTATTAACAAGTCTCAAGAACCAAGGTTAGGAAATGCACCTATAAATGAGTATTGGAGCAAAAGCGAGGTAGACGAGATAATTAATATTTAATTATGAATTGAATCACTTACTCTTGGAACGTTCTGGAAATTCACGTTCCAAATAATCGAAATTCCGTTCAAAACCAATCTATTTTAAGACGACACTATTATAATTTAAATATCTAATTGACCTAATCATCAATTATAAATTTTAAATATTAAACAATTAATCACTAGTGACTCTCGAATAGCTTTCTAGCTTTTACGTTAATCCCTAACTTCTCTCTTTATCAAACCTAAAAGTTAATGCTTAAATATAAACCTTGATTTACATTAATCGCAACTTCTACTTCGGGAGAAACTCTTCAATAGATGATGATTTCCCCAAGTGGATTAGTCGGAGGTTTACGAATAGATATTAAAATTAGACTATTAGTTCCCACTCTCCCTATAGATATGTAATATTAGCCGGAGGGGGATTGTTGATATATTGCTCCAGGAAACATCTTCAGAATTAATGTTCATCTTTTATTCACACACACATAACGTAAATGGACACCCACATTTGTATTTCACAGTTATTCGATACGAACATGTAAACAGACACAAGCGACTTAAAGAAAACAAGAAGCGACTGTTGCATGGTGAAGACAAACAAAGAGCGAGAGGAATAGGCGTTCCTTTTTAGGCATCAGGACTGTAAAACAGTCCTCAATCCCATATCGTGAGAGTCTATGATGCTGGGCATGGCGAAAGTGGTGTTTTCCATTCTGCTGAGTGGCATGATGGCGATTGGTTGAACGATGGAATACGGGAGGCGGGGCTATGGTGCTTAATCTGGGTGGAAAAAATTTTGAGTTTTTTGGCTTGGCTGAGAGCTTAGAGGCTGCTCTCTGATTGGATTCTGGGTTAGAATGAGAGGAACAAACACTTCTCCCTTTTTTATACTAGGTGGTGAAGGTCGTGTGACTGTTTCTAACAAAAGCTATGATTGGTCAGAAACTACCACCTGATAATTTCTGACACGATCTTACCGTTCGATTACAATTAAAATCCCGATTATGGGGTCCTGAAGTAATGGACCAAATAATTAAAAAGTTACTAAATATGATATTAAAATGAGAATTACCACACACACACACACACATTATTCAGATTTTCAATCGTTAGTAAAATACTTCTTATTTATCGACTCAAGTTAAGTTCAAATACGTTCTTTTAAACTTGTAGTGAATGACGCTCGAGGGAAAGTCAATTTTTTTCAAATATTAATTCATAAGTGTTATTTTTTAATTTTAAATTTATTCTGCGTTATTTCTGACGAAGTTGCAACTAGTTTCAACAGATGGCGCCGCCAAAGTAGGAATTGAACACGTAATTTTGAACCCCTGAAAAATGAGGAAGAATATTCTTACAATTCTTCCATTCTTTATGAAGACTGAAATCCAGCCCCATTTAATTAGAGCTATTTATTATTGTTGTTATATATAGGGAGGGGAACTTTATTGGAAACTAAGGTTTGGAACGAGTATCAGACTTTTAACAGGAAGATTCCTTTAAAGTAGGGGTCTTCAAACCGCGGGCCACAAATGGCCCGCTGAAGGCATTTTAGTTGCCCTTTATTTCATTCAGAGGCAATTTCAGGAAAAATTGCCTCGTCTGCTTTTTGAAGTAAATAACTCCATTTTTTCTCTTATTTTTTATATTTAAAACTTTTTATTGATATCCTTGATATCCATAAAGGTTGACAAATTTTTCTAAAATTTCATTGCCTTTTAAATAATTTTAAACATAATTTGACTATACATAAGATCTCAGAAGTTTTCAGAAGAAAAGTTGGATATTTATCTTTAACACGCAAAATATTTTAATTCGACTACCATTTAACGTTTTTGAAACCGATATATATGTACACACACACAAATTTCTAACACCATCTCTTCCTTCAGAATTAGTTGTATTCTTGTAAAACAGCCACATCCCTTGCTTATTGAAATATCCTGACTACTTAATCTTTTTTATAATCGTGTGACCTGCGGATCATTGTGGATGTATTGATATGGCCCTTGAGCATTAAAGGTTGAAGACCCTTACTTTAAAGTAACGCTTTTCAATCAGGATCCACTCAAGGTTTGAGGTGTCCAAGAGAAAAAAAATTATATTTAGGGGATCCATAGTATGAATTACAAGAAGAAATATTATCAATCAAATAATCTAATAACAGCAATTATACTATAAGTTACTATCATAGACCATTCCAGAAGTTTGTGGTTAGAAAGTACACGTATTTTATGGATCCTTTTTCAGTTAACGACGGAAGTCAATTCATACAAAATTTTTGATGGAAAAAATATTTTGTTAGCATCGACTAATTTAAAAAAATAAGTAAAAGGTAGTTATTTTATTCTATAGTGAGAAGTAAATATCGTTATTGGGAAATTTATTATTTGAATGTTATTATTCTATTGAACTATTTTTTCTAAAGAACCTCTTTAAGGTATCCGACTACGTTCGGAACTGTGATTTTTCAAAAGTGCATAAATGGATTAATTTTCATGATATTTAGTGTCACTTAGATTAGAATACATGCATAAAATTGTTTTAAGGACATTTTGACAAAAAAAATTGATTTAAATACAGTATTTTGACAAAAAATTAAACTTAAAATAATTTTTTTCCAAATGTTCTCCTTTTGTGAAAAATGGTTCTATTATAATAATATTTTGCCTGTCTATAGCTCAGACCTCTCTACAGAGGCTCAAATAGAATTTTTAAAATATATAACTTAGAAGTGGGTTTATTCATATTTGACAACAGAGGGGAGCAATTTTAAGAAAAAACGCCACTAATTATTTCAATTGGTGGTAACTCTGAAAATAATGTGAATTTTTCAAAAATTTTAGTTGAGCCTCTGTAGAGAGGTCTGAGCTATATACAGGCAAAATATTATTATAATCGAACCATTTTTCACAAAAGGAGAACATTTGGAAAAAAATTATTCTAAGTTACTTTTTTGCTAAAATATTATATTTAAATAAAATGTTTTTGTCAAAATGTCCTTAAAACAATTTTATGCATGTATTCGAACCTGAGTGACACTAAATATCATGAAAATTATTCATTTATGCGCTTTTTTAAAATCACGATTCCGAACGTAGTTGGATACCTTAAAGCTTCTAAAATGAGTAGTGGAACAGCTATGAATCATCCATGTCAAATAAAATAAAACACATTAATTTCCTATAAATTAAAGTTATCCGTTTAATATTCTGGAAGTATTTCATTTAAGAATATTTACACATGTGCATATGGACGTCCACATAGTTAATATATTGAATCAGCGGGTCTACAGAAAATTAGGTTGGGAACCTTTGATATGACCAATCGGAAGAAACACTCAGAAGCTCAATTATGACTAGTTGAAGTCATTGTCATTTATCAGATAATAATTTTTTTTGATAGATTATTTACTTAGGTTCATAGATCTCTTCTTTTATTAATTGTATTTCTTGTCCGCATTTCCTTATTTTTATAGCTGAATTTAGCTAGGTGAAAAATCTATGTTATATCAGACATTAAAAAGAAATTTTTGACCATCCATTTATGGGACAGCACTTTCCCTCAGCGATTTCATTCAAACATCTTCTCAGTTTTGAAACTTTAATCATAAGATATTTTGTAATCTACGAAATTCATGAAATGCAAACAAGAGGGATGATATTTTCTATTCTTGTTCGATCCTTTGTAGAGGACCCTGAACATTTCATATAAGATGATCTGATCCTAATGCGGTGAAATTGTGGCTAAATTGACTAAAAGCATTTTCCTTCAAATATTGAGTGGCTACCATAGCCTAGTGGTCAAAGTAAATGACTCATGGCCGGCGTATCCTGAGTTTGTGTCTAGTATACTGATGACCTGTCGTGTAGGGAGGCGATGCACGTTACACATCTGTTGAAGCTCAAACGTCCTCCCGTTGGTGTGGTGGGGAAGTTAGGAGAGGGGGTACTAAATCGGGTGTCGTCCTCGTTGCTTGATCATGGTTCAAAATTCCGAGGTCCGTCGCGAAAAGCCCTCGAGTAGCTAAATAGTGAAACGTTAATACTCCCTCACTCTCTCACCCTTTAAATATTGATTGTTCTGAAATGGCGATTAAGATATCTGAATGGCTGAAAAAAATGGCATTCGCGTAGATCTTGTACTGTCATGATTAAATTTTGGTAAAGCAAATAGTGTCCAACATGTAAAGTGTAGTACCTAGGCACCCGTGTGTACTTACATTTAATAAATATTTTAAAACTTTAAAGCTTCTTTTTAACTAAGTTATAAATAACTTGTAAGCAAATTGCTGAAAATATGTAAATAAGAATTACTAAAAATGTATTGTAATTCACGGGATGAATACATATGTGTTGAGATATAAGTCCAGATAAAATTTCCCGTCGAAAATAACGTTTGTGTTTGTAGAAGAAGCATTCATTTAAATTAATTTATTAATATTTATTGATTATGTTTTACTTTTTAATATAGACCCCGAATGAATACATGTTACTTTAACAGAATTTTAATACTGTTGCTAAAAATATGCTGCTTTTAATATCATGTATTATCATTTTCCTATTAAATCGATAACATTATATGACTTTTTCATATGGTTATTCGGTATATTTTAGTAATGATCGAAAAAACCCATCTCATTGATATAGTGATTTTGGAGCATAAAATAAAAAGTATGAATTTAAATTCACCATTTTAAAATTTTACAAAGTCTGAAATTCGAAGTGTTACTTTATAAGAAATTATTTAAAAAGGGCGTAATCCCTCCGATTATCTACAAAAATCCATCGTCGCATTAAGCAATCGCAATATTGTTTTGAACATTTTTTTTTAAATAATCTACAAGAGTCTAAAAAAGTACTTTTTTAACTTTTATATTATATTCAGCAATTGTCATCTATGTGATGGGATTCCTTTTACTACGCTTTTGGAAGAAAGAGGATGTGAATTAAAATGTGACTATATGTTATATAAACTTGAAAATTAATACCATTTACAAATTACATAACTGTTTTAAAGTTTATAGCTAATAACGATATTTCCACAGAAAATTCTCCAATATGCTCCTTTAAATCGTACAATATCCATAATCAAAGACTGAGTTCATATGATATTTATACCTTGTAGTATTCTTCATTACTAAGTAATGACGGTTAAAATATCCTTTAATTTTATGCAATTGTACAAAATCCATTTAAGCCTTTGTAACAATTTATTTTATCACAGTCAAAACTAATGACATTAAAATTGTCTAATAAGTTTAAAAATTAGTTACAATGTGAACTATACATACTTCTGTGAAATAAATTAGACTTTAAGCATAATGACAGTTACTTTAATAACTGGGCTAATTTTTAAGAGTGTGATGAAGTAAAGGATGAAGAAGTGTACGAAGTATTAGTTTAAAAAAAGTTTTATCAAACACATTTTTTACATTTTTACCGAAATAAGGCAGCGAATGTTGATATATTTATTATGAAAATTATTGACTAAATACTAGTAATTAATATGACCGTCATTTAGTTTTTATAGCGAGTTGAAAAAAAATCAGTTTCTAGTAAGCTGTGCACTTACAAGTTTAACATTTACTTTAGTTTTGATATCCAAACTGCAACGTTTCTCGAAAAATATTAAATAATTGTAAGAAATGTAATAAATAATAATTTCAAAGATAGGTAGAGTGGAAAATACAGGTAAGTTTAATGAATAGTAAGCATTTGTGTGGTGTAATCTCGTTATATATGTTTTAAATATTTCAAAAATACTACAAAAACTGCTTATTTTCTGTTTCAAGTTAATATATTTTTAATGTAATAATTTGATACTTTTACTTGATATAGAGAAAAATATCTTTCAAAAGACAAAAAAGGTATTGTTGAAGATAGGATAACTGTAAAAAAAATCTGCTTTTTGACATTTTCATTTCTACAGCCTGTGTAGTTTTACTAAAAGGCTTATTGAAATTGTACTTTGTCAATTATACTTAAAGTACAATTTTAATTAATACTTCAAAGAGTGAGTGAGTGAATATTAACGTTTCACTGTTCAGCTACACGAGGGCTTTTGGCGACGGACCTCGTAATTTTGAGCCATGGTCAAGTGAAGAGGACGATAACTGTGAGCTGGCACCCCGTCTTCTAACTCCCACACCACACAAACTGGAGGAAGTTTGAGCTCTCGACAGATTTAACGTACATCGCTCCCCTACATGGCTGGTCTTTAGTGGTACTGGGCTCGAGCTCATGACATGCCTGCCAATATCCGATACCTTGACCACTGGGCTATCGCAGCACCAATACTTCAAAGAGATACAGATATGAATATATTTGCATACAAGAAAGAAAAACAAAAGTAATATGATACGGCAGTGACTTAAACATCATTAAATGAGAGAGAAAGAAGTATAAGATGAAATAGAAAATAAAACATTTCAGAATAATTCTTGGCAGTTTGTACGAACGCATTCTATATTATTTATTGCAAAGCAGGGCATCCATTTTGAGTTGATTTGATATGTTTATGAACAAAACAGAAACAAGGCGTTCAAAAATTCTATAAAATATTGAGAAACAATTTTTCAAATATTTCTTGTCTCTCTCGTATCTCACAACCCAATAGGCTTAAATTTTTGGATGTCTAAAGCTGTATTGTATCCCTTTTTTAAGAAATGACAGATTCCGAAGAAATATATTGCGTTGCAAACTTTTGTCCCTGACACGGGAAGACAAATATTTCGAACCAAACTAAATTCATTTCAAAACACGGAGACGAGGAAAGCACAGGATATCCAATTTTAAAGAAATACTTTTCTTCTGTTGGATCCATCATTTTGACCGTTGCATGGGAGATTCGATGCATTCATTCAAATTTGGGTCTCGTGTTTCCATGCATCAATTTTTGTCACATCTTAACGATGTCTTAGATTTATATCATTTCTTGCAATTCTATTCTTTTCTTTGACGTTTTCGGTCCTGAAAAAATTATTCCGACTTGAAGCTTCAGAATTTATGACAGCTCGAAACGCATACGAACACTTCTTCTAATCCTTAGTGTTATAAACCTTTTTTCAATAACTGATTTCATCTTTAATATGGTACCAATACGGAATTCCAGAATGTTTATTTGCGACATAAATGTGTACATGGTTCTCAATTAAAAAAAGGTTTGCTTAAAATGTGCTAATTACGGCAAGTGTGCAGATATTTTTGGCAGCCGATTAAATAAAATCACGAGTTTCGCTACAATATTTCACGTGTTTGAGTCCTGATTCGATTAAAAGTTCATTTTATGAACATTTTAACCCTCTATCTACGGATGGTACTTATATAAGTACCACTCCCTTTAAAATTACGTAGAATAACCATTTTCACGAATACTCTGACGATACTTACCTGTAATATTCTTTTAAATCCACTCTTTGTAAATATACTGCAGTATGGGTTCTTTGATGAGTATTTCAGCGGGGAAGGCGAATAGCTTTATAGCAGAAATTGCGTTTTCAGCTGGTGGCGTGTTCAGTGATTTGCGAAGAATGCCATTTTTGTTCCAAAAAAAATAGTTAATGTCAAAAGGAAAGTGTCTTATTTTTTTGTATATTAATGAAGACCTTAGAAAACGATTTGACTATTTATTTTAAGTGAACAGTGTATATAATTAATTTTACAGTTGAATATCTTTAATTAATTAGCTCTAACGGATTAAATTTCCCGAAGATGAGTATTTCGCTGATGTCTATTCCTTAATTTTCAATGTAGTGATTCAAAGAAAAATATTGCATGAAAAAAACTGCAGTAAATCATAATGCGGTAGATAAAGGGTTATGGGAAATTTCTGTGTATTTAAAGGAATTCGCGGCCACAAGGTCTTTGTACGAAGTCACACATAGCTCAGAGGAAAAAGATGTTTTTATCGACACTGAAAACCCCCAGTTTTTTATGTTTCCAAAATTATAAGTTAAACACACAAAAGAGTAATTTTTTTCATTATATCAAAATTTAGGAAGTTCATAAATCATGTTATTCACTGTTCAAGAAAATAAAAGTTCAATTTCCGTTTAAAATTAACAAAATTTATTCTCATAACTAAGCTAAGAGGCTAAAATTATTCTAAAGTTACGCGTTTGAAGTCCTTTTAATATAAAATACTTAACATAAATTACGGTTCAGGGACGTATGTTCAGAATTCGATATAAAGTATAAGAATTGTGGCGAAATATTACAAAAACAATATTCGCACTACGGAAAAGGATAAAACTACTCAACTTTTGATGTAACGTTTATTGTGTTCTGTTTACATTTTCCCCGGCAGCTAGTCAGGCATTGATGTTCACTCTCTATGTATGCATTACATCTGTTTACCAAAATTCATTTAACCTTTAATATCATTGTAAATAAAATCATTTCCTTCAGAGTCATATTCGTGAGAAATTCGAAAAGGTATGTCTAATTTTTTGAAAACTTGTTTAAAGATTAAACTCGCCATATATTAAACTACAATTTACTTATTTGTATTTCCCTCACTGTGTATAAATTTGAACGCTTTTCATGAGGAAGCAGTTCTAAATTCCTATCTGAATGACTCTTGGCTTGCAACTGAGTGGGCTCATGTTCGAATCCCGAATAAGGTATGGACGTATCTATGGGAAAAGAAGTCGGACTTTCACCTGGAATGGATTTCCGTCTCGAATGGAAAACAGCGTAATCTCTTTTGTTATATGCTGGGATCATTGTTTGTAATTAGGGATTGCAATATCGGACCAAAAGTTTAATACCGGTATACGGTATTTTTTTAGGTCTTAATACCGGGATACCGGTTTTAATACCGGTAGTAGAAATTTTAGAAAAAGAAAGAAAACACATCTTTCTTTTATTTGCCAATTTTATTGGGCAGTGTAAATATCACAAAAATAATTTGTAACTTATAAATTATAACGGTATCCACAAAAAGTAAAAAGGACCAATCTTATTTATTTAAATCACAAAAAAGTGTAAATTATCACTATTCAGTCTGTGGTACTATTACAAATTTTTAAAATGTGGTCTTAAAAACATAATGCATCAATTGTTCTGTCATTAAGCCTGGAACATAACATTATGCAAAAATTACTAGTTGTAGAAAACGCTTTTTCGGCATCTACGCTTGTTGCGTGATATAAAGGGTGTTTTTTTGAGAGGTATAGAACTTTAAATTGCAATAAAACAACGATGTATTATTCGATTGACATGAATTTTTTTTTATTCGAAAGATAATCTTGTGGCATTACATTCTAAATATGATTTCTGGCATAGGACTGCCACGGCTGGCTCGGATGTAGTCCAATCTGGACGTCCAATTTTCGATGACTTTTTCCAACATTTGTGGCCGTATATCGGCAATAACACGGCGAATGTTGTCTTCCAAATGGTCAAGCGTTTGTGGCTTATCCGCATAGACCAATGACTTTACATAGCCCCACAGAAAATAGTCTAGCGGTGTTAAATCACAAGATCTTGGAGGCCAATTCACAGGTCCAAAACGTGAAATTAGGCGGTCACCAAACGTGTCTTTCAATAAATCGATTGTGGCACGAGCGTTGTGACATGTTGCGCCGTCTTGTTGGAACCACAGCTCCTGTACATCATGATTGTTCAATTCAGGAATGAAAAAGTTAGTAATCATGGCTCTATACCGATCACCATTGACTTTAACGTTGTGGCCTTCATCGTTTTTGAAGAAGGATTCCACCAGCCCATAAAGCGCACCAAACAGTCAGTTTTTCTGGATGTAACGGTGTTTCGACATACACTTGTGGATTAGCTTCACTCCAAATGCGGCAGTTTTGTTTGTTGACGTAGCCATTCATCCAGAAGTGCACTTCATCGCTAAACAAAATTCGCTTATGAAAATCGACCATTATTTTCGAGATAAAATTGCAGAATTTGAAAGCGTTTTTCAGGCGTGAGTCTATTCATGATGAATTGCCAAACCAAACTGAGAATAAATCACTTGACTGCTGTTAAATCGGTCGCCATCTTGGAAAGTAATGCCAACTTAAACTTCTATACCTGGAAAAAAACACTCTGTACTTTTAAAATGCGTGATATTCGCATATAAATGAAAACAAACCGAAGTATTATCAATTGATTCTTTGTGTTCTTTAAAGTTATTCTTATACATTATTATTTATGAGTATAAATGTATAATGAATCTGAAAAATATTTTGAACTTTAAGTATGATATGCAAATACAAATGTGAATAGCAAACGCACCAATTTTAAAAATATTGAAATATTACTCACTTCCTTCACAACTACAACTTCATTGTCACAGATACGAATATGAGACAACGGATTTTACACGTGTGCAGTATCGTCCTGAGCTGTAATTCGATAGTTTTGGCCTGCCTCTTTGGATGATTCACATATTTTATCACTTCTCTTGGATGTACGACGCAACTTTATATTCACAGTCTAATTAATTTCATCCGTTAGGGATACATGAAAACAAAAACGTATAATATTTTGCTATGTTGGCGATCTCTGAACATACAGAGGAGACAATTTAAAAAATTTTTAGTAAATACCGAAAAACCGGTATTTAAACTTGTGAATACCGGCATTACAAAATTGCTCAAATGGCTCAAAATACCGGTATTCGGTATCCCGGTATTGCACTTCGTATTTATATATCTATATTTATGTACAATCTATATTTTTCTGTGATTGTATTGTATATTTCTGTTCATCTATCTTTCATGTGTATCCCAGGATGAAACACGCAACAACAGCAACAACCTGAAAATTCCTCAGCACAACTTAATTTAATCTTTATATAGATTAAATTAATTCAAAAATAAAAACTACTGAAGTACTTAGAAACTATTCTTAATTACAGATAAATTCCGCTTTACTAATAATTCCGTCATCATCTTCGTTCATTGGAGATACATTATCACAGATCGTTTTTCATTGTGTCATTAGTACGGAATTGATTGTCCCAAGAGTAAAATTATTTTTATTTTTAGTAATTTATTGTGTCTTGAAAACTCCACCCAGCTCTATAAAGGGTGACATTGTTTAACGGCAAAACTTTAATTTATTAGTGTTGACAACCACGCCCGAGTGGATGTCAATTGCTTAAGTATAATGATCGAAAGATCAATAGATAATTTTTTTTAAAGCATGGTACTCTCCTTGATATGAATGAGCTAAATTTAGCAACAGCCCTGATAAAATCTTTTACATTTTATTTCATTCTTTTTTTTGATATTTTAACCAGTAAATTTTTAGAAAGTATCTTAGAAAACTTTTATGGAATTATCGATGAGGTTGGTTAATTTTAGAAAAGTCTTATTCAAGTCATTTTTAAGGTATCTGACTACATTCTCGGAAACTTGAGTTTTTAAAAGCGTATAAATGAATAGTTTTTTTTTGTTGAGATGTTTAGTGTCACTTGAATTAAATTGCACACATAAAGTTGTTTTAAGGATATTATTACAATAAGAAAGTTTAAATTAAATTTTTGGGTAATAAAGAAGAAGTGACACACATATATTTAAACCATTCTTCTTTTATGTGGAAAATATTTCAATAATAATACTATTTTGCCAATATATGTAGCTACGACTTCTATACGGAGCCTGAACTAGGAATTTTGAAATATATAATTCAGAGATTTAGATTACTAATTCATATTTTACTATGTCAGAGTAGAGAGATTTTTATAAAAAAAAACACCGACTATTATTTCAATTAATCGTTTCTCTGAAAATAACGTGAATTTTCAAAAATCCTAGCTCGAACTTCGAGTAGTATGCAAGAAAATATTATTAATATAGAAGCTTTTTCCACAAAAGGAGAATGTTTTGAAGCTAAGTTATTTTTATTTCATTTTTTTTTGCCGAAAAATTACATTTAAACAATTTTTTAGGGTTATAATATTCTTAAAACAATTTTATATGTATATTCTAATTCAGATGACACGAAATAATTTTTTTTATTTCTAATGAGGCTGCGGATTGGTGTTTTACCATTGCAGACCTAGTGCATTTCCCGGGGGTTGGTATCTCTTTTTAGCGCGGCACCATATAGGTAGATACCAAATGCCGCAGGTAATTTTAACGCCCAGTTTCCTCCCCAGAGAGAGGTACCTCAACTCTGGCGATACGAAATCGTACTTTGGAGTTTAATTTTATCGAGAGCACCCGCGAACGAAATAGACACTCAAGGGATCTTTTACATGCCATATAATCATACGACATGATCGCTGTCGATTTTCTGCATCATAAAAATCCACCGATTTGGGCCGGGATCGAACCCGGAACCTTAGGTGTACAATGCCAGCAACAAACCAGCTACGCCACTCAGCCGGCTATTACACTAAATATTGATTGATTGATTTGTGCAAAATCACGGTTCTAAATGTAGTCAGTAACCAAGCAATATTTATTAAAAATTCTGATTTGTATCTCTAGCGTACTTTATTTTTATATTCTATTTATTTTACACAATTTATATAAAATAAAATCTCAGTCTGTAAAATATAAAAAAAGGAAGGGGAGGTTATAAACCCAAAATATCTGCATGAAATATTTGTGGATTCATAAATCAAAAGTAAATATTTAAGTATTGAAACATTTGTCCTTATTACATTTTTACCTTCCCTTTTAAGTAAACCGTATAACTCTTGCTTCTGTTCATGCAGCTATCTTTTGAAATAAAGTAATTCTAAACTCTATCCATAGTTCTTGTTCCCTTAAAATATCATGAAAACATACACCACATTACTTTATATTTATAATTTTGCATTGCGAAAGGTAGAGAAAGAGGCCGAGAGAGAAAGTGAGAGTTATATAACACTGAGTGGAATGTAAATATAATCGAAAATAGAATCATATTCAGATTTATTTATCAGAATGAAAAAAATTTAAAACCCAACAATGACATTGCCTTTATAATTACACGATGCAGCATAATATTAGTCAAGATTCTTTAAGTCACCATTTTATGTTGGCCGGATAGGACAATATTATTCTTACAATATTTATTTAACTATATGTATAACCCCTTGATAAAACTCATCGCAAATATTTCCTTGTCGAACATACAGTTCCCCTTTTTCCAATTCTGTTTTCTGTTTACTTTAGAGAAACACAAAAAAGACGCACGCATATTTCTAAAAGAAATTAAGCTGCAAAAGCTTCATTTATTTCTTTACGCCCCTACGACCATTTATTTTCGCACCTTTTGTTATTCTACTTTATATTCTGCGATAATGCGGTAAGAAAAAAAAGATTCTTGCTCTCGCCGGAGACGGTATTTCTAGTTAAATTGCTCTAGATTTTATCTTAAACAAATCGATTACAGTACAATATGATATGCGCTACAATATCGATTGTCTATAGGTGTCACGACTTTCAAATTTTGCAATACGATGACGAATGAACGGTGAAGTTTGAATTGAACGGATTCCCTGTAGGACCTGAAACCTACTTTGAAAGCAGATTCGATATTTATATTAGTTTGAATATAGAAATATAATTTGTATTCTTATTTATTTTTTTTTGAAGATAACAATTCTGTTTTTAGTCAGGGGTATGAAGGAATTTACATTATTGAGAAAATATAAAAATAAAAACAAACTTTAGCAGATCAAAGATAAAGTCATGAAAAAGGAAAAAAAATATATATATATATATATATATATATATATATATAGTTTTTATTAAAAAAAGTAAAAACTATATTCCACTTTCTTTTTCATTTCCATTTCAAGTTGCGGGTTGTTCAACCTCAGTCCAAGTCGGTGGATTTTCATGATGCAAAAAATTGACCGCAGCCATGTCGCTTGATTATGCGGCGTGCAAAAGATCCCTTGAGCGCCTGATTGGCTTGGGAACTATCGGCAAAATTAAAGCCTTAAGTATGGTTTCGCATCGCCAGAGCTCAGGTGCCTCCTCTGGGGAGCAAACTGGATGTCAAAATTACCTGCGGCGATTGGTATCTGCCTATATGATGCTATATTATAAAAGAAATACCATCTCCCGGGGAATGTACTAGGCCTGAAATGGTAAAACACCAATCCGCAGCCACATTAGAAATAAAAAAACTCTTTTTAGTGATTGTGATGAGCACATATTCATTTTTAAGTATTTAAAATATAAAATGTGTAATGATGGAAATATTTCAGCAATTGTTTAATCGCCTTATATGATGATTGTTCAAAGTAAAACATTGAATTGGTAATGTACATTACATTTCATAATGCATTTCTTTTAAAGTTAGGAATTATTAAATGGGCATAACGTATTAATTAAATGTAATGCTTAGGCTATTTATTAGCCGAGAATCTAGTAATTTTGAACGCAGTTAAGAGGCGAGAATGACTCCTGAGCTAACATTTCACTCTCCAAACTTTCACGACCCACGAAAGTGCGAATTTTGAGATTCAGCAGATTTAAATTACATCAAATCATTTAAATGGCAGCACTACTGAATTAGGACTCTAATACAAAGTAATAATGTTGTAAGCAGATTACATTGTACATGGAATTGTTTAAATTATAAATTAAGGAATGTATTAACTGGATGTAGACAACAGAAGAGTTTAATTTTGGAGCAGAATTTTTTTTATCGAAAATACTGCTGCTTTTTTTCTATGTCTTCAGAAACAAACTACAGCACATTCCCCATATAGAGTAATTAATAGCCTAGTTACAGATGGTATTCAATTTTAAATAAATGTTCTTAAAAGTAGTTATGTGGCAATACTGAGAGAAGGATATCCTCTAAAGGGACGTAAGCATACACAGAATGTATTGCTAAAATATATTTTACCAGCTATCTTTGATTAGCAACGAAATTAATTGAAACTGGACTACTTTTTAGTCATTTTAATAATTCTCTCTGATTACAGGAATTTTTCCCATTTTTTTTAAAATTTGAAATCCATTTTGAGAAACACATATTAATTTTGCTTGAAAACTGAATCGTGTTAAAATAATGTACTTATTTTGAGAAAAGTTATAGAGGATTATTTGATACTTTTAATAAAGTACTTAAAAGATAGTTGAGAGATATTCGATCTATATTTTCGAATAATTCTGTTTTCATAAATATATGGAGAGAGAGTGAACGTTATATTACAGCCTCTTAGAATATACTGTTGTACATAAGAAAGTTAAAATAATACATTTCGTATAATTGGGTGATTTTCATTTTAAAAAGCTATCAAACTCTGATACAAAATGTCAGTTAAATATCGAGTTCTCTGAAATACAGGGTATCTGAGGTTAAAGTACCCAAAAGTTATGGCTTATTATTACGGAACTACCCATCAGAATGTAATAAACTGTTCATATGAGGATTGCAAACTTCTCCGAGAGTTTTTGGGTCTAGTTTGATCGGCCGCACGTGTGCGTATTATTCGGTAATCACAGACAATAAATTTGTTACAGTGACTTCATTAGTAAAGATGTGGACGTCACAGAAAAGGGAGTAGTGGGTTACTTTGGTTAACGGAACATGCTTCAAAATTTCGTAAGTCTCTGTAGTACTTTTTCACAAGCGAACACAAAATTCGATATCATTCTCTGCTCAACAAACGCAATTTCTTTCAATCGCCGACTACTAAATGCCCCCACCTACAAAACACAACACACTGGCAAGCCATCGACCACATGATTTGGGACAAAATTTTTTAGGAAAAAGGAAGAATGCAATAACACACAGAAATGTTATCATAGTCACTCGAGTGCAAAAATTTTTCACGTTACAGGCTCAATGTGGGAACTTTTAAATCCAAAGTATTTCACTTCATCTTTAATTATGATTTGATTTTGAACAATTTATCGAAGCATTTATAAATTATAAATCTAAATATTAAATGAAATCTGCAACACACTTATAATTGAAAAGACAGAATGGTCGTTTTAGTTGTCAACAACTCACCTTTCCTCTCCAGTTGAGTATTCAGTACTTCACTACATTGTTCAGCTTAAAGTGTTTTCCTAATTTAGTTGAAAATTTATTTATATATGTGTATACATACATTATTACATTTAATATTTATCTTAAGCTATGCACTTTCTTATGAAATACGGAATAATTCATACCTTTTTGGTGCTTATTTTGTAGCTTTACTTATGTGGGGAAGTATTTGAAACAACCTAGTTTTATGCATTTCCTTTGTTTGATCAAAGTTCCACTTGAAGGTACTCCTCTTACAATGCAAACAAAATCAGTTAGTTATTTATCAATTAAATCAACGAATGTTAATTTTAAATACCCAAGGCACTTCACTTCGTATTTATAAAACAAGATATCTCTGAAGTGCCCTCCAGCTCCATTTCTCTGCATTAATGCATGCCAAAACTTTACGTGCATTTCTAACGACTTTTCCGATTTCTCTCGAATTCTGGAATAATTAAAGATTCCCCTCCCCCCTCTTCAAAACAAGACATAAATATTTCAAATGCTGAAAGTAATCCGGGACTTTCACGCATTACTTACTCTATTTGCAACGGCCTTGTAAAATGGCTTATTATATTTCCGCTTAACCTGTTCAGACTGAAAACTTTTATTAAGATTTCTTGACAGTTTGAAAGTTCTTCGAGAAGTAGAGAGTGTTCTCGAAGAAAGCAAAAGAAAGCGCTTGCCCAGATTTGGTTATTCAGATAATTTGGAAATGAAGATCTCAAAAGCAATCGAGAGGAACGTATTTCTCCGTGTTCGAAATGTACGCAAAATACTTAATTCTAGTTTGAAATCAAGTCAAATGATTAATTCAAGATCACAGCTCTGCTACTGCAATTTTAATTAGAGTGCCACTTTTCAAGTAGTAAATCTTTCTATTTTCGAATAGTGTTAATGCATTACTTATTACGATGTGTGTACTGAGTATTTCAAAAATGATTCTCTGACTCTAAAATAGCATACCATCTAAACCAGAGATGGGCCTTAAGTAGGGCGCGATCGACCAGTGGACCACCAAGACTTTTCAGAATAACCGCCTTCACTAAGACCCAAGATGCTTAAACTAAAAGAAATATATTTATGGAACACCGACACTAGCTAGACTGGAGAATCAGCTTTTCACAATCGATGCCACAGTGATGCAAATGTTAAGCAAATGATTCGATAAATAATTAGACAACCCATGTGCCTTTATTGGAAGCGAAGGATGACGCTTAATAAGTTCACTACTGCTGTAGGGGGAAAAAGTTATCACTGCGATAGAGCGGCCATGGAAGTGTATTTTCCCCCACACTTCCACTGAAAGGGAGAACAAATGTTGTTTATCAGCTCTTCCCGCGATAACACGGGATTGGGTTGTCAAGTTGATGTCCCGTCCCACGATGGTGCGGGAAGCGGTAGAGATCAAATCTAAGTATATTCATGAGTTTCAGATTCATCAATTCACGTACTTGTATGTTCTCTGCTCTCTTTATTGTATACGTTCACACTCCATGGTCTAGCAGTCGTTCCTAGTTGCACAAGCATTGACAATTTTGGGTAACTTGTGTTTGTGTAGTAAAATAGTAAGCTGCAATACTTTAAAAAAGGAGTACAATGTCGAAAACAAGTGGTAAGGAAAGGGTACATACAATATTAAAACAGAATCATCCCACCTATGCCAATGGGTAGACCACAACACCTTAAAAACATTTGAAGTAGTCCGTACCCTGAAAAATTCTGCCCACCCCCGTTCTAAACGTTATTAAATAAGGAGAAAAATTTAGTAGGTAATAGTGTAATGGTCACCCCCCGTGACGTCCATTAGTGTGGGAGAGTTGAAAGGAAGATTAGTCATATTCAAAATGACTTCTATTTATTTACTATTATGAAAACAACACAAATTCTATTAACCAAGTTAAGAGATGCACCCAAATTCCAAACATGGAAGGCAATAGTGAGGTAGACGAGATACGAAAAGCCTTAATTAATCGGATCACTTACGTGTTCAGGAAATACACCTTCCACAATTCCAAGCGACTTAATCCAATTTAATCTATAGTTGACCCAATCATCAACTTTAATGTTACACAAATAAGCAACGAAGTACTCCCACCTCACTTCCCAATTAATAAATAACTGCTATCCGTTAGCAGTCTAACCTCTCTCTCTTCTTGAAAGTTTAATCGTTATATGCGTCTTAATTTACATACTCACATTTTCTTCTTCGGGGAAAGGTTTTCATGGAATAATTTGTAAAGACCTAAATTTCCCAAGAGGCTTATTAGTTGAAAGAACGCGGATAGACTCGTCACAATAGTAGTATGAATATGCAATCATTGAAATTAAAAGTATTTTTAGCGCATCAATCTCAACTTAGATGGAACGTACAGTCAAAGTTAAACATTTTTAATCGTTCTAAAACTATCCCTCATTACGAAGTGTTCAAAGAATTTGGATCGTCTATCAGAAGGGCAAGTGTATCCATTATAATAAGTATTAGTGAAGTGAAATTTTACTATTTCAGTTCATAATTAGATTTACTAAAGCAGTTATTTATATTGCTGAGTTTAATATTTTGTTTTACGCTTCATATGTATTGGATACAACGCTATTAATTCTCTTACATATCAATCTTTAGTTTGAATGACAACTCTTCAAAAATTAAGACGCTTATATAAGCAATCTCTAACTATGATTTTTAAAAATCATTAATAATAATGTATATCATTTATCGCGCATATTTTTAAAAATAAAACTGCACAAAATATACAATAAATTAACTGCAATAGTAAAATATACTAACTCAAAAACTTTAATCATTTTATGAAAATTCAGAAATATTTTCTTTATATAATGTATGAAGCAATATAATATTAATTTTTATCGATTGAGATAAGTGCAATTTTTGGAATTCATGTCCATTTGGCTTTATTTTTACACTTTTAAATATATAAAATAAACGCGTGTGTAATTAAGAAAATAAAAGTTCTTATAAATAATAATAAAACTCAACTCAACTCATTCTATGTAAGGATTATATTTGCTAGTTTTAAATATAAAACAAATTTTAAAAAGCAATTGGGGATCATTTTCCTCCTATGCTTTTCTCCCAGAGAATTTTTACTTCATCTATCTTTAATTTTATTTCACTTTATCAGTATATATATTAGCAATAATTTCTAAATTATTGTAATACTTAACTTCTACAAAAAAAAGAACATTTATAAACAATTTGCTCAAGAAGAATTTTTTGATTTTGTTGTTTTGGAATTTATTTACGTTTACTTAATTCCATATACTGTAAAAAATTTTTTTTTACAATGTGTTCGTTTGTAAAAATACTATGACTTTAATGTATGGTAATCGGATTATTCTGTATACTTTACTATTATTATATGATAATCGGATTTATTCATCTTTTCAAAGGAAAACAAATGACTCGAGAAGCAATACTATAAAAAATTACAAACTGCTTTGTGATAATTTAAAATCATCACAGTTATAGTTATGTTTGGAATATACAAGACTTTTGATTTTTTAGAATAGTATTTCTGTCATTTTTGTTGAAACAGATGTATCACATTAATTTTACTTATTTTTAAGTAGTATAAATGAAGAGAATTTAAATAATTCGAGAAAAAAATTATATAGCATTACGTAAATACATTTTTGCTCGCATTTATACTAACAGGTTCCCTATTATTGTTACTCTTTTTTTTTTATAAAATAAAAACACGAAAGAAAATTCAAAATCTTCGTTTATAAAAACATAATTTGTTTTATAATATGCATACGATATTTTTTTATTACAAATTTCTTTCTAATTTAGAATCCAAACGATTTTATATTAATGCAAGTGCAAGAAAATAAATTCTAAAAAATAACATTACAACAAGAGATTTTATTTTTTCCTGATATCATATTGCCTTTTGAATTTAAAAGCATCATAAAATAACACACTTCCTACTTTTTTACTTGAAGCAATCTATTTTTTTCCATACATTTTTTTTCGAATTTAAATTTATATGCTTTATACGAAGCATTAAAGATATTTTTTAACCTGAATTGTGTGAAATGTGGGGGCATTTGTTTATAAATTTTAATCGTTTATCATGAAGCGAAACACTTATATAAATACACAGATATATAAATAAATATCATTGAATTTTAATTTAAAAATGTAACTTCAGTTTATATCATATGCAAAAACTGTAGTAAAGAGCAACTTTTAGGGATTTTTAAAAAAAATTGTAACTCTTTTTTCCATTGGATATCATATCTTAAGAAACTGTATATATCTCAGCTTCTTACCTTTTTTGCATACATTTTTTTTCAAATATAAATTTATAAATTGAGAAGCTACTAAATGAACTTTTTAACCTGAATGTAAATATGGTTTATAAATTCTAAATTCATTTTTTGATGAATTCTAATTGCTTATTATGAAACGAAACACTTGTATATAATATAACTACACACACATATATAATTAAATATCGTTGAATTGTAATCTAAAAATGTAACTTCTATTTATATCATTTGCAAAAATCGTTGTAAAGAACAACTTTTAGGGTTTTTAAAAAGAATGGTAACTTATTTCCATTGAATATCATGTCTTAAGAAACTGTACATAGCTTAGCAATTCTGCATTCAGAAACTTTTTTAAAATAAAATAAGTATTAATATAAAACTGCATACATACTACATTGCTTCAGCAATGTGTCTTTTATCCAGAGAAGATATCCATTACATCAATAACACATGTTGATTGGTTTAAAAGTTTCTAAGAGGTACCAATTATAATATTTGACAAAGCAAATCAGAGAGCTCGCTGAACATTTTATGATTGAGAGACACAACGTCATATTTATAAGAGACATATTAACTTTCTTTTTAATGACTTTGCGAGGAGAGCTACGTGAGCTTGCTGAGTCGGAGGTTTGTATCCAGTGAATGACTGATAAATTGTCAAACTGACTGAAACGAAATTGTTTGTCGGGTTCTTAGATCCCATCTGGCGTGACAAATATAGACCTGTAAAGATCGAGGTTTTTGTTCGACTTTTCCTTATCTAAACAAGGAATCGCATATTTGCTAATGATCCAACAATGAAGCAGCATTGTTTCGCTCAGTTCGACTACTGGAAACAATCTGTATGCATCAAGAAGTTACAAAGGGTCTTACAATGCTTCATGGAAGGAGGAACTATAAACAAACGAAAGCCGAGGATTTGTGAGGTTGGATTTATATAAATTAAATTAATTTTTTTTGCCTCACTAAAGAATATGGTACAATTAAACAGTTCGTATACATGGCAATATAAATAGTTTTATTGTAGTACCCATTTGTATAGGTAATTACTAGTTATTACACCCCCCACTTCATTGGATTTTTCATTATGCTGCATTCCTATGTATTGTAATTAAAATATTTTTTATCTTAGCAATCCTATCTTTAAGCTTATTGTGCATTGAAAAGTATTTCCATAGATTTCGTAACTTGATTTAAAAAAGGACAAGACTTGATTTTCTAAAATGGAAGCATATTTTTCTTTTACGCTTTCGTACCCCCACCTCCTTTTCGGATATTTATTCAACAAAAGAAACATGTCTATCAAATCTCATCTGTAGACGTAATAATTAAAGTTTCTTTCCCGGGAAGCCAGGATCCCGGGATGTACTTTTTCTATTTCCTGGAATCGAGGGTTTGATGAAAAGATGGTTTGTTTGGATACCAAAACACGCTGGAATAGTTTGCTGGAAATGCTTAAAAGATTTTCAGAAATAAAATCAGCAATTTTAAAAGCATTAATTGACTTTAAAAAAGAACAAATGATGGACAATGTACAGTTTGAAACTGTGACTACAATTGTAGCAGGCTTAAAGCCAGTAAAAATTGGCTTAGAAAAATTATGCAGTCGAAATGCAACTTTGCTAACTGCGGAAGTCGTATTTTCTTTCATTATTGGAGAATTGAACGAACAAAACTCAGAATTTGAGAGAAATAATTATTCTTTGGATTAAAGAATATTTCATAAGAGACGTAATGTTAATTTAATAGGATTAATGCAATACCTGAATTTTTTGGGGGGGAGGGAAGAAGCAGCTGCAGTTACTGTCGATATTCCGCGATTGTCCAGTAAAAATAGTTTGGTTAGACAAGCCCAAATCTGTGTGTGTGTAAGGGAAAAGGCTTTTATGCGATGAAGAGGAATGAATATCCAACTCTTCGCACTCAGAAGAAGAGAGCATGAGGATTTTGGAAGAAAAACCTCTGACGTTGGACGAAAAATTACAGAAAGCTATTTATTCTAAAACAAAAGTTTTATATTGTTCAACCAAAAAAAAGTACTAGTTTCAACAAAATCATGAAACAAGAGATGCAGTTGTACGACTTGACTAAAAATCCATTAACAAACATTATAAAACTAAGTGAGGCTTTAAAAACAATTCCTCCAACGTCAGTTGAACCCGAGAGAGCATTTTCTGCTGCAAGATTTTTCGTCACAAAGCTTAGAACAAGACTGAGTGATAAAAAAATAAATTGCTTATGATTTCTGAAATCCTATTTTAAAAATGAATAATCAATTTATTATATACATTATTTTGTATTTTTTAGCTCCTTATACAAACAAGTATTAATTTTTGAATTTATATGAATCCTTATTTTATATAATTATTATTGATTTTATTTAAAATTAACGTTTTTGAATTTTTTGAAATTTCGATGCATTCCCGGAAATGACAATTACATTCCCGAGAATGGAAACACCCGGGAAATCAGAAACGCTAGTAATAATTTAAAAAACAGGAATTTTTGTCTGTAACATTTATTTCACTCCACTTTGGGGTTGATTTCTTCAAAACTCGTTCTTAACGGATCTCTACACAACAAGAAGAACATGTTTGCTAGTAGATGTCATGTTTGTAAGTTTAATAGGATAAAAGCCGTTTTTTACGTATCCTGTTTCTTTACATTTTTTTTACTCCTGTCACCTCCATCAAACCCTCTTTGTGAGTCAATTTTTGAAAAGCTCATTCTTAGAGGATCTCTACACAAGGAAAGAAACACGTTTATCAAATTTCAAGTCTATAAGTGTAATAGTTCTAAAATGAGAATTTTTGTCTATAACTCCCCCATGACCCCCTATAAAAGTTTATTTTAGCAAAAGAGGATCTCTACTCAGCAAAATAAACATACTTTAAAATCCTAAATCTGTACTTACTTAATATTTGTAGGTATATAAGTTCCGGGGAGATGTCGTAATGAATAAACTAGTGAATGAGTGAGTTGTTTTCCTTCTTTTATATGTGGATATTTCATAACTTTTAATCAACATAATTATATCTGAAAATAATTTATTAGTTATTCATGGTTTTAAAAAAGAATTATTATTATACATAATGAAACTTATGCTCGTAAAATTTAGAAAGGTAATAAAAGTCTCGAAGTTTTATTTAAAAAAATTATTAATTATTATCTTATTAGCACATTTAAATAGTTCGAAATTTAAATTAATAGTGAAAGATTTTCAGTGTTCGATAACCCAAGTAATATAAAAAATTTGTATAAGTCAATTACTACTTTGAATAGATGAATAGAAAGTATTTTATTAATGATTGAAAATTTGAACAAGATATATTATACATATTATATATATATATATAGAAAAGTGAAAAGACGACCTTTATTCTTTCATTTGTACATCTGTTCTGACACCGAGAGCAGGGAGGAAAAAGCATGCCATGGTGGTGGTTTCAAGTGGATAACACTTGAAAAACATATGGTAAGTATCGCTGCTTTGAAGAGGTTGCTTGCAAGTTAATGCTGACATATGTTGACTATTAAATCTAACGATCTGGAATTAGACATGTTTATTGGCTGGGCCATATGTTCGGAAGAAATAAATGGTTGATTAGTTTGATACTTGAATATGGGACCTGAGAAAGATGAATCAAGTGCTAGATAGGGAATTTAATTTTTAATCTAATTTAATTATCCTTACATTTGCCCCCAATTTTAAAAGGGAGTCATGGCGTGGTTTTTTTCTCTCTTTACAAACTTAATCAATTTTCAATAAACACAAAACAATACATAACATTATTTAGAGACATATTAAACACAGTAGAAATATTTAAGCAATAGTAATACTAAAATCAAAAAGCAATACAATAAACGAAAAACTATAACAACAAACACAGTAAGGACACTTCCAACATATTAATTGATAAAAATGAATTTCCATACATATAAATGAAGATTAGCTTGTTCAAATATATTCGACATCTAGAATAAGAGCTCGCGTTTCCTCCTATTCCTTCATAATAATAGATTCGTTTTATAGCTGGTAGATATTTTCAAAAAAATTATGTTGTAAAATAATATATCAAATAATAAGATAGTAAATATAAAAATACACGAAATCATACAAATGTTAAAATAATAATTTTGTATAAAAATCTACTCTGGCGCCATCGTAGTAATACCTTATATTGTTACACACATTTTGCATATATGAAATACATTTTTTAAAAAGATAAAAAAATATAGACACTAATAAAATGAAATTATTAATAATATGAAAACGGTGTATAACACACAACTTCTATGCACTATCCAACACAATAAACAATGTTTTATTTCATATGCGTTATAAAATATAAAAATTATAAGAATATAAGAGCTCTTTTTTATTATTTTGAGTCGGAAAAGTGGACTCACTTCTATAATAACTTTTAGTATTTCTGAAAATTTTCACAATATTCATTGTAACTTAATATCGCATGCAATATTTTGAATCTTTCCGTAACCTTCTAAAAATACGTTTCATAGACAAAAATTCTTGAGTTTCTTTTGCACCACACATTCACTAATAAAACTGTATCAACTTACTTAATTTTGAACACATCTCTCTGAGAAATCTGCGTCATCAACTCACAGATGTTCAGGGATGCTAATAAGAAACAATGAGAGGTGTACATATCAAACTAAACAAGTTTGTCCTCTTAATGTTTCGAGACATATACAAAATTATAATGATTGTATTCTCGCTTATCCATTGTGTAATATCCGAAAATAAGCTTCAAGTTATTAAATTAATTTTAATTTTAGATAAGGAAAATTTCGAGAAATAGTGAATCCTGATATATGGCCGGTATATCAAAACACACAATTTCAAAAATAAAAAAAAATTAAATGACGTGCATTAAGATTACTGCGGAATAAAATAATTAACAAAACAATTGAATTCAATGGAGAAAAAAGAATACAACAGGACTTTACCTTTGTTTCTTATAAAAATCAATATCTCTAGTATTAGTTCTCTCATTAGTCATTTTTCTAAAAACTTAATTTATATCTTTCACTTTAAAACACCAATTTCTATCATAACTCTTAACTCATTCGACATCTTAAGATAAAATTATGAGAAGTATATTAAAATTTCTTAAAATTTTGTATGACTAAACCTATATACTTTGTTTTCTCAATTAAAATATAAAGAAAATATCTCATTTATAACACAACTATATTATAAAAATTAAATACCATATCATATCATATATTATTCTTTTTCGTAATGTTCTGTTCAGCAAAACTCAGTTCTTCAATGTTACTAAAATTGGAAATATACAATTTAACTGACCTCCACTTTGCAACGGCAGAACTCCTTGGTGAACATTAATCCAGATGCTGTTGTCACGTTATTTCACTAGTAAAATTTAATTTATTTATTTTTCTTTCAATGTTGGTACTTCACTATTATTATATGGTGGTCAAATTCACAATATTACCGTGCAGACTTTCCGGCGAAGAAGATTTTTTCCTTTTATTTTTCTGGCGAAAGGGAGTGACGTCTTTCATCACGGGGGAATAAGGGATTCACACTTCTCTTCTTTTTTCCCTCCATTAGAATGTCTCTTCCATTCACGGTAAACTGGATGGCCTCTTCAGCAAAGACAGACTATCGTTCGGCGGTAAAAACTGCATTCTTCTCGGTGTTAAGAGCGATGTTCTTCCGAGGATTATTAGCGCTGTTTTTTTTTCCGTATCATTTTTTATTCCGGCAATCCGACGTCTTCATATATAGACGTACGGTGCATTCGGTGTTCCGTCAAATTCTCCATTTTATTTATTACCGCAGTTGGCGTTTGTTTTTATATTAAAATTATTTTATAAAAAAGATTACTTTTTTACGTTAAGGTTTGAAATCCATTCGCAGATAAAAAATCTTGCCGGCTTTAATTCTGTCATGATTTTTAAGACAGAATCAGATTAAAGTTAGAAAAGCGAACAGACGACCTTTATTCTTTCATTTGTACATCTGTTCTGACACCAAGAGCAGGGAGGAAAAAGCACACCATGTTGGTGGTTTCAAGTGGATAACACTTGAAAAACATATGGTAAGTATCGCTGCTTTGAAGAGGGTGCTTGCAAGTTAATGCTGACATATGTTGACCATTAAATCTAACGATCTGGAATTAGACATGTTTATTGGCTGGGCCATATGTTCGGAAGAAATAAATGGGTGATTAGTTTGATACTTGAAGATGGGAACTGAGAAAGATGAGTCAAGTGCTAGATAGGGAATTTAATTTTTAATCTAATTTAATTATCCTTACATATATATATATATATATTTCCTTAAAATTTTATATATATATATATATATATATATATATATATATATATATATATATATATATATATATACGTGTATAGTCTAATTCTCTACAAACAACAAGAGATAAACATTCATCAATCACATTCGAAAAAAACACAAAGACAGTAGAAAGATCATACAATGAAGGACACATAAGCAGCCGAGATTACAATTATAAATATATATATTTATATATAGGAAGAGAGTGCAGTAATAGTAGAAATTGAAAAAAGAGCATGATTTGTCTGCATTGTTGCGACAATGCACTCCCGGTTTGGCTGAAAAACCAGTTTTTGACGCCAACTTTTATCATTGTTTTAACAGTTACATTGTTACAACAATGGAGACGAATCTAAGTTGGTGTCGTAATTCAGTAATTAATTTGATTAACTTAATTAAATTAATGAATTAATATTTGAAAAAACTGTATTAACATCAAGTGTCATCCCCTACAAGTTTAAAATGCATTCGAACTTGATTGAGGATGAATAGAAAGTATTTTATTAATGATTGCAAATTTCAACAAAAAAAAAGGTATTGATTGATTGAAAGGTTGAAGAGGATATAGAGCAACACAAAAAAGATATATATATATATATATATATATATATATATAGAGAGAGAGAGAGAGAGAGAGAGAGAGAGTGAGCTAATAGTAGGAATTGAAAAAATGACAATAAAGATTACAAAAATATCGAGAACTTTCTTGTTGTATCAATATGTAGCTTGTGATGTTCCTCCCCTTGGAAGTACATTTCTCGAAGCATCAGCGTGAGCTAGAGGTGTAGGATTAGCGAAAGAACTAGGATCAAACATTATCTTAATATGACTTTATTAAGATATTCAACTTAAACCTCTTTAACAAATTCAATTATAATAATTAATATGAGAGAATCTACGATGACGCAATACGCAACACACAATTTATATATATATATATATATTTATAATAATACCTAATCCAATTCAGACCAATCTCAATAAACGCGAACCGCTTAATCCTCGATTCTAATATTAAGTAATCAATCCTACCGTATTATATCTTGTAATAGCTCTTGTCTTTATCTGCTATGGGATGCAGCTGTACGGCTACCTTCTAGTCGAGCACCAATATATGTATCCACGCACATAGAACTTATTCAAACTTGAAACGCGAACTGTAATAATCATCAACTGCCACAACGCACATCAATTGTCTAACATTCCTTTACATTGCCATCGCGCTTTCTAAGATCCTACATTTAAAGTCCGTTTATTTGCATCTTTATTTCACATCTTATTTCTTGGATTTGGTTGGAAAAGAGTTGCCATTAATCCGGCCCAAAGAACCCAAAGGACTTGTTAAAGAAAAGACGCGTAAGACGTCACAAGCTAAGTTTTGCAAATTTATTATAATCTTCAATGTGATTTATAACTTATTAACAAGCTCAAATAAATGTTCTGACTTAAATTTAGCCGTATTCAAAGTTGTTTGTACATAAGCTGTACTGTCGTGCGATGTACCTCTATTTTAAATGTACTACTGGGAGATAACTTCCACTAACATTGCTTTGACGAGGAGGGAGCCAACTCACGTCTCGTCCTCGTCACTGGTCCGTGATTCAAAATCACAAAATCTAACACCAATTGCCCTCGTGTTGCTTCAGAGTGTAAAGTAACATTGAAATAAAATCTATCAAATCCTCAAACATCATAATGGGGTCGATTCATCACCAGAGAGCGCTGTGATCGTTTGTCGATTGTAACGTGATTATCAAGTAAACAATAACAGCTAATTGTTTCTGATACGATTCTTTATGTCTGCAAAATTAAAATTCTTTGAATTCGAAATGTTGAGAAAATATTTCAGACTGTTTTTAAAACTTTAAATATCGTCTCCGTATTTGATAAAACAAAAAATATTTAAAATGAAATAATGATGCTTACATGTTACCGCAACCTATTGGTGACATTATATGAAACGAAGTACATGATTGACAGTTCAGCGCATACGACGCATACGAAATCGGAGTGGCCAACCTGTCGAGTTATCTTGAATGTTGGAGATTGTTGTGATAGTACGTAAGTACCGAAATAACTAAAAAATACTCACATTTCAGTCGAAATGTCTTTTGGAACATCTTTTAATTTCTGTGACACTGAAGATTTATTCCTTCTCTGCAAAATTCTTTGTGTAGATAGTAGCTCAGAAAAACAGAATTTTGTAGGAATTGAATTTGGTTTTAAACCTTTATCTACCGACGGTATTTATAAGTACCACTCACTTTAAAATTACACAGAGAATAACCATTTTTATGAATACTCTAACAATATTTAGCAGGAATATTTTTTGAAATCTACTCTTCCAAGATATATCACAGCACGGGTTCTATGATGAGTATTTTAGTGGGGAAGGCGAATAGTTTTATAGCAGAAATAGCGTTTTCAGCTGGAGGCGTATTGAATGGTTTGCGAAGATTGCCCTTTTTATTCCGAAAAAGTAGTCATTGTCAAAAGGTGTCTTATTTTTTTATATGTTAAGGAAGATCTTAGAAAACGATTTGACTGTTTATTTTAATGAAATGGTGTATATAATTAATTTTACAGTAGAATAATTTTATGGTACTTATAAGTACCGACAGCACACTGAAAGTTGGAACAAGAACTTAATTTTTTTTAATTCGTGTTCCTTATTGTTTTTTTTTTTTTGTGTTGTAGAGTCATCACTACATTGCAATACACTAGCTTTTTTGTGGCATTTCTTTTAGCTTAACTTGTTTATTTTGCTTTTTTACTGTTTTATTTTAACATTTCCAAAAAATTTTGAACTTTGAATCTGAGCTTGTTTTTTTTTGGCACAAAATTAAATCAGATATCTATTCTTATTTCAAAAATTAACAAGATTTTAATTTCTTTATGTATAACTGAGATTTAACAATAATATATATTGGAGATTTTGAAGGTGCTATTATTATTATTATTTCCTTTCCTTAGAATGTCTGAAAAAACTAAACTCTGTCTTTAAGATGCTTTGGATTTATTACACAATCTACTATCTGAAATCAATGATGCACTAACAGATGATTTTTCATATGAAGAAGTCCCAGCAAATTATCTGCTGGAATTTTCGTTAGATTCTTAGGATGACGATCAAGTGACTGAACTCAAGGAGCAGTAGTACATGTTACGAAAACACAGCATTTCTTACCCAGGATGCAGTGCTTTAAAAAACATTCAATCGAAACTTCATTCAAAATACACTACGTGTGATGAATTTCTGTGTATTAATGGGGAAAAAAAACTGTTTCTTTGAATATCATCAAATTATGTTTATGTGTAAAAAAAGTAAATAAATTTTAAAAATTTAATTATCTTTAAAAATAAATATTTTGTGCTGTAAAATATTAGTATTCTCTGGTTATACTTCATTTTTAAGAGTTAAAACTGCGTTAAAAAAGTTATTTGGACTTTTCGTGTTATGATAATATTTGAGACCTTTGTGGACTGACGGTATTTTAAAGTACCAGTTTAATTAATTAGCTCCAACAGATTAAATTTACCAAAGTTGAGTATATTATTGATGTATGTCCCTTAATTTTTAATGAAGTGATTAAAATAAAATATTACATGAAAAAAATTGCTGTAAATCATAATGCGGTAGATAAAGGGTTAATGTCCTTCTTTTGGTGAAAGGCTGATACATAAAGCATGCTTTTTCAAAACTATCAAAGCATACTGATGAAAAGTTATACGGTTTGAAGTTTGCTCGACCTAAGTTCTGTATGTATTTTTTAATAAATATGGGTTCTTCAGTGAAAATCGCAAAATACTTTTCACCCTACAGTCATTATTATGGAATTTTAATACGCTACAGTATTTCATTTTGCTACAGGAAAGTAGATACAAATCTGAAAATGCCACCAAAATACTCAGTCGAATGAAACACGTGGATATTTGTTGAGTGTGCTGTGATTATGACGTCAGATGAATCGAGTCCATTGTGTGTGATTACATTTCTCATTCAATAGATTATACTCGCGTATTAGATACTTGTATGATGAAATACTCGTTCACTTTGCTAGGTATTTCATGATGTTGTATGACTTTATTTGTTGCTTTTCAGTTATTGACATTTAATTCCAAGCACTAAGCTTTCGATAGTACAGATAAACATTGTTATAGACTGCACCTCTTGATTTGAAGAAATTTTACTGGAATTTGTAAAGCATAACTCTGTTTATCTTTTATGCCCTGATAACACCCATTGGAAACTATTTTCGTGATACTAATTTTTAGCAATACTAAAAAAAAACTCCATGCTTGTGCTATATTTGTGTGTGTGTGAAGTTTGTAAATGTCATAGATCAAAAATATGAATTTTTTTATCCGTAACGTCCCGTGACCCCACTGGGAGTTGGTTCCTGCAAAACCATTTCTTTTATATATATATATATATATATATAACGGATCTCTTCTCAACAACAACAACAAAAAACATGCTGCTTACCAAATCTTTAGTCTGTCGCTCTAATATTTCAAAAACGGAAATTTTTTTCTCTAACACTCAGAAAATACCTTCCTGGGGGTTGATTTTTGCAAAAATTGTTTATAACTGATTTCTGCTGAATATAAGAAACAAGTATGCCAAATTTCCTGTCTAATAGCTCGGGAGATCTGGTGATGTGAGTGGGAGTTTTTCTCCTCTCTCTCTATATAGATGCATTAATTAATTTTTTTATTAACCTTTAACATATTTTCTTAAATTTAAAGTTGCTTACTTTCTTCTATTTCACTTATAGTTGAAATGCCAAACATTTTTATTTGCACTTTGCATTTAAGTCAAAAGAATCACACAATCTTATAAAGAAAAAAAATTAATTACTTTTTAAAATGAATTCAATGGGAAGTATTCAATAAGTATAGGTAAGATAGCTAGCATAAAAAGCAAATGAATTATTTGGATAGAATTTTCTTTGTATTATTCTTTTAACTCTAGTGTATCCTTTGGAATCGTGAGCATCTACAAAAACATCTGTTTTTACTTTTTTAATCCTTAACAGGTTATCAAAAGTTTCAAAGGAGAAGTTCTTCGGCTTCCATCATTTTTACTTAGGCTGAATATTTATATCAAAACAATTCAAATGTCCATCAATTCACTCATTTTTATTTAAGTAAAAAATAAAAATTAATGTTGTCTAAAATGCCTTCAACTTGAACCCTGCCATTGTTATAGGTAGAAGATGTGTATGCATGCTCTTAAGCATATTATATTAGCTTATTTGCAGAGCTGCAAATACAGTGGTGGACCGATAAAAGTTAC
The DNA here is from genome assembly GCA_019973935.1 of Trichonephila clavipes. NCBI lineage: Eukaryota > Metazoa > Arthropoda > Arachnida > Araneae > Nephilidae > Trichonephila > Trichonephila clavipes. Next base: position 465,936 of record BMAU01001370.1, on the reverse strand, counting down.
TGGGAACCTATTTTCAAAGTTCCTTCGAGCACTCATCTAACTGAATGAAGATATATTTTACATAAACTGACAAGGATGAAGCCTAAAGAGGCATAAATATCCAGGAGTGTAGTCTCTAGTAGTAAACACGTATCCTGGTTCATTTTTGTGTTTTATATTTTATACTTGCTCCACACCATAATCATTATCAAAACTTTTGAATTCTCTCTGCGGTATTTAATGACTTAAAATAGACATATAAAAGTGCATATTGTTGGAGTTTGAAAGGTTTTGGAATCCTTCATAATTAATTTAAAGTGGTTGTAATGGTCGCCCCGTGGGGTCCATTCATGTGGGGGAGTCGGAAGGAAGATTAGCTATATTCAAAATAACTTTTATTTATTTACTATTATGATCAACAACACAAATTCTGTTAACCAAGTTAAGAGGTGCGCCAACAATTAAATATGAAAAGCAATAGTGAGGTAGATGAGACACGAGAAGTTTTAATAAATTGGACTACTTACGTCCAGGCAATATACCTTCTAAGTCCAAGCGATTGAATACAATTTAATGACTAGTTGACAAATAATCAATCTTTAATATCACTCTAATCAGCTACGAAGTGTTCATGCCTCACTTCAGGTTTAATCAATCACTTCTATCCGTTAGCAGCCTAACTTCTCTCTCTCTCTCTAGCTTGTGAAAGTTTAATCTTTATATACAAGTCTTAATTTACATATTTATATCTTCTTCTTCGGGAAAAGGTTTATAATAGAATAATTTTTAAAGACCTAATGTTCCCCAAGAGGATTAGCATTTAAAAGAACGCGGATAGACCCGTCACATGATGAATTAGTGTATAAGAAATTTTCTTGTCATGTTTGAAATGATAAAATTTTTTTAAAAAGTTTTATTTTCTTCCAGTTTTAATTTTTCTTTTTCGGTATAATTTCGTTATTTTACCGATTCAATTTAATTTCCTGTTGTCAGTTCTATTAAATATCCCAGCAGTCCTTTCTAAACTCAGATCATATTGATCAGAGGTTTCAAAATTAACTGAGTCCTTTGACACCTTTTTATACCAAAAATTTGGCCATAAGCCCCTATATAAGTGACTAAGTCTATTTAAATGTAACCCTTATTACCCTATAACTCCACTTCAAAGTACAATAGGAGAATTATAACTTTAGCTTTGATGGCGGGAATGGTAAATATTGTAATAAAAATTAAGTGTGAGAAAGGAGATATTTGAAGTAGCATATATTGGAGTTATAATTTTTGCATTTAAGTACAGAAATAGATTTCTTCCCAATGAGATGAGAGGGAATGAATTAGATAGTTAGTTTCGTAATAATATGGAAAATAATACCACTTTCTGTTCAAAACTAAGAAAGGCTTGTTACATTTACTTCACATATCACAAAATTAAACTGTAGATTACTTTTTTATATTGTCATATTTCAGACAAAAACGGTATTGCACATTCCACTCCTACTTCAATCTATATAGACGACTGCAACCGAAATCGGGCAACTTCCACCGTGCGATGCTTGTTATTTTATGTTGTACTTTACTTACATATATCTGGAATAATTTATCCTCAATTTTTCTAAAATTAATGGTAATTACTAATTTATTTTAACTTTTTTTAATAATGGAAATGAGCTACAAATATTTTACTTTATATTAAACTTTCATGGCCAACGGGAAGTTCCCTTGACTTTCAGAAGAGCAAAAGAGCATTATTTCCCCATCCATTGACAAATATACTACTGTGACCCAAAAAACCAAGATCCTTGAAAAGCCATGGGGAATTCTGGCCACTATGGGCTCAATCCCGAGACACCTGGGGAGAGTCAAGGCTGTTGCCCATTTTCTCCTAACCACCGGACATGACTTTTTGGGAGTATACCTCCACTGGCTTGGCCTAGCTGCTAACGAGACCTGCCCACTCTGCGGCCATGCCAGAATGGATGGTGACCACCTTCTCCAATGCACTGGACTCGAGGAATACCCGACTGACGACATCGTCAGTCGGTACTGGGAGGCTCGGCGTCAAATGGTCAAGAAGCCAAATACGGGAGTTGGATAAATAAATTCATGGAGTTCCTATAATGTTCCCCACACGCACCCAAATTAATTTTAACTTAACACTCAGCAGTCCCAATGATCCCCAGAGATCCGTAAAAACCACTGTTATAAATTTAATGCTAAATATAGATGGTGCTGCAAGTCAGCTAAGAGTATGCATACTTTGGTTGGCTTATAGAGTCAGAGAGTTGCGTAACTTTCTTTGCTGTATAATGCAGTGCTTCTCAAAGTTTCAATATTTGCGACCCGATATTCAATCATAATTTTCATCGCGCCCTCCTCAATGCAACAACAATGTATTTAATTCAACAATAATGTACTTCGACGCGAAAGCTGCGAAGATTTATACCTCATAAGTGGGACTGGCGTATATAAACATCTCGCTCACCCAAAGCACTTATTTCCCCGAACGTATATATACGTCTTTCCGAAGAACGATGTTTTCTGTGCACTATTATCCATAAAATTTTTCTGAAGGCTTTGGAATGCAATAAAAGGACATTGACAATGTTATTTATTCCTTTTCTTCCATCCCCCCAATACTTCACACACACGCATCTACGTGGAAAAGGGTGGCATTGAGGAGTGAATTGCGCAACTTTTAACCGGCAGCTAAAGGGTTCATTATAAACTGTACAAGTTATCAAGATAAGAGTTTATTTTTGTATGTAATTTTATGTGTGACAAGCTTGTGGTTCATTGGTAAATTAATTATAAAATACATTGTGTAGTACTGGTACATTTGTAGGTGTATTATATCAGTGTAAATACATGTATTTATTTTTATTATGAGAGAATGTATTTTGTTGTTTATACTTTCAGTAAATTAAGAATTTTTAAAAATAAACTTTTATTTTAGACTTTTCATTATGCTCGCGCCCCCTTGTAGAGTTATCACGCCCCCTAGAGGGCGCGCCCTTCAATTTGAGAAACGCTGGTATAATGTCTTCTATGTGTTTCGTCCAATAAAGCAAAATAACTAAAAGGATGGACTTGGACTAATTACTGAGTTAACATAAAATTATTATTGATATGATCGCCTAACTGACCCATGAAAATAAGGATTTAAGGAAATACAACAACCATTTTGGGAGCCTATTGTATTCATGATGTACGTTGTATGCAAAATTTTTTGCCATTATTATTTGGTTTAAACCTCAAATCAGGAGGTGTCAAACTCGCAACTCGCGGGCCGCATGTGGTCCGCAACGAACATTTTTGCGGCCCGGCCAATATATAAGCACACAATAATATACAATCTTTGGGAAAAACAACTGGAAAGTGAAGATTTAACGCGCTTTCCGACCTGCAACATGAACAAATCAAGTTTAGATGATATTGTATCTCAAAAGAAAAATAGGCAAAAAAAAAATTCAAATTTTAGAACAAAATTTGAAACAGGATTTAAAGATTTTAATTCCTAGGAAGACAAATTTTGTTTGTTTTAATAGATTTTTGGAAAAAAATATAGACTAGGTACTCAGTCATATGCAAAGGGAGCTGATTGAGATTCAGTGCGACTCAAATTAGAAGGCAAAATTTATTGAAGTTTACAAATTTTACCAGCCACGTATGAAAACACTCAAAAGTTTGCATATGAAATTATTTCCATGTTTGGGAGTATTTATTGATGTGAGAAGTTATTTTCAGTTATGAAAAGAAATAAGTCTCCTGTTAGAAATAGTATTAATGACATTCACCGTGGATCAGTTTTGAAAGTAATCACTGCGAACAAAATTTCTCCCGAAATAGGAACAGAGAAGAGATGTCAAGTGTCAGGACACGAACATTAAATTTTTGTTGTTCTTGTATATATGTTTATCACAATGTATTATTCGAAATAAACTTACGTTCCTATGAATATTGATGTTTTGCGGCCTACCCGAAGTTAAACTTTGTTTATTTGGCCCAATTTAGTCTTTGAGTTTGTCACCTTTGCCTTAATAAAAAACCAAGTAAAATTTTGTATGTATGTATTTTTCGAATGTATAAAAATTAAATAAAATTTAAGCCCACGCTAAATTAACATTTTATTTTGTTAAATAACTTTTGTATTCATTTTACCCTTATGAAAAGCATTATATGTGTTTACTAGTCAAATTAAACTTCCTCATCAAAACTAGTTCCATTAGAATTTTCTTAAGAAATTCAGATTTAAGGACAAAAAACAGTTCAAGATACTGCTATATTTTCTCCTTAACGTTCGTATGTGTCTCTTCTTTTCAGAATCAATACCCTTGAGTCAGGAGAGAAATCTGGTTCCTATCGATTGTCTACAAGGCAATCCATCCATAGATAATCCATCATGAATGACATCTTGCTAACGCACAGAAAATAATACTTTACAATATCCACAACGTCAAAGACATCACACTTGCCTTTCTGCATATACGATGAATGATTACAGCAGAGAATGTGTGAGTTGGCTTATGTAATTTAATCTGCGACTGAATTTGATACAATTTGCATTAAGTATCACAGTGTACAGCTATTTCTATAATCCAAGTTTCTATATTAACTTTGCATTTTTTCAATTGCAATGTCAAATATCATGAATATTCTGTATATATGGATAATATTGTATGCATCATGCATTGTTGTTTGATATCGCTTGCTTTTATGATTTTTTTTAATATGATGATGATATTATTCTGAACTCTGTTCGTTTCTACTCTTTTTAATCAAAATATTTCCCTTTTGACTTAACTCAGATTTAAATTAATAAAAAAAGGGCACGAAACAGAAACATAACCCAAATAGCTACTTCATTTCCCGTACAATGGACATGTATTTAAATATTAGTTGAATTAATTACTTTAAGTAAAATATAAAGCCAATGAAGAAGTAAAGGTATTAATTAAATTATAATTTTCCCGAGCTTTAGATATGAAATTTGCTTATAATCAAACAAGATATGAATCTAAAGCTGCAATCTAAGTATACACTTTTATATATATATTTAAGAATTAATTGAATGCATTTATTTATTTGCAGAACTTTTGAGAAATAATCTTCAGTAGGTTAATATCAGGTAAGAAATATCAACTGCTTTGGCATTCTTCAAAAATGATTAATATAACTTTTTTTAAAACTAATTTTTGTTTTATAAAGGTTAATTTGAGTCATTTAGTACACTATATAAAGGATTTTTGTTTTGACGCGTTGCAGTCGAGGACCATTTTAACCCAGAAATACAGTTTCGAATCGACCCCAAATTTCTTAATGATCCACGGGAAAGTCATTATGCTTAATATGTCGCACTTGTTGATGTGTTAAGAAGGTCGGAGAAGTGTTTATTATATATCTTCCAAATCTCTCTCTCATATTCAAAAAGCAAAAAATTCACTTCAACTATATTACATTGTCCCATACAAAAATTATTTCCCCTAGATAGCTGTTACAGCTATAAACTTCCATTAACCATACATTTTAATAGATAGATTAAGGTTATTTGAGATGAAATTAAGGAAGTTATTTACCTCACAAAGTCAAATGAAAATGTAAAAGAGTGTTAAACAAAAATCAAAGAAAATCATTATTTTTGGTTAAAACCAAAATATTTTAGGATCATCTTGAACAAATTCAGTAAATAATGTTAAAAACTTCTAAAACTTAAATATGACTGCAATCGAAGGATTCAGATAAATGAATTGAGCTCCAAGTTAAATGAATAGAAACATGAGAAAACCTCTTATACTAATTTGGAAAAAAATCAAAAGTTTAAGTACGCTGAGCAATAATTTTAATTCATTTACATCATTGTTGGTCAAGAAGGTACAAAAACTGTATTCCACAGTTGGTATAAATCTTATTGCAATTCTCTTTAAACAATAATTAAAAAAAGAAGTGCTTATAATTAAGGTTTTCAAATTAGATTCTTTCATTGTGATTAAAGTCTTAAGAGATTTTAATAAATGAATCAAATTATTTTAATGAATAAGCAAGCGGAATTTTAATATTTACTTTGTTCTTAAATGAGAAATGTCGAGTATTTTAAGAATTTTTATAAACGTTTATCTAGGAAATAAATTTTTTGTACACATTCGCTTATCGAGAAAGTCTCAAGAATAAGTAAACACTCTTAAAGAATTCTTCTTATCATATACGCATTCCGCTATGATTTTATTTCTCTTAAAATCCTAGTAAATTAAAAAAAAATTCAAATAAATAATGAATGAAATAAAACAGTATTAATATAAACTCATGCCCATGTTGCCTTTAAGCAATTTACATGCTCTCAAGGTTGCTTGAATTTAACATTAAAATTATTATTTAAACAATACAAGAAATAAATACTACGTCGAAAAATACCAAAATTAGCATTTGGGGGTTACTAATATTTATTTTAGTGAAAGTAATGAGTATACACATATTTTCAATTTTAAAGTATTTAATTAATTTTGAATCACGTGTGAGGTGTAATCTGAGAATTCTCTACGTCAATAAATATCATTCTGTGAAATAAAAGGTTTGTCCATTCACGCATAACATTCAGTTTTGAAATATAAGACATTGGAGAGTAATAAGCAAAACGTAAAACAAACATACGCATTGCACTCTTCATAAAATGCAATCATCCTATAGATATTTTCAAATTATGTGCTTTTATTTGGTATTAAACTACTTAGAGATATTGATTTTATAAATTGTATACCATCTCATGAATTGACAATTTTAAAATTTAATACAAGAAATAATATTTTTGTGTGAGGGAAATATTTGCTGTGAGAAAGAAACAAACCTTTAATATGAACTTTCATAAAAATATTTTAAGACATCTCAGAGAATCAAATGTAATATCAAGCAGTATTGATCAAAATCTAGTTCCTAATTTCAAATGAAAGCGATTTATACATGACGAGAAAGTTTTATATATTTTTATTTGTTTCTGTTGTGTTCCATATTGCTTGGTGAAATGATACATAATTCACATTAGACATTGTGTCAGACAATGAATACGTGTGAGCGAGACTTAAGTATTAAAACAACCCACATAAAAATGAAATAATTCTCTATGGACAAATATAAAATAATCTATAAGAAAATTCAACTAGAAAATGAAAAAAAAAATATTTTAGAGACAAAATTGAAGGTAAAGCCTCTTTGTGTGTCTGTACAGACTTTAAATCTTCTCCAAAACGCAAGTAATCAAGAATTATAGCTTCATAACATTACGTCTTTTTCCCGTTGAAATATGTAAATTAATTTATGTACCTTTAACAAATCATTCGATTTACAAGACAGTGGATGAGCCGAAATAAATTAGTCACAAATTTTATTGATTCAATTAATGCATTTTATGAAACAAAAATCAGAAACCCTAACGCGTTGTGTGAAAAAAGTGAAATATATTTCTGGACGCAATAAAACAGGATGCCCATTTGTATGTTGTCTTAAGAAAACCAGGACATCAACCACATACAAAAAATCGATTTTTCAATTTTAGTTTTAAAAAATAGTGCTTATTTTTCTGAATTTAAAAATGTATAACACTTATATATACATGTTCGTTGATAAAATAACCTTAAAATATGAAAAAGGGGAAATTGACAAAAATGTAATCAAACGTTTACAAATGTTTATTTTTTTCTCTTTTTCTCCAAAGCATAATTTTTTGCTTTTAGGTACACTTTTGAAAAAAACTATTGTACTATATAGATCCAAATTTTTTATACTTATATGCAGGATTCCTGTGCATATAGTGAATCTTTTTTTAATTTAAGTATTACATAGTTTTTTAAAAAAACAGTTTTAAGTGTGAAAAAGAAGAAAGAATAAAATTTTTTAAAATCATAAAATTTTTTATATTTTTTTTTAAAAAAAACTATCTTAATATTTAACTAAAAAATAGGTTCACTCTCTCTTTTGTGTATTGCTTTATATATGAGCAAAAAAAATTCTACATGTTTAAGAGATACTTTTTTAAAAAATGGTACCTAAACATAAGCAAGTATTATGAGATCTTAAAAATGATATCCAACTTTAATTAAATAAAACAACATTAAAAAAATTATTTTTATAAATAAAATTTAAAAATCAAAAATTTTAAATATCATTATTAAAATGACAAAAAACTAAGCTCTATTGGAAATTTATGAAAATGTATGTCCTATAAACAAAGAGTGTTATTTTTGGCATTTTACTCTTTGGAGCATGTCCTGGTACTTTTAAGGTATCCGACTACGTTCGTAAATTACGTGGTCCGTCGCCAAAAGCCCTCGCGTAGCTGAACAGTGTGACGTTAATATTAAATCAAATCAAATCAAACCGACTACGTTCGAAACCGTGATTTTAAAAAAGCTAATAAATGGATAATTCTCATTATATTAAGTATCACTTAGATAAGATTACATGTATAAAATTGTTTTAAGGACATTTTGAGAGAAAAAAATTATTTTAGTACAATATTTTGGCAAAAAACTAACTTAGAATAACCTTTTTTCAAAATGTTCTCCTTTTACAAAAAATGCTTCTAAAATAATAATATTTTGCTTACATAAAATAAAGACTTCTCCAGAGAGTCTGAACTGTTTTTTGTTGAAAAATTCATATTATTTTCAGAGTTACAACCCATTGAAATAGTTTTCGGCGTTTATTTCTTAAACTTTTTCCCTCTGTTTTCGAAAAACATGGATAAACCCACTTCTAAGTTCTATATTTCAAAAATTCTAGTTGAGCCCCTGTAGAGAGGTCTGAGCTGTATACAGGCAAAATATTATTATAATAGAAGCATTTTTCACAAAAGGAGAATATTTTGAAGACTGTTCGTTCTATGTTCATTTTTTTGTCAAAATATTGTATTTAAATAATTTTGTTATTGTAATACTATTTTTAAAACAATTTTATATACATTTTCTAATCTAAGTGACACTAAATATAATAAATATTATCCATTTATACGCTTTTGGAAAATCACGGTTCCGAAAACGTAGTCGGATACCTTAAGATGAAATAAGAAGGATAGTGTTGCTGAGTTTTAATTCTCCTACATCATTAAATGTCATCTGTGAAATGACAATTTAGTCCATTAAACCTTTAATAGATCGCTTAAAGCTGGTGACAAAGGAAAATCTTCAAAATTAATAATGACTTTAATTAAACGATTAAAATAGAAAAAAAGGAGAATTTCTTAGATCATTTCCCTAAAAATTTCCCGAAGGAAAAAGTAATAGATCAGAAAAGAAAAATCCGTGCATCGAAAAGAACCAACCTTCGCAGTCGTATAAAAACAACGGACATATAGATGTCCCCAAACTCTCTATTATATCAATGCCCGGGAGGTCATCCCAATGCAAGGCAGTTGTGCCGCAATCTGCGACGTGAAGAGTCCCTTCCTTGCAAGTCACGCACATCTCCCCGTCCCGATGACAGGAGCGAAGGAAAATAATTCCAGGAAATGGATGCCACGGATTAAAAGGTCTTAAAGGATCGAGGCCGCTGTAGACCAGTCACTCAGACCCGTCGTACTGGACACATTTCTTGGCCTCTTATTTACATTCAGATGTGCGTGCTACAGCTATAAAATTCCAGTTTTCCCCCCTGTGATGCGATTATGACGGAGAAATAAATATATTGAGAGGATTTATATAGAGATTCTTTTTTGTTCCGATATAAATATTCGTGGTGTATTTAGGGACAAAATGATTGGTTAGTTTTTTTCAAAGTAAGTGAATTGTTTCAGCTTGATGGAAAGATTTAAAATATAGAACAAAAATCAAATGAATATTTGTACATATTTTATTATTACAAATTTTATTTTACTTCTATTATGAGGAATGAAAAGAAAAATGCATTTATATGACATGTTATCAACGAAAAGTTTTCTAATCTCTTTGAGTGGCTGCGGTAGCTGAGCGGTGAAGGTATCGGATTGTGGCTGGCCTTGTCCTGAGTTCGAGCCCAGTACCGCTAAAGACCCGCCGTGTAGGGCAGCGATACACATAAAATCTGTCGAGAGCTGAAACGTCCTCCCATTGGTGTGGTAGTTAGGAGAGGGAGGGGGTTTGCCCACACGGCACCATAGGCACGTCGATGGAGAGCCCAATCTTTCGTCGTCGCATACAGAAGTTCTTTCCTCTTTGAAGCTCTCTATCCATTCGTAGATCTTGTCCCGCTATAAACAGCCGTCATGATATAGTGCTTGAATGTGACGAGAGGGCTGCGGTAGCCCAGTGGTCAAGGTATCGGATCATGGCAGGCATGCAATAAGTGCCCGCCGTGTAGGGAAGCGATGCACGTTAAATCTGTCGAGAGCTGAAACGTCCTCCCGTTGGTGTGGTAGTTAGGAGAGGGGGTGTCATCTCAGGGGTCGCCCACGTCACTTGACCATGGTTCAAAATTACGAGGTCCGTCGCCAAAAGCCCTCGTGTAGCTGAACAGTGCGTCGTTAATATTCACTCACTCACTCACTAATTTCTTTGAAGGCATTATAAAAATTCTAATTACCATCATATTTTTTGAGAAGGTTAGACTTTAAAAAAATTTTTTGTTCACACAAAGGTAAAAATATACAGAACATGCTTTGTAAATACAAGTGAAGTATACAGAACATGCTAGCATATGTATGCATGCACGCGTATGTACGTGAGTGTCTGTAACGAACGAAATCTTGAACTAAATTCTAAATTAATTTGAAATATTTGTTTAAAACTTTTTTTAACTGTGCTTCTATCTATATATATCAGAATCACATCTCAATATATATAAAATCCTAATTAAAAAAGCTTCTGAATGTATTTCGGATAAAGTACTATTTTTTGCACTTTAATTTCTTAAATTATTTTTAAGAGTTTCATATTATTTATTTCAAATATTGTTTATTTTAATTATATGCGTAGTTTTCATCAATTTATGTATACATTTTACTGAAACATTATTATGTTGGATGCATACCAGATGATGATTATCATAAATCTTTTTCATTTGTAAATTTGTTTTTTTTTCTTAAAAATATTTAGTATTTCTAATACCCAAAAGAGATTGAGAAGTAAATTTAAAATATTTAATTTCATTATTATTACTTTAAGAAAACAATATAACAAGTATTTTGAGTTTTCTTTAAAGTATACATGAAATGTTTTGAAATGTACACTTTTTTTATCCAATTATTTTTTAAAAACTTCAGTAATATAAGATACTAAGCATTTAAGATTTCAATTTTGATATAGTTATAAAAATAAGTACAAGGCCTTTTTTGTAGATTCTCATTTCGTGTAGTTTATGTTCTTCTGCAACAGATTACCTGTTTTATGTATTGTTCTTTTTTTAAAAAAATACATGATTGTATTTAATTTTCATTCGATTGATTGATCATTTAATATCTTTGAGACACAAACATCCGCCATGAATAAATTTGTTTCATTTTTAAAATAATCTATTATGTGTATTTATCAATTTTTGAAAGCTAGTATCATTAACAGAAAAAATAATATGTTAAGGTATACTTCTACAAATACATTAAAATAATAGTTATTCAAATAATCAAATACCTGGTCCCATGAATGAACCATGGCTACTTAATTCTGATGATCGCTAAATTCATTATCAGTGATATCCAAGTTGAATCACAGTTTCAAATTACAATTCGATCTAACGTTCACATCCGTAGAATAATAAATTCTGTAGTAATGTAATTGGAACAGGACAAAGATTTATTATGAATTATGAAATAGGAATAAGGCTAAGGGGACTATGAAGTCATTCTCTTTAATTGATTGTAGTGTAAAGTTACAAAGTCCATCTCTACAAGCTCTCATGCAACTTTTATATAGTTGTTGTTAATTCAATTAACACTGGATTATAATTTGAGTTAACTTTACCTGAGATCTAAATAACACTTATTTGATATTGAGCGAAATTTGAAATTATTCGATGTGTTTCAATATTTTGTTATTTATATACGTAAATATTTTTAATTGTCCCGCTGCTCAATTTGCATTTATTTTATATGTTTACTTGAATAGAGCGGCATTCAAATGTCTGACTATAGTTTTTTTTACTTACATTTGATAGTTGTTCAAGTATCTGACAACAATATTTTCTGTATACATTGGATATATGAGGTGTGACATACACACACACAAAACGAGACTAGATGTGTAGCTTGAAAAAAAGAGTGAAGTTGGCAACAACTGTTTTAGTGATGCCATCCAGATCACCCCTTTTATCCATGTGGCTAGTTTCGCCTTAATCGATTATGCCAGTTGGGAGTACTGCGTCATTGAATAAACACGTGCAACTGAATTCTTCCGGAAAAATGTCGAATCAACTTCAAGTTTCTTGTGAAACTTAAGAAATCAGCCTCGAAAACATTTCAAATAGTAACCGAGACTTATGGAGATGAAACTTCGCCATGTGCACATGTATTTGAACAGTATAAGAGGTTTTCAAGGGGAAGGGTCAGTGTGGAAGATGATGGACCTGTTGGGCGCCCAACGTCAGTGATGACAGACCAGAATATTGTCAAAATTCGTGATATGAGTGGGTTCACATCAGTAGTTAAACTGTTAAACAACACTACTACATTGAAATACTAAAAAGATTTCATGAAAAAGTTAGGGGTGGAAGGCTCAGTATTCGACACTGATGGATGGTGGTTGCACCAAAACAATGCACCCGCTCACGCAGCATTATCTGTCAAGCAGTTTTTGACCAGCAAAAATATTATTGTAAGGAAGCATTCTCATTATTCACCTGATTTGACTCAATGTGACTTTTTTATTTCCTAGAGTTAAATCTTGCTTAAAGGAAACCCATTTTACACCAGTTGAAGAGGTTCAAGCAAAAATAGAGATCTCCTGAAGGGACTTCCAAAACCCTCCTTCCATAACCGTTACCAGCAACGGCAGCACCGAATGCAGAACAGTGTGAATGCTGAAGGGAACTACTTTGAAGGTGATAATGTCACAAAGAACTGATTCTGTAAGTACAATGATTTGTTGGACCAGTCTCGTTTTTTTGTGTGTTACCCCTCGCTTATTAAAATGCTTGCAAAAAGTTTTGTTTTCTGCTTGCATAGGTAGTACATTTATCTGACAAATTGGATATACGAGGTTTGGGGTAAAAGTCATGGCAACTGTTTTTTTTGTTTTGAAGATACCAGTCCGGTTGGAAAATGTGACATATACAGACGAAAGGACAAGGTGTTAACTACATGTGTGGACAATGAATAGCACTGAAATATCGTAATACACTAATTTATTACGGTAGTATACAGGGCAATATGGTCTTCACGGTGCAAAAGAATGACAACACAGTACACCCACAGTTCTACTGTACGGTATGGTAAGGCATTATTTCCAAAGGCTTTTACTAATTCACTGTGATATTCCATCACAAATTTCCCTCGGAGAACGGCTATTTTGATGTAAGAACGCTGCTCAACACGGCTTACTTCCATCAGATGACACTCACCAACTGACTCATTTCACAGCCCTCGCTGCGCTACTACCAGCTATCACAGAGCCATCTGTTCTATTGTATGCACACTATGCCTGCAGAATTTCCACACGACACATATACATTTGCGATCCATTCACATATATACAAGAAAAAAAAATGGTTGCCCTGACTTGTGCCCCAACCCTCGTATATTCAAATATTTAGCAACAGTTTTTGTGTCCAAATTGGGTATATATTCAAATATTTTTTTGGCAACAATTTCGTTCTATATTCGCTGTTATTGAAATCTCGGAGTGAAGATGTTAAAATTCAATAATTGTTTTTGTGGAGCTTTATATACTGAATGCTGGTCTATTTGATGCCATTATGCGAGTGATTCAATTATAGTAACTACGAGTATGTGTTGTACTTGTGCTTAGTAGTATTTTGTGCACTTTTAAAATAAACCACTTAAAATATTCATATTTGTAATTAAAATATTTTGTGTGTATGTGTGTTTACAGGTTCTCCTCTAAAAGTTCTTCAATTAAAATTATATCTCGATTTCATGCATACAGTCTTTTAATGTGCTTAAAGTTAATATTTCTCACTACAATTATTGGAAATGTGTTGCAATTGGCTGTTTTTGAATTTTTCTCTTAACTTCCACATAAAACCACGTTATAACTTATAATCCGAGTCCCCTTTCAAAGTGATCAACATTCATTATAACCCAAATTGAATTGGAGTTGCAAGTTTGACAAGTTTTAATGAATCAGCCTTATTTGTAAAGAAACTAAAATCCAGTCGCATTCAAATATTCCACATAGTAATTTTAATCTAATATAAAAAAATATAAATTAACATATCTAATCTCCTTCCCTTCATTAATAATAAATTGTATTCCATACAACATTTGACTAAAGTTGTTGCCATATAATGGAATGTTAATATGATAATACAATCACCTCGCGTCTTGTTATAAAAGAACAAAGCAGATACATTTTAAAATGTTAAATAATTTCTATTTGTCCGTTCTAGGAAATAATTCTATGGTTTATAAGGAACAAGAGTCTGTCTGTAGGGACAATCTTCTATCCAATAAGTAATTCACTGATTTTAAAGCTTTTGAAGCAGAATAGTTTCCACCAATTTCACAGAGAAGATTAATTCAGAAAAATGTCAGTTACAATGTGTAATTCAAAGTGATCGATGTTTCAAAATAATAAGAAGCAATGGAATCGGTAATTCCTCAGTATTTTAAATAGAGACTCCTAGGGCTGCAATGTATGTAACTAAGAAACAAATTACTTTTGTACTGAGAAAACTATTAAAACATTTTTAATAACTTAGTACGAGGTATATCTAGAAACTAAGTTCCGTTTGGTAATAAAAATAAATTGTATACAGATACAGAAAAAACATTTATTGGACAAAAATGTAAAACTCTTAAACTACCTTTCCACATAACTGCCGAAATTTTGCAGGCATGTGTCATATCGTGGCACAAGTTTTTCTATGCCTTCTTCATAGAAGGTTGCCGCCTGTGTCTTCAACCAGTTGGAAACATTTCCTTTCAGCTCTTTGTCATTGTTGAAGTGTTTACCGGCAAGGAAAGACTTGAGATGTAAGAAAAGAGGAAAATCGCTAGGAGTGAGGTCAGGGCTGTACGAAGGATGACCAAACACGTCCCAGCCAAATCCTCGTAGGAGGGTTTGTCCGTAAATTCACAAATTTGCCGATAAATTTCGATTGGTTTCATTTTCTTAGCATTCAGAAAACGAATTACACTGGTTTCACTTTCTTAGCATTCAGAAAACGAATTACACTGGTTTCACTTTCTTAGCATTCAGAAAACGAATTACACATCTGATTTCGCACGCAGCGGGATTTTCAATCAACACCGACATTGTAAACAAGCACAACAAAGCGTACGTGGCTGACAGTGATCTAAAAATGACGCATGTGCTTCTTCTCCTTGATACTGAGCGTCTGTCGGGCATGCGCGGAACTGCGATCGCTGCGCTGGAGCGGATATAAATAGAAACGGAACTTAGTTTCTAGATATGCCTCGTATTAATAATGAATATTTTACTTAAATTGCGAAGAAATATTTGATCGTTTTTAGGATTCCTTGAATATTTTGTATTTTAATTAGTATTACATTACATTTGAGAAAATATATTTATTCGATTCCTACTATTAGATCGCACTCTCTCTCTATATATATCTTGTTCATTTTTATTCGTTAGTAAAATAATTTTTATTAATCCACTCAAGTTCAAATACATTTTCTAATACTTGTAATGGATGATAGTTGATGTTAATAAAGTTTTTCATATCATAATTCATTAATTAAGTTTAATTAATTAATAAATAATAACAAACAAAAAAATAACAGTCCGATACCATACATAAAAAGCAAAATCGCTCGTTGAGTCCCTATAGCGCAATGGATGGCGCGTTGGAACTTCTAATTCAAAGGTCGTGGGTTCGAATCCTACCTGGGATAGCTTAATTTCTGAGAATATGATTTATTTTTACTATACTATTTTATCGGAAAAATTTAATTTAATTGATGTTTAAATAGTAAGAAGCAAAAAAGTAGCAGTCTAACACCTTATATAGAATGGAAAATCGCTTTTTATTTTGCCACTTAATATTGTGATTTTGTCATATTTATATACATATTTATATTAATTGTAATTATTTAATAAAAAGTAACTAAAGTAAAATTTTCCTTTGTTGACCTAAGCAGGAATTGACTTCCAAAGTTTTTTGTACATTACTTGTTTTCATGGATATTTAAATTTCCTTTTAGGAGCTATAATTACTTCTCAAAATATTAACTCTCTATTCGGGGAAATTATATTTAATTTCTGAATAAATATATTGTTTTATCATTAAATTGTCTCCAAGATGTATTATGTATATATTCACTGCTATACAAGTTTCACTAAGTGAAACACATATGCATTGTTTCAATGTTAATAATATTTATAAGGAAGTATTTCTTACTTTTTTAAACTTGTTACCACACACACATACACACACCTTCACTTATTTCGAAGCATATGTTTCATTATCATACAAAAATATTACAGATATTTTGAGGAATAACGAAATTCCTTTGATTGATATCATCATTAATGAATAAACACACATATTGCGTGTTATATCTTATTTGTACCACTTTCAATTGATAGACTGGAACAGCCCCATCCAAACAACGCCACCTCATTAAGTGTACCAACTCTAGTTTGATACGCCGACCTACATGTAAGCACTCGGGACGTGTCTGCGAATGATACATTAATACATACCAAGACGTGATAGATAGGGTACAGTATTACCATTCGACATTCATAGTATTTGTCACTCCAGACAGGTGCATATTTCATGCAGCTGCACCCTTATCCATTGCAGTGGAAATCGTAACGGATCACATTACTGTATTGATCATAACAGTTGTAGGACATGGTATAGGGTTGGAAATCAGGGATTTCTCAGTTCAGTGCGTTGCTGAGTGGTAATTACCTAATATATGTGTCTATTAAGTAAAATTAGGAGGCTTATATTAAGGTGAAATCGAAACGCTGGGATGGATGTACTTAATTGCTTTAGTTTTCTGAGATGTTGGGAATTGCTAATTGACACCCATTTCGGTCTGATGTAATGAAAGTTCTGGAAATATTGCAGGATGATTGCATATTTATAGGAATAAGTTAAAGGAGCTAATTGATTTTTAGTTTTATTACTTAGAAAATGATTTCTGAAGGTGAGTTGCCAGAGTATGTTTTGAAAATTATTTCGATTTAAGGTATCCGACTCCGTTCGGAACTGTTATTTTGTATAAGCCTATAAACAGATAATTTTTCTGATATTTGGTGTCACTTAGATTTGAATACTTGAATAAAATTGTTTGAAGAATACAGTTACAGTAAACAATTATTTAAATGTAATATTTTGGCAAAAAATGAACAGAGAACTACTTATTTTCAAAATATTCTCCTTTTGTGAAAAATGCTTCTATTATAATAATCTTTTGCCTGTCTATAGCTCAGACCTCTGTATAGAGCCTGAACTATGATTTTTGAAGTATATAACTTAGAAGTGGACTTATCCATATTTTGATACAACAGACTGGTAGAAATTTTAAGAAAAAAACACCGATAAATATCTCAATTGAAACTCTGAAATAATGTGAATTTTTCAAAAATCCTAGTTCTAGCTCTCTGGAGAAGTCTTTGCTTTAGATAAAAAATATTATTATTATAGAAGCATTTTTCATCAATAAAGAATGTTTTGAAAATAGGTGATTCTAAGTTAATTTTTTATCAAAAAATATTGCATTTAAATAAACTTCTTTTCTATTAATATTCTTAAAACAATTTTATACATGTACTCTAATCCAA
This sequence comes from Trichonephila clavipes, assembly GCA_019973935.1. NCBI lineage: Eukaryota > Metazoa > Arthropoda > Arachnida > Araneae > Nephilidae > Trichonephila > Trichonephila clavipes. The sequence continues at coordinate 448,069 of BMAU01001370.1, read as the reverse complement.
GTGATACTGAATATTATGAAAGTTATCCATTTATATGCTTTTAAATCATTGTTCCAAACGTAGTGAATGCGTAGAGAAAAAATAGTTCGCTAAATATTGAGTATATCAGAAATTACTACGGCAATCATGATTTAGATGGTTTATAAGATCATTTTAGAAATCTTTCTCAGTCTAGTGGAAATTTTAAACATGTATTTTGCATTAAGTTTGTGTTTCTTGCAAGAAGCTTGATTACAAATGTACTATATAAAAGCTTATTTGTATGTAACTTTTGAGTTTTAAAGTATCCGAACACGTAAAATGACCAATTTCGATAAAAACACATTTTTTAAAATTTATTGAGTGGAACATTCTTTTGACAGTACAAAATATATATCATTTTGTTTGTACGTCAAATAGAGGTCGAGATGTAATAAATGACATAAAATTATAAAAATTCGAATTACGTCTTTAATCTGAACCACAAACGAATATTTAAGCTTTTCAAAATCCATCATGTGGAGTCTAATAACTTGAAATGTTATAAATATAATTTTGTGAATCATTTTGAATCTGGTTTTGAACATTATTTTTTTTGGTACGTACTAAAATATAATTCTTACTCACGAATATTTTTTGAGTTATTACCAGTTATTTCAATAACAACCTCATAAATGTATCACATTCTTATACTATTTATTCGCGATCAGCTCTACACAACTTTTAAAATTTAATAAAACATTAAAATTTTTACTTTTCATGATAAATGTATGTAGTTTGTTTTAGTAATGCTTTGATTGACATAAGATTGTTACTTTTGTCCCTAAGTTTTTAAGAATTTTTCAAAAATTGGTAAAGTTTTGCATATATTTATGATTTTTGTAAAATTTAGATAAATAATTTTAAATATTGATGTTTAAATATTAACATTTTTGTTATTGATCCCTAAGAAGTACTTATAATGTGTTATATTGTATTATTTAAAGTATTTATTTTTGAAAAAAGTACTCTAAATGCGTGACTATATACCTTAAAGAGTTCATTAAAACATCTAGTATTAAGGTAAATTAGGGCAGTTTTTCACAATTATATGTATTTGAAAAAATTAACCCTACAAGTTTAACATACAAGTAATCGCATACCGTTTTTTTAGACCAAGAAAGACCAAGAGAACAAGTTTTAAAAGAGCAACAATATACTCATAAATATTCATGCAACTAACGTGAATACCATAAAAACAAAAGAGGCGTCGAAGTTTATTTATTTCATGAATATACATTATGACTATGTTATTTAATTCATCTAATGTATTGGTGATAATTTTAAAAACGTTTTTAATCCTAAAACTAATAATCTTTAAAAGAGTAGATGTGCATTAGTTATCGTTGAAAAAAATCAAATTAATCTATGTTTTAATGAAATTCAACTAATGAATATTTAACTAGCTAATTTACATGATTAGTTTAATGATAAAACAATAGGAAATTTGTAGATACGAAAGTTTCACTAAAGAAGTAAAGTATTATAGGTTAGCTGTATATTAAAATTCCTTGAGGGTTTTAAATTAATCTGTTTTCTAATGTTTTAAATTGGAATAATACTTTTAAGATAATTTCCGTATATCTAATATCACATTTTTTAAAACACACTTTCGATAAAAATAAGGCCCAGTGGTCGAATGGTAGCGTATCGCACTTCCACTCCACAGGTCTGGGTTCTGTTCCCGAGCAGAGCAAGGTTGACTCAGCCTTCCGTTCCTATTGCAGTGGGTCGATAAATGAGTACCAAGCTTGCTTGGGGATTTAAGCAATGGGGATCTTACTTCAGATTTACCACCTGATAGGGACACCTGCTCATGCACCCAAGCGCCCAATGGTCACGCATACCGGGATGGGTACTGGCCCTCATGTGCTGTTGCGGCACTGAATTTGATGAAAAGGAGTTAGATTTTAAAAATATTTTTTCGATTTGAATTATGGATACATTTGCGTTGACGTCAAATCGAATATGTGACATTTAAGGCGGAAATACTTCATTTCCACATTTTTTGTGGATCACTATATACAAATATTGGTTAGAAAATAGCGGACTAAAAATTTTTCGGAATAAGATTCTTTAAAGATTCCATTCTCTGATAAGCTGAAAATTAAGGATTCTTTATTTTGTCCATATCTGACAACACATAATAAATTAATAGAAAAACAGCTTGTATTAATAAAATCAACCTGAATAAAGTACATTTTTTCCCTGATCACCTGAAATGATAATGCAAATATATAGTTAATGCATGAAAACTTTCTGGTTAAGCTTTGTTTATTAATGAAGGCAATTTTACTAATATGTAGCGTAAAATCAAATTTCACAGAATGATTTAAAAATGTAACTTTTTTTCCTTCTATAAAAGAAAAATTATTTTTTTCAAGAATATTTTAAATTCTTCCAACAAAATAGTATCCACTTTGAAATAATTTATGATTATTTTCATCCTTTGAAAGTGTTTATTTTCACTCGAAATTTATTATTTTTAATTATTTAGAGTAAAGTTCAGTTATAAGTTCAAGCAGATATAAACGAATATTAGTTTTCTTCGAAATTTCAGACCAAAAATATTGATAAGTTGTATCTAAATACACTAACTTTGTTCAATGTAAAAGAAATAAAGTAAACTGTTTAAAGAAGTTTCACTATGATACACAGAATAATAATCTTTGTTAGTAATACGGCTTCAGAGGACCTCATTTGGTAATTTCTAAGGTAATTTTAAAAACTACTTATTTTTTTCCTTTATAATATACTGCAGAACACAACGTTACAGTGTTAAGAATGATACAAATGCATTTGACTGGAATATTTAAAGAAATAATGAATTGTATTTCAGACTTTGTGTGGAAGATACAGCCTCCAAAAGATCGTGTGATTCTTTCTTTCACCTTCTCATTATACGGAAAACACAAGTTAACAAGTTATGCAATTTTAAGCTCAAATTTATTTTTTTAATAAGTGCCTTATTGTGAAATTTAATGCTGAAATGCCACAATTTTTCATCAGCCTACAGATTCGACCAATAAACATGCTAAGATTAGGAAATCATGTGAGTGGATAGTTATATATGAGATATATATATCATATCATATATCAGTTACATAGTTATAAATCGTGATAGTTATATATCAGCTGAATCTGTAAAATAATGACTAGAATCCTATTGTTCGTTGTAAGCTTTGAACTTATGTCACATTACTGCTACTATGATTAAGAGTGTACATTTGTTTGTACATTGTATCGCGACAAATTATCCTGAATGAATTCATACTTGTAATCAACATGCCAATTATCAATAGAAACGATTGTACTACTGAAATCTAAAAGAGAATTACTATGGCTAATAGATATCTTAATGGAAAACGAAAATAAATGAAATCGAATTTAATCAAAGAAAAATAAAAGTTCTATAGTATAAAAGTCTTTTTAAGATTAGTATTAACTTATGCATGTGGAACTTGGTCCATGTTTTGGACAGATGAGTACATAAGTATCTACGAAAGGAAGATTTTAAGATTTATTTTTGGAGGAATTCAGAAAAATGTAATGTGGCAAGGAAGATCAAATTTAGAGCTCTATCAGTCATATAAAGAATCTGGCATTGTTAAATTCATCAAAATACAACGAATTAAATGGGCAGGTCACGTTGTCAGAATGAACGAAGACCGCACCACTAAAAAAGTCTTCAACGCCCAACCAATTGGCACAAATAGAAGAGGTAGGTCCAATCTTAGATGGATTGATCGCCAATAAAAAGATCTTCTAGTTTTGAGAACTAAGAATTGGAGAAAACCAGCAGCAAGAAGACTGGCCTGGAAAAGGCTTCTTGAGAAGGCCAAGCCCCACCCTGGGCTATCGAGCCACTGAGGAAAGAAGGAATCAACAAGTCAAGAAGTAAATCGCTCAAAAGTATATTTCAACAAATTTAAAGTGTTTTTTGAAATAACCCATTCTTATATACACTAGTGTGCAAAAATTAAGGACGAAGTCGAAAAATTAGCATATCAGCTGAACGAAGAGGCAGAGCGGACAGAAAGACCAATCAGGAGATTAAGTAAGGTGATGTACGGTAGCACATGCGTAGATATGCAGGTACACGTAATGGGGGAGTGTCTGAGTAGTATAAAGCATGTTGTCGGTGTAAGATCAGTATTTCTGGCAAAGAGATTGCACGCCGTATAGCAGTTAAAATCACACCGAGTTGCTGCCTCAGCGAGAAATTTCGAATAATCAATCTGTTAGGCGACATCTGGATGCTTTTACCCGAGGTCGAATCATTGGGAAGTTGGAGGAAGACCGCAGTGTGACAAGTGTGGCTGCAGAGTTCGGAATTGCTCACAGCATCGTTTCACGACTTTGGAGACAATTTCAAACTACAGAAACAGCTATCCGGGGGTTCAGTAGTGATCGTCCACGAGGAACCACACCCGCAGATGACCGGTACATTGTCTTACAGGCCAGAAGAAACAGGCGGCAGACAGCAGGAGAAATCGCTAGACACACGACACAGGCGACTGGACGACCGATATCGCGTTTTACCGTGCCCAGAAGTCTGCACGGTGGTGGTCTGTTTGCACGACACCCTGTACGGTGTGTACCTTTAACGCCTGCCCATCGGAGAAGGCGTTCTCTGTGGTTCCGGGAACACCGGAATTGGAGAGACAATGAATGGGGACGAGTACTCCTTACAGATGAGAGCAGATTCAGTTTGAGTAGCGATTCTCATCGCATACTCATCTGGAGAGAGCGGGGAAGCCGCAATCATCCCTCGAACATCATTGAAAGGGACAGGTATGAAGGTCGCGGTGTTCTCGTTTGGGGAGGCATCATGCTTGGTAGTCGTACAGACCTTCACATCTTCGATGCAGGTTCAGTCAACGGGACCCGTTACTGTAACGAGATTCTTCTTCCATATGTGCGTCTTTTTAGAGGCGCTATGGGTCTGCAGTTCCTTTTCATGGACGACAATGCACCATGTCATCGCACAGTAGCTGCCGAACAGCTCTTAGAGAGTGAGGATATTGAACGTATGGATTGGCCGGCACGATCTCCGGATCTCAATCCCATCGAGCATGTATGGGATTTTCTAGGCAGACGCTTGGCAGCTCGTACCTTACCACCAGTAACGATTCGGGAGCTTCGATTAGCGCTGCAAGACGAATGGGCAGCAATGCCTCAACAACTCATTGACACTCTCATTCTCAGCATGGGCAGACGCTGTGAAACCTGCCTAGCAGTCAGGGGAGATCATATCCCCTACTAAAGACCGGATGTTTCTTGCTGGACACCCATCACAGGGATGTTTCGGCCTTCAGTCGCATTGCGCTCCATGCTACTTTTTCAATCAAGCTTCTTTTTATCCCTCTGATTTCTCTTTTAGCAAGTGTTACTTACATATTACACATGTCCTTACGTATTGGGGATCTTACGGTATTAAATGTGTTGATTTGGAAAGCTTTTGTACAAAGCTATATTGAAAAAACCGTCTCGTCCTTAATTTTTGCACACCAGTGTATATGCTAGGGAATTATTTACTTTAAGGGAGCTGATTACGTTTGGAAATATGATTTTAAAAATGCGTAGAAATGAATATTTTTTTCCTTTATTATATTTATTGCCACTTGAATCGGAATACAAATACAATATTGTTTTAAGAATATTATTACAATAAGAAGTTATTTAAATGCAATTTTTTGTCAAAAAATGAGATTAATTCAAAATATTCTCCTCTTATGAAAAATGCTTTTGTATAATACTAATATTTCTCCTTTACTTCACTACAAAGTCTGAGCGAGAATCTTTGAAATATACAATTTAGATTTGGTTTATTTATATTTTAGCGTATCACAGAAGAGAAATTTTAATTAGAATCTTAAGTTATTATTTCATTTGATCGTTACTCGGAAAACAATGTGAAATTTTCAAAATTCTTAGCTCATCTTCTCATCCTCTCTAACTTGAGTTTTCTTCTGTTGAGCCAAATCGGCTTTTTAAGCTAGAGCAACGTCTCCAAACAAGTGAATGTTACTACCAAATAGTACATAAATAGTCAGTGAGATATATCAAATAATACAGTAAGTACATTATAGAGAATAGTAGATGTTGCAGACGATATTGCCCCATTAATTAGTGACTGAATTATAGTTACGTAGCTACTTGAAAGTTACAATATCTCGGGAAAATTTTCTTAGGCCAGTCTGTGAGGGTGCATCTCAATTCCAATAAGTACCAATTGACTTTTACATTTCAACTTCTCTAGTCTACATATCGACTACTCATTTCTGTTGTTTAGCTTAAGGGGACTTGGCACCCCTTGAGCAAACTTCTTTATTTACGTATTTAAAAATTATATTTTAGCATTTTAAACAATGTTTCTATTAAAGAAAATGCTACCAGATGAAAATTTTCATATATTATTCACACAATTTTAAAAATTTTAATTTTTTGAAGAAAATTGGGAAAATTTTAAAATTTTACTCCTTTTGTAAAAATTAATTTTTTGAACTGAAATTTTTTTATAATACTCTTATGGATGATCTAAGCAACTTTAGGGATCAATTTTAGAATAATTTCATTCGTTTTCAAGAAAAAAAATAAAATGTTGATATACAGGCTAAAAATCAACGAAAAAGCCAACATGTCTTACATTTTATTTTTTTTTAAAAAAAGTATTCAGTTTATAGCAAAAAGGATCCTTAATTTTATTACATGCTTTATTTTCAACACGCAAGAAAAAAATGGAAGTGATTGGTAAATACTTGTCGAAGGAGTAGCATTTTGAATGCACTAAGGTTTCGAAAAACACAAACTGAGAAAAACAGGTTTAAAGTTTATAATTCTGAAAAAATAATTATTATAAGCTTAATTAAACTTAAAATACCACTTTAAGATATTAGTTATACGTTTTTCTTTAAAATAATTGCATTTTCTTTTTTTTTCAACCCACACATTTTTATAAATGATCAACTTTTAGAGAGTGCTAATTGCCCATGAAAATTCAAGAAAAATGTTAAAAAAAATTTTTTTTCTGTCACGACAGAAATTTTAGCTGTTTTTCTTCTTATAATATTAAAGTATTACATTTATATGAAAAATATATCAGGAAGAAGAACTGAAATTATATATAAAATTATTACAATAAAATGCCTTAATTTAAAAATTTTACAAGCACACATTTCACAAGGAAGAAAAATTACATTATTGTATTGCCTCGGAAATATTCTGCTTTTAATACTACACATTCTTTTTTATAGTTATTATTTCTATTTCTAAAATAGATTTTTTTTTATCATAACGCATTTTTTAGCTTTTTTTTCTAAAAAGGGAGTGTGGCTGAATTGCCTAATTTGTTTTCAAACGAAGTTTTATTCAACTTCTAACTTTCCGACATGCACAAGTGATATATCAATCGAAAGATAATAATGCAAAGAATAAGATTAAATGAAAATTAAAAAAAACGATAGGTTTGTGATTTTTAGGGTACCAAGTCCTCTTAATAAAAGTAAATTATTACAAATATCTATTTGAAATAATTTCGTGTCCGATTTAATGGCTTCTCCACCCATGCTGTCTTTGGATCCCCCAGGGAATGTCAACGATCGACGGTATTTCCATCTCTGTCAACATGAAGACTAGGTACCGAAACAAAGTTTTCCTTCTGCAGTTAGTATCTTCACGCTTATTGTCATTGAATGTTCCTTTTTTTCACCTAACATTTCTGATTCTCTATAAGAAGCTTTTTAAACATTTTTTTTAAAAAAAGCGCCTTTTGATATCTTGCGTTCATTAAACAATAGATTGATATGCATAAAAACTATAAAATAATTATTTGCAGTTAGAACAATCATTATGAAATAAGCCCACCGTCCAAAATTTCTTGTACCTCTTTTACTTGTAGACGCTGCAGATAGTTTATCCACCGTTTCTATTGCACTTTGAGTTTCATTATGGAATAAAAATATTTGGTTTTTCATTTATTTTCCTTTTGAAACTTTTATGCTATAATGCAAAATGGTTTTGACGAATTTTACTTTTTAGGTACATATGACACAAGGGTCTATCTTTTTAAACCCATTCATCGATAAAAGTGATTTTCGGTAACGTAAGGATTGGAATTAAAGAGAAATAAATGGCTGGAGTTTTTGCCTTAAGAGTTCCATCAAGAATTCAATTGAATAATTTGTAATCAAGGATTAAAATATGTGGAAAAAAACTATCATCCGTACTATTAGGAGCAAAACACTCATTTGATTTTGCTAAACAACATTCCCTTCATTTGTGTCACGTTCATTACCAGGAATAAACAAGTTCGTTAGCCGTTTTGACATAGGAAATCAACCATAATTTGATTTTGTGTTCTGCCCCTTTGGCTTTGATGAGGAATACTATATTAATAAGAGCAAGTAGCTATATACTCCTCTTTTGTTAAGTTTAGTAAGGAATGCACATCTCACTTTGTGAAAACTGGAGAACAATCTCAAAACATGAACAAATTCCCTTTCTGATTCCGAAACATTTGTCTGATCTTTAAAAATTTCTGCTTTGCGTGGGTGATCTGATGATCCATTTCGTTGAAATTACCATTGCTGTTTTCATCCGTCTGATCCCTGAACTTTTGTAAAAACTTCCTAGTGTAAAAATTACCAAGGACATCTTGCGATTTTTAAGGTCCTGCCTTGATGCAAAAGTAGGCCTTTTTTTTGTGAATTTTAAAAGAAGACAGTACATAGCATGTATTGGCAAAATCTCGTACAAATGGTAATTTGAACCGTATTAATGTGCATCACTCACAAACTTAGGCACAAGCCGACATGACCGATGGTCATATTTTGACTAAATGAGTTGAATGATTTCTTATAGAATTAGGCTTAGTCCCAGGGACGTCTTAAGACTTTTTGAGGCTCTGGGATCCTACGCAAAAGTAGGCCCTGGGCCCTTATACAAATACAGGCCCCACCTATGATTCTTAAAAGTAGACATTACATAGCATACGCGTCAAATACTCGTACAAACAATAACCCTAAGTAAATAAATGTGCATGATTTATAATGGCCCAAATTAGCTGAATCGACTGCCATCTTATGACTTAATGCAGTGCTTCTCAAACTGTGGGGCGCCCTAACCCTAGGGGCGCGCGAGCCTATTGAAAAGTCGAAAAAACAAAAGATTATTTAAAAAATTACTAATTTATGGAAAATAAACAAAATACATTCTGACCTAATGAAAAATAAATGAACAACTGATGTAATACACTTATAAATGTATCAATATTGCCCAATGCCTTTTATAGTTAATTTAACAATACTAAGTTAAGAATAAGTTTAATAATTACCAGTGACCCCCACAGGCTTTTCACATATAAAATTATATGCGAACATTATCGCTTATCTTGATAATTTGTACGGTTTCTAATTAATCCCGAAACTGCCGATTAAAAGTTTCGCTTCCCAATGCCACGGTTTTGCACGTATAAACACGTATGTGGGGTATTGGGGGAGTAGAAGAGACAGGGAATAAGTAAGAAAAATCCTCTGAAATGAGTAAATCCTTCGAAACCCTGTCCCCCATTTTACTGCATTCGAAAGCCTTCGGAATAATTTTATAGATAGCAGTGAACAGAAAAGTTCGTTTTTCGGAAAGACGTATATATACGTCCGAGGAAATTTACACACTGACTGAGTTAGACGTTTATATACGCCGGCAGCACTTAATATGTTAAAGTAGTACAGTAGCTTTAGCGTCAAAGTATCGTATTATCGAATTTACTACATTGTTATTGCAAGGAGGGGGCGCGATAAAAATTATGATTGAATATTGGGTCGCAAGTATTGAAAGTTTGTGAAGCACTGACTTAATGTGATGATGATGTACGGTGGTAGATCTAGACCTAAACATAGATGACGGTCATCATATGTAGCCAGTCGACATATCATCCGAAATTCCCAGTTTTTCGGAGAATTCGACTGGAAATAACATTTGACCGTAAAAATTATTCGAATCGTGGTCTTATCAAGGCAGAGTCAAGAACGAGATGAGGTCCCTATTGTGACTGAGGCCTGGTACCACTTGGACCTTGCCTTAAGACGTGTCTGCCTAGGCCTAGAAATGGACAATGGTCATCCCATTATAATACAGTCTTACTACTTTTGCCAGTTGACATGGAGTTTGAAAATCCCTCTGTTTCGTAGAATATGTACAGGAATAATATTTGATGAAAAATATCTGAATTATTATCTTATTACGACAGAGTCGAGAATAAAACAAAACCCTTATCGAGGACGAGGCCCTAGGCGCATGCCTAGGACTTCACTGGAGAGATCACGTTTACTATTCACCCATTGTAATATTGTTGCACTATAAAATTGGCTTAACACCTTCAACTGGGCCCAATTGACAGTCTAGTATTGAAGTTTTAAGTATTCGTCATTTGTTCGCATCATGTTATCAAAGTGACATTATTCTGCTGTAATGATTGGTCACATATTACATAGGATTTTATCACATGTAGCAGACCAATTGGAGAAAAGCAAAGCAGTCATTGCTCCTATATTTTTGTACACTAACGCCATCTATTAACCGCTGGTTGAATAAAACAGATAAAATATCATTTGCCCCTCCTTGGGGATTTAAAAATAATATCTGCCACACTCCGGAAGCATTAAATGCATATTTTTAAGGAATATGTAACATTTGAAAATTCTTAATCCAAATTTGATGAAGATATCGAAAAATCTATCTAAGAAATGGGTTAAACCGACCCATACAGGGTAAAAAGGATAAAAAAGCCAATCTGTCAGTTATTTGCAATTTTATGTCATTTATATTGCTATGTAAAGCATTTCCAAATTTCATAACGAGTAGATTGGATCAACAATTACGAGGCAATGAGAAGAGACAATTTCTTTTTAGAATATACTAAAAATCCCACGTTTACACATTAATTCCTTGAGATAATGTTTTTCATTGCTTGATAGTTATACTATAAAATAGATTTAAATTAAAAGTCATACAGACATTGATTGATTGTAAATAAATCTCATCCTTTCAAGTTAAAATACATTTTTTTAAAACTTGTTGTGGATGACGCTTGATGTTAATGTAGTTTTTTCAAATATTAATTTATTAATTAAATTAAAAATGAATAAAGAGTAACAAACACAAAAATAATAGTCCAAAAGAATTTATAGAAAGGAAAATAATTCGTTGTGTCTCTGTAGCTCAATGGATAGTGTGTGTGTGTGTGTGTGTGCGTTGGGCTTCTAATCCAAAGGTCGCGAATTCGAATATCACATGGGATGGCCTAATTTCCGAGAACGTTATTTATTTTTTACTATACTATTTTATTAGAATAATTAAATTTAGTTAAGTAATAAACAGTAACAAACAAAAAAGTACAACACTATATATAGAAAGGAAAATGGAAAATTGCAAGGAAAATCGCTTTCTATTTTGCCACTTAAGATTGTGATTCTGTCACATGTATCTACATATTTATATTAATTGTAACTACTTAATAAAAAGTAACTGAAACAAAATTTTCTTTGCTGATCTAAGTAGGAATTGACTTAATTTTTTAATATTACTTGTTAATTTAATTAATTATTCAACTAGATTCAAACTTCATTCTTTTGATTCAAAAGCTAGCGTTTTCAAACGTGAAGTCTATTTCTGTTAAAACTTCATTCTTTAATTTAATGTAATTAATCTATTTTTGTGACAACAATAGAATAATAATGTTTTAATATTGTACGTATCTTTTATGCATTTGATATATTTTAAATGTGTTTATTCAAACGTTTCAACCCAATGTCCTCATTTATTCCACGCAGTAATTGTCGTAATATTAAAATTTTAGAAAATATTCCCTTCTTCAAAATAAATTGGATATTTAAAACAGAAACGAGAAGTTTTGCGACGAAAACATGTCACCGCAAATAACCAAAATGTCATCTTCTTCTTAATCCCCTCTCTCTTTTTCCCCTTTGAAATATGACGCATTTTAAATCTTCAATCTCTCCTCCTCTATTAAAAAGGCTTAAAAGACGCATTAAAAATAAGGTACTTAACGGAGAAAAATCTACCATTCAGAGACATTTAAGAAAAGGTTTTTCAAAAAATATGTGCTAATTAAATGACTCTTCAATTCGAAGCAACATTTTAAAAGATTATTCAAAAATATTTCCCTGCCTTTCTGAGGAAAATATTTGATAAATGTTGTTTTTTAAGTGTTTCCGTTGATAAAATTATACTAATTGGTTAGTTTTCTTAGGATGTATTTGAAGTGTAAAATTTGCTACTGCAAAATGCATAACTCAAGGAATAGATATAATTTTCTTTTTCGGAAATTTTGAATAATGTCAGTTGCAAGAAATTACTAATGTATGATTCACGTGTTTTTAAATGGTATTTTTTTAAAGAAAAAAAATCGAGCTAAGAAAGAAAGTAAAAGGAAATTTAAATATTCATACTTTAAATTTTCTCTAATACTTAATAAATTAGTGCATCATGATATATAAATTTGTTTTGACATTCAACAGTATTTTACTATTAGCTATATTTTATTTCTTTTTATACTAAAATTAATATAAAATATGTTAAAGTCTTAATTATTTTTTATTTACTATTTAATAAAACCTGTATGTAAGAATTCTTACAGAAAAGAAATTCACAAGTATTAAGAAAATTAATTATTCCTTTTATAAATGCTTCAAAATTTAATTTTCTGTGTAATTACTAATTTTACATGGGGTAAATTTTTGTACAGCTTTTAACTTTAGTCTTTCCAATAGAATAAGAATTATAACTCTGAGGTAGAATAATATTAGAATAGAAATCCCCAATAGAATAAAATTGTGTGTTTAATTAGCTTTTCTTAAAATAAGTAACATTCTGCCTATGCTGCTAATCGTAGCCTTACGCAAATCCTCTGGAAGATTATCATGGTTATACGCCGGTAATATATTTTATACATATAAATATTAACGTCTAGCCAAACATTCTTTACCATTCTTTACATAAATCGAGAATTCCTTCAATGATTTTAATACGTACGATAACAATTTTGAATATTCGGTATTTGAAAATAATAGTTTTCTTTTGGAATGAATGATTAAATTAGAATAATGGAATTATTAATTGAATTATTAATTTATATTGAAACTATTATGTTACAGTCATGATTTTCCATTCCTAATTTTAATGAAACAGGTCGTTGATTGATATTCATTTGGGTTTATATTCATGACTTGAAGGCTTTAAATAAGAACATGGGATTAAAACAGCTGGAGATGAAATAATTCATGAGAAAACGCATTTAAAAATAAATATTTCTTTACATATAAATCATTTATAAAACTAAATTTATCTTACATTAACAAATATAAAACTAAACGAGGAAGAGTTTAAATTAGATCTTAAAACATTATGCAGAAATAAAATTAATGAGTATTTATTTTTAAAATAACATGATGTTTTTTAGAAAACATGCTATTTATACGAAGACATAACTTTAAAACTTGAAAGTCGCCTAAAAATAAGTCTGTAGTGAAATCAAAACTTAAAAGTAACTCAAATAAAAAAGAACTTGTCATTCAAAATGCACTTTTTAATTTTCTGTTGAGTCCAAAAATGTACATGTGCATTATTGCTTATTCTTTCTTCTTGTAAGAAACATTAGTATTGAGTGAAAATATACAATTAATCTTTTGGAAGTTGGAAAGGAAACATTAAAAATTTTATAAAACTTTGTTTCACACAAAACGTGATATACCAAGTCAATTCTTACACTCAAATGTTGAATTAAATTTTTCAAATCTACTTACTTAAAAAAATAAACTTCATCTAAAATTATTTAATTATCGGCTGCATTTCCTCCCCTCAATTGATTAAATTCTGTTTTTGTCATTTGAATAATGGAGCAACATTAGAAAATTCTCCGAATGTGAACATCAATAGAAATACTAAGAAATCAGTAATTTTCTTTATTGCTCTAGGGTTGCCAGTTTTGCCCAATAGTAGAGATGTAAGATATCTTATAAATATTAAATACAAATAATATGAATCATCCGTTAAGAATAAAGTTTCTTAGAAGAAACTTTCTATCGAAAAATACTTCTGTGACTGAAATAATAAAATATTTGCAGATAAAAAGTTGAAAAAAGTCATGTATAGTTGTGAATTAATAAAGAGAGAATGGGGTTGATGTGAATGTGTCAGGTTACATTAAATAACTAAAACAGAAATAATTTGATTGTATACTTATATAATGTAAGGGATAGAAAATTAGTAATTGAATGATTTGTATTACTTTTAATTTCCTCTTAATTTTTCAGTTCCTACTATTAGTTCTCTCTCTTTCTATCTCCCTCTCTCTATATATTTATATATATATATATAGTGTTCAAATTTTCAATGGTTAGTAAAATATTTTTGATTCATCCACTCAAGTTCAATTACATTCTATTAAACTTGAATTGGAGGACACTGAATGTTAATACAGTTTTTTCAAATATTAATTCGTTAATTAAATTAAATTAATGAATAAATAGTAACAAATAAAAATAATAGTCCAACATCATATATAAAAAGAAAAACCTCTCGGTGTGGTCCTGTAGCTCAATACATAACGCGTTGGACTTCTAAACCAAAAGTTGGAGGTTCGAATCCCACCTGCGATAGCCTAGTTTCTGAGAATGCGATTTCTATTTACTATACTATTTTATAGAAGCAACTAAATTTAATTAATGATTAAATAGTAACAAACAAAAATAATAGTCTAACACCATATATAGAAAGGAAAATGGAAAATTGCAAGAAAAATCGTTTTCTATTTTGCCATTTAATATTGTGATTCTGTCATATGTAAATACATATTTATATTAACTGTAATTATTTAATACAAAAAAAAACTAAAATAAAACTTTTCTTTGTTGACCTAAGTTTTTTCATTGTAAGGTATTCGCCCGTGGGTGATGCCTTACTTCTAAGTTATCTTCGTGACCTAGAGGTGTGGGAGTGAATGAAGAACCAAGGCGTTGCCATGATCGTAAAATGTCTTTTTTAAGATCTTAACTTAAATACTAACGATGATAATATTTATATTTTAACTTAGTGGAACTGAGGTGAGAAAACACACAATACGTATTACCAAATAAGCGCGATTTTAACCGCTATATTTAACTTTCCCACCTATTCCTAATCTCAACATATACACAGTTCCCAATAGATAACCAAATTATCCTACCTTAATCTCTTGGTTAATAACAATCCTCTCGGGTCTTAAATATCTTTTCTTGATCTCGCGTGGAACAGTATCCACCTTGACTTGATCGTTCTGTCACGGATAGCTTCACATTCGAATAACGGCTTACTTCTCTTCCTCCATTTCACGCGCTTAAACTCAGACCAGCATAATCACTCCCCAATAGGTCATACGCTTACGTTAAACTTCTGCTATTTAAAAGGTTCCTAATTTGCATACTCACGCTTCGCTTCTGGATTTGGTTGGAAAGAATTTGCCTTTTTTGGCCCCAAAGAACCCAAGAGGAGTTTTTAGTTGAAAACTCGATGAGCCCGTCACATTATACTACTTGTTAAATTGTAATCGAAACCAGATTGAAATATAAATTAATACACTTTTTGACTCATTGATTAATGTATAACTTCGATGACTTGCATTTATCCCATAAACGTACATATTATAAAAAGTATTATTTTTTCCTTTTATGGCTGAATGTTGTCTTAATTCTTAAAGAGGATTGAATAATTAAGTTAGTTTGCAATATATATATATTTTTATTCAATATTTCCTTAAATTTATACATTGGCGATGCCTCTAAAGATGTTTTTATTCTAAAATAACTAATTTTAAATATTGAAAAGTTGAGTAATTTCTTTAAAAAAAGCATTTTCTGCTCATTTACATATAGGCTCATATGCAAGTGAACATGATTGCGCATGATATAGTATATAAACCCTGATCATGATTTTTTAAAATAATGGTATATACACAATTCCGTCTAAGACAATATTTTAGTAAATTTTTAAAAATAAAAAGTATTCCTATATATATATAACAACGAATTATTATATAAATGGGTACAAACGGTTAATGTTTTATACGCCTGGAGAATAAAAATTAACTTTAAGATGTCGATAACGTTTACTAATATTGTCATCATTTAACTGCGCAAATGAAATAAAAATGTTTTTGAATAAAAAACATTCGTATCCAATTTGAGTGTGGGAATATTAACGTCGCGCTGTTCAGCTACACGAGGGCTTTGGGCGACGGACCTCGTAATTTTGAACCATGGTCAAGTGACGAGGGAGCTTGCACTCCCTGTTCTCACTACTACACCACACCAACGGGAGGACGTTTGAGATCTCGACAGATTTAGCGTGCATCGCTCCCCAACACGGTGGGTCTTTAGTGGTACTGGGCTCGAACTCATGACGTGCCTGCCATGATCCGATACCTTGACCACTGGGCTACCACAGCCCCTTGAGTGTCTATAAGTGCGAAAAAGCAAATATTATATTTATATGCATATTGCTCAGTTTTAAACACACGGCCTTTGATAAGTTATGGCATCTGAACAGAATACTTGTTTAAAATTAGTATGTTAAAACAATATAAATGCTTCTAAGAGACCAGTGCCAATATATATATGCATTAGTTGAAATAAATTATCTAAATTTTACAAAATCACTATAGCTGAAATTTTATCAATTTTTAAAAATCCTGTAAAATAGTTATAAAAAATAATAAGCTTATATCGATATGAGTGTGACAAAAATTAACTGCATACATTTATCTAGGGAATGTACTGAAATTATAGTATTTTGCAAAAATATAAAAATTTTAGAGCTGATACCGAATAAATATTATGTTACTAAAAAATAACAGGGGACTGAGTTGGGAACAGTAGGCCTTGGCCCTCATGGGCTGTTGCGCCACTGAGTTAAGTTAAAATAACAGACCCTAACTCAAAAAATTTTCATACAGTAAAAACTAATGTATGTCTTAGAAAACATTATGAATATCACACAGGTTTGAAAAATTTCATATAGAAATACATTTATAATATTCTGATAAATTTTGAATAATTTAAGATCTGATGGATTAAGACCTACTTCCAGTTTTTTTAACTTTATGTAATTTACCGTAATTCGACTTCTATGAAACGCGGGAATAAAACAATATATGTTTTGTTAAGTCAAAAGATTGCTCTGTTCAATAAATTAAAATAAAATAAAACCGTGAGCTTTTATCGGAAAGTCAACGCATTATGATGCATTAAAAAGACTATTTTCTTTGAAGAAATTCGTAAGTTAATCAATCGCTTTTCAACACAATAAAGTAACGAAGTTAACCAATATTTAGATACATTAAGAAGCATTTTTAAAATTATTTCCTCGTATAGTTTATTCATATTTAGAGTCGGAAATACTATATTATTCATACTTAATAAAAATCATGTTGAATTATTATATTTATTCAGATTCAGAATTAGTAAGGACATTTACTAAAATAACATTTTTAAGTACTTCCTATACCACCAGGTTAATTTTGTACAAAACATCACAAATTAGAAAATTAAATTAAAAACATTTCTTCTTAGTGAGTGCTTAAGAAATTTTTGAACGCATAATTAATATACTTAACTAGGAAACATTGTCTGGAAAGAGTAAAAAATTCAGAAATTATTACTCACTGTACTATAAATATCCAGAGTAAGAATTGTTTAAGTAGAAAGAACGGGAAAAAATGTAAATTTTCTCAGTTTGAAGGAAAGTCGAATATTATCATATCAAATATTTAACGCCCAGTAATAACCATTAACTAAAAGTTTTCAGAAAATCACAGTTCGACACTTTTATTCAAAGTTGAACCCCAAATATGAGTGATTATGAGGTTAAACGCATCACCATCTTACGCCATTTCAAGAAGAGAAAAAAAAACCTTCACTAGGACTGTGATCACGCCGTGGAAATATAAGATTAATAATGCAAATCTTTTTTCACCGTCCTCCCTTTTCCGGTTTTCCAGCTCTTTTCCCAGGAAAAGTGGAAAAGATGTAGAAAACTTTTCAGGAGAACTCACACACCTGTGCTGGATTTCGTGCTCCTTATTAGTTTGAGGACCCCTTCGGAATTTTTCCACCTCTTACACGAAAAGCGTATCTCGGGCTACTTGATCGGAGTTTTCGGAGAGAGGGTTACCACAATTGGCGCTTTATCCATTAAGAGTGTGTTAGGAGTTTGAGGTCGCTGCAGAAAAATTTCGGATCAATTGTCCGCTAACGGTCAAGGACAGAGATTGAGTCGGAAAGAGATTTAGGGATTCCCAAACTCAGGGTCATGATGGGAAAAAGGGCTCGTTCTTATGTTAAACGTGATTTCTAGTTATGAGGAAACAACAACAATGAAGGAAATAATATATTAAGATTTCCTATTGATCAGAACAACAGAAAAGTTATTTATATGATCATTAAAAACCTGGAAAATCCTACAATAAAAATTATATATCCATTAATGTAAACATTTACCAACTGAAACCTCAAGAGAAAGTTTTTTTTATTATTATATTGTGGTTAAAACCAGTTTTTATAAAGTTAATAATCAGTAGGAAGAACATGGGAATTCCAGGGAGTTGACACAGACAGTTATAAAAAGAAATTTCTTAATCGTAAATACATATTTTAAACTTGAGTTGCTTCACAATTAAAAATAACTGATATTGTTTCTTTTTTTTTTCATGGCAAGGCTTCATATCTAAAAGACCTGGTCTTAAAAAAAAAAAACATGAAGGGATTTTAAAGACTTCTTTTGCTGTAAATTAAATTTTGTTTTTAGCTAATAAAAGTAGAAAAAAAAGGTTCAGAGAGTCATTACCTTTAAAAGTTATTAGAAGCTCTTAAGTGATGAGAGAGAGAGATTATAGGTAGAATTTCATGAATGCATTTGGCTTGAAGATTTACAAAATTTTTTAGAAAATCTTGGAAATTCACTTATAATCATGTTAGTCGAGATGTAATCCTTAAAAAAGAAAGACATTTGAAAAATTATTTAGATGAATACTATGAATTTCTTTCTCTATTTTTCAATAATTTTAAGACTTGGAAGTAGATTATTTCTATATGTAGCCCTTTTATTTTAATAATATTCTTTTATGTTCTAAATTTAGAAAAATATCAACTAAAGTGGTACAATGTAAAATATTATTTTTATTAAGTAAACTAATACACACACACACACACACACACACACACACACACACACACACACACACACACACACACACACACACACACACACACACACACACACACACACACACACACACACACACACACACACAGAGATATATGCCCTTTGATAATTTAGGATAGAAAATGAAGAAAAAAAGGACAGATGTAAATATTTAAAAACTTTAACATTGAAAGCATTGAGTAGTAGCAAAGTAGCAATTAAGAGCAAATATATCAATTATTTAGATTACATAAATGTTTAATACAAGCATTAAACTCTTAATTTTAGAAAAAATATAAAATATGTAGGTTTTACATTTTTAATGCTTCCAAAAATTAATTATGTTTGAATGTAACAGACGATTACACAATAAATTATTTAAATTTCTATTGATTTATAATTCACTTTTTCCATTTGTATGCTAATATCTCCGGAATGGGCATACTAAATTAAAAATTTTATGACCTGAACTTGAATACATCTTTGTGATTGCTAAATTGCAAATTTATTAATAAAATCTTATGAATAAATTTAATATCATCATTGTATAGTTCTTACATCTCAGAAATAAATTTTCGTCAAAATCATAAAAAAAAATTAATTAAGAAAGAATTTAATATGGAATTCAATACGCCATAAAATATTTACATATCTACTTTATTCTAATTTATTAAATAACAGACATTTTATGAAAGGAAAAAGTTGCTTTTAAAGTTTTTTTAAAAAACAATTTATTTATTTCAAAGAAATATAAAGTGAATTATTAAAGAAAATTAAGTTCTTGATAAATTTGTTTAAATAAATTCCTTATTGAAGACTTTAACCAAAATTCAAATAATAGTTTTCTAATTTGAAATTTAATGTAGGGTATGAAAGAAAAATTCAGTTTATATATATTTTTAAAAATGATGTCTCTGTTCTAAAAACAGATATTAGTAATTATTTAAAATCAAATGAATTCCAAAAGCAGTTTGAGCAAATTACAAAATTCCCTCCAAATAAGATATAATGAAATATTTGAAAAGAAATGAAATGACATTTTTCACATCTAAAAGTATTTAGTTTCAAAGATTAAAATTAATAATAAATAAGGGAAAAACTCGTTAAGATGTTTGTGTTTTTCAGCATTTTTATGTATTTTAATTACATAAAAGATAGGTGAAAGAACAGGAAAATAATAAACTTATATAGGAGGAATTTGCATGTCTAAGCAATTAAATACATATTTTTTCTTATACAAATAATTCAATTATTTCTTTCCTCATAAGCTTAAATTTTGCCAAATTTTACGTTTCAAATTAAAATCTGAAATGTAAAATTTAGTTAAATTTAAGTACCTTTAGACTCACATTTTATATGTTATTTGAAATTTAAATGTCTATCAGTTTTGTAGCAGAATTTAGAGAATTTCATATTTAATATTATATTTCTAAAGTAAATCATTTTTCTAAAGTAAATAGGTGCTCACTTTCAGCATCACTGGAAAAATGTTTTTTTCCCTATAGCTTTTTAATAAGTATTTATTTCACGTTATCTTACATCTTTTATTTTTATGCTTTTTCAATTATATGTATTTTTTTCATTAGTAATGTTCATTCTTACTTTTCTAATTCTATAATTTGTGATTAAATTTTAAGAAGATTTTATTTAAATATTCTTTTCTAGTTCTTGAAAATTACAACTAGTTCTAATAAAATCAAAAAGAACGTAACTTAAGTAAAAGATCCTTTTTTTTCTCAAATGGGCTGCATATTAGCAACTAAGCCTTTGTAAACACGGCAAGTCCCTAAATGTTAGAACCATTTCAGTGGTGGCACCATCTAGCGGCTACTCTCACAACCAAATTTGAGCGCTTGAATTATAATTTAGTTCAAGCTCTCAACAGATGCTAAATATTTCCGTGATTAAATTTTACTGAGAGTACCAGAGATAAATTGATATTCAAGGGATCTCTTACATGCCACATAATCATATGACATGCGTGACTACGATTTTAGGATCCATAAAATCTATCGACTCTAGCCGATAAGCATAAAGCATTGCTTAACTCTAAATCACTGGCCTAATTCAGCGATAGCTATAGAAATCATAATAGATCTCCAGTTTAGTCCAAAGACTCTTTTTGTATCTACATTTGTTGTGTCTCTTGAACTCAAATTTCTTTCTTCTTTGACACTGTAGGTTTTAGAACTTTTCCCTTTTATTATTATATATATATATATATATATATATATACAGTATTTACACCAATCTAAGCCTCACCCCCAATTCTCTACACCTTTTTGAGAAAAAAAAATAGAAAATCGCGTAAAAGATTCTTCAATATCCAATACGTAAGAAATTAAAAAGAAAAATTTTCATGAAAAATAATAATAAATGATTTATTAATTAATTTTATCATTTTTAAAACTTTCTGATACATACATGAACCTATAATTACTCTAAAAGTCAGTATAATGTTTCGAAAATGATTCGTCGTTCTCATTGTTACAGTTGACTTCGGATGGTGTCGTCTTCCGTGCTGTACAATGCCTTTGTTATGCAACATTTTTTTAAAAGGTTGTAAAATAATTATTAAAGTCTAGTGAACATTTTCAAGGAGAGATGATATCATTTTGCTTACTTTATCGGCGTATATTTTTTTCACCCTTGTCAAAGTTTCAGAGGCCATTGTTATGTTTTCGTTTTTTCTGCATGTAAAATACCCTCCCCTTTCATATTTGCCTTATAGTCAACTCGTATTGATGCTATTATCGATATCTTTGATGTTTAGGTAATTAAAATAAAGCGAATACAACCCCCTAAATGTGAGCAAACAACAATGTTTAGGAAAAACTGAATGGAGATAAACCGCGGAATGGGATAAATCATTAATGCAGAATGAACTGTTGCGTTTTTTTTTTGAAAGGGGTAGAAACACAATTTTTCCATCCAACAATTGTTTTGCCTTCGTTTCTAAGCTGCAACCGATTTTCAGGAGCATTAACACTTGACCAACAGTGCTGCTTAGATTCGAGTAAATGCGGTATACATATACACCAGTTTTTATTTAATACTTATTAAAAATTAATGTATATCATCCCTTTAAAAAGGTGTAATATTAATTTTACATCATATAAGACAGGAGATAATTTATCTAGTTATCAGTTAAAATAAAGTACTTTATAAAAAATTAATGTAATATATTACCTTTAAAAATGTATTATAATAGATTTACGACATAAAAAATAGTGAAAGATAAGAAAAGTTTTTCTGTGCATTTAAACATTTAAAACTATAAGGCTGAACGATTTATGACTGAAAATATTACATATTAGAATTAAAATTTTATGATATTTATAGATTTAACACACGATTTCTACTTCAAGGGAATAAATCGCATTTACACAAGAATAATTGAAATGATTCATTTATACATATTTTCCTGATTTATTCATTTTTATTATATCAATCTACTTTAATAAATTAAAGTTTTATAATGAAAAAAAACCTAAATTTCTTTTTAGTTTTAGTGAAATAAAAACCACGATTAAAATTTTTTTTTAGGTCATGTATATTACAAACCTATCTGAAGAAAAATTAAGAGTATCCAACTTGTATTAAAATTTCTAAATGCATTTCAAGATTGCTACCACTAGTGGACCGTCTAAATTCTAAATTCAAAAGCTTTAAAGATAATAAATATACTTTTGGGTGAAACATATAGTTTAAACTGGATACATAATTTGTAATTTTTTTGCTACCCCCCACACATACATTATTACAAAACTTAAATTCCTCAAAAATAAAAAAAAACACACACATGTAGCAAAATATATATGAACTAGTAACACAAAAATTAAGTCAATTCTTACTTGAGGCCCAGTGGTCGAGTGGTAGCGTATTGCGCTTCCACTCCACAGTCCGGGTTCTATTCCCGGGCTGGGCAAGATCGAATCAGCCTTTCATCCCTACTGCAGTGGGTCGATAAATGAGTACCAAGCTTGCTTGGGGACTTAAGACACTGAGGTTCAGCTTCAGACTGACCACCTGATCGGGACATCTGCTCATGCACCTCAGCGCTCAATGATCACGCATACTGGGATGAGCTCAGTAGGTCCTGGCCCTCATGGGCTGTTGTGCCACTGAGTTTGAGTTTATATATGTATATAGGGAGAGAGAGTGAACTAAGAGCTGGAATTGAAAAAGTTGAATATATGCAATCTTAGATGCATTCGTCAATCGAATAGTGGGATAGTAAATGATGATTCATATTAAATAGCATTAATTTAATTTATCATTTTGTATTAAGAAGCATTTAATGTTTAACGAAATTTAAATTTCATCTGAAACTTCCATATCCCATATAAAACGTTTAGTATTAATATTACATGATCTCTTAATAATAATTAGGTGTGTTAGTTAGGAGAGGGCGGTTGCAGCTCGGGTGTCGTCCTCGTCTCTAATTACGCTCATCTGTCGCCAAAAGCCCTCGTGTAGCTGAACAGTGCGACGTTAATATTCACTCATTCACTCACTTTATAATAATTTTCACTGAACATTTATTACTTAAGAACTACTTACGTTATAGTTTGTAATTTTGGTGGCCGCGGTAGATCAGAGGTTATGGTTATGAACTCGTGGTCGGCGTTGTCTAGTCTCAAATACAAATCCTGATACCATTGAAGACTCGGCGTGTAGAGGGGTGAGTGAGAGTTTTATTAACGTCTTACTATAAAGCTGTACGAAGGCTATTAGTGACAGATCTCTTAATTTTAAACTGTAATCAAGCTACAACATAGGTTCAAATTTTTTATAGAACTGGCGCCCCCTTTTCTAGTGAATACCGCCTCCTCCCACTCCAGAGAAATAAGAGCGTACATAATATAAGTCGAAATCACGAATTAAACTTTTAATACCAATAGAATACTTTTATTACCAATAGAATATATTTTTTTAATTTAGTTTTTTTTTTTTTTTGAAGCTTCCAATTTTTTTTTTTGCTTGCAAATCTGAAATAGCTATTGCCCCGAATATACAATTTTAAATACATATATTCAACATAAGGCAACCAGCATTTAAGTTTATTTTTGTTGGTACATATAATCAGCCTGTTTTTTTAGACTTTTTAAAACTATACTTGGTTAATCTGACCATGCCCCTCCATAACATTTCAAAACCCCCTAACTTTTTCTGGGTCTTTTACTGCTCTTCTGAGGGCATCAAACACCTACAAGAGGGCATTATTGCCCACGTTGAGAACCTATGAGCTCAATACCTGAGCTGTAATTCCTGATATCCACACCGTTTGAGCCTCGACATATTCCACGCGTTCCTCGACACTATACTCGAACTCATAACACGCCAGCCTCGAGTTCGTGACCTTGTCCTCCAGGCTACTGTGGCCACGGCATAATGCACATTAAATCTATCGTGGCTCAAAGTTTTCACTTTGGCGTGGTGTGGAAGTTGTGGAGTGGGTTGCTGGCTCAGGTTGCATCTTCGCACTTGACTTTTGTTCAAAATTAGAGAGCCGTTGTCAATAGTACTCGTATTGCTTTATGTGCGACGTTAATAAACATTAACTGTATGTAACTTAGTTCATTTGAAAATATCCACGCACTCTTAAATTGTAAAAAAACCGCATTTAATTGCCAGACGATAAAAATATCATTAATGTCACTTCTTTTTAATATAATTTCATAAAAAGAAAACAAGCTATTTATTGAAATTCTGTTTGAAACTGCTAAAAAGAGTGAATTAAATCAAACTAAATTGTTATATATATTGAAAAATTTTAATTGAAAATAAAATACAAAACATTCTACAAATATAGAAAATCATAGAGTTTGTGTGAAATTCGTTTTTAATCAACGATAATACAAAGAGAAATTTGAATCAAGCAAAGCAGATACATGGTTTCTGCAGAAATTATATTATATTTTAGAACAAATGGTTACAGAATTCTTGTGATTTTCAAACAGTAAAGCGATAGAATATTTTGTTTACTTAACAACAAAATTACTAAGAACAAAAGTAAAATTAAACGAAAACGCAATTAACTTTAAGTATAGACAACTTGTTTGCTACAAAGGCTAACATTTATGAGGACAGAAAAATAATTCCGTTGTTTAAACACATATATTTATAGAATAAGTTCTCCTGCATCGAATTTATAACAATATTATTCGTAAAAAACTTAATTTATTTTAACCAAATGATTAAGTTTTTTATTGTACTTCTCTGTTTTATATCACTTTTACGTGTTGTATTCTGATAATTTTTAAAATAAATATTTATAAATTAATTCCGAGAGAGATCAAACAGACTGGAATAGTAATCTGTTTTAGTTTTTTATGAAGGAAATACGTTTCAGATTTTTTTAAACTTACAATATATCTGTATGGATGAACACTTAGATAGTTCCATAAGAATTTGAATTTTTGGGAACATTAGACTTTAAGGCAATGCTTCTCAAACTTTCAATAATAGCGACCCAATTTTCAATCATAATTTTCATCGCGCCCCCTCATGCAATAACATTGTATTGAATGCAATAAAAACTTACTTTGATGCTAAAGCTACAATACGACTTTAATTATAAATCATACAAATTATCAAGATAAGTATTATATTTTTCGCATTTGACAAACCCATGAAGGGCACGAGTAACTATTAAACTTGTTTTTAATTTAGTATTGATAAATTAATTATCAAAAACATTGGGCAATATTGATACATTTATAAGTATATTATATCAGTGTAAATGTGTATTTAATTTTCATTATGTTAGAATGTATTTTGTTTCGTTTCCTTTCAGTAAATTTTAAATCTTTTATTTACAACTTTTTTCAATAAGCTCGCGCCCCCGTGTAGGGATATCACACTTTCCCCCCTCCTAGAGGGGTATTATGTATGCTATTATGTATTATGTATGCTAAACATATTTCTTAACATAAAAATTAACAACATGAAATAAAACTTTTTCTTCAACAAAAATTAAAATAAAATAGAATTGTAAATATATTATGTATTTTTAAATATATTTGTGTGTGTTAAAATAAGAAATGGACAACATGAAATATAAGTATTTATCTTCATTACAGTTAAACAAATGACAAATAAAAATTTTAATGCGAACCGAGTGCTTGCACTTCTGTACTTTCATGTAGCAAAATTAGCGTTTTGATTTGTGACTTGCAATTTGGCACGATTCTCAGCATTCAGTTGTTAAACAATTTCTTTGTACACTCGATATATTTTTCATAAAGATTTTTTACTTCAATATGTGTAGTACCAAAATATTAAAGCAAAGTACATTCGGTATTGTTTATTCAAAAAATTTAATCTCTCCAGCAATGATATTCAATAATTTACAAAATACCTGTAAATTTTTCTTAATTCCTAAATGTCCATAATTTTGAAGATGTTTGTCAAATAGAATCCATTACAAATTTATTACAACTTCCGTCCACTCAAAAATAAACAAATTGATAGAGTAGCGCAGAGTGTTACTGACGATTGTACCGAGTGCCTCATGTGGCCCGCGTGTCATAAGTTGCCAAACCCTGTTCTAAACAGCTCAGATATGAGCATAGACACATAACGTTTTATTAAATAAACATCTTTATTTTCTTAGAATAAAATCTGGGGAATTCAACTGACAGAGAATAAACTTTCGAACATTTGTGTAACTAGTTTTCTATAAATATTAAAGCACTATTATATTTCTTATTGTTGTAATAAGCAAATCTATCTGCTGAAATAATTTTACATTTTATACTGAAATATTATTTATCAAAATTTGTTAAATATTCACAGGAATATGTATGTAAACAAAAATTTTAAAAAATGTGTTCAAAAACACAACACACACACATACGCAACACCCCCCACACACATTGCCATTTTTTAAAAAAAATTACTTAAGAAGTCATTGAAACTGTTTTCTAAAATTTGTAAACATAATTTTTATGTCTATAAATGAATTACATAGTTAAGTGTAATATATTAATGATATTAATATTGCAGATATTTATTACCGTAAAATGCGGCGTATTGCACGAACCTATATTTTCCAGTTGCATTTTTTAATTTTTAGGTATATTCGCCGAATAAAGCGTACCCCCTTTTTATGAAGGAAGTTGAATTGTACGAGTGAAATACTCTTATGTTTTGAAGCCATTTATTCGAGGTATTATCCCAGCGTTTTGAAAGTATACTTCTAGAGCTACAACCCTTCAAGTTCATTAGGTATGTCATTTCTTTTAAATAAACAGCATTGCCATCATGTAAGAGTCTGAATTTTTATGCTCATCTCTTTTTTTAAAAATTTTTTAAAGCTATCATTTTTATACTCGGAGTATAAGAAATAACCTTAAATTTCGATCCTATTTTTAGTGTTAAAAGTGAGCGTTATACGCCGAATTTTACGAAAATTTCTTTTATTTTTGGAACACATTACTAAGTGTGTTTCAAGGACCTCAAAAATATATTTTCCTTTCATAACTACTACATCAGAGGTTTTTTTGTTGAACATTATTTATATCTTTGCTTCTAATTTATATTTTATAGTTCCGAAATCATTATTCTCATTGCATTACTTAATACTTATTATAACCCAACATAAAGGTTTTCAAAAAATCATTTTTTTTCTGTGGATATTAATGCTTTAGGATTGTTATAAGAATAGTCTACAAAATGGTTCAATTTCTAAAATAATTTAACCTTTTTTTATTTAAAAAAAAAGAACTGATACAATTAAGAACTTACGAATTACCATTTTGAAATAGCAGAAATATAACGATTAAGAAACTTAACAGGAGAATGTGTGTTGTTTGCGAATAATATTTTATTTTGAAGTTCTTTCAAATAATTATAAGAATGTTTAAAGAACGTGTTTCCCAATCATATCCACCACTAATAGTCCACAGTTATCAGTAAGTAAATGAAATTAAAGTCGAATCAAAATAAAAGTCTCCAAATTTGAGTAAAAGAATCTCATATCTCTTTTAAACTAAACATAACATTTTTCATCTTAAAACTTAGTAAGAAAATGAATTTTTTAAACTAAATAAATAGATAGCAGTTCTATAAAACTAAAGTGACTAACGTTAGGAACCGTGAATTTGCAAAAACGGGTAAACATCTGGACATTATATTTATTCACTGTTATGATGTGATTCTTTCTTATCCTTCTACCAGATAAATTAAACATAGTTATATCTCTTTCTCAATTATAATTACCCTTAAAGTTAAAAGCATTACTATCCATACATACAGAAAAATATTTCCCTTTTCATTCTAAAAAATATGTTTTTATTTTTAAAATATGTTTTTTCTTGAGAATCTGGTCTTCTGCTAACATTCTTACAAGTGCCTTCTTTCTATTATTTATATTAATATAAATGTATGATTATATATATGTAAAATTTGAGAGACTATGCATAAAAAAAATATGAAATACCGAACTCTGGCATAGATTATCTGATTGATTCTGGATCAAATCTAAATAACTAAAAAATTTTATTTCAAATTTCACACACACTTAATTTATAGGTGTTTAAAATATATCACCCTTTATAAAGGTCGACATTTTTAAAAAATTTCTGTATAAATTCCGTAAATCCACTTTTAATTGTCCTGTGAATCTTTATATGAAATTTATAATTATAAACTTATTAAAACTATTAAATTGATTTTTTAATAAGACATAAATATAAACATAATTCATCTTTTCTTATAAAAATTGGGATTGTTTTTTAAATTGATTTAAGCCACTACATTTCAACCTAATTCTTGAAAACCAATTCGAAGTGAAAAGTTTCAAAACAAATCCTATAACAACTTTGAAATTTGTATTAAAATTCTACAAATTGTAAGTTATTTAATGACAAAATTTATATTTATATATTACCGATTAAAAGCCGCTTAACACTCATCAAACCTATATTTCTTCTCCCACTCCCAAAGTTTAAAAACACCGGACGTTAAGATTATGCAGCATTGAGTGAAAACCGCATTGGCGCGTTTGGCGAGATCTAAAGAGTTTTTATTGTCGTTATTATTTCAGTCCTCTCTCCAAGCTGTGCCGTGTCCTACGCGCTGTTGTGAGTAGGGAACGGTGCGCATTCTGTCCCGAGCAACCCCCGCCTTCTCTGTGAGCACACAGCAGGAACTAAAAACGGTAGACAACCAGTCAGCCGTTGGGCTTCCAACACGCGCGTTCGATAAAAGTTATCATAAAGTTGTTACTCCGCCAGATAAAACTTTTTCTCGCGCGCGGAACTTTTAACTAAGATCTTTGGATGAAGTGAAGAGTTAGCGTTTTGTTGTGGGCCCAGTTTTGGTGCGTCTGTTATGTGAAAATATTGACAAATTTTCAGACATGATTGTTAACGAGTCTCTGTATCAAGAAAATACGGGGATGAATGGGACTCTAATAGATGATGTAGTTGAATTGACTTGGGACGCTTTGCTCCTACTAATCTTGAAAGGCTTTGTCCTGGTTCTGATTATACTTGCTGCTATCTTGGGTAATCTACTGATCATTCTCAGTGTCACCCGTAACCACAAACTGAGGAGTCCCACTAATTCATTTATTGTATCTCTAGCAGTTGCTGATACATTGGTGGCTATTTTAGCTATGACTTTCAACGCTTTCTACACAGTGACGGACAAGTGGATATTCCCCCAAGAACTTTGTGATTTTTGGAACAGCTGTGATGTTCTGTTTTCGACTGCGTCGATTCTCCACCTTTGCTGCATCAGCGTGGATCGGTATTATGCCATCGTCAAACCTTTCGAATACCCAAACAAGATGAATAAGAAGCGCGTAATGTTCATGATTATTTGCGTGTGGTCATCATCATGCCTCATTAGCTTCGTTCCTATCTTCTTAGGTTGGTACACAACCAACGAGCATCTTCTAGAAAGAAATATGTTTCCCGATGAGTGCAACTTCGTCGTCAATAAACCATACGCAGTGGTTTCATCTTGCGTCTCGTTTTGGGTGCCCAGTATCATCATGATTGGAGCGTACGTCAGAATCTTTATTGAGGCCACCAATCAAGAAAAGATGATTTGTAAGAATCAAATTGCTTCAGCTATTCCCCAATATCCCCGTAACAGTACCGATACTACTGCTCAGATGATGGTGAATGTACCCCAAAACCACCGTAACTCTCATGTGGATGAAGAGCAGCCCACACCACTCAAAAGAAGCATCAACAAGATGAAAAGGGAACATAAAGCAGCTAAGACACTAGGCATCATCATGGGCGTGTTCATCTTCTGTTGGCTGCCATTCTTCATCTGGTACGTTACCGAGAGTCTCTGTGACACCTGTAAGTGTCCAAAAGTTATTGTACAGACCTTATTTTGGGTTGGGTACTTCAATTCATCACTGAATCCCATTATATATGCCTACTTTAATCGTGATTTCAGGGAAGCTTTCAAGGATACCATTAACTATTACTGTCAGCTTTTTGGAAAATTGTGCTGTATAAAAAATACAAATGAAGTTCATTTTAACTGTACTTACAGATCTACACAAGATATTGGTCTTGTTGAGAATAAATGTGTTCGTGACATATAGCTATAGGCTTCTTAGGTGAGTAACAATATTGTATTAATCAATTATTCTGAAATTGTAATTTCAACCAATTATTAAGCGATAAAAATTGCGAAACAGAAAAAAAATTATACTGGGCGCAGTTTTTTTTTCTGTTTCGATGACTTGATAATTCTGTGATTATGTTAGCAATTTAATTTGATTAATTTATTATCGATCTTTATTATCATTTAAAAGTTAAATATTGTACTTCCTATCATTAATACATTATTATAGGATTTATCAAAATATTAATAACCAAAATTTAATGGAAATATGAAAAAAGGATTAGGTGGCAAATACTGAATGATAGATTGGTAAATCCAATATATATATATATAACTTAAGTCTTTGCTGTTAAAAACCGTATTTCATTTTTGAAATTCGGTAAAATATAATTTTATATGTTTTTCCGAATAATTCAAGGGAAAATAGGCGAGTTAATTCGAATAAAATCTTTGAAGTCTCTTTTTGAATATATACTTAAATGTAATCCGTAATGTTTTCTTATATATGTAT
The DNA here is from genome assembly GCA_019973935.1 of Trichonephila clavipes. NCBI lineage: Eukaryota > Metazoa > Arthropoda > Arachnida > Araneae > Nephilidae > Trichonephila > Trichonephila clavipes. Next base: position 416,688 of record BMAU01001370.1, on the reverse strand, counting down.
ATAAAGGTCATTTTAAACTTACTTTCTTTAATCAATTATTAATTTAAATACAATCGTTTTTAATTTTAATATCTATGGAAAATTATATTACTAAAAGTTTATTCTAGAAGAAAGATTAATTTCACAAAGGATATATAATTTAATCTCAAATAGAGGAGCGCAGTCAAATTGATATGAAAGAATAAAAATACTTTTTAAATAATTGTTACGGTCATTTTTTTAATATTAATTTCTACCAAAGTATGGTAAACGACTTTTGTAAGGCGGTTTCTATTTATGAACTAATAAATTTACATTTCCGTCAGATTTCAGACATTCAAACGTACAATAGTAAAATAATTTTTCATAGTTAAATTATTCCAAGAAAATGTGCAGGGATTGGGACGGAAATGGTCCATTGTGTATCTGTAAGCTGGTATGAAATTCAATTATTGATAGGGCTCCATGTTTTCTCCAAGTTCTAACATCTGTGCTCCTTAAAAGTTGAATTTCAAAAACTGGGGATTTGTGAAGCTTCATTTTTTTAAATATTAACCGTAATATTTGTGTACTTAATATTATTTTAGCAAAAATATTTCAATTTTTAAGTACAAGACTAGTTTTATTAAGAATGGGAACTTAAACATACTATGTGTTCCAAATTATTCAATTGGTCTTAAAAAAGTCATATCAGAGCCGCAATATTAGTTAATCCCGTTAGTAAATTTAGAAGAAAAAAAAAAAAGAAAAGAAAGGATTTATAATTAACTCGCGTTTTTATGCTGGGTTATTTAATCCAATACTTGGTGAGATAAATTAAATTCTAGGTGAATCCTATCGAAAGTTTCAATTTAAGTTTTAGATCAAAATTTGTCACAGTTTTTCGAAAAAATTATAAGTAACAGAAATTGCTGAAAGGAAAATATCATCAGTACGAAAATCAAACCAATATGTTTTGTTTATTTATAAAAAAATATGAGCCTGTTTCCTTTAAAAAAATTTGGATTAAATGAAAGACTAACTCTTAGAGAACAACAATAGTTTTAATTCATTAAAATGTTTTCTCAGTTTTAAAGAAGGCTCAGTGACTTCGACTAATGAAAGCATTGGTCTCTTTTCAACAAGAAAATAATGAGCATATAGAACTACAATTTCAAAATATTCTGATTCGACACATGTTCATTCCTCATACATTTTTACTAATATAAAAAAGCTCTCTCAATAAAAGCAAAAAGTTTGTAATGGTTAACTTATTTATCGAAGAGAGAGAGAGAGAGTTTCACGGTTTCCATATAACCAATTAAAAAAACATTTTACTCGAATGATGCAATAAAACACACTTCGTCGTTAAAAAAAATTTATAAAGTGGATAAAATTGTGTATGAAGGTAATAACAGTTTCTTTTAAATAGATTAAATAATGATTGCTCATTTGAATAAGGAAGTTAAATGTGTCTCGATGTGTATCTACTATGAACATATATATTATTTATTTTAAACATTTATATATTTGTAAGTTAAAAAAATTTCTAAAACTGTTGAGGAAAACTGGAAGAAAAGAATTATTGTATACGAAGCTGTTATATTAAGAATGCAATATTTCAGGAGAATGATTTGAAATATGCTCTATTGACAGGATTTTCATTTCGAAGATCGTAATACTTGAAGTCTTATAAGTTAAGGGTTTTTTCTTAATTCGATCATTTTAATAATATTTTTAATTGTTTTATTTTAGGGATAATGATAAAAAAATCACAGAAGTTTTTACACTTCAGTTTCATGGATTAGGTGCAGCTTATGCCTCAAATTTAATTTATTAAGTCATAAAAATTAGGTGTTAAAAGTAACTGCTCCGAATGAAGGAAAGTATAACGCTGAGTCCTCTGAACGAGGCAAAATGTCAAAATATCTCAAAAGTTTTTGGAAAGAAGATAAACAATTTTTTCGATTTCTGCATACAGCTGATAGTAAGAATTGCTTTTGCTAATGGGTGGAGAGTGAAGAATTAATTGTGTATATATATTTATGCCTTTTTTTAAATTAAAAAATTCTAAGTTATTGATTCAATTTTAAGATGGCATATTGACTTAATCATTTATAATACGATGGGTGTTGAAGAATTAAACATAAAAGAAGATATTACATATTTAAAATCATTAATTAATTCTTAAACATTGTTATAATGGTTGAGAGAATAATTATTTAAAATTTAAAAATTTTTGATAAAAGTCTGAAAATTTTTTCCCGCGAATGAAAAGAACTGTTATAAAAGTTATACACAATTATAAATAAAGGGTTATGTAAAAATAAAAAAATCCAATTGAATATATACTACAGGCTAATTACATAAATTATTATTTCTGTTATTAAACATAAATATTTCTAAATGGTGTGCTTATTTATTGCATGTATACATCATAAAACGAAAGTAAATTATCTAATTCTGAAAACATTTAATATATGTATTTTAGAACTTAAGCCTTAATCAGTTTTTAGCCTTATTTAATAAATCCATTACTTTTATAGAAAAATAGACGTTTTTATAAAAAGGAATATTGTGTTATTTTTTTATTCACAGGTACGGACTACTCATTTCTCGATATCAACACGTTTTGCTTTGTTGTTTCCAATGTAGAAACTGTGATTATGTGATAAACTTTAAAAAAAAAATACTTTTAAATTTAAGGAAATGTTAAAAACAAAGATTATGAATGATCAAATACGATGATTAGCTATAGTTTTTCATAATTAGACGACTATTTCATTTGTAGAAAGAAGTCCGAAAAAATCACTGTACTATTTTCTCCATCATTTTACCTGGAAATGATTTCATTAATCATGATGTTCTGGTGAAACTCTTTCAACCAATTTTTTCAATTGGATCATTCCTTGAAATGTCGATAATTGCTTACTACGTCAGTATCATATGAGATGTGTTATGTTCTATGTACATAAATGTGAAAAATGTTATTGTAAATACATGTAAATATTTAAAAGAATGCAGTAGCATATAGGTATTAAGAAATATATCTAAAGTGCTATCATTGAAGTCCTAGAGAAATGTATATAATTAAATAGCTGGGTATTAAGGTCCTTAATGTGAAATGGATATCTTTGTAAATTGTCGTTTGTCTTAAGATTGTATATTTACATAATTAAAAGTTAACATCTAAGCCCAGATATGTGTATTATTAGTAAACTATAAACAACGTGAATTCAATTTTATACCATGTAACTTGTATTGATTGCAAAAATAAGCTTCAATAAGATATCAATTCGTTAGATGGTATCTTAAAATGTATTTACTAGAAACATGCTGTAATATATATGTTACTTATAGAAAAAAATATTTTTAAAAAATAATTTTTTTTAAAAAAAAGACTAATTGAAAAAAGAATTTATATATAAAAAATATCCCAGTGAGAACTGTTATCATTAATGTTTATAATCTGTAAAAAAACTGTCTTCTAGGACTTGATATTTATTTGTTGCTTCATGAAATGTATCATAAAACAGACTTAAAATACATGAAAATATTTTTACTGCACTAGCTAAATGAAAATATCTTTACTTATGTCTGTTAATCTAATAATTTACTGTTAACAATTTTATATAATAGTGATAGTGAAGTATCATGATTATAGTTCGGAAAATAGGAAACGATTCTCTTTATCGTAATTAGTCCAAGGGTATTATTTTTAGCTTTAAAGAAGTAAAAAAAGCAGTTTCGAAATCCTCTTACCTTCTTTAATTTATCATTAGTGAACCACAGATTGTCATCAATTTATTCTAAGATAAGCCCTCAATTGTTCAAAATTTTTTTTAGTGGCGAAAATGTTCTTTATTTTCTTCTAATGATAATACTCCATTTATATAAGTGTAATTAATGTGTTATTCAATTACCTAGTAAGTTAAGTTTAAAGTTCCATTTAAAAACTTCGAGTTCTAAGGTGCCGAATTACATTTTACAAAATAAACTTTAAAATATAGATAGCTTTTTCTCTTTTATATTTATGGATATAAGTTTAAGCTAAGTTAATAAATATTTTGCCAGCAATAATGGAAAATTGCATTTAATGTTTTCGTTACAAAAATCGAGATTGTCTAAGGAATCGTTGAAGATATTAAAAGTAAAAGGTGTTAAGAAAGTTCATATAGAAATAATATTTTGTACACTGCTTCAAAAACAAAATTTTCACATTATTTTTAACAAAGAAAAAAAACTTTAAATATGTTATATTTATTTAGAATGGGGCATTTTAATTTTTTTATTTTTGTAAACCACATTTAAATAAGAATATTTTAATTCTTTATTGTTTATGAGATTTTTTTTATATTTAATTTTGTACTAAGGTTTGATCTGTTATTTTAATATCTTGTATTGATTTTGGATTTATCTATTTCAGTTATAAAATATTCATTGTGAATATATATTTCAAACTATTTTGATGATAAAAGAAAAGAGGATAAAGAAAATACATTTTTATTTGAATAATAATCCGTTAAATCATCTAAAAGGGGTTATATAGCTGGAATTAAAAAAATTTTAATTTAGAATTGAACATTTGTTTGTATACGTAAATTGTTTAGTTTGTTTTTAGCGATAGTAAAATTTGTTTTTGAAGCAAACGATAGTTGCATCTCATGGATAGAAAAGAATATATAGCTATTGTAACAAAATTTCTGAGAAAGCATATTTATGCGTTTAAATAATTTTAATTGGAAATATTTTTTACTTTTCTCGATTCAGAAATAATATATTTTATTTAAAGTATCTTAATCTTCTGCAGTGGTCAATTAACGTAAAGTTGCGTATTTATTGGTTTGCCTTTTATACTGATAAGCTATTTTAGGAAAATTAAGCCCTAGATTCCTTGACAATTTCATGTTCGATTTTATAATATCCAGCTACAGTCGGTTCAAGTGAGGATTTGTTTAATTTAGTATTCAGAGGGTGTTTTCTCCAACTTAGAAGATGAAACTTTATGCTATAAATCTTTAAAAAGTTGTGAGAGATTTTTACCATCCGAAATTATTTGTATTTGTATTACATTTAACGATTAAATTGCAATTATTTTATTATTTTTTTTTCTTTTACATTTGCATTTTTCCATACAACATTTTGTTTCAAATTGTAATTATAGTATCATTTTGTAATTGTTTTTGTTATCACTATCATTATTTGTTTGTTTATTTATTTTCATCATTAACTGTTCAGAAAAAGAATATAAATGTATTCAAAATAACTCTTTTTTCTGTGCATTTTAAAAATATGTTTAACTGATTATTTAGTTTGTGTAAATGTAACTTCACATGTGTATATATGTTTCTCTTTATAAACTGGAGTTTTATTCAGATATTTATTTACTTAAAATGAAAATAATTATTTCATTTTTATAATTTTCAAGATTGTAATACAAGTACCGCTTTTCAATGTTCGAGTTTATTACTCAGGAAATTTAATTTTTTATTGTAGATTTAGATTCATTAGGCCTGTGAAGTTGTATTTTGTGATTTTGTTTGTATTATATTTTGTTTTTTTAAAGAGAAATTTAATTGTTTTACTAGATAACTTGAATTTTTGACAAATTAAATTCTCAGAAGACATGTACACATATATATCCCCTTGTATATATCCCTAATTTAAGAAGCGTAAGAAGCTAACATATGTTTCTGATGTGTGTGTGTGTGTGTGTGTACTTATTTTCTAATACTAGTATGATTTAAAACATTTTTGTCCCAACATAATGTTTTGAATTTTTGTCTCAGAAATGCTTTAGAATGTGCATGTACTTATGAACAAAATAAATTATATTGCGTGTAACTTCGCTTCAGTGTACATTCCAACTTTATTTAAAATAAGTTAAATTTCACATTATATGTATAAAAAATGTGTTTTCATCAATATTTTATTTTTTTATTTCCTCTTTTAATCAAAGAAACGTTTGGTTAGAAAATTAGTTTAATGACAGAAATATTTTTTGGTAACTGAAATCATAATAATACATGTCAAGGATATATTGTGCAAATATACTAATAAATAGTATGGCTTGGGCTCTATTGCACATTCATTAAAAATTTTTGAATGATTTTATACTTGTTTTCCCTTACAAAATTTCAGAAAAAACTCATAGCATCCAAATCAAATGTTTTAGAAAATTAACTGAAGTAAAATGAAAGTATTTTTTCTAGAAGAATGCCTTCTGGTACAGAATATAAGGACATAATAAGGAATTAAATTTTTTACAACTTTAAAACTGAATGACCTACAGAGTGATGGACTATATAAAAATGATTAAAATTGTTTTATATCTGAAAGTTTCACTATATTCCTCTTTAAAAAACGTTAATGCGGGACTTAATTCTTGTATTTGAATATTGAGTTATGAAAAATAATTCATTCACATCGTTTAAACTTAAATATATTCTACACCAAACACAGTTTTTGGAAAAGTAGTTTTGCAAATCACTAAAGATATGAGTGTTTGAACATATTGTTTAGATATATCTTTAGTACGATATTTATTCTAATTAATATAAACAGCTATGTATTGGAAAATAAACTTAATTTCCCATTTTCTAAGTACATTATTCGTTTTCACTCTAGAAATAAGCTTCCGACTCAGACATATTTATTTAAAATGTAAATTTCAAATTTGGCTTTTATCAACTGATGCACGCAGAAAAATTTATTTTTAATTAATCATCCTGTTTAGGAAAATGATAAATAATACTTTAATTGAATATTTCTATAAATATCACAAAACTTTTTCTTATAATTTTTTATTATAAAAATCCCTGGGAGATTAAGGATTACTTATTCTCTCTAAAAGGCATACGAACAACCAATATTTCAAATGAACGCATTAATACAGTTGACATCTTTAAAGTAATTTCTAAGAATACTTCTGGAAGTAACAGACTTGGAGAAACAATTACGGGAAGAACTTAGACACATTTTGAAAATCTAATCTTTTCAAACGGCTACTAGCTTTTACTAAATACATTTTATTTTCTTCTTGTGGTACATTTAAGAGGATTAGCATTGCAGTTATTGATAGAAGTCCTCAAAACTTCTTGGAGATGTACAATTTTTCTTTTTAATTCTAAATATTAGCTCTTTTTTGGTATTATCTCACAAATAAATCTCTCTTTTTGGACTATTGCTTAAGTCTATATTATCTATGGCTTAGATTTTCTTAAGGTATCCGACTACTTGCGACAACCCTTTTTAAATAAAATGGAGATATAGGAATTTTTTGTGGTTTTTAAATTTATTTAGTACATTTTAAAAGAACTATGCTAAATTAAGGAGAGGAAAAGAAATTATGGTTATTAAAATGGAAAAGAATGGGTAAAAGCTTACCTAAAATAACATAAACAGGTCCCAATCTGTACAAAAAGTTTATGAACAAATTTCCAATTATGATGTGTTGCTTTGCTATCCATTTTTGAAATGACTATCAGGATAAGAGATATTTTAATTTTTACAAAAACTAGTGCACTTTATCGTAGTTTTTATATGAAATTGCGTAAAAAACAGGGATTATTTTCATGTAAAGGACTGTAAATTTTGTAATAAAACAGTGATTGATAAATCTGAAGGTTTAAACATTTATACTATTTTACGGAACATGCACATGAAATTTCAGTTAATTATTTTCGAAACTTTTTGAATAATCGCTGCCCCCGTTTCAGCATTTTCAAAAAAAAAACCCCACGTTTCGAGTAAAACGTATTTTAAAGTATGACTGTTTGTTTAAAGTAGTGGCATCTGTCTTTACTAAAACAGTTGCAGTTTTTTTTTCTAGTGAATGGAAACTTGGTATTTTTATAAAGCTGATAAGATGGCCTGTAAATTAAGATCATAAAAATTGTCAATTTTTGGCAGCATTCACAATTTTAGGGTGGTTGGATACCTTAATTGAAAGCTGGTGAGGAACGCCTTCAATTTCTCATTTATTTGACTTACAATAGAGATTCAATAACTACTAAAATGGCTTCATCTTTGGGACACATTGTAAAAGGGCAGAACAATTTCACTAAAACATCCAACATTCATAATGTTCATTATTTCCTTCTATACTTGCTTTATGGGTTTCATTATTGTGTCTTCTAAAAAGCGAGAAAAGTTTCTTCAAATCTTAATTGATACTTTCTACAAAACAAATTGGGGAAATTTTCCACAGCTCAGCTAAGCGGTCTCATTTATGCCTTAAATAGACTAACTGGAATTAAAAGAGAGCGTATCAAGGAATATCCTTATCGAGAATAGCTGCTTATGGGTAGTCACGTCATTTGATGAATGGAAAGGTTACAGATTGCGTGCTTCTGGGTACAACTAGGTAGATGCAACGTAATGGACTCCCGACGTATAGGATTATTTCAGAAAGTACTAAATGTTCACAAATCCCATCAATGAATTGTATGTATGAGAAATGTGAAGTAAAAAAAAAACAAATTTAGTTTTTATCCTTATTTCCGGAATATATTTTTCTCAGTAAGTTGAATAAGGACAGTTTTTATTGCCTTTGAAAGAAATGAAAAGCACATTAAGCTTAAATGTCTTTTTTCAAACGCAGCTTGCATGCAATAAAGTGAGTATTTCTGATTTCGAAGGACATTGAGCATAAAAAATAGCTAAAGATTCAATCTTACTTTGGTTTAATAGAAAGGTATACATTGTAATCTAGATATTACTGTTCAATTAAAATAACCTGCAATCAATCTGTTTTCAATGAAAATCGATACTTCCAAAATAAGATTTTAGCTAAATACGAACAAAATATTTATTAATATTAAGTTGAGATATAAATGTTATTTTGGTGTTTCAAAATAATACATTTGCTAGAATCAGTGCAATTTCATTTCGATATTTTTGAAAAATGAAATATCATAAGCAACGAGAAAAATACTTTTGATGAATTTTTACAAGGATATATATATATATGTATAAATGATGGAAGATGATTAGAAATTAAATGGAAGCTTGGTATTTTAAATGTTTTTCTCCTTTTCTATGTAATCAATGCTAAGATACTATATCAAAATGAAGATCTCTCTCTCTCTCTCTCTCTCATTGGAATATTTCAGTGAAAATTATATTTCCATTTGCTACAGTTTTTTTTGTTTATTGTTCTCTTTTTAATTGTTTATAAACAGGGAATAATGTCGTCAAATTTAAAATAAAAATAAATTGAATAGCTCAAGTATTTCCAATTCTTTTCAGAAATTTTTAAACTCTAAATGAAATCATATTTTATTAAATTCATCAAAATGTAGTTATAACATACTTTTTTACATTTTTAGAAGAATTTGGGATTTTAATATATTCTTTTTTCTCAATTTGACATAGTTTATGTGTATTCTTGCATTTATACCTAAAACCGACATTCTTCTTGAACATTATTAATATCAAAATATATGTTTGTATGTTTTCCCTTTTTTATATATCAACTCTCTCAATTTTTAGATCATGGGTATAAACCACATATTTTTAAAAGTAAATACTTAAAAAAGCTTTAAAATCTCTCAATAGTTTAAAAAAAAATTTAAATTTTAATTGGATGTCCATTTAACATTAAACTTAAATTTTATAACATTTTGTTACTCTCTAACTTCACACTCTAATCTACAGAATAAAACCTATAAAAATCCTCGTTAAAATTCCAAGCATTTATTACTTTTCATCTTTGGATGTAAATTCGAAAATAACTAGTAGTATTTTTTTCTCTAAAAGTGAACAGGAGATTAGAAAACTGGAATAAATAAAAAGGTAGGGTGGAATTTTAGTGCTTAATAAAATCCAGGACATAATCTGAATATAATGAATTAACGTTACAAACTAGAGGAGAGTCACCGGAAAAATAGTCGACTTTTCTTAACTTCCACTCATAAAAGCAAATTTCGAGGCTCTATTAACATGCTTATTGCTTTGAAACTCTGACTCTTGGATTTCTTTACTTTATTTTATTGCTTGGGTTGACTATCTGAATGGAGTTCATAAAATTTCTCAAACGTTATAACTGAAGATCAAATGGAAGGTTGAAAGTGGAAGACGCTTTTGAAAATTGTTTTTAATTTATTTAAACATTTATACTAGAAGCAAGGATAGAGGCAAAGAATATAGTACCGCAATGAAATCACATGAAGTGAATTAAGTTCAGTAATGTTTAAGGGTATGTAAGTAAATTGATTAAGGTATCCGAACACGTTCGGACTACTTTTTAACAAAATAATATATTTAAACATTATAAATGCATTTTTTAGGACTCGATACCAATAAATACTACTATTTAACTAGCAATATTTAAAATAAATTACCTGAATTTTACAAAAATCCTAATTCCAAGTGAAATTTTAGCAATGTTTTTGAAAAACTTCAAAGCAGTTACAGAAAAAAGTAATAAACATATATTAGTAAAAGTATTACTAAAACAAATTAGACGCATTTATCCAGAAAAAGTACTAAAATTTAAATGTTTTATTGAAATTTGAAAATTTTAGAGTTGATTGATTATAAGAAATATTATATTCTTTATGAGACCATTATTTTAATAACAAGCCATAACTCAAAAAGTATTCATACAATAAGAAATATTTTAGTACTTTCTCTAGAAAATAACATAAATATCAAGTTAAAAAAATGTTATAGAAATACATTCGTAACATTTTGAGTTATCAGACTTGCCATGATAGATTTTGAGCAATTTAAATGCCCACTTCTGGTAGATCAAAAACCCACTTCCGGTTATTCTAACTTTATAAAATTGATCGTAATTTGGCCTCTAGATAACGTAGAAACAAAACAAAGTATGTTTCGTAAAGCCGAAAAGATAGTTATATTTAATAAAATAAAAAACAAAAATATCTGTGTGTCTTGACCGAATTTGGTCATTTTCAACGTGTTCGGATACCTTAAAGGAATGTGTATTGCAATTATTTTAACAAAACAAATTTTCGTATTCGCTAAAATTTTGAAGTTGTTTTAACATTTTGTTTCCATTTCTTCAATATCGACAGGTAACAGCCTAGGTATCGTAATCACGTTATTTAAATAAGGAATTCGTAGATATATTCAACAGAAATAAGCTCAAGAGCGTATTTGTTCTTGTATTTTGAGAAAGCTGTTATTCTTCAGGGATGCAAGTTGTTTTATGGTGAGACGTATTAAAACTCTCACTCACTTTTCAAGAATAATCACTTGTCTTTTCCTCTTTTAATACTTATGCTTAAAATAACTTCCATAGCTCGCTAATATATTTAATTTCTACATCATTTTTCTTTATTTATAGAAATATGAAAAAAAGTAATCAGTATTCTACTTTTAGATAATTCTTTCAGTACCTAAATAAAATTATTACGTATATTAAATAAAGTTATTACATACATAAAATGATTAAAATTTTAAAAGTTTCCCAATACCGGGTCAAAAATTTAAAATTTAATAACCTCTAAAAATAAATAACCTCTGATTTTCTCTTATTACTGTCTTATTTACAAATTAAAATTTCAGATAACCAACCGCTAATTTTTCTCTTATTATTGTTCTTATAAAAAAAAATCCACACGTACTGTTTCGTGAAGCACATTTATTTCTATGTTACAAAATTTTCTATCATATCAGCAATTTTAAATTTAAAGAACGATAAAGAAAATATAGTAACATTTATTTATTTAAAAATTCGCAACAAATTAACTATGTTAATATACTTATGCATTTAGGATTATCAAACAATTAATAAAAATTACAAGTTTGAAATGTCTGATAATATATACTTTAGTTATTTTATTATTCAATATCTTAATTTCCAATTAAAAGTTACGCTATTCACTCCCCAGTGTCACAGTTTTTCACATAGACGTGCATATGCGGTGTATTGGGGGGGAGAAAAAGAGCACTAAACAAATTTTTCTCTGACATAAGTAAATCCTTCACAAACATTGTCAAGGGCCTTTTATTACATTCCAAAGCCTTTGGAATAGTTTTACTGATGGCAAAAAAAAAATCGTATTTCGGAAAGACGGATATGTACGTCCGAAACACACAACGCACCGGTTGAGTGACATTTAAGGGATTAAATATAACAAACATATTTTCTGAAATGATTATTATCAATAAAAAGCATATTTACTGAAGACATACTCCCATTTTTATAAATATATCAAACTGCAAAAGAGACTTTTAACATACTCTACCAAATTAATCTTCCCAGTATTCTATTGTCTTTATATTTCCATCCGTAAAGAACCAAATACTTGTGTCTAATGAAAGAGTTTTTAATTCAGCAAATGAGGATGCTGATATCAAAACTAGATGTCGACAACCCCAGTTGAGATCATTTGCGACCCCCGCGTACCAAGAACTAGAAAGCTGTGGTATCTTTTCCGTTATTAGTCTCTATTAATAACAACTACCTCAGTCATCACAGGGCATTAGAGGCTAGACAAAACCTCCTCCAAGGCTAAATTTATTTATCCTCGACGCATCGTTAGTGTTTGAAGGTATATTACTGTTGACTTAGCTGGTCCTGTGTGTGAGCCTATGAAGAAAACGGAGTATTGGCTTCCCTTTTGTTAAGCAAACACAAGAGTACTGCCTTGCTTGGCTGTAATGAATTGACTCTGCATACGATCTTGCGTTTCTTCCGTTGTCTTTGCTTAGCTGGTTTTCATTAAGAACGAAGAATGAAGAGACCGAGGTTATTTAAGGGAATGGTCTAATGCAGTTAAATGGATTTGTTTTGTGAAAATTGCGACGCTCTGTGTGATGTTTGGTTTCCTAGCTATTGGTTTTTGGGATTGTGTTCTTAATTTTTTAAATATACCAGACTTTTCTTTGATTTCGAAATGAGACGTCTAATAAACGATGCTGGTTAGCTGGAACTGTATTTGCTTAACAACTTTTGGTGGAAAATAAGCGAAAAGGGATTGAGTATTTGGTATTTATTAGACCTTTTTATCTCGGGTATTTATACTTAATGAGTTCTTAAGAAATGTTTATGTGATAAATGTTTGGAATAATAATTTTAATTATATTTATATACTACCTGTTGTACCCGTTCTACGCGCGGGTGAATTGAAAAACTGAACAATACAGCTTGAAGGATAAAGAAGGTTTTAATGAGTTAATTTTACGTGAATTGCAAATTAAACAAAAAAAAAGCTTTTTGCATAACTCAGCTGAATAAAAAAAACCTGTTTGTTAAATTTTAAGTCTGTAGATATAATAGCTGATAAAAAGGATTATTTTATCTATAGCTCCCCGTAACTCTCTTGTGGATCGATTTTTGGAACCACCTTCTTAAGCTGATCTCTGCTCAGCAAAAGTAACACATTGTTACAAATTTTGTGTAATGAACACTTAAAATAGTATAAATAATTTATATCTGGAAGTGTAATACGTTAATATTAATTTTTGTTGTATTTATTTTATGTTAAAATGTAATCAACTTCACACTCAGCCTGTTCAAGCTTTCGCAGTTCCTGGTGCCTGCCGTAGACAAAACAAAGTGCAAAATTTTGCTTCACACATAAAAGATAGATATATGCTGTCGCGGGCTTTTTTTGCAGATGACAGAATTTTTTCCTACTTACTTGACAATTATCGTTATATTTTGGACAATTCACACAATATCTTTATAAATTATAGCCTATGTATTATTCTGATGTAAAAGCTATATTATTGTAAAGTTTCATTAAAATCCATTCAGTTGCTTTTGCGTGAAAGAGTACCAAACATCCAAACAAACTTTCACGTTTATAATATTAGTAAGGATATAAATATATTGAATAAAAGTTCTTTAAGAAAGCACGTAGTTCATTAGTACGAAAATAATTCATTATTTATCACAAAACTTTATTATTTACATTTTGCTTCTAGAATTACTTTTCCCTTGCTTTGAAATTTTAATCGTGGGCTAAGAAATTTCTTTTATTTCTAATTTTTAGAAGTCAGATTGATTGATATTGAGAATCTAGTGTTATATCTCTTATAACAACATATATATTTGATTGTATACATAGATCCGCATTTACATAGAAGAGAAAAATCTCTATTCATTAAAACAGGGGACACTTTTTATTAGATTGAAGTTTAAATAATATACCCTTGTTTGACAAAACAGTATTTTGTATTGGAAAAAGAAAATTTTACATGGACAATTATGGGCAAGAACGTCATAATATATATTTTTGAAATTAAGTTTTATACTTTTATACATATCATATTTTAGATCATAGTGTTTCAAAATGGTTCCTATGGAAACATGGGGGTTTCTTGTGATTGTTGACGGAGTCCATGGAAAATAAAAACTAACTTTGGAGTGTGTGGACAATGATCAATGAATTGATTGATTGATTGATTGAATATTAACGTCGCACTGTTCAGCTACACGAGGGCTTTTGGCGACGGACCACGTAATTTTGAACCATGGTCAAGTGACGTGGACGACACCTGAGCTGGCACCACCCTCTCCTAACTACCACACCACACCAACGGGAGGACGTTTCAGCTCTCGACAGATTTAACGTGCATCGCTGCCCTACACGGCGGGTCTTTAGTGGCACTGGGCTCGAACTCGTGACAAGGCAAGCCACGGTCCGATACCTATACCACTCGGCTACCGCGGCCATCAATGATCAATGAAAGGTTTAACATAAAGTACAATCTTTGTAACCCAATTCCATTATTATAAAAGATAAAATAAATGAGTAATAGTTTTTACATATTTACAAAATTTAGAGTAAAAATTAAGAATTTTAGAAGAAAATTTTAAAAAAGCATATAAAGTACAAGTAATGTCAAGCATCGCACGGAGAAGTTGGAGCATTTGCGGATGCGGGCGCCTGTGTAGGTTTATACAGGAATGAAATCTCGATGCTACATGCAATAACTCGTCTAAAATATAGATGTATAAAAGTGTCGTACAGCTAATCAACAGTTTTGCTTAGTGTATGATCTTTATATGTGAGGTGAATGTAGAAAATTTGTTTCTAGTTTTGAACACTAAGCGTATTATTCTTCATATTGTTATAAAAAAATGATCTCATTGGGGGAGGGGGGAATTCGTGTTTCTACATTTTAATGCAAAAGTTCTAATTTGAATAAAAATACTACTTCCGATATTCCAATATTTATTTTTATGTTAACATTTATCATTCAGGATACCAAAAAGTTAAATTTATAATTTTTTTACTATGTATTTAAACACACACACACATAGTTAATACACTTGGTAGTTCATGGATTAGTTTTTGGTAAGGACAACTATCCATAGACACTGTAAGTTGAGGAGCCATAGCTTTAGATCAGCGATTCTTATACTTTAGATCAACGCCCCCCCTTTATGTAATATGATGGCATCGCTGACCCCCGAGATTTTGAACATACCTTCCCCGACTTAATATTTTTGATCAAAATACAAGTTCTAGTAGAGTTTCTTCATTGGGGACTATTTAATTATCTAGTCTAATATAGCACATATTTCAATTTTTCCACGAGATCTTTCAGAGTCTGTAAAACTGGGAAATCTCAACGTGACATGAAATATTCTACGGACTCCCTAGAAGTGTAATGGGAACCCCCAGGGGTCTACTAACCACAGTTTAAGAACCCCTGCTTTAGATCATCTAGTTAAAAGAAGTTATTTAAATTCATTCGTTTTAAATTCGATTCCGTTTATTGGAATGTAAAGTATTAGACGAATACAGAATAAAAAAAAAGATGAATATAATAATATTGTGAAAACAAAAAAGTTATCTAACATAATACAAAAGACCATTTATTATTCTTATACATTGTTGAGCAATATAAATCAATAAATAAAATTAACTTTTTATCAGAATCACAGATACAATATAGTAGGTATATTGTACTCTGTAGAATATATAGGTGTTTTGTCTATAGTATTTAATATATATATATATATATATATATATATATATATATATATATATTTGAATCTATTATTATGTATATTTTATCATTTTCTTATTCGTAACAAAGAAACGACATAATCTTAGCGATGAACAAATCGAGTATTTTGTTATTTCCCAAGCTTCATTTAACATCAAAACATCCTGAAGTAGTTACTCAATCATTTTCCTGTTGTCGAAAGTTTAATAAGCGTAGGATTTCATTTATGTGATACCGATCTTACAATAATTGATCATTGTTACGTTTTTCTATTACTAAACTGTCTTATATAATAGCTATTGTTTGGTTTAACCACGTGAAAATGTTATTCTTCTCTTCTCGTATTTAACTATAATTAGTTCTGCGCTGGATACTTTCCGACTTCAAAAAAATATATATTGAATGCTGCTTGCTGCAACCAGGGAGGATTTGGATTGGACTGCTATATTCCATGGATATGTATAAACTATTAAAGCATAAATATTTAATCTTTTTCTTATCCATTTTTATTCTTATTTAATGCAAATGTCTGAAAATTGGTCACATTCATAAATTTTTGTTTCATAGACCATAGTTTCCATACTTAGATAATTAATTAAAAAAATAATTCCGATTTAGTAAAAAGATGTATATAAGAATGCACCACTTGAAAAAACGTAAAGATTGATAAAAAGTAAAAGCAAGAGAAGTATTTTGTAATTCTTTCCATCCCTTGAATGATATTGTTTTGAATCTTTTGAAAAACATAAATATTAACTTCCTAGGAAGCGTTATTTCTTATCCATAAGATGCTTCTTTATATACAAGGCTAGGTGCTTACGTATTATCGCAACAATCGACATCTCTATTAATAATTTGCCAAGTTGGCAACCCCGTTTCCTATGTGTAGTATGCACTAATTGGCAACTAGATGCTTCGTTTCATATAATGTCGCCAATAGGTCGTGATAATACGTAAGTACCCAAGGCTACTTCATATCATAGAACATAATCAAAATAGAAAAGCTTTTATTAACATATTTCACGTTATGTCACGATTCTAATTTATATTTTTGTTAACCCCTTAAGAGGATAACTCTTTTGCCCAAAATGTTCCAAAAAAGGCACATTTTTTATTACATATCACTAAGCAGAATACTTAACAGAATGCGGAAAGGGAAGAATTTTATTTTAATTTTTAGTTTTAAAGTTTTCACACTACTTTTTTAATTGTGAAGCACAAAAACCCTTAAACATTTGCTTTTTATAAGCACGCTCTGCATGCTATAAAGAATGTTTCACATATCTTAAAAGAACTTCTCTCATACTTACAAAAAAAAATTTCTCGTTCTTGCCTCTTTTTCAAACGGTTTAGGTTTTATGTGTCTGCATATATATAGACACACACAATTGGAAGAATGGTGTAAGACCAAAACCTATGCTGCAATGATGACACAGATGATGTCAGCCTTTTTGGATTATTTTTCCATTTCCATTTCTTATCGAGCAATAAATTGTACATTGCCTTGCCAATCCGTTTTCTTTACCGAATGTTTTCAAGAATCTTATTTCCTGCCAAGTGAAAAATTCCCACCTTCACCACTAAGAAAATACCAGATGAGGAATGTTTCAGAGCCATGGAAAAACTAGATCGCTTAAAAACACTAGCACTAATAATCTTACTATGAGAATTAAAAATATGCGCAAATCAAAGATAGAAAGAAGAAAATATCAGTGCCCGTGCAGCGTACGGACAAACCGGTTAAGACCAGCTTCTGGTAGCTCGTACGGTGTACGGGCAAACCAGTTAAGGGTCAATCAGAATGGGATTTTACAATTTAAAAATCTTCTGAAGCTGATGTTATAATAAAATATATTTTATGCTTTTGATTTTATATGATTTCATTAACAGCATTGCGAAATAAAATATGGAAGGATTGTTATTGAGAATAATACAAAATACTTAATTTTCAAATTATTATGATTAAAAAAATAACCTTTATATTACCCAAAATGACTTTGTAGGTATTAAGGCAGAATGGATTTATGTCAGAGTGAAAGGAGACTGCAGTTAATAAATTCTTTAAAATATGTCTGATTTTAGTTAAGATTAATTTTCAATAGTTATATATTTGTATCTAAAAGAACTTGAAGAGTAGTGGAAAAATCACCTGTAATTCTTTTCTAGCCAATAAAACACTTTGTAGAGCTTTATTTGAAATATATATATATATATACAAATTTAACAATGGTAGTAAAAATTGGCGTATAACATATTTAATAGTATTATCCACCTCTATATAAAAACCTATAGCTGTACAAATAGTGCAACAAAATATAGCATTAAATACTATAAGCAAAATATACTTTTATGCATCAGTATTAATAATCCCTTAAATAACAAAAATATTTTATAAAGTCAATACTTAAAAAGTTATTGTTATTGAGAAGTTATATATGCTAAAAGAAAGAAATATATGTTATATTGTATACTAATATATGATAGTGATAGTTTTGAATGAGTTTAAAACAGAATCAAGGACATTTTACGAAAAAAGTATATATATATATATATATATATATATATATATATATATATATATATATATATATATATATATATATATATATATATATATATATATTTATATATTTATATACCAGCTGTAATTGTGTCATTATAAAAATTTACTTTATAGAAACAGTTACTTCCTTTCATTAAATGTTCGCTGAAGTGATTTTTATGTACTTTCATTCATCTTTCACTTATGACCTATTATTATCTAGTACAACCTTTTTCATGTCTACGAATCTATTCAACCAGTTCGTTTTACCCAGTGAATTGGTAGAGAAGCAGAAACAGCTGTGATAATATTCAATACTTTATGAGCCTAGAAATATCTGAACTATCACTTGATATGCTTCAGAAAATATAAGGTATCTCTTTATGTATAGGGGATATCCAAGATAGAACATAAAATACTCTTCGTGTCATCTCGTATTATTGTGATGATTTTTGATGTATATGTCTGGAGATATTGTACCATAGTCGCACATAAAAAAGCTTTTTTTTCAGAAAATGGACAATGTTTGAATTGTAATACGGTAGTAAATAATCACGGAAGGTAAAGAGCTTTGTTTTTATCAAATGTATAACTATGTATGTTTGCACGAAAAAAGCTGTGATCTTTTTCGAGCTAGTATTCGAGAGAATATTATTAATCTTACTTTTTCTTTATTGCAGAATTGGACAAAATTTATTACTCGTTTTTTTTGCATTATTACTTGTGTTAAATGTTAAGCAAATTATTAATTTAGTTGTTTCGAAACAACTATAACATTATGTGAAGTTTCATATGGGATATTTATATTCTTCTAATTTAGAGACTATTTTAATCACTACATGAGGAAATCGTTGCAAGAGTAATTAATTTCAATAAGAAATTTAACGTAATCAAAATATTACAATGATTTTTTGAAATGAAGAGTCTTATTTATAGCATTAATATAAATCAAGCTATATGTAAATTTTAATTGTGGCTTTAATATTACTACTCGGATACTAATGCAGAAATTGATTAATTATTTAATTACCGTATTTACTCGAATCTAAGTAGCACTTTTTTTCCAATGTTTATGCTACTGAAAATCGGGCGCGGCATAGATTCGAAGGGGAAAAAATCGTTGGATGGGGCAATTAGAACTATTACTGGTTCATGTATATATTTAAAAGTTTATAATACTGGTAAAATAACTAACTATTCACTTCTCATTAGCTCTCATTTTAAACTTACTTTAATTTCGTAAAATTGGATATCGATAAACCATTTTACACTATTTTTTCATTTTTCACAAAAACTTGTTGAGAATTTGAGGTGCGGCTTAAAATCGATGGCGGCTTAGATTCGAATAAAAACAGTAACATTAATTTTGAAATGTTTTCATGTAAAATCCCTTTCGAATATGTAACGATGCGTTGCGTTTTAAATAGACGCTTACATTGCTCTATGTATACTGATGTTCTAATTTTTTGATAATCGTTGCTTCTATAGCATGATAGGCAACTAAAAATTATTTACTCTAGTGTGACGAAAGGTACAATGAAGTCAATTCGTATTTTTCACTTCTTACAAAGTTACGAATCAGGAAACAGTAATTATCTGGTAATTTATGGAACTAAACTGCACTCTTTGCAATCATATCTCCAAGTCCTGTAATGAAAACTGTCTATTGCTGCCTTTCTTGTATTTCCTTTTAAGTCTTGTGACGTCAACAATTACCGATAAATCACAGTTCCTATTGATGCAAGTCGTAGAAATTGATTATATAAGATGTTCTACATCACGGCATATTGCAGTTTCCCTTCGAAACAATTTCATTGACTGAAATAATCGCTTTAACAACTTATTCCATTCTTCTGATATACGTAAATTATCGTTTGACTGTAATTTTGTTTATGTTGCAGGTTGATTTTTTAACATGTTTGTTTCATAATGCATTCGTGCTTTTGCTTTTATATGGCTTCGAAAAACAGTTAGCTGGCTTCATCTGTAGAAGATACTTAAGCCTTTTAAATACATTTTTTATATCGATTATGCTCTATTTTCATCGATTTATTTTCTTCTTGCAAATCAGTCTGTTTTTCTGACGTATAATATTCAACAGGAATTTCTATTTTGGGAATGCTACAGATATTTAATAACTAGTTCTTAATATATCAATTAATGCAGAATTATCGACATTAAACAAAAAAAAAATCACATTGTTATTATTTTATTCGTAATTGATATTTTACGTCTTCCTTAATTTGAAAATTCCTCATTTAGTTCTTGAAGAGTTATTTTTAAATGCTGAATTATCCGGTCAAACAAATTACTGATTTTTTTTTAATCTAATTTTTAATATCTTGCATATGATTAGTTATAGTTATGTCCTTTGCTTAAGTACATTATTCACCATATGCAACGATTTATGTAAAAATGAATGGAAAAATAATTAGTTTTAATTTCCCTGAAAAATTATTTTTAAATGCTGGATTATCTGGTCAAACAAATTACAGAATTTTTTATCTAATTTTTAATGTTTTCCATTTGATTAGTTATAGTTATGTAATTTGGTTAAGTACATTATTCACCATATACATTGATTTATGCAAAAATGTATGTAAAAAGTTTGTTAAAATAAGAAAATATAAAATTGAAGTTGTACTAAGAATTATCTGAGTACTAATATTAAAATTCTCATTCCCCTTTATAATTGTTATTTGTGAAAAAGTATTACATTTCATTTAAACTGTCTGTCATAAAATTGGAATTATGACTTTTCTTTAGTTTTTAATATACCTGCCATGTTTATTTTTTAATATACATTAAGCTACAAGAATATGTTTCAGTTGTTATAAGAACCAATATAAATTTCTCACAAAAATAATTATTCTGTTCATTGAATTATAAAATATCTTTACTTTTATTGAATAGAGAGAAAAATAAATAATAATAATTTAAGCCTTTATATATGCTGTGATGCTGCAAATATTCCAAGAATCGAGAATTTAAATTGTGCCTACTAGAGGAAAAAGAGGAATCAGAATTCATTCTCAGAAGATTGAAAACATATTATTGAAAATTATTAACTGATTAAAATTGAATTCACTTCGTTTTCTTTTCTTAGAATTTGATGAAGTCTAATTTAACACAGAAGATCAATTTTTTGAAAAACTTATACATGTTACGTGTTTTAAGCTGAATTTTCAAGAAGAAAAATATAAAAAGTAAGTAAAATGTTATTGCTTCATAAGGATTAAAAACGAGAATGAAGTCGCATACTTTAAACGCAACTTAATTTAATTCTTCTGATTTAAAAGAATATTTTTTTAAAAAATTAAAACATATTTTATTACTTTAAAAACCTTAATTGCGAGAAAACTGTAATATTTGCTATATGACTGTGTTTAAACTACTGTATTTCGAGAAATTTTTTTTTCCTAAGGGACATGGGACAAATTATTAAAAAAAACTTTGATTTAATGATATTCACAATTTTTTTGCTTGTAACCTACATACATATATTACGTTAAACAGTTTTTATGCTCAAAATGTTACAAAATATGAATCATTAAAATTTTTTAAAGAAAAAATTACAAATTTATATAAAAATGAATTTTAAAATGCTAATCCTTTTACAATAATCGATTACACACATGCAATTTGATTTATAATTACGTCAAACTATGCATAACAAAAATTGGTATGGGTTTTCTGCCAACATGTTTGATATTCGTAAAATACTTCTTTTTATGAAAGCTTATTAAAAATTCCTTGAAAAATGTGTAAATTCTGAGCTCAATTATTAAAAAAAGTATTGAATTAATTCAAAAATGCTTACCAGCTTTTGTTATATTTATTAATAGCAGTATGTAAAAAATATCAAATAATGTGGCACAGTGGGAAAAAAACTTTAGCTTTTTAATTGAAGATAAACTAGTTATTTTTTTTTTCTTTCTGAGACAAATCAGTTTTTGCTTGTGATTGGGATGTTAATAAAAAAAAAAAGATAAAAGTTATCATGACTCTGATTTTTTTTAACTTAGAGCTTTATAATTTTCTGAGATTATAGAAAATTATATAAAAAATAATTTAGACTAAAAAACATTTTTTTAAATTTTTAACCGATTTTTGTCAATTGATTCATACTGTGATCCCTTTAAAATATCCATTCTGTCTGTAAAGATCAACGTCCTTTTGACATATTGATCTTTAATTGAAGTTTTTTTTGTTCACTTGTTATAAAAGCAATTTCATATACATATATCCAAACTTATCTTATGCAAAAAAAAAAAAAAATCCGGAAATAACTTTAATCACAAGTCTATAAAATCAAAAAAAAATTTGGAAATCAGTGATTGTTGTTTGAATTGAAAGTCAAGGTCATTTATTCTTTCAGTACAAATACGAGTTGAGATGTTAGCTCATCGTTTGCAATAACGGAAAAAATAAAAGGAAGCGTTTGTTGAAACATCTGCTCCATTAACACAGCGTCACGACGACTTCTAAAAGAATTGTAAAGAAGAGAGAGAAAATAAAAAAAAAAAAAGGAATTCACGTCACAGCCATTTTGCGTGTTGCAACACTTAGTTCTGTATTTCTAGTCATATTTCTTTTGAAATAATGTTCAAGAAATCTTTTCACTGATGTGTCCAAACATTACTGACATCACACATAACAGTACTTTGCAAGCCTTGTGTGCAAGACCTGTGAACAGAGGTTTCAAAATTACGCTTTTAGATGTTGTATAAATTATACCTTTCTTCAAACTGAACAGATAAAAATCTTTTGAAATAAAATCTTAGCTCTTAGAGAAAAGATTGTTATTAAGATATTGAAGGCACGTATAAAACAAAATGTTATTGTTGGTAACGTTCTGGTAAACGAAATTTGAGATGTTTGCCTCTTCAAAGTTATAACAAGCACCTGCTTGTTTTGCTAAGTAGAATTTTTCATGCTCTGTTCTAATAAATAGGAAAAGTTAATCTTGTGTCTCTCTATTGCTGCTAATGATACTTCGAATATAACTTTTGAAGAATTCAGTAATTAACACTTTTCTTTCACAGTTAACTGAAAAATGGTTTTCAATCTATCTTCATCTTATAAAGTAAACATCTTTTAAGTTTTACAACTGCTACACGAAAATATTTGCAAATAATAAAACTTTGGAAAAAGTTGAAAAAAAATATGCATAAACAATTTTGATTTTCGAAAGTTCTGGAACTTTTCAATAATATTTAGAGATAGAACTACAAGCAAAACAGTGCTTCCCAACCTTTTTATTGCCGCGGACAGATCAATGTTTGATAATTTTATCACGGCCTGATGAGGGGGAGGGAGCGTTAATTGCTTATATCTCAGATGGTTTGATTTAATAATTTTAATTTAATTGTATTTAAATATGCCTTCAGAATAAAATACAGCTACACCAAAAGTTTATTTAAAGTGACTTAACATATAATATAAAGTGATTTCCATGGAAAGTCACACATCATTTTTCCATTACTTAATTCATGGGTGTCCAACCCAAATGACCTTGCGGCCACTTCGGAAAAACATAAAATCTCGCGGGCCGCAACATAAATATATGTACCGTTATATCAGATTTGGAAACAAAAAAATTTATTGGATTGAAAATTTAAAACAGAATGAATTATTATTATTGTTTTCATTATTTTTCATGTATACAGACATAGATAATATAATAATGTTTATATAATGTAATAATATGCAATGAACAAATAATTTTTAAAATATTACAGTTGCCATTTTCTTGAAAATTACGGTTTTCCTATTGAATTGGTCTTTCGTTACTCATTGTTGAAATTTGATAGTGCTGTCATTCGCGAACAATTAAGTATGCATTGCTCTTTATCTTAACCGCCCTGAATATATTTTTTTAAGCTTTAAAAAACGTATCTGACTGCCTCTTGCTTTTTGGGCACTCCAAACATAAAAAAGGAGAAGGAGAAATGAAAGTCGCACACACAGAGATCATGAACCATTCATAAGTAAAGGATATGCATAATGCAATTCGAAATTTATTAAAAAAGTAATTTATTACAGTAAAATAAAATGTAACTGTTTGATAAAATATAAATCTATTTTAATCTAAAGGACATTTCGATTATCAAAAAGGATTTATTTTAAAACAAAAACAGGTAACTGGCAAATACATTGCATATATATATATATATACAAATTTCCCCTCAAATAAATTTCAAAATGAGAAAAAAACTTTAAAAATCTGATACTTAAAAATTTTCAAAAAGAGTCGGTGGGCCACAACTTACGTACTGGCGGGCCGAGTGTTGGACACCCTTGATTTAATTAATTAATCGTAAACCTTAATATTGCAGCTGTATTAAATTTTACACAATAATTTTTACTGAGTATTGTGGCATTTTCACGTCACACAGCTGAAAAATCGGCTTCTTTTGTAGATAGGATAACAGCGTTCCTATGCTCACATGCACTCCTAAATATTATGGGATCATGTCTTCTGTCATCACCCCGGCAACCTATGACTGTTAGAAAAACTCCGAGTGCAATTCGAGGTGTCAGAAAGAAATCACCACCATTCGAAGACACTGGAGTGGAGGGGAGAGTCTGTTGATAAACACAGAGGAGAACGGTACATTGCCTCCTCCGTCCCAAATATCATACTCTGAACTCTAATGAAATAACCAATATTTTGAATAACCAAAGGAAATTTACGAATGAATTTTTCTATACAGCAAACTTTTTCCTGGAACCTTAAACATTTCACGATTTTCTTCGTAAAATAACCTCTCTATAGCGAAGTGCATTTTTTCTATATAACTATATTTCTATATAACTATTTTCTATATACTATTTCTATATTTCTATATATATATTCTTTTTCTTTTGTGATTCAATTTTTGTTCTACCTTTTTTTTAAAAGTATTTCTGAAAAAAATTCAAGTTATTCTCTCTTTAACACATTTTATGGTAGTCGTAAATCTTGCACTGGTTTTATTAGATCCTAACTCGCAGAGAGCAATAGAGTTCTGGACGTTTTATCAAGAAGTGCAACCTTTAACCCACCTTTCCCAGTTCACTTGAAGCATCTTCGATATCCTCTTTCACCCTTAGTGGAGTTGTCATGTGTTCCCGTGTTCTAATTATAAAAATAATGCATGTTTAATAATACTTGTATGCTTTAAATTATAAAATATCATTAAAATTCATTAATTTTATTATAAATTAATTTTCTTAATTTTGAAAATACAGTGAATTTTTCGACATTCTTTTTTCTTGTTTTCCTTGAAGTTTTCCCCCCTTTTTTGATGGGTAAGATATATAAAATAAACATATATTAATTTTAAAAAATCTGAATATAATTACTTTTTTTAATGTATAGTGTTTATGAATTTAAAACTTGTTTTATGTGGTTTATAAAGTATATTAAAAGATGAACCTCTATATAAAACGAATTTTGCATAAAACAAACTTTTTCCCGGGATTTTGCGACTTCGTTATATAGATGTCCGACTGTAATTAAATCCCAAACTCTCACGCTAACATGTGGCCGCGGTAGCCGAGTGGTATAGGTATCGGACCGTGGCTTGCCTTGTCACGAGTTCGAGCCCAGTACCACTAAAGATCCGCCGTGTAGGGCAGCGATGCACGTTAAATCTGTCGAGACCCCAAACGTCCTCCCGTTGGTGTGGTAGTTAGGAGAGGGGGGTGCCAGCTCAGGTGTCGTCCACGTCACTTGACCATGGTTCAAAATTACGTGGTCCGTCGCCACAAAAGCCCTCGTGTAGCTAAACAGTGCGACGTTAATAATAAATCAAATCAAATCTCACGCTAACATTAATTTTCTCAAACGTCATAGTAATTTTAAAGTATTACTAAAATACATATTTAATAAAAACTATTAGCTCGCTAAACACACATTTAATCACTTTTTCGTCAGGATTGCCTACGAGAGTTTGTTTAATTTGTATTAATAATGAAGTCGGTATTTAACCTGCTTTGTGCTTCTTCATTTCTTCCCTTTTAGGGTAACTGTCTAATTCTGCTCCCCAGAGAATAAAGTGTTGTCGACTAATCATAATTAATACGGTTGCGCTACGTGTAGGATTCTATTAATGTGTTTACGATAAATAATGTTATTTATGTCGAAAGGCATTACGCGAATATTTATTCCTAACACGTTTTCTTCTGCAAAAATGTAGCGTACTGATTTAAATTAATATTTACATCAAGTAAATACCCTCTGATTGCTGAAGACAATTTAACACAAAGTTAGAGACTTAATATAATAAATTGGGGAAATCTGGTATGTGTGCTTGAGCTATTTATTTCTGTGTTTATGCATTTTTAAATAATTTAAGCAATATAAATGAGCATCTGTATAAACTTTAGCTGTCTCTGGGCAAAAATATTTAAAAACAAATATATGCCTGATTTTTTTAAGATTCTGAAGCAATACATAATGATGCTTGAAAAATAAATCTTAAAAAAGTGGCAAGGGATGTTTTTTTATATACCCACTGAATTAGAGGAGCTACAGCAGGGGTCGATAATATTTTAGATGTGGCGTGCCAAACCAATCTACCAATATGATTCAGCTTGCCACACAGTAGGAACATTTTTGAAACAATTCGATTCCCGCAATAATGAATGCAGAGTTAGAAAATAAAGGCCAATAGTATAGGTTTGCCGCTTTATTATAAAGGGTGTTTTTTTAGAGATATAGAATTTTAAATTGCAATAAAACAACGATGTATTATTCGATTGACATGATTTTTTTTTATTCGAAAGATAATCTTGTGGCATTACATTTTAAATATGATTTCTGGCATATGACTGCCACGGCTGGCTCGGATGTAGTCCAATCTGGACGTCCAATTTTCGATGACTTTTTCCAACATTTGTGGCCGGATATCGGCAATAACACGGCGAATGTTGTCTTCCAAATGGTCAAGCGTTTGTGGCTTATCCGCATAGACCAATGACTTTACATAGCCCCACAAAAAATAGTCTAGCGGTGTTAAATCACAAGATCTTTTGGAGGCCAATTCACAGGTCCAAAACGTGAAATTAGGCGGTCACCAAACGTGTCTTTCAATAAATCGATTGTGGCACGAGCTGTGTGACATGTTGCGCCGTCTTGTTCGAACCACAGCTCCTGGACATCATGATTGTTCAATTCAGGAATGTAAAAGTTAGTAATCATGGCTCTGTACCGATCACCATTGACTGTAACGTTGTGGCCTTCATCGTTTTTGAAGAAGGATTCCACCAGCCCATAAAGCGCACCAAACAGTCAGTTTTTCTGGATGTAACGGTGTTTCGACAAACACTTGTGTATTAGCTTCACTCCAAATGCGACACTTTTGTTTGTTGACGTAGCCATTCAACCAGAAGTGCGCTTCATCGCTAAACAACATTCGCTTATGAAAATCGGGAACAAAGGCAATCTCGTTTTGGGCCCATTCGACGAATCTACGCCTTGCTTGATGATCGTTTTGATGAATTGCCAAACCAAACAGAGAATAAATCACTTGACAGCTGTTAAATTGGTCGCCATCTTGGAAAGTAATGCCAACTTAAACTTCTATACCTGGAAAAAAACTCTCTTTATATTAATTTTGCATCTCATTTAAAGATATTTTTAACATAAAAAATAAATAACCTAAAATGTAACTATTTCCTCAACAAAAATTTAAAAGAAAATTTAATTTGTACATATATTATGTATTTTTAAATATATTTGTTAAATAAGAAATAGACAACACAAAATATAAGTATTTCCCTTTATTATTGTTAAACAAAAAGATAAATAAAAATTTTAATACGAAACTAGTGCTTGCACCACTCTACTTTCATCTCACAAAATTAAGGGTATAATTTGTGACCTTGAATTTGACACGATTCTGAGCATTCAGCTGTTAAGCAATTTCTTCGCAGACACGAAATATTCCTCATATGAGGAACGATTTTTACTTATATGTAGAACCATAAGTGGAAAGCTAAGTACATACATTTTTCTCTCTTCAAACAATTAAATCTCTCCAGCAATGACATTCAATAATTTACAAAATAGCTATAAATTTATCTTTAAAGTTACCTTTCGTATTCTTTCATAATTCTGAAGATGTTTGCTAAATAGGGTCCATTACAAATTTATGAATTTCCTTCCACTCAAAAATTGACAAATTGATAGGATAGTGCTGAATGTGTGTGTGTGTGTGCCACTGAGAATTTTACCATGTGCCACACGCGGCACGCGTTCCATAGGTTGCCGACCCCGGAGCTAGAGATTACATTATATATTACTAAAAAAGCAATGAAAACATTCACTTGTGATTATTAATTTGAAAGAGGTAATATTAATTTTAATTTTGAAAAAATAGTTGGGATCAGTTTCAGGTCAGGTCCCTATAATTATAATTTTTTTAACTTAAATTTCACATAACCACTGGTAAATACACTACATTAGCAGGCATTTTTTCTCTTAAAATAAAAAAAGGAGTCATTGATTGCTTATGTCATTTCTCAGTCCTAGAAAAAAAATTCTCAGAAAAATCTGCTTTTTAAACCTCATGTGCACAACATGAAAGAAAAAAATTCTGAATGAATTGCACAACAGATGAAAATTTAAACAACTAATCCTAATTGCAGGATTGTTTTCAATAATTTAAAATGTAAAAAACAACAACCCCCCAAACAAATATTGATTGTAAATGCGGCAATATGATTCAAAAAATTATAGAGGCTTTCTGTTCTATATGTTAGGAATTTTATTGTTTTAGACCGTATCTATTAGCTTTCCAGCATCAGGAGATTGTGTCGACCAATAAATAGGTAAAATACTGAAAGCTCCGTTTATTTATTTTTACATAAATGCAACGAACTTATTTCAAAACTTCCCTCATTTAAATATCCGTCAAAAACTGGATGTATCACTCACAAATCCATTTCACTATACTTAAAAAGAAATTAAGCAGTATGAAATAAATAAAATAAAATGAAGCTATATATACATAAACACATTTCGAGAATATAAAAACATAATTTATAAAATATACTTCAATAACTTGAAAATCAAATACTGAACAAAGAATAAAACGTATGTTTTGCATAACTCATCAAAATATGTTTTGTTTATAGTAAATTTTCAAATAATTTTCTGCCTTCATATTAAATTACTTTGTAATTTAATACAATATGAAGATATATAAATTTTGACAAGATAATTAACAAAATATCAGTATATATATGTGTGTGTGTGTAATCCATTTGCTGTTTTATTTTTATTGTGAATTTTAAAAAAATGATTTTTGAAAAAAAAAAAGAAAAGAAAACTGTGCAAGTGATGAAAACGAATTTTTTAAGTTCCTTAAATTTTTCGATAACATATATTTGTAAATATTTTCCTGAATTAATAATTTTTACTAGTTTATTTCATAATGCATTATGGGAAATTCTACATTCTAATAGTAAACAGATATCCCACAACCTGAAGATAATAGTTGTAAGCCTTTCTTTATCTCTGTAAATTTTGGATCATATAGTCGTTTCTCATTTATGCTTGTATTTATTTAGAATGTAAGACTCTTTCCACGTTATCCTTCTTTCTTCGCTTATAAAACGCTTTCCTGAATTCTTTGTGTTACATTGAATTATATAACGATCAAAGCAAGGTTTATATTTTATTTTTAGTTATAATGACAAACGCTTTTCCTCTTATCTTGTAATAATACCCTCTAACATTTGTGCAGCTACTTAAACACATGATAGATATAAAAAGAAAATGCTTATCACACATCTCACACAGGCATGATAAGTATTGAGAGCTGATTCAAAATATATCTTGTTAAAACTATATTAAACTTTTCAAAACCCAAAAATAATGAAAAAACGATTTTAGAATTAAATTATTGTGACTTTGTTATCAATAAGTGACATTATACGGAGCAAATTTGTTAAAAACCCATAAATTAGTCTAGACTTGAAATTTTAATCCCGAGCTTCACTTGCAAAAAACTAATTATTGACTATAATAACAATAACCCGATATCTTCATTAAAAATGGTTTTAAAACTGAAAAGTGTTTTTTGCTTTAAAATCTAAGATAGTACTGATAATATCCAATAGTGTTATTGTAGGGTTCAACCAATTGAAGGACAAAATGCATGCTTCAATTAACTCATTGCGATTATCTGATTTCTTCCTTTCCCTTTCAGCTATGTTACCAATACGCAAAGAGTTACAAAGATCTCTTAATAGTTGATACAAACATCTCTCAAAAGTAGTTTCTCTCTGATCGATTTTTAAAATAAAAGTCGAAGCAACTGTTTCAATAAACGACGGTAAAATATCAACTTCAGTTTTCGAGCGGTTAGCAAACACTTCTGGAGAAGCTAAGGGTGTAAGTTTGCTACCAATAACTTCTTTCCATGAAGTTTCGTTTAAAAATATCAACAGAAAAAAGATCAAAGTTTCGTGCTTTTGGAAAAAAGAAATGATTTGTGGGCATTTGCTTTTCCTCTTAGTTCCCATCAGCCTTGAAATCACAGCTTATTGGAAAACTTAGTGAGTTATATCCCAATTATTATATAAAAATTCGTATTGTACAGTACTTATATTTTTTTGTTATGTTTTTGTTTCTTAAAAATGAAAGTAGCTAGCTTAGAAGTAGGAAAAATGTACTTATTTCCGTGTTCGATGTATCAACGCTCAGGTTTACTTTTGACGTAAGTGTTGCGTATTTTTTTATTATTCTTATTGTTTTACATTTTAAAATTATGTAAATGTGTAAGAAACGTTTTATTAAAGGATTCAAAGTTAAACATCTTATTTGTCATTCATAATTGTCATTAAATTAAAAACTATTAGTTTTATTATTGTTGAAAAACTACACAGCTATATATATATATTTGATAAAAACTAAGATTTAAATTTGCGTTATACATTGTACTACCAAGTCGCTTTCGGAAGGAAAGGTACAGAAGTTTCCTACTTTTTCATCCTTTTTAAAACCACGATCCTTCTTTTCTTACCGAAATAAGGCAAATAATAATTACAGAATCGGAAAAGATCATCTATTTTTCCACGATACAGTATAATTATTTTTACAAAATAACGAAATTTTACCTTTCTGTGATTTTTTTCTAAAAAACGTCAATATCGATGCGTTTTTATGAAATGAATTTTTCAATCATTCTGTATGGATTTCTTATCAGTGTAATGAATCAATATTTTGTATTACAAAAATTAATACTTTGCTTTTTTAGAATCAATGATTCAAAAAATAAAATACCAAAAGCTTTTTTTTAATGATTTTTCAAAACACACTCAAAATTCTAATTAAAAGTTTAATAACTTCGTCATTTATAAAAAGAATCACACGAAACCTTTTTTTTAAGTGCCAAATGTTATTATCCGTGTTCTGCTTTTTGATTGGAAAATTTGCTTAAAAATTACAGATTTTAAATTACATTTGGTAACCAAGATTTGTAATTGGATTATACAATGTATTACTAAATCAGAAGTCGCTGATTTTTAGAGTTTAATGGACTACTAAATGTACAATTTTATGTTTAAATATTTGGTAGAGTACTAATATGATTGACTACTATATGGGGACCACTAAAACTATATTGTCATTTATTTTCGTCTATTAACTGTTCTATATCATTGAAAAGGACTTTCACTAAAACCAAAATAAAACCAGCAACGTAAAGAAATATCAACAAACTAAAGTATTATGCCATCAATTCACCATGGTTGCCAACTCTCAATTTCAAATATCGCTAGTTACACCGCTAAAAGTAGCTAAAAGTTCGCTAAACTCAGAAGGAGTTTCTATAAAAGTAGAAGCTATTTTTTTTTTAAAAAAAAAGGTGTAATCCATATACCATAATAAGTTTTTTCACTCATCATTTTAAACTGAATCTTTATAAAAACATAAATAATGTTCGAATTTTTCTGCAGGCCATCAAAATATTTTCACGGACCACCGATTTAGATTATATGCCCATTCATTTGTTAGATAAATTTCACATACACCGTCTTCCTTTCATGAATTTCCTTGAAAATAAAAAAATAATCGTAAATAGAAGGATTTTTTAGCAATACAAAATTTCATATTAATCAGGTGGCCAGTTTTTTTACAATGAAAAGAAGAACGAAAAATTTAAGAAAAAATTACGTCAACATATGAAAAATTTAATTTATTCAAACAAAAATGCGCTAATTCCTTTACATTCCTTTTAATTATTTACTTAAATGAGTAATTTTCCATTGAATGATTTTTTGTCAGCATATCATTTTCTTATACATCGGAAATTTCGGAGCTAAAAATATTCTTCATACTGAATTTTACGGTAAACGCTGTAGCTAATATATTAATATTCAACTTTGATCTCACTTGTTCGCTTGTCCAAAAATCATTACCAACTGAAAAACAAACAAACTTTCATCTGCTTCATTAATTCCAAGGCAGGACAACGTAAATTCGAAAAGAATAACTAAATTTTCATATGGAAAATGTTCATTTTTGAAATGGTTTCAGTATTTGCATCCATCTTTTATCAATTTTAACATGTTGATTTTTCAATTGTTCAAATTTATTAAAATTTAAATATGCTCTGTCTTCTATCTACTTAAAACAGACAATTGTCATCGATTTTAATATCAGGCACTTTTTTCGATAAAAACTCAACACAATTTTATATATCTGCCCAATTTATTTGCGATGAAGTGAAAAAATACCATTAAAAACTCTGTTATTTCCTTTGATATTTGTTTCAGACCATTCTTCGACATATTGGAAACATGTTGGTTCGGATTAACAGAGATTAACAGATCAATATAAAAATGTTGAAAAGGAGGACACTTTTCGAGGAAGGACAGAACCTATAAAAGGAGAACGGTTGGTCACCTTAATATTAACCACATTTTAAATATTAAAAAAAACATAGATGTGGGGATTGCTGCTTTATCATTTGAGGTGTATCTAAAGTTGATAAAACAGAAAATTCCCTCTCTCAGAGAAATTCTAAATTTGATATTTTATATTAAAAAATACTCATATTACTTTCAGAATTAGTTATTCCTAACAAAAATGGCACCCATGCAAGCTATTTTTTCTTTAGCATTGTACAAAAATAGCTGAGGGAAAAGTCGGATTTTAAATGGGAATTTTGAGCAGTTATTGGTACTTAAATCCGCCGATACGATTGTAACTGGTAATATGCTCTCCAGAAAGTCCATAAATTTTCTCTTATAAACTGAATTGAGAACCTGATTAACATAATCGAAGTTTTAGTCACGAATTTCTAGGACAATTTCGATTTAACGAAAGGCAAAGGGGCTCAGAAATATGTTACATGAAAAAACTTTCCTTTTTTGAACAAAAACTTTTCTTTTTGATTTGCAAGCGGTGGATTTGATGAAGTTTTGACACGCAATGTGGCATGCTCAAAAATTATTGTAAATGTCAAGTGTGTTTTGTAGTTAAAATGTTTAAAGCAAAATATCGATTTTAAGTTGAAAAACTTTCTTATCTATGCAGATCCATATTTAAACTAGCGGATTTAACACTTTTGAACTGGTTAAGAATATACCTTATCGTCTGTCAACATGAACTCGATTCGTTACTTGAAATGATATCATGTAACATAATTAGCTTATTTGAATTAGCTAAAAATGCTGCTCTTATTAGTGGATGCAAATTTAAATGGAGTAAACCTACTACTAAATCAGTTAACATATGTTCAATGTATTCTAAAAATTATAAGTATGTCAAGATGTTTCTTTACATACAGTTTTTCATTATTGAAATTAAATTTAATTGTACGTATACTGTGATAATTGAGAAAAATAATGGTAGTGCGATATTTATTAATTTGAATATTTGGTTTATTTACGTCACAGATATTAATTACAGTATATACAAGAAAGTTATTAAAAAGATTGTTTAGTTCATTAGTATTCAAAGACTGTTGTTTGTGAGGGAGGAGATTACATCTGTTTTGTTCCAAGTTTCCAAACGGACTTCTCTCTGCCATCTCTCGGGTCTCGGGATGGTAGCGATCGACCTCTTTATCGTCGAGTTACATCTGATTCGTGCTTGGTGTAGGGGATTTCTCATGGTGTCAAAGGGTGCCGGGGAGATGACCAAAGGCAAGACCTCGCAATATTTTAAGGGTTCACGTGTGCATAGGAACGTGGTTATCCTATCTACAAAAAAGCGAGCTTTTCAATTGTGAACACAATGCATATCTGATTATTTTTGAATATATCTTAATTATTGGTCGATTACGTATGTATATACCTATAACTATAACTATATTTATATATATGTATATTGAATGTAGACTAATGTATTACTCTTTTTCAGAGAAATAATTATTTATTACTTGAATTTTGAGCTAGGAAATTTTTATACATCTTTTGTTGTGCAGTTATTTATATTTTAAATAAGTTTATAATTTTTTTTTGTAAATAATCTATCTATATTTTTCTTAAAATCTCTTGCAGTTTTAAAAGCTAATAAAAATAACTTCGTTTGAATACTGGAAGACATGTCCTTTTTCAACTAATGTATTGTGAAAATTGGCATTTTATAAGTAAATTATAATTATCAAATTCATTATTATTATTAAGTTATTATTGTTAAATTATTATTAAATTATAATATCTTGTTCATTACAAAAATTATTTTTTTATTGTTTTAGTGCTCCTTTTGTATCTAAGAGCTTTTACTGTTTTTATTCTTAATTATTTTACAAAACAATTCTATAGTGTTTTCAAAAAAATTAACTTTACTTGTTCATTAATGAGGGAATGAAAATGTAATTAAATTTCCTTTTAAAATGCTGTTCACATAAATGTGTCTGTATTTAGAGGGTAAATGTGTTGCTTAATAGAAAGGATTTAACAATTCAGTATAAGAATATTATAATTTAAGTAATCTACTGCATTTAATTTTATTCTAAGATCATTTATGATGTTATTATGTAAGTTCTTGAAACTATATTACCCATGTTTTTTGCAATTATTTAAGACAGGGGTACTCAAACCTTTTTTCCACCGTGCCACAAACATATTGAGAACAATTTTACGTAGGCTGCAACATTTATGGGAGGGGAGAGGATTAACGGAGGGGTTGCTATAAGACAAAAACATTTAAATTGTAGAAAATTGATGAAAATATTAAAATTTCCGTATTTCTCTGAATTTTATTTTAACACTTTATTTAACTCCCTATCAAACTCTCACAAAAAATCGAATTTATACATTTTTTATCGAGTTATTGGGTAGTTTTGATTTCTTTTCAGCTTTGACCCCTAGGCTTTTGTCTACATTCTACTGCCATGTACTTTGGTATTTTATTATTTTTTTCTTTTGACATAGTGCCTCATTTATTTTTACTTCAAACATAAATTTATCAAGTTCATAATGTTAGCAAACAGTTTTTACTGAATTCCAGACTGAAATCAGTATTATTTGTTTAAAATTAGTTCAAACTTTCTTTTGTATTTTTGTTTCAAATTTATTCGAATAACTCTTCTTTGATTTTACTAAAGCAAATAATTCTTTTCAGAACGAAAGACCTTTTTAGATTTTAATGGTTGATAAAAGTACTAAAAAAGTACGTATCTTATAAAAGCAAAGTATAAAAAAATAAAGTCATCATACTAAAAGAAAAAATTAATTGAATTTCTTTGTGCAAAAAGCAATAATCGTGTCACTGAAAAAAGCAAGGTGAACTACAGGTGACTCACGAGCCACAGGTTGAGTTTTGCTGATTTAAAGTGTCACTGAGTTTTGATTAGAAACGAATATAATTATAATCTTTCTTTTAATAAGCTTTATATTTCACTGTTAAGTTAATGAAATTATTTCTTTACTTTTAAAATAAGCTTGATCCAATACGAATTGAATAACTATGCTATATATATTTGGACTAATGTATGATTTATAACGTGCTCAGGAGGAATGATCATGCCGAAAGTTTTCCGATTTTCCATAAAATATTTCGAAATCGATCTTCAGCAAGTCAGGACTACCCAGAATTTATGTAATGATAAATTTATTAAACTTTAAAAAGATTTAATTTTGTAATCAATCATCATCAAAATTTAATTTTATTAATTAATATTAAATAATAAAGTTTATACGTAAGGTTGCTCGAAAATTATACAAATATGAACGAAAGTCTCATTTTTTGAGTTTTAATTTCAGTATTATTATCAAAACTACTGTGTTACAGAAGATATTTGTTGTTCTTCTAAACTGTTGTGTCATTTTATCATTCATTTCCCATTAATCATGACAAAAGTTTATTATTTTAAAAATATGTGATTTAATGTGCATTTATATGTAGCAATATCATAATTGGAGTTAATAAAGCTTCTGTAATATGTCTATAAAATTAACACAGTATGGAAAAGTCTTCAAATGATTGAAAAAAAAAAACAGTTATTTTTATTTTAGTTTCTGTTTGATGTACATCATTCTGTCTTAAAATGTATTCCTTTTTATTTTTATTATTCTCGGAATATTTTTCTCTGAAAAAAATTGACTTGCGTTGCGTTGCAATTGTCTCAATGTAATTATGTTGTAGGATTATCAAGCAAAGGAATATAAAAGTTTTTTTTGTTGTTGTTGTTTATAATGTTTATTGCATGCTTTTTACTAGAAAAGCAGTTTTAATTTATAAAGCATGATGCAAATATTCCAATTTATTTCTTTATTAGTTGCACAAAATATTCCAATCTATTTCTTTATTAATTGCACAAAATATTCCAATCTATTTCTTTATTATTTGCACAACTATAATAATTTCAAATTAATTCCATAGAATTTTATATCATATTTGAGAAGAAGTAATTTGAAAGGTATGCATAAGATCATTAATTAATAAACGAAATTTAAACTTGAATTTTCGTTAAATTTGATTCTTTAAAAAAGAGTTAAGAGTTTTTGTCAAAAATGTATTACAATTATTTATATTATTATAAATCTCAGTTCAATACATTTTAATATATTTATTAAATATATTGATAATTCATTAAATATTCACTATATATTATGTATTACATTAAATATATATTACGTATATATTATTTATTATATTAAATATATGTTACATATATGTTATATTTAACATTATGTTATATATTATATTGAATATTATATTATGTATATATAAAAGATATAATATATATATAACTTTTATTTTAGAAAACTTTATATTATTTTGATAAAAATTATATATATTTTTAAAAAAATTTGTTATTATTTCATGATTATACTTCTTAAAATTATTCTCAATTCTACCAATCACATTTTATTTTTCTCTTACGTAATTGTGAAAAAATAAGGTATTTTACATCAATAAAATTTTACTTCAATATTGATATACGCAGAATAATGTTTAAAAAAAATAACAAAATGAATTATATTTCAATATTTCATCCTTCAATAGATTGAATAAATTCAATCAAAACTGCTCGGAAAAATGAATCACTATTTGTAATTTATTTTACAAGATAATTTAATATATCTCACAAGCAGTTTCAAATGCTAAAAAATAAACTTATTTTCTTTAAGATTCCGCTTACTTCACGTTTGGGCTGATTCACTTTATTATTTTCTTAAAAATTTTCTTTCACTTTTTACTCTAAAATA
The DNA here is from genome assembly GCA_019973935.1 of Trichonephila clavipes. NCBI lineage: Eukaryota > Metazoa > Arthropoda > Arachnida > Araneae > Nephilidae > Trichonephila > Trichonephila clavipes. Next base: position 378,596 of record BMAU01001370.1, on the reverse strand, counting down.
AAGGAATAGGACGATCTACAATGTTTTTGAAATGAAATGTGTTGGCGAAAGAAATTTAATATTTGCTACAATCCATCGAATCTTTTATTTGCAACTTTACTATTTTTGAAAAGCAGGGATATTTAAATATTTTTTCTCGAGATATAGTTTTGTAATAGAAACGAACATTTAAGAATTTAAATAATTCCCCCCCCCCTTCGAAAAAAACCATTCCCAAATTTATTTCAAGCGTTGATGTTGTTACTAATGCTACCTGATTGGCAAAGGATAAATAAAGGATCAAGAAATTCATCATTGCAAAGGGATAAGTGACGCCTATCGTTGACCGTAGCTTTGAACACCATACAGGTGACAGAATAATTTAGCTCGGTTTCACCCCAATTTTGTGGGAGAAGATCCGGGGGGTTGCTCAGGCCTCCTGAGGGCCTGATTAAAAGAATTTTAATAATTTTATGCTAAATTTGGAGACATTCTAACGATTAAATACTGATGCGTCAAAAATATTTTTCTTATTTTAATAAAGTTTAAAATTTTTTGTTAAAGTATAAACTAATATTTCTATCAATTCATTATCCATTGAATTTAAAGAAACACAACATTGTGCTTCCGATAAATTTGCACATTGGTTTAGTGATGTTGTGCTCTTTTTCAATGCGTTAGATTTAAATTTTTGTTCAATAATTTGTGTAATAAGCCATGCTCTAAGGTAGCAATGAGTCACCAGATTCCATTCATGTTCTTCATTAGCAATTTCTTATAATTTTCAAATTACGTTTTCACATTGCATTACTCACTTGATCTGAAATAAGAAGCCAAATTACATTCAAATTATAAAAGAAAAAAAAAGAATTTTACTGTAGTGCTTCAAACCAAGCTTCAAACACAGTTCTTCAATTATATTTTTCTCAACACACTTTGATAAATTTCTCGAAAATAAAACCATTGATGCAAAAAATGTATCAACCATTCATATAATTAGCCAACTAAATCCTCATTTGATTGCATCCAAATGCTTTTGAATTCTACACCATGAATTTCACCATACAAAGATTCTTCAATCAAAATTCCTGATGAATTCCTGATCATGAATCCCACCGTAGCGAACATATGAAATATAATAAATCGTGAAGCATCGAATAATTATTGGAAAATCTGGTAATAATCTCTCTTCCAGTAATCAAAACAGAGGGAAATATCTAATTTTAGAATTCATTTCCCTCGGATGAATCGAGCCAAAGCGAAACGAGCATTGTCAAATAGTAACCGCCAATCCAAGAACCTTCTCTGCAAATGTCTGTGGATTTTGAAAAGCTGTCACAATTTTGGCGTGAACATCCAACCATCTGCTTGATTTTACAATTCAGATGGAATCTTACCAAGTTATTCCTTGTTGGAGTAATGCGGGTAGTTCACTGTATCTACTTAGCATACATTTGAATCTGCATGTCTTGCTGAGATGGTTTCGTACTTTCAATTGGATATGCAGAGCAAGTAACCAAAATGTAAATTAATTTTCCGTTAAGTGCTCTTTGGGTAGTTTGGAATCTTGATTGAAACCCTTTATGTCCTTGTTGATTTTCTAAAAAAAAAAAAAAAAAGACAAGGAAAACAACCCTCAAGGTACAGGGGATTGGATATATAGGGTTAAAAGCACATTAAAAGTTAAGTATGTTAAAACTTCAGTTAACGCAATGATAAAGAATTAAACAATTTGTTAATGTGGATTTTACATAATTTGGGACCTGAGTACTGGTTACCGTGAAAGTTCATCGCCAATATGAGCGTGAATGCTACACATTCACTATTAAATTTTATTATTATCCAGGTTCTAATAACTTTATATGTGTGTTTCGCTTATATCAGCGGTTCTCAAACTGTGTGGCGTGCCCGTAGGATAACCCTAGGTAGGAGTTTGAGCATATCCAAAAGTCAAAAGCAAAGGATTATTTAAAAAAAATTATTAGTTTACTGAAAGGATGCCAAACAAAATACATTAATAAAAAATAAAATACATATTTATACAGATATAAATGAATCAGCACAACACAATGTCATTAATTTAACTGAACTAAGTTAAGAACAAGTTAATTAATCACCATTGACCCCATGGGCTTGTCATATATAATATTACATAGAAAGTGTAGTACTTAATTGATTGTCTGTAATTAAACTTGTATTGTAGCTTTAACCTCAGAGTATCTTATAATTGAATTCAATACATTGTTACTGTGGGTAGGGGAAAGGGAAAGGCGCGATGAAAATTATGATTGAAAATTTGGTCGCAAATATTGAAAGTTTGAGAAGCTCTGGCTTAGATTATTCTAGACCTAAACATTTTATATATCATTGATATGTAATCTATGTTGACGCAAAGATTAGGAAATACAACAATTCTCTTTCATTTCATTTTAAAGAATTTTACTGCAGAAATCTAGTTCATCAGACACAGTAGCAAATTAATATGATATAAAATTAAACAAAATGTATGAGATCAAATGAAGAACACGAGAAACTATTCAATTTTCATGAACTACATAATGTAAATCATTGCAGTTACTTATCATGAAATTTGAATTTTAAAAATAAGATAATTCAACTGAGTGCAATGAAATAACATTAAAAACAAGGCTAAATGCCAAAATTAACGTAAGTCACTCTAATTTTATCTTAATGTTATTGCATAATCAATTTCATTTAACGAAAAAATTAATAATTTGTGAAATAATTTCTTCTGAGAAAAAAGTAAGTTTTATCAAAGGTTTGCAATAAAAGTATTGTTAATTTAAGCGTTTTATTTTATTAGTATGCGAAACTCGAATTCTTCCGATTGAAATAATTTAATAAAATTTCATACCCTATTGCATTTAAATAAGAAATTTTAGAATTTTACTGTGCAAATATTAATTACTGTAAGAGATAGAAGCGATAAAAATTACTTGGGTACCTAGATGCTGCATGAATAATTAACTTGCATTCCTTTTGTATATGCAAAAAACTTTTAATACGAAAATTTCTTTAGTAAATTAATAAACGTCCTTCAGATATTCTTTTCAATTGAATAATTCTTTTATTTATTCCTAGTTATTTGTTTGTTATCAAAAGCGCTATTCTCTTACTTTCATGCTGTCTAAGATTATTTTTGTCCTATTGTTTTTTTAAAGACTTAACGCTTTAAATAAATGTTTTCACTAAAATTCATTGATTATATGCTATTTCCTATATCTAAGAATAGTTATAAAAGTATAAAACTAAAATAAATTATGTTTTTTATATATTGACTATTCATATGTTTGCAATGAAAAATAATGCCTCTTACATTAACTTTGAACATTCAATTATTGATTATTTTAAAAACACATTTAAGAATCTATTGAAAATATTTATCGTTTGGATATTCCTTCTACTAATATGTTCCCTAATTCTCTATATTCAACAATCGTATATTGTACATTATGTAAGTTATAGAGGAATTGCGGGATCTCAGGGCGGAGAATTCGATCATTTCACATACTTTAAAAATTTTGGGACATTGCTAATGTTATGATGGAAGTATGCCTTTCTTCAATATTTACTTATTTCTAATTCCCTTTGGTAATGGCGAATGGAAAAAAATATTTTCTGTCATGGTAGGCTTAAAAAAGTAATTTTAATGTTCTTATTATTTCTTCAAATTATGTACTGTTTACAATACTGGCGCCATAACATGGTATCTCAGGTAAAATAAATTGTTGAGCTAATTGTCGTAGTTTTAAGTTATTCATCTGTCGTTTTATGATATATTCTTCCATCCAAATATTTTCACGAATATTGGAAGTAAATCTCATTGCAATCTATTACAGTATTCATATAAAATTATTTTTCTGACGTAGAGTTTAGGGTACCCAACAACGTTCGGAACCGTGAAACAACGTTCGGAAACGTGATTTTGCAAGAGCGTATTGAAAAATTCACATTCTTTTCAGAGTTACCACCAATTGAAATAATTATTGGCGATTTTTCTTAAAATTGATCCCCTCTGTTGTCGTAAAATGTGAATAAACCCACTTCTAAATTATATATTTGATAAATTCTAGTTGAGCCTCTGTAGAGAGGTCTAAACTATATACGGGCAAAATATTATTCTAATAGAAGCATTTTTCACAAAAGAAGAACATTTGGAAAAAAGATTATTCTAAGTTAATTTTTTTGCCAAAATATTATATTTAAATAAATTTTTGTCAAAATGTCCTTAAAACAATTTTATGCATGTATTCTAATCTAAGTGACACTAAATATCATGAAAAGTATCCATTTATGCGCTTTGCAAAATCACGGTTCCGAACGTAGTCGGATACCTTAAGAGTTTCAATTTTGTTTAGTTGTTTAAAACTAAGCAAAATTAAAACTCTTAAGATATCCGACTACCTTCGGAACCGGGATTTTTAATGCAATATGATGGAGCTATTTGCCAAATCATTTTGTTCTGTCCTAAAAGAAAAATACTTTAATTAGTTCTAGTTTGCTTTTAATCTTAAATACTGAAAATAAATAAGGAAGAATTTTGGAGATTTTTTTTTCCAGAAGTTAATATTTTAAGCTTGAATTTGATTCTTTTTTTAATAAATTTATTTTAACCGCATTCTGGTTAGGATATCAAGCACGTTCATTTTCATTAATCAATAACTGATATTATGCAATATTTTCTTCAGAGGCATTTCAAGACTCCCAGATTTCGCAACGCTTCATAATTTCCACTACAGCTTAAGACAGACGTGAGCTGCATTTCTTCATGCTCCCTTAGAAAGAATTAAGTATTTAAGTAGCAGCACACACGCACAAATACACATGCTACAAGTGACAAGCGTCAGAAGCAATCATGCATGAACATCCACCTTCAGTTGCCTTCCAACTTTTCAAAACCTAACATAGATGCGATACTTCCTGCGAAAATTTAAATATATCCTAGTTGTAGATGCGGTGTCGTATCTGACCCTGCCCTTTTGAGACATTGCCAATTGCACTCTAGGATTTTGAACGTGTTATATTAAAATAAGTTACACGGAGCCTGTTAGTCGAGACAAGAGAGGATAATGTTGTTTCGAGTGTAAAACATAACGTCGAGCATAAGTCAGGGCGATGATGTGCTGGTGTTTTTCTGTAACATTGAATATTTTTTACCGAGCTATATGCAGCTCTAGCCATCATATGAGCGAAAATACTGTATACTCAAACACTTACTAACAATAAATAGTTTGTGATTTTTTGCCTTATTTAAAATGAGGCAATTAATACGAAATTGTTCAAAAACATTTTAATTGTTCTATAAACATTAATAAAGTTCAGGTGAAGTTATCGTAACACATTCGGAGGACCGTTTTTTACAAAGTAGCATGTTTAAGCATAATAAATTCCTTTTTATAGGAATCAATACCAATAAATACTAATATTTAACTGTAACAAAATTTAAAAAAATCACATTTAAAAGTGAAATTTCAGCAATATTTTTGAAAACTTTTAAAGCAATTAGAGAAAAATTAATAAACTTATATTAGTAAAAGCATTACTAAAATAAATTAGATGCATTTATCTAGAAAATGTACTGGAATGTTATAATTTTATTAAAATTTAAAAATTTTAAAGTTGATCGAGGGAATATTACAAGAAATGTGACATTCTTTGTGAGACTATTATTTAAGTAACAGGCCATAACTCAAACATATTCATGCAATAAGAAATATTTTAGTATATTCTCTAGTGAATAACATAACTATCATGTTCAATAAGTTTTAAAGAAATACAATTGTAACATTTTGAGTTATCAGACTTGCTATGATAGATTGTTAGCAATTTTAATGTCCACTTCTGGTAGATCAAAGACTCACTTCCGATTTTTCCAATTTATAAAATTGATTGTGTCTTGGCCTCTATAAAGCGTAGAAACAAGAAAAGTTTGCTTTTTAAAGCCAAATGATAGCTGCATTCGATAAAATAAAGAACAAAAATATATGTTTTGACCAAATTTGGTTACTTTCAACGTGTTCGGATACCTTAAATATCCAAGAGATTGTAATACGTATCGTTTTGAATAGGTCTTAAAATTAGTCTGAAATAGCATCGTTTTAGAGATATATTTATAACAATTCTCGTAATTTTGTTCAGTCAAATAGGAAGTCTGAACTGATTTTTCATCTTAGCCTTATCACACCACTTCCATGAAAAATTTAATCTCTAGCTGAAATGCAACTGCCACCATGAATTCCTAATAGTTTTTGCATAAACGAAGATTTAGGTATGTCATTCCACTCAAACAATTATGACCACAAATGGATTACTGTAAGCGTTAAATGTAGATTGATGGTATTATATCTTAACAGCGAATAAAAATAGAGAACAAATGCCTAAATTTTTTTCCTAATTGAAAATAATTTTATGAAATACTACAGTAAAATATATATTAAAATTAATACATATGATTAATAATAATGGTGATGCATAATGTCAGGAAAAATTCTGTAATTTTTTAAATATAAATATTCATAACAACTCAAAAATGATTTTATTTATCTTATTAGATAAATAATAATGTAAACATGCAATTCAAGTATTTTTTTAAAATTTTTATTTGAGATAAATACAATTGGAATTTAAAAATTAATGTGTTAAATTTATCTTTTCCTTCTAAGAATATCACTGTTTTTGAAACTTTATTTTCGAACACTGTCAGAAAATAGAATCATTGCAAATATTTTCTTGAGCATTTGTGAGAAATTCTAGCTTTCAAATCTATTCTCAAATATTTTTAGAAATTATATATTTTTTTATTTTACAGATACATTTATTTAAAATAAACAGGACGCGAAAATAAAATAAATTAATTCAGGAGTAAAAAGTTTATAAAAAACCCCAATAAGCATTTACTTCTCACTCACTCTGCAAATTATTTAACTAAGGCCATTTTTAGTTACTTAGTGTCTTTTTATATGAATTAATTTTGTGTATTTTTTAATATTTGGTAATTTAAATTTTACAAAAAAAACATCATTTCTTAAAGGAAGTATCATGATGTTATTCATATTAAATTTACACAAACTCTATTGCTTCTTAATATTACGCAAATAAAGCAGAATAATTTTTAAAGATAAATACGCTAATATGAAAATAATTACGAATATTTTTAATAATATCACGTTGTACACACATTTTTCGTAATTTAAAAAAATAGTTTAAAATGTTTGATGAGTTCATTCAACATTCATAATCATAATGAATTATTCATGACAAAAAAGCTTTTCCTTGTAGACCACAATTATATTAAGGAAAGATGAATAATGATTTAGTGAGGCAAAAAAATTACAATATTGTTCTATATAAATGGAAAAATACCCGAAATAAATTATTAACCCATTGTATCGTTTTTGGAAGTCATGATGTCTGACTTTTACAAATGAGTTCATATTGGTATTTTTTAACAAACTGTTGGACTTAATTAAAAGATTAATTTTTCTAACATATCTTAAAAAAATTAATGGCTCCAGCTATACAAATACAGAAATACCTTAGAATCCGGCGTATAACAAGTACCACCGTATAACGCGCACTTATACTTTCAAGCTGCATTTTTTTAATTTTTAGATATAGTCGAGTTAAAACGCACATTCCCTCTTTTACGAAGAAACATGAAATATTTTTACGTTTTGATTAGTTTGGCTTAGTCAGAGGAAAAAAGTATGTCTCCAGTGGATTTCATCACATGTGGGTGTGCCTGGGAACGAAGTTGCTGATGAGCTGGCTGGTAGGGGATGTGATCTCCCTAACCCCAGTTCCACTGTCTTATCCCATTCGGAAATTCCTTCTTTCCAAAGAATTAAATTAATTTGATTTGGCGAAATCCTCCTGCTCACCACTGGTACGCAGCTAAGAGTTCTGGCCTATCTATACAGTGCAGGAGTTCCAGGGCTCATTAGACGGACTTGGCGCGCATTAGAAGCGGTCACCTGCGTACTATGACTTTTGTGCAGGGGGTAAAGTCTTTCTTTACCTGTCCCTGCTCTCTCCTTGCTTCTCCTGCTCCTCTTCTGGACTGCTGGATCATTTCCCTGCGACAGTTGTATGAAGAGCAAAGCCTGGTGTGTGAGACTATTACGCGGAAAGGTCAAATGGACTTGGTGTAGGCTTTCCTGCTCCAAGGGGATTGGAAACAACAACAACAACGAAGTCATTTGTTCGAGGTATTATCCAAGAATTTTGAAAAAATCGTATAATTCAAGAACTACAGTCCTTTGTGTTCATGAGGAATGCCCCTTCTTTTAAATAAACAGTATTTCGTTATATTTAGAACAAATTTTTCTACGCTTATCAGTTTCTTTACTTTTAAAGCTATTGCTTTTATATTCGGCGTATAACACGCACCCATACGTTCTGAGCTTATTTTTTGTGTTTAAGGTGCGCGTTATACGTCGGGTTTTACGGTGAATTGAAGTTTGGTTTCTTTTATACATTGCTAGATTTCTAAATGGGATTTCTCTCTCTGTGTGAGTGTTTGCTTACTTAATATTTTTATTAAATTAGTTAAGAGCAGTCATCTACTATGAAACAGAGTATCAATATTAACCCACGACTATTTTGCTGTATATAATATATAGTTAATATTCCGTTTCCAAAGGTCAGTTAACATTAATTAATTTTTTTTGAAGGAAGGTAATTCATTAAAGAAGATGCCAAACAAACAAGCAAAAGTCAGTAATTTTTAACACACAAATACACATGTATATATATATATATATATATATATAATAAAACTTATAGTGGGGCATAATTTTCCATGGTGAGTGGACAACTATTCTAGAACAAAGAAAGGATAGGGCGGGGCCATTGGAAGTGATAATTGTAGGTTGATGCATTTTCTATGATGGGTGATGTTACATACTGATGGGATTGACGAGGCAGTCTTTTAAGTTAATTCAATTTATTGCATTGAACATGTAGATACACACAAATATATATTGACGGCATCACAAAGAAAACACACAGCAAAAATACACACACGACAACGGCAGTCGGCTGCATGTTGAAGACAGACAGAAGAGAGCAGAGGGTGTAGGATTTCCAGATCTCGGTATTTATAGCCAGCGGGACATCACATGATTTGGGGTTAGATAGATGTAGTTTCAAAACTGTAATTAAAGTAACTACACGGTTGTCCTGAAGGACCGGACCATAAATAATTCAAGAGCTATTACAGATTGAATCATTGGAATTATTACATTTATATATTATTATTATTATGAGCCTAACTTAAAGCTAAACATAAGAAATAAAGTAGTTTAGTAAACAGTTTAGGACAAATTGAAATACACACTAACATATACATATATTATAGAATCCTGACACACAAATAAACTCTTCAAGTGGTGAAGAGAATCTACATAAGAAATTCTGTGAGTATAAATTTTATAAAAAAGTACCTTAAAGAGCCTTATAGTTGTCCATCAGAATTTCTATTTTAAATTTAATAAAAAAATGCAAAATATAAGGTAAATACTACAATCCTAGTTATTCTAGGCACCTGTAGAAAAATGAAAATTGAGAGAAGTCAATTTTTAGAAGCCGAAAAAACGTATAAAGACAAGGGGAAATTGAAGAATATTTCGAACCTAGCGTATATTACGTCGGACACCTTACACCAATCAGTTCTTCCTGAGACGTCCTCTGCAAATTGAATCCTTTTTGGAGTTTCACATCCGACATATTTTCGAAATCTTGATTTTACTTTAAATGCGAAAGTGCAGCAATTTTGCCTTACTTATTTCCTGTTCACTAAAAATTCTCCTTCGGGTATGTTACGAGAATTCCTGGAATTTTCTTCTATCTCTGAGTTTATTTTTCGATGTATCCTGCAGTTTCCTCTAGAGCTTTCAAATAAAATAAAAAATAACGAAGTATACAAAAAAATAAAGTTTTTCGTTAGGCGTGTGTATATAAACGTTTCCTGTTTGCTTTTCCTATTTCATTTTTAAGTAAACACCTTAAAGATATATCTTTTACCAAAGCAATATATGTATGGAAGTTTATATACCTTTATTGCATGTAAGATGTGAATTATTTATGTATTAGCGATGAGGCAACTTATTTTAAAATATATAAGCAATGACAGAACCAACCAGTAATTTTGCAAGGTAATAAGTTTTCAACAAAATTATTCAATAAAAATAAATAAAAAATTAATGACGTGAATATACAATAAATATATATGATTTAAATGAAAACAATTTCTTGGGTTTATATGTATAATAATGCATTTTTTATAAGTATTCGTTATTATTCAATATTAAATAACAAGAAATATTTAGATATATAAAAATAACTGAAAGACACTTTCTCATTAATGTTTCCATAATTTTGTCCAAAACAATTTACTACTAATTGTTAACTATCATATCTGCAAATATATGCCATGAATTTTTAAAGTACTATTTTAAAACGATGTAAAAGTATCATTAAGACCTATCTCTGAAATAAAATTTTAATAAGCCTATATTCTATTCAATCGGAAAGCAAAATCGTTTTAGGTAGCATACTACATAAAAACTATTCTATTTACCAAAGGGAATTTATAAGCTAAATAGATTTACAGTTAATAGCACTTACATGTTCACTTCTAAACATTAAAGGAAAAAGTATTTACTTCCTAATAATTGCTTTGAGAGGGCGTTTGTTAATTATCTCGTTTTAAAAACTGCTATTTTATTTTCTAAACATCATTAAATACAATTATGAAACATAAAGAGAATTATTTAAACTTAAAATAACATGCGTTATCTTCAAGATATAATTTAATAGTAGTTCTACAAAACACATTTTTCGCAGACTAATAAAACAACAAAATTTAATAGTAAATCTACAAAGCACATTTTTCACAGGCTAATAAAAAAACAAAAAACTCGTTTACGAAACAGTTTTACAAGTTTAAATAAGTAATAAAACGTATAAAAAGAATACAAAACGGTATTACTAATTCAAAAGCTTCTCTTTTCTATGTAAGACGAAATTAGTTAAAATCATCTGAACATAAAGTAATAATTTTTTTTAGAAAAAGAAAAATCTTTTGACGAATTTAAGTCTGACAAAAACCTACGGAATAAATATCATTTTAATTTTACTAAACATTTCATTCTGAAACGATATTACTTTTATTTGAGATACAAGTATTTCAACTATTTGTGTATTCTTTGCCTTCATGCAATAAAACTAATCGTTTGCTCTTCTATAGTTGAAGGGAAAAAAGGCTTCCATTTTACGAGTTCTACTCGTACCAATTGGCAGAGCGCTTAACTTTTCAGTAATATATCCAGCTAATGGCTCCTAAAATAAATATGTTCAAATAAACAATTCGTTATCTCTTTTGCAGGTTTCGTAAATAAACATTGAAAGAGTGATTTCTGAATCGACGAAGAGGTGCTGATACGGTCTGCAAACACAATCTTGTTTCTAAAAAACAAAACAGAACTCTCTTCGTCAATATATTATTCGGTAGAACGATTTCATTGCATTTTTAAGTGTCACTATGTAAAGAAATATAAAATGATAAATATGTATTCACTTATTGTAAGATCGAAGAGCTCAAATAAGAGAAAAGCTAAAATGAAGTATGATTATGTAAAAAGTTGAAAGCTTCTTTGAAGCATGAATATTTTAATCTTTGAATTCTTGACGTGCTGTTTGCAATAAATACTACATTTTAAATACATACTTAACTCTAAGGATCGTCTTATCATGTATACGTCATAATAGTTATAAAAATATTAGTTTAAATGCTTTGTATGGAAGCAAAAACTGAGGAATATATCTATGTAACATTAAAAACATCAAATCCTTTTTAAATGATTCATTTGCACGGTGAATTCGAATTTATTCTCAACTATAGCAAATGAAGTCCAAATATGCCATAAATAAAATCTCAAAGTTATTTTTAATGTAGTCATAGTCTGAAAAAAAATACACTAAATATATTTTATTTTTATATTAACTTCTCATAAAATTGAAGCTTTTATATATAATTTTGCACTAGGTTTCACTAGCCACCTCATCATTTAGATTTGATATTACAGGAAGGGACATTTGAAAATATAAGCCCACTGGACCCGGGCACAGGGCTACAGCTTCAGAAAGGTTTTATGTCCTCTTCAGCTCGGTCTTAATAATATTATGATCCTAAAATTTTTTATCAGGAAATACTATTCCCGGATATCTCTTACTTTTGTACATCGGGCTCCAAAGCCCCCAAAAGCCTTAATACGTCATTGTGATTACAGTCCATTTGATAAATCTGAGCTATAATATAACTAATATATCAAATAAGGAAAACATTTACTAATTATTCTTCAAATCATGGTTAGAAGAAAATCAACAATATTGTTTTCTGTTTTGCTGATATTTCATTTGCCTTATTACTCTAAAATTTGTAATAAATGTATTTAATTTGAGAAATGTGTGCGATGCCAACTTAAATTTTGTTGTGTGGTAATGATATTTTCATTTTAATAAACACGACAATTTTCTGTATGATATTTTAACTGGTCGTTACAGTTGAGCAACTTGTTTGATGATGTCAATAAGTTTTGCGACATTATTCCATAACTGCTGATATTTTAACTGTAATTTATAGACATTACTTTACAAAAACTTGGGCGATATAAAAAGTCATTGTAGGCCCTATTATGGCACTATTTTACTAATATTTTAATAATTTACGCAGTTATAGCTTTATTTGCTTTTTTGTGCTTTTGAAATATGCTTGATTTATACTTTTGTTTATTTAATTTTATTTCGAAAAACCACGACACGTTCTACCTATGTGGAATTTGTGTCTGTATTCAAAACAAAAATCTTGAAGACCGTATCTTGAAATAAAATTATTATTACGAAACATTTTACTCAATGAATAATTGCAGATGATATTTAACAATGCATCTTGACTAAAAAGAACTTTTTATCCATTACTTACCCCCCATTATTAACCTTAAGATAAATTTTCTAGCAAGTCTAGGGCAAACAATCGACGGAGAGACAATTGTGATACAATTTAAGGCACTTGACAACATCTCAAGACAAGAATTTCGAATACCGTTCTTACACCAGAAGTCTTCAGATAATTTTAAGCGTTACCTAACGTTAACGCCAAATTTGCTTGTCAAGAATACTTAAGAAAAGGAGAGTGTTGAAGAGAAAAATAAAGCAAAATGTTTTTTTTTCCTTCCCTTCTCGATTTCTTTTTTCATCTTTGCTATTCTTTTTGAAGAGGACGAACTCGGGTAAAATGAATGCAAGTACTCACATCGTAATTAAAAGTTGTCAGTTGCTTTCATTTTCTTTTCATGAACTCATCTAGTGTTTATTAAGATAGCACGCGACATCGTGAAAGAAATAGAAACTGATTTTATTTCCATACATATTCAATGCTTTTTTTACTGTACAGAAGTAATTGCTTCAATATAAAAAAATCCTATATTAAAAGAAATGAATGAGCAAATAATAAGATAATCTGTATTCACATAAAGACATTTTGAAGTACATTATTTAATTATTCCGTTTCTTACTTATTTTTATACTGTAAGAACTGAAGTTAAAGATATATTTATATATATATATATATTTTTAATTAACATATAGTTATCGACGACATTCATTTTTTAAAAAAATTATTATTACTTCAATTTGCGCTAAGGATTAATGAAGCAAATTTTTAAAGCAAACTTTTATGTAAAAAAAAGGAATTTCGAATTTGAATTCGTTTCTAAATGAACAAGAAAAAAAAATCTCGAATGGATTTTTTTTTAAAATTAGATTCAAGTTAATCTTTTGTATCTAAAAGTTAAATTACTTATGGGAAATGATTCATAATTATTTTTTTATTCTTGCCATTTTATTTAACAACAAAGTGAAGAAGTATCCAGATCTCAGATGAGTGATAGTCAGAATTTACAAAAACTCAAAAAATATTCGAGCTTTCAAAGTTATCGAACTTATTTTAAATAGAAAAAAACGTCTACTCAAAATTTAGTATACGTTAAAAATACTTTAAAAGAAAAAATAGCTCTACAAGATCGATATAAAGCTACTTCTATTGTAGTAATTTTAATAAAGTATATAAATTTTAAAGTTTTTGATTTAAAAAAAAGCAGTTTGTCAATAGAGCATATTCATCCTTTTTTTTGTATTAAGCACATCTGATTTCATATAATTTGATTACAAATAAAGTAAATTAAAAACTGTAAGGCAAAAGATCAAATATGTATTGATTCTCAGAAACTATAATTTAGGTTTTAAATACTGTTTAAATATATTCCAGAATGATTTTCAAGTATATAAAGAAATGATCATATCTCAGTATTAAAACAAGCATTATTATTTCAAGTCACATTTTGGAAAAAATAAAATGTTTTAATTGCAACAAACCTTAAATATTAAGAGTAAACTGTATATTACGTTAAAGTGTCCTGAACTTTTAAAAATTAAATTTTGGAATAAGTTTTTGGATATTTCCTCATCAAATCTAATTAATGGTAAACCTTACCAAAAAATAAACCCTTTTACAGCATAAAAAACGTTAGATCTAATGAAAAAAAATCATCGGATTTTTCAAGAATTAAAACCGAAATCAAAGTGTTTTTTAAAAGTATTTCTCAAAGTTTTCTCTATTTTTAAGCAAGGATTAAAGACTGTTTTAAGATAATACATTAATGAAACATCGAAACTTGCCACAGAAGAAGAAATGTGCTGCATTAAAATTGCACCTCAACTCAAATCCTATGGGGACTTAGTGGCTGCTTTCCGGAATTGATTTACCAAATAAATGTTGCATACTTAATCCTATTTCTTATGAATTATTTATAGGATAGCATTTTGTGAGCTCTAGATTGTCTTCTAAATAATAGCAGAATCCATTTAGAGAAGGTATATATTTATTCTTAGATTCGGAATAATGTATTGCTAATAATAGGATTGTTATTTCAACTCAATCACAAAATTTCCTTGAGATATTTTGTTGGAAACACATCTTTAACTTTCAATTTTATCATTAAAATGGAGTATAATGGAATATTAAGTAGAGTTTATGCTTTTCTGATTAGCATTTTATGTTGAAATGTTTTAAAAATGTGAGCACAATTACTCAAATTCTTTGTTCTTACGAAATAACTGTGTAGCATAACTACCCTTTTTAAACCGTTTTTATTAGCTTCACCTGTTTGTAAAGGAATTTTTGAACTCTATCTTTATCCATTTTAAAAGGGCAGATTAATTCGAACTTTTGCACAAATGTCAAGAACTGATAACAATACAATAATTTAATAATTTTGTTCTATTGTTCTGATTAGGATTAACGATTTCCCATTTCCAGATTTGGTGACTAATTCCAGATCCCGTTTTAAGATTTGGCGACTAAAAGATTAAGTTACATTCTAAAAGCGAAAACGCACATGGTTAATACAAATGCAACAAACAAAAGAAAAAGTGTTCTATATGTGAAACAGGGGATGCGTCAGAAATTTCTTGGTACGATTAACTATAAAAGCGTGATTTTTTTTAGTTTTTTAAAGTATCATTTATTTTATTAATTCTTAATCTATAAAATAAAGTGAGTCATTTTTAATCGTAAGTTATATATTTGAACGTAAAAGTTATGACAAAGGAATAAGAAAATTTGTTTGTATCATATCTAATTTGTTTTAATTTGATTCCATCATAAGATTGTATTTAGTCCCTTTCATCTACAGATTCTATATGTTCTAATCCATCTATAGAGTACATCACAATCATTCTTATTATGTTATACGGCAATAAATAATTCGGGAAATTAAAAATGTATTTAGTTTAATATTTAAAAAGCGTTTATTTTAAAACTGATCACTAAAATGGGTGATGTATTTCTAAATGCAGTGTATTTTACCCTTTTATAAGATTTACGCATAATTTTGTAGATAAATTATTTGCAAAAAATAGGCAAGCATTGTATTTTCAAATTAACTGTTAGCTATAATATTATGATAAATTGTTAATATATTTCTTGTTTGCATGAAAATTTTTGTATATGGAGTAAAAGAATGAACTGCTTATCTATTCGAAGATTAATACAAATTAAATATACCTTAATATTTAAGGAAGCTTAAGAATATGTGTTGATTAATTTAAAACAATTCTTAACCAATAAAAATAATTTTTACAACATGTATTACAATTTGAAAATTAAATTATCTTAATAAAAAATAAAGATTTTGCTTATGCTAAGAAAATAAACCTAAACTCAGTGGCTCAACAACCTATGATGCGCCTACTGTGCCCATCCCAGTATAAGTGACCATTGGGCGCTGAGGTACATGAGTAGATATCTCGAACAGGTGATCAGTCTGAAGCGAGACCCCCAGTGCTTAAGTCCCCAGTGTTAAATGAGTTAATCAAGCATGGTACTCATTTATAAATCTACTGCAGTAGGAATGAGAAAGGCTGAGTCAAATGTTGAGAATATACCACTCGTCTTTTACATTTAATAATTATAATATGAAAAGTTGTCCTTAAAAATTTAAGAAAAAAATCCCTGTTCTCTCTAATATTCCCCATTTACAACAGTTTTGCTTTAGTCTGTATAAAGATGTAAATATACGTGTATTTTGAAAACATTTAATTAAACGGATAAGTTTAGTAATGAAAAATGTTTCAAATTTTACCACACAAACACACACGCACACACATACATACACACACACCTATATGTAATACTAAAATCAAAATAAATTAATTAATTATCTTGGACAACCGTTATAAAACTTTTCACAAAATCAAATGAAACTTATTAATTCCCTCCTGAAACCATTATTATTCAAAAACTCTTACACACATAATAATTAAACTATCTTCGCGGCTGAGTCGCGCATTAAGCTTAAATAAACTACGCATCCCAAATTAGCTATGTTGTATCGAAGATTAAGCTCATTTAGATAATAGTAGCTATTTCCGGTTCAGATGTTTCCGCAACGCTTATTTTAGTAGATGAAACAGAACAAATGAATGTATCGTTTTCTGTCGCCAAATGCTTGCTAAATCAGAAACAGTTTTAGGATGGAAAAATTAAAAATGTACACTCGTTTCTTTAAAATAAGCTATATTTGTACAATTTATTCAATTGAAGAATTCTTGTTTTGTAAGTGTTACTTGATATTAACAGAGTAAATTTACTGCAATGTTTCAGAAAAGTTAAATTTATCACAATGAGTGTATTTCTTATGTGTATATAAATAGGGTTCTAATTTAAAATTTATTGTAGTTAATAATTAGATTTCTGATTGTGCTTTCATTTTAATTCAACACTAATGTTAGCTCATGTTTATTATAAGAATCAAAATAATTCTAATAAAATTTTTTACGATCTAAAATTTTAAAAGGTATATTTATATTATAAAGACATACTTTATTTGTAACTTGAAAAGATTTCACTGTAAAGTTTTATGAGATATTTACGCTATCAGAATAATTTTATTTTCCCTCACTCAAAATTTGCTTTAAAGTATTGTTCTTTAAATTTATTGTAAATTGAAATGTCTAAGCTAAGAAGAAGTAAAATATTTCTTCGAAGAGTTTATTTAAGAATTCCATTCAAATTAATTTTCTGGCATTTTTTTATCAGTTATAGATATGACGCGTTGAACAGAAATCTTAAGAATTATATTAAATAATTGAAGATTTAGTTGGGTATTAAGGAAAATATAATTTACATTCCTTAAAGTTTGACTAGTTTTTGATAAATATCTCTAAATTTATCACGGATCTATAATATATACGATTGTCGCATTGTTGGTTTAGAGTCAAATTATAGTACTATTTAGTTCAATACACACACACACATTGTTACTGTATGGATGGGAGGGGGATGAAAATTTTGATGGAAAATTAGGTTCTAAATATTGACACTTTGAGAAGAGCAACGACATATATAGAGAGATTGTCCTACCCGTTTTCAGTTAGGATCAGATCCAAATTGGCTGCTACTGTGAGAACAATCATCAGATTACCAAATAATCTCAGTGTCAGAGAACAACAATTCTTTTGGGGACGCCAAATAAGCCTATTCTGATTATTTAGAACTGAATAGTTAAATTCAAAATTCCAAATAATTAAAATTTAAATTAAAAATATTTTTTTAATGTGAATATTACTCGAATTATTATTTATAATGCTCACAAATACTTTTGTTATATATTTTAATATTAAATGCATTTTCCGAGTATACTTAAAAACATGAGTATATGTTGATCAAAGTTTAGTCATCGGTATACTTCATTTTGGAGGATATTATTAGACCATGTCACCTACTAAGACTTTTTTTTATTGTTAAAACTTGCAAAACAGTGTAACAACTCCAGACGAACTCCTTATAAATATTAATTTATCCTCATTTCTTAAGTTGACCAGCACTCTTTAATCTCTATTTAGATCTACTCACTGCATTAGCTCCGCTGTTACAAGTTTTCACCTTCCTTTTGAAAGAGTTCAAGCGTTTCAATCAGGAACAAGAAAAGCATCTCAGTGTGTGCGTTGCTCAAGCAACCGTTAGATCTCCTCTTTACCCTTGCAAATGAGCTGAACTCTGTTGGGTGAGATCTTATATCTTAATTTAGCTACAGAATTACTCTGCAGAGTCTTGGAACATGTTAGTATGCATGTAAAGGTTTAACTTGAGGTTAATGGGCATAAACAGTTCACTTGATGCCACCTGACTGTTTAATTATGTGTTTTGGAACATAGAGTATTAGAAAATATTTTGGAATACTTCTGGGAGCAACCATAGTCTTAATATTTTTAGCTATTAGAAATATATATATATATATATAGCTTAATATATATATTTAGAAATATAAATATATATATATTTCTATTTTTACACCTCTTTCCTTCATTTATATGTGTGGCATTTTTTTCTGTTGTGTTTTAATTTAGTAGTTTGTTGTATATAAAAAAACAATATCTTTTTTTTTTCATGAAATACGATTTGATAAACTTCATCAGTTCTGCATTTGGATGAAAAATCCATTTTACAAGTATGTTCACTCTCTAAATTCGATAATATTTTCAAAGACTTTTTCTAAAATCACATCAGAATTCTTTGTGTACTCGTGTATACTTTGTGTTGTTCTTTTAGTTTTCTTCATGTGTTCGGGTGTGTAATGGTTAAGATCACGAATTCGTGGCCAGTGTCATAAGTTTGAATCTTGCGCCATTGAAGACTTACTATGCAGAGGGGGACAGTGCACGTTAGTCGGAGTTCAAACTCCTCCTTTGGCGTGGTGTGGAAGCTTGAAGAGTGGGTCCTTCAAACTTCACTTGACAGTAGTTTAAAATTAGAATGTCCGTCACCAATATCCATCGTGTAGTCTTTTTTGTGTGACGTTGTGATAAAACTCTCACACCGTGTCCGAAAAAATTTTTCTGAACGCTGTCACCCGGTACTTTTGCTTTTGCATAGGCAACCTGTCTCCATTAGATGTGTATGCCAACGTTTAGTTGAGTTCTTGTCTGGTGGATCGACACCAAATTGACGCCGAAAGTTGTGTTGAACTGTGAAAACATACATTGTTTTTGCATGTTCCACAGCACAAAATATCTTCTGTGGTTTGGCGGACACTATGTTGACAATTTTGTGCACACAGGAAAGGAGGATATTTCAAAACTTGGAGTATACATTACCTTTCAGGCCAGCTTTCACCATTCTGAGAACACGCTAGGTATCTATAAGATGACCAACCGTCCTACTTTAGGAAGGACAGTCCTCCTTTTATAGGTTTTGTCCTTCCTGAAAAAGTGTCCTCCTTTTCAATATTTTAAAACTGATCTGTTAATCTCTGTATTTAGAGATGAAACAAACATGTTTCCAAAATGTCGAAGAATGATCTGAAAGAAATATCGCAGGAAAAAACAGTTTTGAATGGTATTTTTTGACTTTGTAGCAAGTAAATTGGGCAGATATAGAAAATTACGTTGAGTTTTTATCGAAAAAAATGCCTGATATTAAAATCAATGACAATTGTCTGTTTGAAGTAGAAAGAAGACCGAATGTTTCTTTAAATTCTAATAAATTAGAACAATTGGAAAATCAACATGCTGAGAAATTGGTAAAAAGATGGGTGAAATTGCTTAAACCATTTTAAAAATAAACACATTCCATATGAAAATGTAATTATCCTTGTTAAATTTACGTTGTGCTGCCCTGGAACTAATGTGGCAGTTGAAAGAGTTTTTCTTAGCTGGTAATGATTTTTGTGAAGTGACTAGTGAGAAATCAAAATTGAATGAATATTTTAGCTGCAGTGCTTGTCGTAAATAGCAGTATGAAGGATATTTTTTGTCCGAACTTTCCGATGTATTAGAAAGTGATATGTTGACAACAAAAAATAAAATCATTCAATGGAAAAATAGTTGTTTAAGATAATAATTAAAAATAATGTAAGCGTAATTAGCGTATTTTTGTTTGAATTAATAAAACGTTTCATAATTTTAAGTTGTCATTTTTTCATAAGCTTTTCGTCCTCCTTTTCACGGTAAAAAAATGGACAACTTAGTATCTAGCAAAAAAGAAAGAAAAGGGTACATTCTTTTTCGAACATGGTGTGTGCGAGATGGGAAAAGAGAAGTATTTAATATATTGCTGCAGTAAAAAAAAACAGTTTTACAAAAAAAAAATCGCATGTACTCGTTTTAAGCAAATGTATTTCGCAAAATATTCATTAAGAATTATTTCATGAGATCACATCAAAACTCTGGACACTGTTTTTGTTTTCGTAGAAAAAAAACATTCGTTCGATGGTTTCGTATTTTTTTATAGTCATTTTTTTATTTTGCTATTTGTGACTTGTTTATTATTGAGGAATTCTGAAGGCCCGAAAATCATAGCTTTTGCCCTTCGTCACACACGCGCACAAAGAAAGAGAAAGAGAGAGAAAAGAAAAGCAACGTGGTTTTTTCCCCCGCCATTTGAAGGTCAACGTATAAACTGCTGTCGGTTCCGTTTGAAGTTTCTCACTCTTTCTGCTAATTATGTGTACTATTTGTAAATCGCTTGAAAAAAGTAACATCAAATGCTGTTGTTTACAAGATGTTATTAAGGTCCCGGACTACGTTCGGGACCGTAATTTTAAAAAAACCGCATAAATGGATAATTTTCATATTTACTGTCACTTAGATTAGAATACATGTATAAAATTATTTTAAGTACACATTTTTGGACAAAAAAAAATCTATTTAAGTACAATATATTGGCAAAAAATGAACTTAGAATAACCTTTTTTCAAAATGTTCTCCTTTTATAAAAAATGCTTCCAAAAAATAAAATTTTGCTTATATAAAGAAAAGACTTCTGAGAGTCTGAACTATTATTTTTTTTTGAAAAATTCTCATTATGTTCAGAGCTACAACCAAATGAAATACTTCTCGGCGTATTTTTCTTAAAATTCCTCCCCTCTGTTGTTGTAAAACATAGATATAAACCCACTTCTAAGTTATATATTTCAAACATTCTAGTTAAGCCTCTGTACAGAGGTCTGAGCTATATACAGGCAAAATATTATTATAAAAGAAGCATTTTTCGTAAAAGGAGACTATTTTGAAAATTGATCGTTCTACGTTCATTTTTTGTCAAAATATTGCACTTAACTATTTTTTTATTAAAATAATATTCTTAAAACAATTTCATATACATTTTCTAAGTGACACTAGATATCATAAATATTATCCATTTATACGCTCTTGCAAAATCACGGTTCCGAACGTAGTCGGATACATTAATTTAAAAAAAAGTATTTTAATACGATAAGTGAAAATTCTTTTTTCTCCGTAACGATGTTGAACTTTGTTTTAACTAAAATGATTTCAAAAACAAGTAATACAAAAAAAATTAAGTCAATTCCTACTTAGGTCAACAAAGAAAAATTTTATTTTAGTTACTTTTTATTAAATAGTTACAATTACTATAAATACGATTTTCCTTCCAATTTCCTTTTTTTCTATTTATGGTATTGGACTATTTCTTTGCTTGTTTGTTGGTTACTTTTATTCATTAATTAAATATTTATTTATTCTAATGAAATAGTATAGTAAAAAAGAAATCGCAATCTCAGAAACTAGACTAACCCAGGTGGGATTGGAACCCACGACCTTTGGATTAGATGGCCAACCTCGCTATCTATTGTGCTACAGGGGCACAAGGAACGTTTGCATTTTTGTTTGTTACTATTTATTCATTTTTTAAATTTAATTAGTGATATAACATTTGATAAAACTGCATTAACATGAATTGTCATTCACTACAAGTTTAAAAAATATATTTGAACCCGAATGGATAAATAGAAATAATTTTATAAACGATTGAAAATTTGTACAAGATATATATATATATATATATATATATGGGATTATGGTACAGTTCTAGGGGTGTTCAATGATCACACTCTCATTTGTTTCTAATCTAACGTTCAATGTTGGACACTTAATACAGTTCTACTCACTACGACAGACGTTTAACACTTATAATACAGTATCTATAATTCGATTAAGCCCCTCTGGCTCCAACGACGGTTCTGGTATAGTTAATGACAATCTGCACGATAGTGACCTACGCGTCTCTCTCGTGGACAACGGGTTCGTGGGTCCCTACTCGGCCACCGTTCTCGTCATCTTTCTTCAGCCCCGGATCATCGACCTTCGCGTCTAGCGTCCGCTCGCTGAATCCCCTCTCCTTCGTTAACTCCTGGTGGCTGCCTTGACAGCGCCCTCTATAGAATGTTCATATGGGTATTTCCCACACACACACACACACACACACACACACACACACACACACACACACACACACACACACACACACACACACACACACACACACACACACACACACACACACACACACACACACACACACACACACACACACACACACACACACACACACACACACACACACACACACACACACACACACACACACACACACACACACACATATATATATAGGTAGAGAGTGAACTAATAGTAGGAATCGAAAAAAAATCATTTTTCTCAGAACTTTATAAAAATTTGGTGCAATCCAGCTTATTTTTTCTATTTCTGTTAATCGAACTGTTAGAAAGTAGGAGTTTTGGATGAGCAATAAAGCGTAAGAATACATTCTACTTTATCCACAAATGATAAAATTGAGGTTCCTGTGTTAAACTTTAAAATGTGATTGTTAAATACGCTAAGATGATGTAATTATTTAATATATTGTATTAAAATATTGCACACAGGTAACAAGCTATAAAAATTACAAATAACCAAAAATTTGAAGGGAAATTAATTTAAACAAAAACTGTATGGTATTTGCATGTTGAACTTTCGCAGGAGTATTCTTATTACTAATGGTGTACAGTAATACCTCATCTTACTCTACCCCGACCTACGCGAATCCGAAGTAACGCGATTTTCAAAATTTCGTTGATTTCACATTTGTTTGAAAAAAAATGGTAAAATTGGTGAATTTTGTCATGTGATTGAAGTTGTCCATCTTGTCAGGTAAATAAATCTAGAAGAGGACAGGTGACGTTCAGGGGAACTGCTGAATTTCCAATATCAGGAGCTGACAACTGATGAGCTCATTGAAATGAATGAGTACGAGCAGACATTGAAAAACGAATCTGTATATCCAGTTCAATCGAATTACGATTGGGAATTTGACAGAAGGCCTAAGTTTAATTGTAAAAGGGCTACACATACAAATTTTAGAAAATATATACTCCAGCACAAAGAGTGTATTTTTTTGACAAAAGGAATAAAAAAAACAGGCGTTATCAAATCATTTCTGAACCATAATCTTTCTCAAATCGAACACTCGTGACCGAAGAGTTTATCAACGAATAGCTTTTGAAAATCTTTGTGAGCATTTTTATGGGTGAGGGAATATTAACGGTGCACTGCTTAGCTACACGAGGGCTTTTGGTGACGGATTTCATAATTCTGAACCATGGTCAAGTGACGAGGACGTCACCTGAGCTGGCACTCCCCCTCTCCTAACTATCACACCAAACCAACGGGAGGACGTTTGAGCTCTCAACAGATTTAACGTACATCGCTCCCCTGCACGCCGGGTCTTAGGTAGTACTCGGCTTGAACTCATGACACTAGGCTACCACGGTCACTCATTTTTACGGAAATCATAGTCTTTGTAACGTAATTGTCTTTGTAACGAATTTACTATCGATTTACATGCATCAGTTCAAACACGCACTAGATTTCTGTAGTTGACGGCACAGGGAGGGGGTGGGGTCAAAAGTCCGTATTAATCTGTGCTGTCATAAGAAGAGTCTGAATAGCATTCCCATCCCTTAAACTCGGCATTAAGAGAGTATTTTGCAATGTTTGTTTTCCATGCTCGATATTCTCTCATGTGTACTCTGATGGAGATTTGGCAGTAACACTTGATGAATTTGCACTATTTTCCTGTTTTTTTTGTCACTTTTTCGACTGGACTTGCTGCCAGTTTTTCTTTTTTTTCTTTCACGAAACTCTTTTCCTCTTTGTGCATTCGATTTAGGCATTCTGACTAGAATTAATAATAATTCAACTCAAATAAAAATTAAAGAAATAAATCAGCCACCTAACACATCACCATTAAGCCAACAATCTAAAGAAAATTTCAAAAAGGCACGTTTTTGCCCTAATTGGAATTGATGGGATTGACCCCTAATCAGAAGGTGGGCAAGTTGACCAGTCGGAGACGTGGGCAATTATCCAACTTTTTCACCCATATGACGCGAGTCACGCGGTGTCCCCGCTCCCCCTTTTCCTCCTCTCGCTCTTTCCTTACCATGGCGACTATTCGGGGGGATGGGGGGAAGACCACTTCTGTTCCCTTTTTCACTGTTACGCAAAACTGGGCAATTTCCCATTCACTCTCCAGCGTAAAAAAGTTTCACTTGTAAAATATTAACATGCTACCAGGAAATTTTGCGAAAGAAAAAATATCTTTGTTACTACTTTGATAGATTTTATGAAACTTTCTTCATCAAAATAACTTCAGTTTGCTATTTTGCATTTGTGCTATCTAAGATTTTACAAAACAAATTTTTTCTCTAGATCATTATTTTCTTTCTATTCCGGCTCTAAATAAAAATAATTTACATATATTTATCTACAAAATCATATCCCCAACTTATGCGAATTCGACTTACGCTGTTATCACTCAGCCCCGCCTAACGCGAATTTCGGGGTATTACTGCACGTAAATTACGTTAAAATAAGTAGTTCTGAATTATCATAGGAGTGCTATGACAAAAAATAAAGATTGAAAACAGGAAAACAGGAGGAGTATTAACGAATAAAAGGAACTGAAATTCACGAGAATTTTCAAAAATAACAGATATTTTCCCCCTGAAATGTTTTAAAAATTTTTATTTGTTACATTTGAATGCTTTCATTGTAAATACTCTGTAATTCTAAATGTGTTATAAAGTGGATAACGTGAAAAAAAGTTTAGTACTCACAGGAAAGTACATGTACACTTACGTGTGACTGCTCCTATTATTTTACAATATTTATGAAGTTAAATTTGACTAGTGCATAAAATACTAAATATTGCAATTAAGTAAAGTGAATTCTGAACTAAATAGAATGCTTTATTTTAAGTACAGTACATTTGTTTTTACAAAAAGAAAAAATGAAATTATCAATAATTTATTTGTTATTACCATAAGTATGTATAATATTATTACACATACATAGCTAAAATGCATTCATATTTGAAGTAAATCCATAATTAAGTAGTCTGTACATAGTAAGAAGTAATTTTTTCATAATTTACTGTTAACCCATGAATTTAATATTGAATTTGAATAATTAATAAATCCACTTTTTTCAAAGCTTTATGCATTTAAAATGTATATATATATATATATATATATATATATATATATATATATATATGTGTGTGTGTGTGTGTGTGTGTGTGTGTCTCTCTCTTCATGGGTAATTAAAATATTCTTTCATTTCTATTGGAAATTTATGCTTAATGTGATTATATCTTTTTCATATTACTTATTAACACATAGTTGTTTTTGAACTTCTATTAATATTTAATGGAAGCTTAAAAATAGTTATGTTATGTTTGCTATAAATTTTCAATTATATACAACGTAATAAATATTAAAAAATGTTTTAACTATGTGTTTTCTGAGTAAAGTCAGAAAAGTAACTTATATTATCTTACATTAATAGGAAAAATATATATTATAGCTTTGCTTAATCTAAAATTAGTTAGTTAAAGAAAATTTAAAAAAAATATGTGTAAATAAATATTTTTCTATGAAAATGAGCAATAACTAATATGGCTATTAAAAAACATCCGCGCTCTACAAGACCAAATAATATATGTAATACGCAATGTAGAAAAGCAATTACAAATACCACTTATTTATCATTTTTTTTTTCAACTTTTTTTGTTATACTTTATGTAAAAAATTTCAAACTGATATATACCAATACTTAAATGCCTATTTGATTCCATTCTCTAATGGAAAATGGTTACATTCAATGGTAAACTATCATTTCTAAAACTTTTCGAAACGCAGATAATCATAGACTATTCTAACCAGTAGGTCCGGAACCTGCAATAACTAAGATGCTGCTATAAATAATATCAGTTTCCAAAATACTAATTACTCCTTAACCTTCTCATTACACTTCATACCGCGGTGTAGAATTTTCACTTCAGATGTCAAAAAGGAAGTAAAAAGTAGAGCTTAACTGACCGTGAACTTTTTGTCAAAAATGACAAATTGTCAGCTTGTTGCAATGCTTGAGTAGTACGCACCATTTTTTTTAATTTGATGTACTGCTACTTTTTTTGTATTACTTTTTTTCCCTTTATTTTTGTCGCCTCTCTCGCTGGCTTTCACAAAGGCATTCAATGAGAACCAAACAAGTGTTCATAGCTTATGTACGACCTTGAAACCCCCTTAACTGACAGCTCGAAATTTTCATCCCACACATTTTCTCGCCTATTGTTAACATTGTAAAGATTATGCTACTTTCAGATGTGAAAATAAAATAAAAGCTGGGTATTTTCACATTTAACACACCAATCTAATTTTCCTTTGTGAAACTTTACATTTACAGGGCTTATATTTTTTGTTTAGTTTCACATGTTTGCTATTTTGTGACACGTGAGGTATTTTCTATCGGTGTGTGTAAGAATACAGTTCTATGAATGTATAATTATTGAATAGTATGAGCGTATTATTTTAGCTCGAGCTTAAACAATTAGTAGTAGTATTATTTTAGTTATATACATGGCAACATATTTAGACTTGTAATATTTAACCTATTCACATCGAAAAATAATATATGTGAAACCTAAATATGTTTTTATATCAGTTAAATTATTCCTTGCAAATTTACTTTTTCAATCTAAGATTAATTAATAATGATTAAATATTATTATTTAATAATTAATTAATATCTATTGTTTGTTTTGATTTAATCAATAGTCTGATATAGAAAGATATTTTAGAAATATTCCCTTAAAATTCTTTTTACATCGTTAACACATTAACTAATCTCAGTGGCGCACACAAGAGGGGGTTCCTGGGTGTCCGGACCCCCCAAAGCCCTTGATTTTTTTTCCGATTGATTATAATTCTAAGTATATAGTACAAAAAATTCAATTAATTACTTGTTATTAATGATTAATTGTATTAACTAATGCTAATTATTTATTCAAAAATTAGTTTTTTACTGTGTTTTGTTCCCGAAAATCACCAAAATCAAAAAAGAGCATGATACAAGAATGGTGAACTTTCGACCCCGGACCTCCCCGAAAAATTCCTGGGTGCGCTACTGACTAATCTTGAAACAGTTCCAGTTCCTACTTTTAAAGATTAAAGAAAATTCGGGAAAATTTAGAATTATATGTATTTTTCACTAATATAGAGTGTTTTTTTTCCAGGTATAGAAGTTTAAGTTGGCATTACTTTCCAAGATGGCTATCGATTTAACAGCTGTCAAGTGATTTATTCTCAGTTTGGTTTGGCAATTCATCATGAATAGACTCACGCCTGAACAACGCTTTCAAATTGTGCAATTTTTTTTCTAAAATAATGGTCGATTTTCATAAGCGAATTTTGCTTAGCGATGAAGCGCACTTCTGGTTGAATGGCTACGTCAACAAACAAAACTGCCGCATTTGGAGTGAAGCTAATCCACAAGTGTATGTCGAAACTTCGTTACATCCAGAAAAACTGACTGTTTGGTGCGCTTTATGGGGTGGTGGAATCCTTCTTCAAAAACGATGAAGGCCACAACGTTACAGTCAATGGTGATCGGTATAGAGCCATGATTACTAACTTTTTCATTCCTGAGTTGAACAATCATGATGTCCAGGAGCTGTGGTTCCAACAAGACGGCGCAACATGTCACACAGCTCGTGCCACAATCGATTGATTGAAAGACACGTTTGGTGACCGCCTAATTTCACGTTTTGGACCTGTGAATTGTCCTCCAAGATCTTGTGATTTAACACCGCTAGACTATTTTCTGTGGGGCTATGTAAAGTCATTGGTCTATGCGGATAAGCCACAAACGCTTGACCATTTGGAAGACAACATTCGCCGTGTTATTGCCGATATGCGGCTACAAATGTTGGAAAAAGTCATCGAAAATTGGACGCCCAGATTGGACTACATCCGAGCCAGCCGTGGCAGTCCTATGCCAGAAATCATATTTAAAATGTAATGCCACAAGATTATCTTTCGAATAAAAAAAATTCATTTCAATCGAATAATACATCGTTGTTTTATTGCAATTTAAAGTTTTATACCTCTCAAAAAACACCCTTTATTATAAATTCTGCTTCCTTAAAATATTTTTATTTTTTTAAGCATAAATTTTTGTAGCTGATAATTATTTTTGAAATTTCGTTAGCTTATATCGTTAACATTCACTCAAGAGAAGTTCTTAAAATATTTCCCTGTTTTCCTGAGACAAAAAGACTCAACACAAAATCAAAAAACTTCGGACTCAGTTCAGATTTATTTCCTTCTGTAGTTGTATTTTTTCTCGATTAAATAAAAGGAAACGTTTTTCATCATTAGTTTCAAACCCTTTATCGAAGAACAATTCAAAAGACAACGTTTTCGAAAAGGCAATAAGTGCAAGAATTGAACATATGAAATCACTGGCTTCATTTTGTTTGCTTTAACGTATATATTTAAATACTCCAAATATTCAACATATTTCTAAATTACTTCTCAATACATCGACTAGAATTACAAATTCCAACATGGATTAAGAGAGCAAAGTGAATTTATTTTAAAGTGACGTATCACCAGTGCCGATTTATGCTCCTTTTGGGCCCTGGGCGCTAAAGATCTACAGGCCCCTTCGGCATTGGTAGATCGAAATTTATAACCACAAAATTTGGTTAAGTCCAGCTTATCCGGATCCCGGCCTCTGAGAGCGGCCCCAAGCGCCCAATGGATATAACCGGCACTGCGTATCACTAAGATTGCCTCTTCATATGCCTTGTAAATTAAATCTTTGCATTCCAAGTTCAACCTAAATAATAAAAGTATGTTAAGTTTGACCAGGAAACCTGGAAATATGGATAAAAAGAAATTGCAAGATTATGTGAAGCAAGTTAATTTTATACCTTAAATAAGAACATTTCTGTATTTATTTTCATTTACTAGATGCATGGCCCGGCGTTGTACGGGCTTCTTCTGTGTATGAGAGTTTCCTCATCCCCTCTCAGTATCATATTTCCTGGGTGGGCGTGATTTCTGTAATAATGTGCCATTAAAATTCCCTTTGCCGAAATTTCTTCGACTTCTTTCGCCAGCCGTACGGGTTTCTTTTCCCTCTGTTTAGCCGGGCGTTGCACGGGCTTTTTCCGAGTGTATAACCTTACCCCCATGGGAATGTCTCTTTTTTTACTCGACGCAATTTATGCGGTAAACCAGTTCTTCTCAAACTTTCAGTGTTGGCGACCCAATTTTCAATCATAATTTTCATCGCGCCCCCCTTCTAAAATAACAATGTATTGAATGCAATAAAAACATACTTGGACGCTAAAGCTACAATAAGAATTCAACTATAAACCATAAAAATTATCAAGATAAGTATTAAATTTTGCATATGACAAGCTCATGGAAGTCACTATTATTTATTAAACTTGTTTTTAATGTATTGATAAATTATTAAATATATTGTGCAGTACTGATACATTTATAAGTATATTTAATCAGCGTAAATGTGATTTTAATTTTTATTATGTCATAAATTTGTATTGAATAAAGTTCTTTTCATGAAATTTTCAATGTGGTTTCCTCTAGCACTATACACTTTTCGCAAGCGTTTTGGCTAAGCTAAAAGAGTTTTTTCGATCATTTTTGGGGTATTTTTCTTAAATTGCTTTTTGAATCCCTTGAAATGCTCTTACTTTACGTTTTTTTAATTGTTTTTTAAGTATTCCCATAAAAATAATCGCAAGGAACACAGACAGGGAATAGTGATAGTCATTTATCAAGAGGAAGAACATTTATTTTTTAATCTTTTAGTTATTTTACAGTTGATTTTACAGTATGGCATAATGCATAATCTTGATGAAAAACAAAGTTTCCTTGAGGGTAAAGACGTTTACTTTTTTTGATCAAGTGTTTCAAAACTTTATTCTGACAGTATTTATCATCTGTTTTAAAAATTGGTTCTGCAAAAATTAGTTTTGTTAAATCTTAAGAGGACATTTTCGGCCATACCATACCATCTGATGTCCAACTTGCATTGTTTGAAACTGCTGCGTTTTTGCTTGAAATATATTGAATCTTCGTTTTGCCAGTTGTGAAAGACAGATGAAACAGTGCTTCATCAGAAGTTATCCATGCGTTGTATCTACTTTTGCTTAACATTAAATATAGAGGCCGTTTTCTTCGTTTTTTTAAGGTCTTAACAGACATTTGATTACAAACTGTGTGTGTGGAAAATTTTATAGCCAATTTTCGATATCTGACGATAAATTGTCCATTGCTCTATTTATAGTTTTTTTGCCATCGGTTTTCGAGGCAAAGAATTTTCTACAGCGGTAATTCTTTTCAACTTCTTTTTTTGCCTCATTAAGGATTTCCTTTCGTTCACATTTTTTCGATGAAGCTCTCGATTGCAAGCCAAATTTTATTTCTTTGTAAAGTTTAGATAGTAAGGTAATAAAAAAATGTCTTTTTTGATTTTTAAATGCTTTATTATTTACAGAATTTGAGCAACCATGCTCCAAAAGCTGTAAAATTTCATTCCGGGTTTCAGGATTCAATTTCGGTACTATAATTTACTCCCACTAATAAAAATGGTTAGATTGGTAATTTAAATATTTTATTTTTCAAATAAAACCAGTAATAAAACGACAGAAATTCATCATAAATAGTTATATACTTTTAAAATTGGCCACACTTATTTTGAATCAGCCGGTATTTGTTCAGAAAATTGAAAATTCTCATTCTACGAATTATAACTACATTTTCCTTCATTTTGGAAAAAACATTTCTTTATTTGTTAATTTATGACAAAAATTATTCTTAATAGTTACTCTATCTTGGCTTGACCTTCATTAGCATTAAGTTAAATGCTTGTTAGGATAAATGCTATTTCAACGTTGGTAAATTTGGCACACATCTCACTTCAACACTTAACAGATTTGGCACAGATCTTACATTGATTCTAGTTAGTTTGGCAAAGATCTCATTTTGACATATGTTCACTTTATAAGTTCTTTCGGGAAAAAAATTGGATGAAGTTTTTTAAATTATGAATACTCTTTATATGACCTCTATGAGGCCAGACGAAAAAAGAACATATATTTTTTAGATATTTGGAAGAACAAGTTTTATATTCTTTGATATATATTTCAGGATTAAAATATTTCTAAAACTTAATTTTTATCTCCTGAATTCAACTCCATTCTTCCTTTTCTTGTTTTCATATGAAAAATCATTTACTGTCTCAAGTTATCAATAAAATATTAATAAAATGTTATTGAAACTAAATTATTAAATAAATTTATTTCTGAAGTACCAAAATTCTCAAAGTAAAAATGGATGTCTTAAGTTATTTTTATTAAATTGAAATTGATTATTAGAATGAAAAACTTTCTCTAACCGAAAATGCTTTAAGCTTTGTTGTAGTCATTTAAATTAGTTTTGACATCCGTTTTCTCCAGTTATTTATTTGTTCTTAAATGACTTTTAAATTTTTTTTTCAGAAAAAGTTAATTTAAGAATATTTAAAGGATGAAAAAAAGAAGGGAAAAACTTTGCTTGGAGGATAAAATTAAAAATGAATTGAGGAAACCGACTTTTAGTGTAATTAACTTATTATGACGAATAAGAGATAATTTTAGATTTATTAAAACTTTATAAAATTGGCAATTCATATTTAAGTTAAGAATTCTTTTTTTAATGTACTGACTTATGCTTATAATATTTTAAATTTATTTTGCGTGATTTTTATTTTACAAATCTTTTTTTGCTGCAGAATTATCTCATTCATTTTTAACTCTTAAAATATCTTAAGTAAAATAAAATAATAAACACTTTTTGCTTAAAGATAATAATTACAATTTGATTCATATGTTTAGTTTGTACTCTTTTCTTACGTTTCTTTTTTTGAATTGTGTTTTGATTTAATAGTTTGTTGAGAGACATGTTTCAATAGTTTTAAATATTTTAAAAATCCTTTTTTTGTCCGGGAAGAAATAGCATTGTGTACAAAATGTACAATGAATTACACCTGATTAGCTCTACTTTTATTCCATTTATCAATAATATATATTGTGAATTTCAGCATTTATATGCAATAATGGATTTTGTTATTTATAAGAATTAAAAATATTCAATTTAGGTCTCAAAATTTTGTATCATTATTTTTCGAAAAAATATACTATTTAAATCATTAAATAAATTATAATTTTATTCCGATCATCATTAATGTATATTGTAAATTTTATCATTTATATGCTATAACTGATTTTGTTATCTATATGAATTAAAAATATTCACTTTATATATATATATATGTCTCAAAATTTTTTACCATTATTTTTCGAAAAAATATATGAGCTAAATTTGCTATTTAAATCATTAAATAAATTAGAATTTTATTCCATTCATCAATAATGTATATTGTAAATTTCTGCATTTATATGAATAGCAAATTTAGTTATTTATAAGAATTAAAAATATTCGATTTACGTCTTAAAATGTAGTTGTTTTATTTTTTGAGAAAATACATTAACTAAATTTGTTATTGAAATTATTAAGTAAATGGTTAAAAAGTTTCTAACAATATTTGAGTTGAGGTCCGTAAATCAACAAAATGTAGATTTTGGAGTTTTAGTGTTAGAGGAAACTTAAGTCGCAGATACACAACACAGCTGCATTTCAGAAATTCCTCAGTTTGTGTGCAACCAAGGTCGAGTGTTTTCGTTTCTTATTTCTTCCTATTTTTTATGAATGAACTAAGCAAGTAGAATTGAAAAATGAACATAAAACAGACTAAAATGATTTTTTTCTGAGTCCTATTAAAAAAAGACATCAACCAAAAGATAAACTAGCGACTTTTTTTTCACTTGTCTTATTGCGTTACATTGAATCCAATGAACTAATGTTAATGAATGAAAAAAGCAGCACACTAATAATGATTCTGGACATGCTTTCATCATTATATTCTGTAAAAATCTAGTGTTTTTTTTACCTGTTTTTGTTTTATATTTTTTATAACTTTTGCGTTATAAAATTATATATTTAGGAAGAAGTTGTTACAATAATTCATTTACAAAAATTTAAAATTTATCTATGATTTATTCAAAATGATTAGCTAATGGTAAACAATTGCTCTTCAAAATAGTTGTCTGAAGACAGCTAAAAAAAGTTGCGGAATTTTTCGTACATAAAATTGTAGTTTTATCATAACTTCGGTTACACACAGGGACGTTTTTGAGGCATGGGTCACCTGGGCCCGGGCCTCGGAAGGGGATTTGTCTAGCTCTCGACTCGGCCTCAATAAAGTCATAATCAGAATAACGTAATTCTCAAAAATTAATCTTTAAGAATAATCTTTATTTTTCTACAGACAATTCTCAAAAGAAAAAAGGGGGAGGGGGAATTTCCAACTACAGTGGGTGATCGGTTAACGTTCCAAGACTATGTTCGCTATCCGAATTGTTCGTTAACCGATCATCGATTCACCAAAGAATTCTATGTGAAATCGATTAATTCGTTCTGGAGACCCTAAAAATTAAATTTTAAAAAATGTATAATTTCTCAGTAAGTTTTTTAAAAAATAATACATACATATATAGTCTTGCATATTAATCAGTCTTTTTTATTTTTTGCTTATGGGGCGTTGAAGAACATGTCCAATGTCGGTTGCTTTTCTGTCTTTTTCAGGATTTTCCGTAAGTAATTAATAGCATTGTCGTAAAGATCCCCAACCCTACTGACATCAGCTTGGTTTGGGTGCCATTCTAAGACATTACTCTGACATCCTCACACATTTTCAAAAGATCTTTAATGGCAGATGTCAGCATTGGTCCTCTTTCGTCTTCCTCTTGTTCAGAAGGAGACACATTTCGCTGTGTTTCTTGGTGTTCTTAATTCAAAATTTCTTGCAGTTCTTCTGTCGTCAGTTCGTCTTCATGTCCCATTATGAGCTCTTCTATGTCATCCTCTCGTTCACCTCCAATTCCAGATCTCTAGCAGTTGTCAAAATTTCACCCATAGTTTCAGGGGTGCCTCCCTGATCACCTTCGAATATGTGTTCGTTGTCCAAACACAAAAAATATTTCTTGAAAGTGTTCGTTATCCGAATACAAAAATCTGTCGTGAAAGTCTTCGTTAACCGATTTGTTCGTTAACCGACCTGTTCGTTAACCGACCTGTTCGTTAACCGATTTGTTCGTTAACCGATCACCCACTGTATATGCCAAGTGTGTCCAGGCCCCCCTTGGCCTATCATCATACACCATCCTTACACAGTTAGTTGAAAGGTGGTATCTAGATTTGTGAATCATGTACATTTATTTGTTACTATTTATCTCCTGTACGAGTACTTGACAACACATACCATGTGCCGTGTTTTAAGTGGGGCCTACTTTTGCGTTGGGGCCCAGGGCCCCAAGAAGTCGTAAGACGTTACTGGATATAAATATTATTGCATCAGGATATAACGACGAGATCCTGTATTTGGGATAAAATTTTGCCTGTGCTGTTATTTCTTCAATATTGTATTGGTAGCGCCCTTATATATTTGTTCAAATTCAGTTAACTTACTCTGGACTTCGTTGAAAAACCGCTGCACATTAAAAATTTGACTCTTAATGCCCTTTCCTATCTGAAGTTTAATTTTTGTAGCATTTGATGTGTAATGCATTAAGTTTTAAGCAATCATTTTGCTAAAATAAATATTAAATGTACCATCCAACAGTAGGATTAAACCATAACGACCGAATTGAAAATGCGATTTTAGAAAACTGCTTAAGAAATTTTGAAAATATTTTTGCTTGTTAGATGACTGCATGGGTCATAATGACGTTGTTTAACGCCGAAGTTTTACATCGTTAGCTTTCTTATTTAAAATATTGGCCAAAACACAAGATCCTTCAAGTTTTATG
This sequence comes from Trichonephila clavipes, assembly GCA_019973935.1. Lineage (NCBI taxonomy): Eukaryota > Metazoa > Arthropoda > Arachnida > Araneae > Nephilidae > Trichonephila > Trichonephila clavipes. The sequence continues at coordinate 342,895 of BMAU01001370.1, read as the reverse complement.
AAAGAAATATGATAATATAAAAATAACCTAATCACAGCACCGACAATTTTTTTACGTGCTTATTTTTTTTTTCTCAAACAGCATTTAAGCTAATTGGGGAAAGAGGCATTTAAACAATTGGATATATTTTTTATATTCTTTTGCAAAACAGCTTAACAGAAAAAAGGAAGGGAAAAAAATTTAAACGCTTTATTCAATTGCCAAACGGCAAATTGGTATGGGCTGGGTTGGCTGGCTTGACGTCACAAAATAAGTCTTGGAGGCTAATAAGTTCATTGTGCGTCTTACTCGGAGTGGGATCTTCGGATCCAATTACTTGAAGACACGCAAATCTGGCTCGAAGAAAATAATGTGAATTTGGGAGAGAACTGATCAGAAAAGAGAATGAGAAGAAAAAACATAATAAAATATACGACCTGCTTCTGACAATTACTCGAAGCTTTTCATTCTCAATTTTCGACTTTCAGCTATGGAATATGAGTTGGATCATTTCTTTTTTTTTGTTCGGTACTGTTATTATCTTTCTTATTCCTTTTTTTCTCAGAATGGAAAAATAAAAAAATAAAAAATGGAATCGAAGCTGCATTATCTTTTCCTGTTTCAGAAACTTCGCTTATTATTTTCTTCCCCTCTTTTCCATGCTTGCCATTTTTGAAAAAAAAATAATAATGAAGATACTGTCGATGTAAATATTTTCTTCCTGAATCTGAGTTTGCGATTTCATAGATGTTTTTTTCTTTGTAAGAAGAATAAATAGTTTGCTTAAGTTTTCAGATGTTATTAGCAGTTGTATGTTTTTTTTCCTTCCTCTTTTTTACGTGTATGCTTGATAATAATATATTCATGTCAATAAGAAATTATTTAACGTAAGATTTTATTTTTCATTTTACTGTAACGTAATTTTAAAAGAAATCAAATTCATTTTTCGAATATAAATCCTGCTAAGAAAATAAAATGACATTTAGACGGATGTGTAGGAATAGATAAATATTTCGAACCTGTTTGATAAATACATTTCCAATTGAATATTCTATTCAAATATATTTTACTCATATCTGACATTAGAAGGGATTAGTTCTGATTAAATTAAACTTTTCAAGCCGAATGATCAAATAAAAGATTTTTTTAAATAGTCTTTTTGTTAGTGTTTCTCGACAGAGTTTTTTTTCTCTAAAAACTCTTTAAAATATTATGGAAAATAAAACTTTATTTTGTATTAATTAATGTCAAATTATATTAATTGTTTCCTTGAAAGTTAATACTTTTGCAAAATTTATAAGCTAACAAATGTGTGAAATTAAAATGAGCAAACAATAATTTTTATATTAGATGCAGGAGATAAAACTTCAACAAATATTCAGTTCAGTTCCATGTAATGTAAGTTAATAATTAATTTTCATCAACAACTTATTAACTGTATAACTCATTTCTTTTCATAATCTAAGCAATTTAGTTTCTTAATTTAAAAATTGCTTTCTTAATCATTACTAATACGAAGTTTAAATTTTTATGACATTCAATGAATGTCAGAGTGCTTTTCAGTGACAAATGTTAAATTTTGACTTAGAAACAGAAACTTGAACAGAGTCTGTAACAATAACCCTAAAGTCTCTTTTGATAACTCTGAAAAATCCGTTCCTGAAAAGTCTTCAATCTAACACAACGTGATTGATTATATGTGTCGCATACATAATAAATCACAATTAAAAAACTGAACTAAAATCAACATATTTATCTCACTATTAGATGAGTAAGTTTAGTTTATATTTGGAAGATATCATCTATCCAATAAATTATTATTAATTAACGAAACGTTTACGGAGGTACTTGGGTATTATACTGATTTCATTTACGGTCAGACCAATTTCACATCAAACCAAAAGGCGTCGCCAAATACCACGGTACGCTGCCAACCCTACTCGTGTATACTCTAACATAATAATTATTAAGATAACAGCATTTGGCGACGTGTTTGACGTGGAGAAATGGGTAGACGGTTTATAATGTGCAAGTATCGTTATTTAGCTACTACTGAGACACATGCAAAGTGGAACAACGATTATCCACGAGTACAAGCCAACTAATTCGTTAACTTAAAGAATCATTAGAGTACCTCCTTTAAAGGAACACTGGAACTTGTTTAAAATAAACACTCTAAATTGTTGGCTGATGGTCATAATTTTTCCACCATTAACTTTAGTATCACAATCCTGTCAATTCTCTACTTCAAATCACTAAATAATATCAATAACAAGCCATGTTTCCTCTATAAAAAGATGACATTTATAATTTGTTAAAACTTCTAATCAGAGAGAACCCAATTTAGTTTAGAGAGAAGCCTCGTCAGAGACAGCATGTTACTATTTATAAAGTAGTTCTGAAGAAATATTAATGACTGGTGTTTTATTCTGTATTATTTTTAACCCCTTAACTGCGGATTAAAATTTACCTGATTCACGCCCCAATGCCACCGTTTTTCACATAGGCACGTGTATCCAGAGTATTGGATGGAAAAGAAAGAGATCATAAATAAGTATATTTTTCTCTGAACTAAGTAAATTCTTCGCAAACACTGTCAAAAATATTTTAGTGCATTCCAAAGCCTTCGGAATAATTTTACTGATAGCAGCGCAAAGAAAAATAAATCGTAGTTTATAAAGACGTATATACACCTGACCTTTTAACGCAATGGTCGGGCGAGACGTATATATACGCCGATGGCAGTTAAGGGGTTAATTTTCTCCACCTATTGTATTTAAAAATTTCAATTTTTCTGGGTTTTACTAATTGGGTTAGTGACATAACTAAAAAAATGATTAAATACTATTTCTATAAAGAGACAAAATACAAATAATTTAAACTATGGATTCTAGAATAATTTGAAAAATATAAGGAATTTACATCAAAAAGAAAATAATACATTAATAATACATTAATGTTGTTTTTCATCTGTGAATACAGTTCCGGTATCATTCACTTAACCTTATACTGCATATCTAAACGAGAAGGATGACTAAATGCATTTTACATTTTAAGTAACTTAAAGATACTTTTGTTTCTGAACATTGAAGATTGGGAATGGCTTTATTGTTATTGTAAAGAATCATTTATAATAATGAAATGAACATTGTGTAGAACAGATCATCCATCCGTACCTAAATAGTCTTTTAATAGCTTAATTGATGACACAAGTTTGTTCAAACCTTAAACTTCCTTTGTAAGTAACATTTGTTGTCTCATAATACCTAGATTTCCTCTTCTTTTCCGACGAAAGGCAATTGTTCTAGGATTTGGTGAATCACCTTCCTTTCATAATAAACAGCGGATCTACACGTGCTGATAAGTGTAATTGATTCCGTTCTTAGTAAGAACTATTTCCTATGAATAAAAGATAAAATGCAGATACTGGGTTGTGTTGAAAATTTCCGTGACTCTCTACTTCTCACGTTTTTCTATTTTTATTAAATCTCAACAGAAAGAAAACTGCTATTTTTCCAGGTTTTATTTGTATTTTTGTCTGTATATTGTTATCCTAGAATGATTTCATGAGGATTTTTAATGCTATTTATAGAAGAATGTTATTATTTCTCAGTAAAAATAATTTTAATGAAATGGAAAACAGTTTAAATGCGAGGTTATATTTTTAAAAAAAAGACTTCACTCGAGCTATAATTATATGCGGGAAAACATTTCTGTCAATAACGAAAATTATGTCAGAACTAACTTGAATTTCCTTCCTTCCTCAGTGGCTCGACAGTCCAGAGTGGGCCTTGGTCTTCTCAAGAAGCCTTTTCCAGGCTAGCATTCTTCCTGCTAGTGTTCTCCAATTCTTAGTTCTCAGAGCTTGAAGATCTCTTTTTAGGCTATCAATCCATTTAAGATTTGGCCTGCCCTTCTTCGTCTGCCAATTTGTTGGGCATTGAAGACTTTTTCAGTGATGCGGTCTTCAACCATTCTGACAACGGACCTGCCTACTTAATTCGTTGTATTTTGATGAAGTTAACGATGCCAGGTTCTTTATATGATTGACAGAGCTCGAAATTTGATCTTGATCGCCACGTTACATTTTCCTGAATTCTTCTAAAAATAAATCTTAAAATCTTCCTTTCATAGATACTTATTATTTTCTCATTTGTTCGAGACATGGACCAAATTTCACATGCATAAGTTAAGAGGAATCGGAAACCTCTATACCGACAATGTTAAATTGGCTGTTTTTGATGTACCTTATCTCAAAATCTGTTACATGTACATGCTTGAAATTTTTTATACAATTAAAATACACATTTCTCATTATACTGAAATGAGCTTTTAGCTATATAATTTTGATTATTTTTATAATTTATGAAATATCTTATCAAACATAGTGAAATTTGACTCATATTTCACATAAAAAATTTATAAAAAATAAATTTTAAAGTTTTTTACAAAAAGCTTATTTCAGTATATATTAGCCATCATTATAAATATGTCATAAAAAACTTACATAGCTGTGAATATTATTTTCTCAGAAAAGGTACATCGAACATCAAAAACTTACATTTTGAGGAAAATGAATTTTAATGTATAACTACTTTTTTATTAAAACATTCCTTCCATACTCCAAATGATCTGCATTTTTTTGAATCTTATCATCCTCTCTCTTACTTTTAAGCTGTTTGTCTTTCCTAACTTCCTTTGTTTTTTTGTAAACATGAGTATTTAGCATTTAACAGTGTCGGTTTGTTGAGGCGCTCCATTGCTTGTGCTGTGCAATCACCTGGTTCGATATTAAATTTTCTCAAAATTTCTAGTTTTGATACATTCCCCATATTAACTGATGAATTTGCATCATATGAACCCAATAATATAATACTTCTATTTATACTAATATTTTCTTCGGGGGGAACACGAGACCATATTACGATGTCAACAATTTCATTGGGATTTTGAGTACCTCCATGTAAACACTTTTTTAGCAATTCTGGATTAACTGTTTTGATTTCCATCGTTCTTTCAACTCTTAAGCAAAAACAAAATATTTTGTTAAAATTTTTTGCCATATAAATGAGCGGGGCCTAGCTACAATGATTATTTAAAATATTGGTTTTAAGGGCTTCTAATTACCCTAGAGGTTACATTAAGGTATTTTTAGAAAGCTGAAAATCTATACAATTTGAACATGTAAAAATCTCAAAATCGTCATATTAAGAAGATTTTAGGTTTCAACATTTCTTAATACAGATATTAAAAGACTTTTATACAATAGAACCTTTTTTGTGTTTTTCTTTTGATTAAATTCGATTTCATATATTTTCGTATTTCATTAAGATATCCGACTACGTTCGGAACCGTGATTTTGCAAAAGCGCATAAATGCATAATTTTCATGATATTTAGTGCCACTGAGATTAGAATATATGTATAAAATTGTTTTAAGGACATTTTGACAAAAAAATTTATTTAAATATAATATTTTGGCAAAAAATTAACTTAGAATCATCTTTTCCCCAAATGTTCTCCTTTTGTGAAAAATGCTTCTATTATAATAATATTTTGCCTGTATATAACTCAGACCTCTCTACAGAGGGTCAACTAGAATTTTTGAAATATACAACTTAGAAGTGGGTTTATTCATATTTTACGACAACAGAGGGGAGCAATTTTAAGAAAAAAAACGCCAATAATTATTTCAATTGGTGGTAACTCTGAAAGTAATGTGAATTTTTCAAAAACTCAAGTTGAACCTCTGTACAGAGGTCTGAGCTATATATAGGCAAAATATTATTATAATAGAAGCAATTTCACAAAAGAAGATTTGGAAAAAAGAGTATTCTAAGTTAATTTTTTGCCAAAATATTACATTTTTTTTGTCAAAATGTCCTTAAAACAATTTTATGCATGTATTCTAATCTAAGTGACACTAAATATCATGAACATTATCCACTTATGCGCTTTTTTTTAAATTACGGTTCTGAACGTAGTCGGATACCTTAAGGCATCCATTAGTCATAATAATTCTCTTTTGGACTTCAATATTACAAAACTTTAACTAATTTCGAGAAATGCCATGCAAATATTACAGAATCAATCAATCAATAAGTAAATAAATAATTTCATTACGCGGACACACATTTTAACTCTTTTTTTTGCAATGCTGTAGTATTGGCAAATGAAAGGGAAGGTAGGATGGCTTTAAAACTGTGTTTAACCCTACACTTTTAGTTCCTAAGACTGAGAGTCTGTTGTTATACTACTGAGACTATCCCATTTTTGAGCTATACCATAGGGGGGGAGGCAAATAGTGACCTCCCAAGCAGGTGAAAAAAATAGACAGAAAATGTTTTCTATATTTGGGTCAGCGTATATTTATGAGTGTGAGCAGTTTTTCTTGCTTGAAGATAAAAAAAGAGTAAATATTATTGGCAAGTTGGTGAAATTAACTTGCCGGATGTGATGAGAATTCCAACCAGCAATTTCCCTCCTGATTTCAAACAAGTTGTAGAAATGTGTGCTTGGGTACATTTATCTCGTCAAACTAATTCTAAATTAAATGTGCTTGCAACCATAGATTTGAAATTAGGTCAATAGATTGAATAAGACTGTCATTTTTTATTTATATTTTTTTCTTTTTATGTTATAATTTATAGAATTTTTGGGATACAAATTTAAATAATGAATATAATCATTTTAAAAAGGGTTAAGCCCTCCACTACCCCAATGTGGCACTCGAGTCGAAACAATTGCCCATCCCTGAACTATACTCTTCTTATATTTCTATTAACTGCTTTACTTTTTTTCTTTTCCTGGCAATTTAATATATTATTATTGACATTTTGGTAAAAAAAGTGTTTCTGTCATCAGTTTACCATTTGAATCAGTGCTACTCAATCTTTCATAATTTCCAATATAATTTTCAATCATAATTTTCATCACGCCCCCTTCCATACAGTAATAATATATTGGATGGAATAATAATGTACTGTGACACTAAAACTACGATACGACTTTAATTATAAACAGTACAAATTACCAGGAGAAGTATTAAATTTTGTATACAATTTTACATATGACTACCTCGTGGGAGTCACTATTAATTATTAATCTTGCTTTTAACTTAGTATTGATAAACTAATTATCAAATACTCTGAGCTGTACTGATACATTTAAAAGATTATAATATCAGTACAAATGTTAATTTTATTTTTTATGATGTCAGAATGTATTTTGTTTTACTCCCCTTCTGTAAATGAATAATTTGTTGAATGTTTTATTTTCGAATTTTTGAAATGCTCGACCCCTCTAAGTAGGGTTATTATGCCCTCTAGGGGAGGGCTCACCACTGTATGAGAAACACTGATTTAAATATAAAGTAATTATTCTTAACATGGAATATATAGAAACTTTCCATGAAAAAAATTTGGCATTCCCTGCGTAGATTTTAAATAAGAACCTCACTCCGCCTAGAAAACTGTCAAGTAACATTGACACATGGATGAAAAAAGAACAATAATGGAAATATTAAACTTTGTTAAAATGTGATATTCATTTTTTAAATAGTCTTTCGTGCAATATATTTTTTTTTTAAATCAGGAGTGAATTAATTACAGAGGTATTCTGAAAAATTTAATATACTTTAGAAGGGATCTAGTTGGCTGGCAGGAGGAAGGCAAGGGGACGTAAGTGTCTGATAGTTCATCATGGAGAAATTATAAATCGAAAAATTGGATTGGAGAGGGTGCAATGGGATTGGCGGATGGAATTATGTGAGTTAGATCTCTATTGGTTGTACTGGAGTTAAAGTAGTTGAGGGGAAAAGTATAAAGCAGCTTGCCTTGTGGGTACTCTTAGTGGGTGCAGCAGTGAGAAAAGTTAAAGTTGAGAGAAAAATAATAAGAAATTTAGTGATTCGTTCACCAACTGGTGAATGATTAGGAAAAAAATTAAGGAAGGCTATTAAAATTTAGGCCTTTTATTGCTGTCATGAGAAGTATAATTTTCTAGATAAGAGAAAATGAGATAGACATATTATAAAAAAATTTTATTGCAAGGTTTTGAATATACTTTTTAAATGGGGAAATTTTAAGTGCTTTATATAGATATCTGATTTTTTGGTATATTTATGGGCTTTAACGATGTTTATAAGAATTTAATTTTGAGAGGTATTTTGTTGATTTTTGGCATATGAGTAAGTTAAAGTATAACATATCAGTTGCAGATATTATTTTTTTTAAATCAATTGTCTGAATTACATGTCGCCTTCCTGTTTAAGTATTTTTGTGGGATGATGCATACGCAGTCAAAAGTTTATAGTTTCCAGAAATCAGTCAGAAATATTATCATATCTTGTGTATTACATTTGATTAAATTTTATTAAGTTTAACCATATTATAATTCAGCAAGAAAGCTGTTGTTTTTCATTATAGTAAGATCTAATACAGTTTTCAAGTTTCAAAAAATTTCTCTCCAATAATTTTTTAAATCTTAAGTAGTTAACTTGTAACTAAGTAGTAACACTCAGGAAGTGTGCAGAGAGTATTAAAATTTTTATTTCCTTCTCTGAGGTTTTGAGCTGTAAAATGCTGCTAAACAAACCTGTACCCTTTATTTCGATTTTAAAAAAATAATCTTCGAAATTGTGTAAGCAAATGAAGCCATAAACATTTTCCGTGCAGTTTTGTTATCAATATTTCTTAGGAGAATCTGACAGAAATAAACATTTTATTATTATTACAGAATACATCGAAGCCCTGCATGTTATTGACAGAACCTCTCGTGAGAAACATCTCTTCTTAAAGCGAGGCGAGTGTATTTCCGATTTTTTGTATTTCCCAGAATTCATTGTTATTTACAAGCGAAAAAGAAAATGGAAAATATTGAGAAGTAGAATCACGCAATCTGTTTCCATCCTGCAAATAATTCAATGTTTTCGTAAAAAGAACATTTTTCACCCGTTCTTCTTTTTCTTATGGACAGGCAGGTGCTACGGATGTAACGTTATTTCGAACACAATGCAACATACTCCTATCAAAGGCTCAAAGCTGTTCACATAGAATAAAATAAGAATTTTCTTTCCGGTAATAAATATATGACAATGTTGGTACGGGAATACCTCGGTGGGTTTCTCAAATAGTTGATTGGTTTTCGGCGAAAATCATTTCTCATTTCCTATATCGGAATAGGAAAAAAAAAATAAAATAAACACTAGTGTGGATATGTTCGTTTTCTTTCTTTCATCTGCGTTTAGTTGAGGTGTGTTGCGTGGGACGTAAACAGCCTTTTGGAGTATCCTTGTAGCAATATAATGACACGTCCTTTAATAACTTTTAGAGATTTGAAATAAAAGATTGAATAGTTATTAAATTGTTAATTTTTCTTTCGAATCATGCAATTATTTAAGAAACCTGTTTGTATTACACTTAAATATAATTTAAAATATCGAAATTCAATTTAGAGTTATGAAATAAGGGAAGAAATTTTAATTAATCTCAGAAATATTTATTGTTTATGTCAATGATTAGAATAATATAATATTTTATAAATTCGGAAAACAAAATGAAAAAATGGAAAAAAAACTATTAATTTGCATTTTTGTATAATATGTTTTAGAGTCTGAAAGGTATTTGTTTTATTATTACACTTTAAATCCTTTTTTCCAAGTAAAGCTTTTATGAAACAAATTTTGGGAACCTTGTATAAAAAATGGTTGATCCCACCTTATCAAACATAAAAACGCTTTAATTATGAAGTAATTTCAGTAGAGTTTCCAATATACAAAACTTAGCAAAGTTATTTGATAAGTACATTTTATAAATTTATGATTTAGCGTATTTTTTGTTCTAAATAATTGTTTTTCAAACAAATATTTATTTAAAATGTAATCTAAGTTATTTATTTAAAGAAAATAATGAACAAAGGAACGTTAAATAAACAAATTTATTTAACATTTATAACTTTGAAAATCGGATAATTTTTTATTCTAATTTAAAAAAAAATAATTCATTTTTATTATGCAATCAATAACACCTTATACAATTAACAGAAAGCGCAATAATTTATCTTATATAAAATCTGAATGTGTTTTAATGGCTATGTGGTAGTCACAGTTTGAAACATTTATGCAGTTTTAGATTCTTATGAAAGTCTACAGAATTATTCTTTTTTCTTTATTCGAGTTCAGTTTATTAATAAGCATAATGTAAGTTTTTTCTAATAAAATATTTTGCATGTTTATTTTTATAATGCTATCAAATGAATTCCTTTTATCTGTTGTTCCGATCAAAACTTGTTAGAAAAAATTTTAACAATTATTTAATAAAACAAAATATAATAAATTCAAAAATAATTAATGTTACACAATTTCCATTTCCAAAACGAGCATTTGGTTAAAATGTGTTAGATTATTTGGTTAATATATATATATATATATATATATATATATATATATATATATAATTCACATTAATTTCGTCTTCAAATTTTTTAATTTGAAATGGTCCTGACCCTCCAGGACTTCCGCGTAAATAATTAACTGTTAGCTTACCCTCTTAACGGCATGTAATCGTAACTTTAACTCTGCAAAATAATGTACTCAACTTTTTTTCAATAATTCCTTATGAAATCACCTCGTACGATATGTGTCCACCAATTTCAAGATCCGTCCACGAAAGTCATGAGAGTTTTTGAACTTCCGGTTGCCGCGTATAAATACTCCCATTTTCATATACAATTCGGGCTGCTGATTGTAATGGGTGAGAGTGTACGCTTGTGTCTATCGTATTTTTCTTTGTGTGTGTGTTTCGTATAAGTGTCTACATGTAAAATAAAACTTAAATATCTGTCCCCAAGAACATGCCTCATCAATTCAACAGCTCAAAAGCATATCCCATTATAATGGAATGAAATAAATAAATAACGCCTTATTATCTATGTCATTTATGACACACACACGTGTACGCACATTTATATATGTACATAAATATATATAGGTAGGTAAGTTGGCATTCAGGTATACGAATTTGCGGATTTTAGTACATGAAAGAAATTTATTATTAAAAGGAATACGTAAGGTGCAGAGGTGAGCAGACTTTTCCAGGGCACGGACAATTTTTAATTTTTTCATGGTGTTGCAGTCCCCCTATGTGGAGGACGAAAAAGGTCTACAATATTTATAATAATAATAAATAAGGAATATGTATTTCCATAATTAAAATAAAAAAAACTTACTTATTTAAAACCACGTTTAATACAAACATAATAATAATATCCACAATTATCATAATGTAAAATGATGCATTTGTTATCAAATAATTCAAAACACATTAAAAAATAAAACATTTTCATCTCCAGTTAGTTCTCGCACTTATAGTTAGTAGAAGAATTAGTCTTCACACTGTCAGCCAATCTTGAATATTTTACTAACTAATAATCTGCAGACAGTCACCCCGAAATGTCTTGGCGTTCTACCAGTCGATGGCGATCAACTTAATTCCCACCCCTAATGTAAGGAATGGGTATTTCAAAAATTAGTAGAAGGTTTTTTCCAAGATCTTTTTCTATATTACACTAGCTATTAAAATGTCTTTTTTTTATTTTCGAATCGAAAGTTTTTCTTACATCCGGAAAGATATTTTGAATAATTATTCCATCTTTATTTTTAAAATACTATAGAAACTGATATCTGAAGAAAAAACTTTGAAATTAAATCCTTGTTCTGAATCCAATTTCAGTCATGTTGATTTAAAATGCTTTTTTTTAAAAAAATTAAAGTAAATTTATCCTGAATAGATTTTGATTTCCTTCTATTTCACTATTGAAAAGAATACTAAAGTCAGATATATATGTAGGAAAGCTCAAAAGAAACACTAATTGTAAAAAAAATTATAAATTTGTTATAGCCATTCCAATTTTTAATTATTAAAAAAATTGAAAACGTGAATTTATTTTATCATTGCTTACAACATATATTAACAGCAAAATGTTTGAAGTACGAAATAATTTGAGTCACAATATTTGAATATAAAAATGACAAAAAGGAATTCATTTCTAACGAGTTCCTTTCATGCAGTTTTGATAAAAAAATATCTCAGATTTTAATGAGACTATCTGGTAATTTTAAACTTTAGAAGATTTGTATGAAAACTTTCGAAGATCTATGTTAAAAATATATAACTTAATTTGGTTTCATAGAAATGTTTCGCTATAAAAATTCTTAGAATTTATTTCTACAAATTCATTAATAAATCGTTTTGAAAAGGAAAAAAAAATATCGTTTGAGGTCACAACTAGGTCAAATATACTAAATGAAAATACAATTTTCAGTGTCCGTTACTATTTAAAACTCAGATGGAATGTTTCAGTAAAATTTAAAGTTACAGTGAATTAGAAAAGACATTCTTAGTATTTTAGAATGTTTTAGATGGAATTCCGAGTTGATTTATGCGTTTCATTCCTGTTTTTATGACTTTAAGATTTGATTCTGTTTTATTTTCGGTGTAACCACTTTTCATGTAATACTTTAGTGTAATTTCAACAATTTTCAATTTAAGCAATTATCTGAAAAAATATTGTACAGCTGTCAGGGTAAAAAATACATTAAATATTATGATTTTTTTTGCATTTCATGAAACAAATTGCTTTTTATACATGATTGAAAACGCATTGCTTTAATCAGGAAGCCACAATAATAATACCAATATATTCAAATATATATTTGAGTCGAAGTATAGTAGAGATTATAACTGCGAACTTACGATATAAATAAAGCCGTATACATAAATAAGCACTTGGTCAAAAACTTAAAGTAAATATGTATGAATGAAGCTATATATTGAATAAAAGTACATGAATATAAAAGAGAATATACATCATAAATCAACATACTAAGAATTTATCTTATACTATACTTTCAAGTATAACACTACAAGATAAGATTATGTACATTTGAAAGTACTTTTTAAGTTAATATTTCATTTTTGTATTCCCACTTGTATACTCTTTTTTGAAGCTTCACGTCTTTTGACATTGTGATAAAGGTGAAAATTTTCCGTATTAAATTTTACTACAAAACACTACCTTGAGAAAATTCGAAAAACAGTGCAATATTTTTAAAATTTTATACTGAATTTAATAAACTAAGCACATAAAGAGTTGTGTCTTAACATTTACCGTCTTATATACTTAAAGAAAATATATCGTAAACCAACATAATCTTTAGTAAAAATGCTTATAAAATAATTTTGTTATGAGTTATTCTAGGATAATTATCTATTAAAAAGGGCATTTATAATGACTAGTTAACAGATCAAGGTGAAGTAAATTAGTGTGTTTTAATAAATTAAATATTTTGATAAACTCAGAAAAATAATTTTTCAAACAGCCTTTCCATTACAGAACCATTTTTTCATGTATACGATTTTGAACATTAATACGAATTTCAAATTTTCAATAATTCTGCATGTAAACTTCATAGTTATGGTATAGGTGGGTGTGAAAAACGGCCTCCGTAAAGAAAATTAAGTTTTATGTGTGTGTCCTATAATATGACTATGAAAAGATTTCCATTCAAAACTTTTCAACGCTTTTGCACAAAAGGATAAATAATTAATTCATTCATTTACAACATGCGTGTCGCCCAACCGGTATGGTGGCTAGCGACGCTGACTGCTGTGTCGTTAGGGCCTGGGTTCAAATCCCGGATAAGGCATGAATGTTCGTTAATGTGTAGTGCCTTCGTGGCATATTCTTAGCTGGCTTTGGGTTGCGGAGCACCTTGCCCTTCAGGGCTTTTATCTCCTGTCCGATGATTTAAGATAACATGGCATAATAACTTGCCCATTTTAAAATAAATTTACTGAATATTTAAAAGAACTTAAAGAGATAAAAAATGATTTACTTGAATGAAATTTTGAATATATTACTTGAGAATTAAAATTCAATTAATAATGAATTCTCCGAGAGAGAAAACCGGCTTTTTAAATCCGATAAAAACATTAACTACAATCAGAACGTTAAAGTATTTTCGTGACTCTCCTTTGGCCAATGAGAGCCGCAGGAAAAAAAACTGCTTGACCAATGAGGTAGCAGCTGTCGTCTTTGCTTCGGTCCCGGATGGGTAAGGGGTATTCTAAATATCCGTCGAGCCACAAATTCTCGCGTGAGGTTGGTGGAAAGGGAAGAGAGGTGGAACGCTCCTGACCCCCTTCTCCCCGGGGTGTTCTCCCTCAAAATTGGGGTGGTGCCGAGCTAAATCGTACTGTCATCAGCATGGTGGCTACGGCTAGCGACGAGCCCCTTGCCATGATGAATTTCGTGGGCCTGGATCTAACACAGTCGACATCAGGTGTAAAAGGAAAAACGTCGACAACAACATAATTTATATTTTTTTAAGCTATTGGCAGTGATACCAATTTTATTCAGTTGAGATAAGGGTTTGAAAGCTGTTAAGGGTTTTCTACATTTTGACGAACATATATATATATAATTCAAATAATTTATAACTTGACATCTATTAAAATTATTAGGAAAGTAAATTGTTCCCTAGATACTTCATACAAGAATTGTGTGCATCTGAATGTATGCAACCATCGGTACTTGGGATGTTTAAACATTGTTACATTACCATGAGTAAAATGATTTCAAATTCTAATGCAATATTATTCCTTCACACATTGTCAACATTTTAAGGCATTCAATTTATTATACAATACTAGAAGTGCAAATTTTACAAATGGGTTGAAATCATGCATTTCATATTCGACTGTGATTCAAATTGTTGAATACATTGTCGTTTGTGATGGAAAGATTCTTTAATGGCAACATAATTATACAACTCAGACAATCCTTGCTTAACTATTAAAAACATGCCTAATCATAACATTATGTTAACAAGATGTAATTACATTAATCAAAGAATCACTAAAATAGTCGAGATAGAAAAATTATTTTTTATTAATTATTCACAAATCTTTTCTACGTTATTACAATCCAAGGTTTTATATTTTTCTCTCATCATTTTCTTGACTTTTTAAAGGGCGTGAAGGAAGAAATAAGTAGTCTCATTGTTTTACATCTTGTATGACATCTTTCATTTTGACTAAACCAGGACCTTGCATAGTTTTTGAGAAAAAGAAAGATATTTGCTTGGGAGAGAGATCGAGGAATAGGGCAAATTTGACTATATACTATACACAGAGAGAGAGAGAGAGCAGTAATGCAGTAATATCATTACAGTTTTTTTTCAAAAGATAAACAGAATCTTCATTCGAAAGAAATAATTCAGTTTAATATTTAACATAAATGAGTTTTTCCAAAAGATACTGTAACTTATGAAAGGGATTTTGAGACATTTTTTTTCACACTGAAGTTTCCTTTCAAGAGAATGAATTCCTAAATTAGACTTAGCTTGTATTTTCTAATAAGAGCAAAATAAAAGAAAAAGCATTTAATTTCTGTAATCTATCTTTTTACAACAAATCAATTCCCAATGTGGATTTGATTGTTTTTTAATAGATAACATTTTATAATAATTACTAATTCTATATTTTAAAAAAATATTGCAATTATATTTATATTCTAAAATTTTTAGTTACTCTTGTAGTTATACAAGACACTGTATGCATAAAATATTACACTTAGCTTTAATCCTACGAAAAAGAATAAATGCTGCTTTCAATTCCTACTATTAGTTCACTCTCTCCCTATTTATTTATTTATAAATCTTGTTGAAATTTTCAATCCATAATAAAATACTTTCTATTCATCCATTCAAATTTAAATACATTTTTTTAAAATTTGTAGTGGATGCCACTGGATGTTTATACTTTTTTTGAAATATTTTTAAATTCATTAATTTAATTAAAAAATAAATAAATACTTGCAAACAAAAATAATAGTCCAACAGCATATACAGAAAGGAAAATCGCTCGTCGTGTCCCTGTAGTGCGGAATGATAGCGCCTTTGGAACTTCTAAAACAAAGGTCTTGGATTTGATTCCAACCTGTGATGGCTTAATTTCTGAGAATATGATTTTTTTACTATACTATTTTATTGGAATAATTAAATTTCATTAATGAATAAATAAAAACAAAACAAAAAAATAATCCAACACCCTATATAGAAAGGAGCATGGAAAATTGCAAGGAAATCACTTTCTATTTTGTCACTTAATATTGTGATTCTGTCATATGTAATACATAAATTTTTATATTAATTGCAGCTATTTAATAGAAAGTGACTAAAATAAATTTTTCTTTGTTGACCTAAGTAGGAATTGACTTAAAAAAGTCTTTCTCTTAATAAAAAAAAAAATACTTGTTTCAATTAAGTTTATGCGAAAGACTGGGAAAACCTTTCCTTTGATAAAATACTTAAAAAGCAAAAACAAGAAATAATGATCCATCTTTCGGCAGCAATATAAATTTTTGCGCTCAAAATTATTGAAAGACTGCAATTTCTAACGCGAAAGGAGCTCTTAATATATTCTTTCTATATTGAAGCCTCCTTCATTGGATTAATATCCCTGAGTTTGAGCTTCGCTTGTATCATCTTGAAGGAGCTGACAGCCACCACTTCGAAAGATTCTTCATATTTTGGAACATAAATTTTCATAACAGCTGTTCTGTCCACAGGATGCCTCGTAAAGCTGTCTTTCCAGAGCATCTCACAAAAGTGCGTTGAATAATGTTATCATAAAACGATAACGGAACAGGTGTAACTTTGTGTCTTGCAGCTCTGAAGAAGCTTCTATTTTTGTCACCTGCGAGTGGATCTAATTTTAGTCGTTCGTTTTCTGCTCTTGTAAATAATATTTCCAGGATTAAAGAAAGATTTTCTTGAGTAATGTTTAATGGATGTTTTTTTTTCATAATGTTTGTGTCTTGAAAGTTGTGTGATAGACTATTTCTAGATTTATTTACGTCTTTCTTCACGTTGCCAAGAAATAGTGCGTGTAAATTGATTTAAAAAAATGAAGGCAGGGGGAAAAAGCTTTTAAATAAACAAATGTAGGTAAATGATTTTGAGAAATGATGTTTTGCGGTAAGTCATGACTTTCAATGTTGTAGCAGCTGTTTTATAGCTTATTTACATGGAATAATTTGTTATTAAAATGTAATGAATAACTGTTTGGAGTTACAGAAAGCAACTAAAAAAACTAGAATTTAAATATAAAGAAAGCATTTAGTTTAAAAATATTTATTTTTAAAATAACATTTTATCTTTTCTTCAGTTGTTTATAAATTTAGAATAAACTTTTAAAGCCTTAGTTCATTTTATATTAAAAATATATACTTATTTGCATTTTTTGTGAATTATTTTAATTTCAACTTTTAGTGTGTATTTTAGGAGATTTTATTTGTAAGAAATTCAAAAACATGGTTGTATCTAAAAGTATTTTTTACAGTGTAAGCACATGATTTTATATTTAAAAAGAAACAAATATGAACTATCTGTCCCTTTTCGGTTTTAAAAGAAATATAAAGGCACAAATACAAAATGTATCTCAACTTTTTTAATAAACTCTAAATTTATATGTGCCTAAAACAAAGTAAATTGAGTGATATATTACTCGCACTTAATGCATTAAAAACGGGAAGTTTTAAGTAAACACTTTTTTATGACCTATTTACAACCAACTGTTCCTGATTGACAAGCTTAAAAATAATGTATTAAACACCTGTACTGTGCAGCAACTATTTTCACCGTCTAAAGTTATTTATAGCAAACCGAATCAAGAATACACCGATAAATAAATACGATCTTATCTTTTGTAATTAAGCATTCATAGATGCATATCGTTGTGCTTGTGTGCGTGAGTTCGTTCGATATCACTTTAAGATTGAGTTATGTAATAAATGACATGTTGTTCGTGTTTTGAATTTTAATGTACTGACTTTAAATCAACTTATGGACACATTCAAACCGAATTATGTACTATTATTTTTGCCAAAATTTTCCTTCAATTAAAATAATTAAATCTTACAAAGACTGATAATTAGCTGCCACGACTATTATTTTAATTAATTTTGATGGATTTCTTTCAAAAAAACTTGTTGAAGGACATATTTGATAAAGCTTGAAATTTATCAACATTATATATATATATATATATATACTAGCTGTTACCCACCCGCTTCACTGGGTATTTCACGATGTTGTATATATGTATACTGTTTACATATATATTAATTATTGATATCTAGCATTAAGAATTCGATTGTATTGAAAAATATATTTATAGCTGTTACACTCTCGCCCCTTGATATAAAAAGAACATAAATTATAATATCTAATTTCTATTTATATCTAAAATAGAAGTAGAAAGATTTTTTTCGCTTACTTAACCTAATAATCAAATGGATTTCCATTAAAGCAAGTTTCAGTAGAACTCTACTCCATAAAATAAACATGCGTGCTAAATTTCAAGTCTAAATCTAACAGAGCAAAAACGGAATTTTTATCATTAATACATCATTGACAGCATTCTTAGCGGATTCCAATTCAACAAAAGAAGCATGCAAACCATATTTTATTATTATAGTCTTAGCAGCTCAAAAACTGGAATTTTGTCTATCAATACGCCCCAATAACTCTCCCCGCTTCCCCCTGGAGTTGATTTCCGTAAAATCCATTCTTAGTGGAACTCTATTCAACTAAAGAAAAGTGCTCAACAAATTTCAAGTAAATGAGTTAAATTCAAAAACAGGAATTTTTCTATAACACGCCTTAATCCCTCGCAACCTCACTCCTTCGGGAATCCGTTTTCGCAAAAATCTTTGTAAAAGGAACTTTATTCCATGAACGGAACATACCTTCTAATTTTCAAGCAGGTGGTTCTATTAGTTGAAAAGCGGAAATATTTATCAATTACGCCCCTTAATCCCCCTCAGTGACCCTTGGGGATCAATTTCCCCCAAAACTATTTTGTAGTGGATTTGTACTCTATGAAAGGAATCCGCTTATCAAATTTCTAGACTGTACGTCTAATAGTTCAAAAATGCAAATAATTATCTATAACGCCCCTTAAGTCCCGCAACGCCACTTAGGAAACGATATTCACAAAACCCATCTTATGGCAGATCTCTACTCAGTGAATGGAATCTGCTTACTGAATTTCAAGATTTTACGTCTAATAGTTTAAAAAAGGAGTTAATTGCCTATAACGCCCCTTAATTCTCCACAACGCCACTTGGGGTCGATTTTGACAAAACCAATTCTGTAGGGGACCTGTACGCTATGAAAGAAATTGTCTTACCAAATTTCAAGACTGTACGTCTAATAGTTTAAAAATGGAAATAAATATCTATAATGCCCCTTAACGCCCCGCAACGCCACTTAGGAAACGATTTTCACAAAACCCATCTTATAGCGGATCTCTACTTAATGAATGGAATCAGCTTACTAAATTTCGAGATTTTACGTTTAATAATTTAAAAAAGGAGTTAATTGCCTATAACGCCACTTAATTCTCTACAACGCCACTTGGGAGTCGATTTTCACAAAACCCATTCTGTAGGGGATCTGTACTTTATGAAAGGAATCCGCTTACCAAATTTTTCAAGACTGTACGTCTAATAGGTTAAAAATGGAAATAATTATGTATAACGCCCCTTAAGCGCCCTCAACGCCCCTTGGAGGTCGATTTTTGTAAAAATAATTATGTAGGGAATCTCTACTTTATGAAAGAAATCTGCGTACCAAGTGACACGACTGTACATCTAATAGTTTAGTAATGGAAATAATTATCTATAACGCCCCTTAAACCCCCGTAACGCCCCTTGGGGTTCGAACTTTGCAAAATCCGTTCTTAGCTGGCGTCTACTCCATGAAGGAACCTACCTATTAAATTTCAAATCTGTAGATTTAATAGTGCAGGAGATATCGTGATTAGTCAGTGAGTGAGTGTGAGTCGCTTTTCTCCTTTATATATATATATATATATATATATATATATATATATATATATATATATATATATATATATATATATATATATATATATATTTGATCGGTTATAAATGCTTAAAGATTTTTTTTTGACTATTAGAGTTACTGTTAAAGTTAAAAATATTCATTCCCTAGATTTTGTTCACTTACATTTCTACCTATTTAGTTCCTCCAAGATTCTAAACTGCTTTTATTTATGTACTAGATAAAATGCAGTTTTCATGTTTTGTGGTTTGCAATGCAATATACACATTAGCTGTTTGCAAAAATTTTAGTGTCAGCAAAATTTTAATATATAGTTCAGGGCTTTTCTTAAATTAATATTTTTAAAATTAATTATTCGTTATGCCTGATTAACTTTTCTAACCCCTTAACTGGTTTGCCCGTAAGCCGTACGGGCTACCGAAATCTACCCACAACCGATTTGCACGTATGCTGTAAGGACCCTGATATTTTCTTCTTTCTATCTTTGATTTGCACATATTTTTCATTCTAATAGTGAAATTATTAGTGCTAGTGATTTTAAGAGATGTAGTTTTTCCATGATAGTGAGATACTTCTCATCTGGAATTTTCTTTGCGATGAAGGCGGGAATTTTTTGTAGACAAGAATTTAGATTCTTGCAAATATTCGATAAAGAACAGGAACTGTCAAGGCAATAAGCCATTTATTTACTGAGAAAAGTAAAAAAAATCTGATATTATCCCTGTCCCCATTGTAATGTGAGACTTACTAGTACATCATGCTTTAAATTTTAAGTTTGCATATTTATATGAACGCACACACAAAATCCTCAACCGTTTTAAAAAGAGGTACGAACATAAAATTTTTTGTAAATATGAAATAAATTCTTTCGTGATATATGAAGCATTCTTCACAGCATGTACTTATGAAAAGCAAACATTTATGGGTTTTCTGTTTCAAAATTATAAAGTAAAAAATAGATTGAACAGTTTAAAATTTGAGTAAAATTCGATTTTCGCATTTTGTTACGCGTTAGACTTAATGTGTCTTTTTTTAGAACATTTTGGTCAAAAAAATTGACAGCATAAAGGGTTAATAAAAAAGGCAATGTATGTTAGTTGTTCTAGTTTATTTTATTAATATTTTTTGGAAAATTATTCTATTTAATTAAAATTATTTTAGCAATGTATAGAAAAACTCTCATCAATAGAGATTAAGAATCTATCCGGTTAGAAAAAATATGTGAGATTTATTGGTATCATCAGTTCGTGCTGTGCTTTTAAGTGACTAAAGATTAGGTTAAGGCTTTAGGTCATCAATGTTCAAGTCAAGCTGGAAGTTTTATTTAATCAAAACGCACACAATAAGGAGGGGGAAATTTAAATTTCAGAACTTTGAAATTTCCTTTGGTGATAAAAGAACTAAATAAAAGTACGAAAAATAATAATAATAATTAAACAACAATTATAATACACATAGATAATGCTTAAATGTAAGAAAAAATTTCTTCTCATTCAATGTATAACATTTTTGTACTCAAAATTGATGGTTCGGGTACCTTGCATGTTTTAAATTTTTGGAATGCCACAATTGCAGAAAGTATAAGAAATAGAAAATAAAAATAAGAGTTATTTGTTATATTTTTTTATTGTTTGCTTTCTGCATTATTTATGTATACATTTGTCTTGATTCTTCTCTGACTTTTGTATTTTGTTTCTTTTCAGACGAGTTCCGATCGCAAGACACAGACAATTCTAAGTGAGTATTACATTTTCTGAATCCATGAATCGCGTTGATCTTGCAGCACTTCATTTTAATTTAAAATACTTGTGTTTTCCTGTCAAAACCCCACCGAACAACAACAAAAACTAAGTCGCAAAAGGCAATTCCACCCTCCCGGACCATGTGAAATAAGCAAACTCATATTTCATTTTTACCATCACTTATTCCGATGCGTTGGCACCGAGTCAAGGTCATTTGAGAGAGAGTCTGCCAAAATTCAATGCCAGACTCGTGGAATGTAAATGTCTCAAGGTAGCTCCTCATTCTTACTTTTATGTATTAACTGTCTGTTTCAATGAATATTAATGACATTTTGATGAGACTGAACGTGGTTCCGAAGCACGGAGCTCAATATAGTTCCGCCTCTGTAGTTTTTCATCTTTAATGGGGGATAAAAATACATGATGATAAAAATACATGATCAAAATAAACAAGGATATTAACAGATATGAAGAAAAAACATATTATCAGTTCCTCCCGTTAAAAGTACTGTTAATGCATCAAAGAAAGTGCCTTAAAAATAGAAAGCAAGTAAGTAGACACGACTTTATTATTTTTACATAGTTTGGTAAATATGTCTCAATTCTGTTGTTGCAAATTTTCCATTAAAATAATGCTTGCAGTGTATGCTACATTGTTTACCTCTTTTTTATAAAAATGTATGGTAGTTAATTATATTTCAAATAGCTCAAAGTTATATGTATGCTTCATGTTGTTGAATATTTATTATTTGATGAAATTATTTAACATGTTTATTGCCTTAGAGTTTTGGGATTAAGTGTATATTTTTGAGAAGTAATTTGTAATAACGCATTATTTATCAAATTATTTTACTGCAACAATAATCCTTTAAAACTTTTATTATCTAATTACAGCATTCTAGTTCTTTATATTTGGTCTACCTTTCTATGAATTCTGTTTTATCATTTTATCTCACTAACACTACAGATAATTTTTTGAAAAACTTAAAAGTAATCAACAGGGAAAATGAACAGCTTTCTACTAAAACACCTAAATGACAATCTCGTTGAGAAAAAAAAACATTTCTGAATTGGACTTAGCTAAAAGAAAATTTTAAGTACTTTCTAAACATGCATCTCCATCCATATCTTGTTCTGTATTAAAAGAATCAACCTGAAAATAATGATATCTCGTTATTTTCAAAACACTTAAATAAGATTTTAATGTAAATCTTATTATCCTATAAATTGTAGTATGTATTTAATCATTAATTAACTAATTAACAATCTTTAGGGACATAAATGTACTCAGTTTTTATTTCTTTTCGAAAGAAAGAAACAACATTCTTTTATGATGCAATATATTTTTCGTATTTAAAGTATATCCTTGTTATGAAAAATAAAAGCTAATTCATGTTTAAGTTAATCTAAACATTCCTTTGTAGGTGAGATTTAAAAGTTCTTTAATATAAAAGCACACAGTGCCAATACTATTCGTTTGTGTTTTGATCACTCGGGAATGAATCATAAAAAATTTCCAGTCGTTTAGTTGGTTATATTGAAATAAATAACTACGATATTGGTAATGTTTTTGATTATAAAAACTTGAAAACTATCCTACTCAAAACGTATATATATATATATATATATAGCTTTTAAAAATATACATTACTTGAAATTGTGTTCCTAAATACATCCTCAAATTAAAAAAAAAGTCATCATAATATTAACTCGGAACATTATCATAAAACGAAAGTGATGCAAAGGGGGGGGGGAATTGCAAGTATTTTTAACAGTAACTTATTTATTGTAGCAATTACCATACAACTATTTATTTAAATAATTAGTTTCACTAATTATTTGTGCTTCTGAAATGGACTTTATCTATTCCTAGAATGATTCACATACAGAGAAATGCAGTTCTTATAGTGTTTGTAT
Source organism: Trichonephila clavipes (assembly GCA_019973935.1). Taxonomy (NCBI): domain Eukaryota; kingdom Metazoa; phylum Arthropoda; class Arachnida; order Araneae; family Nephilidae; genus Trichonephila; species Trichonephila clavipes. The sequence continues at coordinate 319,328 of BMAU01001370.1, read as the reverse complement.
TCGAAATATAAGCTTCATTTCACAGCTAGCAATTCGTCAATGATCAGCAGCATCTACACACAGATACGTGATTCTTATTTTGTTGTATGAACACAAACAACAGGTGTAACGCTGATGAATGACTGGGTCTCACCTGAAGTTGTAAAAATAACGCTTAGAAGAAAGAATAGTGAATCCAAGCAGGTGATGTTTGCTGAGTTGTAGCATCAACTGTTTCTTCATGAGAAATGTTCTTAAAATTCAATGAAGAAAAAGAAAAAGAGTGAAAATTTCCTCCCGTTTAAATAGTTGTACAATGCTTTACTGTAGTTGATAAATTCCATCATATAGATTATTTTGCTTTTTCCGAAAGGTTTTGGTTGCGATGGTTTCAATTCCTATTTTTGATTTGTTCGTGTACATATTACCATAGAAAAGTTTAAAACCTTTTAAAGGATAAATTGAAATAAATTTACCTCTTACATTTTATTTGTAGAATTAGATTTGAGTAAATTATAATACGCACATATATACCATATATACAAGATAATAGATCATTGTATTTAGTTAATGACACACACACAAACATAATTATACAGAAAAAGGCTTGAGAAAGTCGAATTTTTTGTTTATTTTGTAATTTCAACTTTCAACTTCCTCTATTTTTGCTTTAATACACCCATATATATTTTGCAAGCATTTCATTATGAAAAAGATATGTTCTCTAGCAATATAGTAATAACATAATACATCTATATATTCAAGGATAAATATTATATGTTAATCTCTCTTTGCATATACCATTTTAATTTGAAATCAAAAATTCCTATCACTATCTAACCTGTTTTTGAAATTTAACAAATTAAAATGACGTTGTGAGATGCCTTAAACAATAAAAAAATATCCTGACAGGAAAATTAAGAACAAATCTTTCCAAAAGTATTAATTTCTTCAAATAAACATTCGCAACAACTTCAGAACAATAACTAGTCGTGCGAACGCACCATTTTTATACATCATTATTCCCTGATTATTTCACGAAATTATTGAATTAAAAAAAGTTCGAGTTTTCTTAGATCTTAACAGTGCTGTGAAATAAAAAGTATGATTTCAAAAATTTCCTCAGTTCAAGAACTTTTTTTGTAAACAATGCTTCATCTGGAGTCAATGCTCTTTTACTAAAATTCATAAATAATGTTTGATTTCAGTATAAAGCCTTGATTAAACACGATTCAAATGAAGTATTATTGCAATTCGAGAATAAAATACTTTTATATATATAATATTTTACCATAAATCCTTCCTTTGAAATACATTCTAACATTTTTACCAAACATATTTTGCTACGCGCATTTCCCAACGGCAATTTTATTCCAAACAGGATGGAAGATCCGAAATTCATTTCCTTAACTTATAGAACAATGACTTTTCTCAGTTATACAATAGCTTCAATGTGCAATGTTTCCTTTTTTGTTATATAACATTCATCTAAAAGCATTGAATACTTCATGTTTTCACTATTTTTGTTACTCCGTATTTCAACACAGATTTATTGTTTATGTATACACAAAACTATCTTTAGAAACTCGTACTTAAACCAAGCTCATTTTTCTGTAATTTCCATGCGAGTGCAACAAACTTCATGCAAACATGAAATATAGGAAATGAATGCCATACACATTTCCTAAACTTAAAGAACAATGACTTGTCCAAGGATACAATATTCGGAATGAATCACCTATATCTACCATCACAAAGTTCCATCTTTTTCCTTCTTTAGCAACTATTGCCACCTTATATTTCCACCAGAATAATTCTTGTGATTCTTCAGACTGTTATTAATAACTTCACGAATGCATACGTTGCATCCATAATTTATTCTAGAGTGCAACAACTTTTCATGCAGAATGGAACTTTCCAGACTTAATAATTTTTTTTGAAAACAATAGGTTTTTATAAAGGTACATCATTGTGAGCACATAAAATCTAAGCACCCGTGATTGTCGCAGCGGTAAAGAATGTAAATTCAAGGTTGATAACTTAGTATTCATTTTTTTACATAAGTTACGACTGCAAAAACGGGTTGCGTAAAGCCTTTTGTATTTCCTTATTTACCTGGTGGAGGCCTTGGGGTCATTGGCACCAGTTTTGAACCTCGACAGAACAGCCTTGATATTCTCAAGGTTTTTAGCAAGCGGCTGTAAGAGTTCAAATTGTTTAAACAAAGAATGAATTGTGTACACGAGTTCCAAAATCAAATAATGAAATTCATCACTTTTGTCGTGCATTACCGGCAGTCACGCTTATGATTTAATGTGTGAGAATTTGGTGTTGATGACCACTAAGTCTAAAGGTCAAATTATGTGTTTTGCAATCGTATGAGAATAATTTATTTACCTTTTCTACAAATGAAAAAAGTAAAGGACAAAAATTTAATAATACATCAAAAACTGAAATATATATATTTTAAAATATATAATATGAAAAATAAGCAAATAAGTCATTTATATGTTAATAAAGTTGCCAATTAACAAGTAATAAAAAAAATTTAAAAGTCAATTACTACTTAGATTAACAAAGAAAAAATTTATTTTAGTTACTTTTTATTAAATAAATACAATTAATATAAATATGTATATACGTATGACCGAATCACAATATTAAATGGAAAAATAGAAAAAGATTTTCCTTGCAATTTTGCGTTTTCTTTTCTATATATGGTGATGGACTGTCATTTTTGCTTGTTACTATTTATTCATTAATTAAATTTAGTTATTGCAATAAAGTAGTGTGCTAAATAGAAATCACATGCTCAGAAATTAGGCCCTCCCAGGTGGGATTCCAACCTACGACCTTTGGATTTGAAGTCCAACGCGCTATCTACTGCGCTACAGGGACACAGCGAGCAATTTTCCTTTTTATATATCGTGTTGGACTATTATTTTTGTTCGATATTATTTATTCATTAATTAAATTTAATTAATGAATTAATACTTGAAAAACTGTAACATCAAGTGTCAACCACTACAAGTTTAAAAAATGTATTTGAAATTGAGTGGTTGAATAAAAAGCATTTTATTAACCATTGAAAATTTGAACAATATATATATATATATATATATATATATATATATATATATATATATATGTGGGAAATTTCCACATGAACATTCAATAGAGGGCGCTGTCAAGGCAGCCACCAGGAGTTAACGAAGAAGAGAGGATTCAGCGAGCGGACGCTAGACGAGGAGGTCGATGATCCGGGGCTGAAGGGAAAGAGACGAGAACGGTGGCCGAGTAGGGACCCACCAATCCGTTGTTCACGAGAGAGACGCGCAGGTCACTATCAACACTTCTGTACCTCAGTATTATTGTGAAGATCAGAATTCAGCGAGCGGACTCTAGACGCGCAGGTCGATGATCCGGGGCTGAAGGAAGTGACGAGAACGGTGTCCGAGTAGGGACCCACCAACCCGTTGTCCAGGAGAGAGACGCGCAGGTCACTCTCAGCACGAGGGCTTAATCGAACTGTAAATACTGTATTATATGTGTAAACGTCTGTCTTAGTGAGTAGAACTGTGAAATTAAACGTTAGATTAGAAACAAACAAGAGTGTGATTATTGAATACCCCTAGAACTGTACAATAATCCCACAATATATATATATATATATATATATATATATATATATATATATATATATATACGGAGAGTGTGAACTAATAGTAGGAATGGAAAAAGAAATGCCTCTGTCGCTAATCGGTAAAACCGCTAACATTTAATACATTGAATGTATCATTTAAAATGTATTGTTGCTCTTACATTCATGAGTTTATTTTGAAAAGAAGATTATATTTTATATGTATAAAAAATACTTTGTTTTAAAATTAAAAGAAAAACAATATATAAATTTATTTCCAAAATTAATTTTTTCTAAATTATTGAAAAGAATAATGCAAAGGAAGTAAGCAAAATCAGAAGATTCGTGGAATTAAAAAAAATGGTATCTTTAACTTGTAAAGAAGAATTATTCTGTAAAAGATATTTAAAAATATATGCATTAAACATTTTATTCATATTTATTCTTATTTTATAGAAGTTTTATGTCTCTTGACAAATACAATGTATTTAGTGAATTACCGTCTGTAAAGTTGTATAAATTATCCTTTCAAGCAAATTCAAGGTGAGCCTTTGTATTTCGAAAAATAAACTACAATTTATTTTCGTTTATTTTCACCATAGTCGAACTGAATAACAGTTGTTAACTAATGGTTCTTATTTTTTAATTATAGAGAACATTATTTTTCCAGGATAAATGTTCTATTGTAAAAATAATTATCTATGTAATAATAGATTTTAAACTACGAATTCTGCTTTCGATTAACAATGAACAGTGGAGAAAAATATTTTTTCATTTAAAGTACAGGTACTTGGAAACTATTGACCAACATTTCCAGAGTGTTTTTAAAATTTATCTTAATATTCTTAAATAAGGACTTCTTTTTTCTAGTAACTTTTTATGCATAGCATTGCTTTATTTTAAAATATAAGAAAACTAATTAAGTATTTTAATAAATAGTTCATTATTTTATCTCATTAATGCAAGTAAAATATAACAAAACTATAAAGTTGAAAAAAAACCCCAAACACTGTTAAAGCTGATTTCATGCAACATAGGATCCAGATTTGAAATATTTTTTTCAGATAAATAAGTGTTCGAAAATAAATATTAAATTCTGTCTTCACTGGTATAATGACAGCAGTGTATTTCATCATACTAATCATTTTTATCTAAGTTGTCCCATTTTTATTGAACAAAATGTGGTTCTCATTTTTTTTTCTCCTGTATTGTAATGCTAAATGAGATATCTTTTTACATACTAAAATAAAACAAGTAATACATTTTTTTAAATCAATTCCTACTTTGGTAGAAAACCTTACTGGCTCCATTTGTGGCAGATTTATTTGTTGCTAACTTCATCAGAAATAACACGGAATAAATTAAAAAATAAAGTTAAATTTATGAATTAATATTTGATAAAAAATTGTATTAACATCAAGTGTTATCCACTACAAGTTTAAAAAATATATTTGGATTTGAATGAATACATAAAACGTACTTTATTAATGATTAAAAATTTGAACAGGATATACATAATATATATATATATATATACATAATCCATAAATATATACAAATAGCTATAAAACCTAAGTATAACTAGTCAAGAAAGTAGGAAATATTAGCCTCAGTAGTACAATAACAAATTCCTGGCCTTGGGAACCAAGATTGCAGGCTTAAACAAGTTTTAGGGCTAGCCAACCATCACCTGTAATTTGCCTATATTACTGAGCCAAAGGGAAAAGGAAATAATCCTATTAGGAGAAATTTAACTATCACAAATAAAATACACTATATCATTAAAATATAACGATAAAATTATAGCCTGCTAGTATTTATAAGTATATATTTAAAGTCGATGCAATAAAGAAGATAGTATGACTTACTTCGTGAGTATAGCAACGTGTTATGTTTCCCGCCAAATACAACAAGAGTAAAAGCAGCACCGTATAAAAGTAAAATTAGTAAGTTATGATAGAGTAATATAAAGTCTATATACATATATGCACATTTAAAAAAACATAAATATTGATATAAAACATTATAGAAAATAAAAGAATACAAGACAGACATGCACAAGAATATTTAAATAAGTATAATATTATTACTTTATTAAACATTTGGAGTCGTCTATTGAATAACTGTATAGTTATTTAAAAATGCTATTATTAATACATACTGTAATTTCACTGAGAACTATTAGAAGTGTATAATTGTAAAGAAAGTTAGCAGGATATCCATGTTCAATATACAATGTTTAATAAAGTTATTAAAATATAAATATATATTAGATTTAACGCTAACTAATACATTATATATATCTTGAATCCGAATCGAAAAAAAAAAAAGATATTTTTGGAATATTTTAGAATTTTAAAAACTCTATATTATATATCCACAGATCAAAACCTAGTTCTAGTACAGGTTCGCCTCCTCAGAGCTCAGGTGCCTCCCTCTAGGGAGGAAACTGGGCTTCAAAATTACCAGCGGTGATTGTTATCCGCCTATATGGTGCCGCACGAAAAGAGATAACAGCTCCCAGGGAATGTACTAGGTCTGCAATGGTAAAACACTAATCAGCAGCCCATTAGGAATAAAAAAAATTGTATTATCAACAGAGGTCTGAATTAGAATGCTGTAAATTTTCATGAAAAAAGAGACATTTTTCTGCTTGAAAATATGTAGCCACGGAAGCCTGGTGATCATGCTCCTTAACTCGTGGTCAGTATGTCGAGGATTCAAGCCCTGTTTTAACTGAAGACCTTCCCGCCTTATAGGGGGGACTGATGCGCGTAAAATCTGTCGAGGTATAAGTCCTCCCATTGGCGTGGTGGGTTAGTTTGGAGAGAGGGGTGTCAGAGCTCAAATGTTGTCTTCGTCACTTGACCGAAGTTCAATATAACGAGGTCCGTTACTATTAGTCATATCACATTTCTGCTTGAAAGTATACGTGGCGTTTAGTTTAGGCTCTTTTTCAATTTGTACCATTAGCTCACACTCTCTCTATATTTTTTTATTTATCTTGGTAGAATTTTCAATCGTTAATAAAATATATTCTAAGGCCCTTAATTAAGCTAAAATTTTATGTACATGATTATTTTGGATGACAATACAGTAATTAAATTATGATTAATAAAAATTAATTGATTAAAGCACTAATTATTCAAAGAATTACAAATACAGCCACGTTGGCATCATTTTTGGTGACTTAGCGACCCTTTTGGCGACTTGCGTCAAAACTTGAAAATGTTTTTTTTTCTCACATTTTAAAGCGCTCATTTGAGCTGAAATTTTCTATACACTATTGTTTTGGATAATTATACGGTAATTTAATTATAATTAGTTAAAATTAATTGACTGGAACTAATTATTTAAAGAATTACAGATACAGCCATGTTGGTTTCATTTTTAGCGACTTGAGTCAAAACTTAAAAACATTTTTTTTCTCGCGTTTTAAACTGAAACATTTGAACTGAAATTTTATATACACGATTGTTTTGGATGACAATACGATACTTCAATGATAATTAATAAAAATTAATTATCACTTAATGTTGTGATTCCGTCATATGTATATACATTTTTATATTAATTCTAACTATTTAATAAAAAGTAGCTAAAAAATTTTTTTTCTTTGTTGATCTAAGTAGGAATAGACTTTTTTTACATTACTTGTTTTGGGGAATTTAGCTTTAATCTCATAAATGTATTTTCGAAATTGCTAATTATATTTAACCTTAAACTATGCTTAAAAAAAGAAAAATTTTATAAATACTGTTTCGAATTATTTTTTTTACTGTGGCTACCAATAAAAATATTATCTTTATCATAACAAATAGGATTTTATTTCCTTCTGATATATTAGTAGTTAAAATCACAGAAACGCACCTCTTAATTTTAATTAATACTAAAATTTAAAGCAACTCCGTTTCACTGTTATATATATATATATATGCAGCCTTCTATAATTCTCCCACTTTTAAACTTCACGTAAAATGTTCGATTTATGAAACAACTCCTAAACAAGCAAAAAAAAAGTTAAAGATATATCGGAATATTTATCTAATAAACCTATTTTTCTTCCGTCTTTTCAATATTTTAAACGCTGATCTAAAAAAAAGAAAGCAATATATCTTTCTTCCTCTATTCTCTTAAAAATAATAGAGGCAGGTGTACTTTATTCCCCATCTCTTTTAAACGAGGCTAGCGAAAGTGAATGATACAGTTTGAAGATAATTTATTCAAGAGGTTGGCTCCTTATAGCTTACCCAAGCTACTGGATTCTTCAATCGTTTGTATACTTCAGCGTTCCCTGTAGACGTATTTATTATTTCAGTTTGTCTTTTACGTAAAGTATACGCCATTCCGCCACACTCTGAAAGAGCTAAATTGTTTGTCTAAACTGTGTTTCTTCTTGTTAGAAAAAAGTCGTAGATATTTATGGGATGTTGTATCGTAGTTTATTTCTCTCACTTGTGTATTTCAGAAGTAAGTTTATTATTTTTTAGCTTGTTCGTTTAATTTTAATGCGTCTAATATTGTTCGATTGAATTCAAAATACTTTCTAAAACGAATTATTGAATTTATATTATTGCTGAAAATTGCTTTAATCTCAAATTTGGAGTATATCATAGTATATTTTAAGCAATCTTGTTTTGTGTGTTGCTTTTTCTTTTAATAAGTTTACTATGTTTGGAATCTTGATTTTTCGAAAGTATATAAATGGATATTTTTTTTATATTTAGTGTCACTTGAATTAGAATATACATAAAAAATGTTCCAAGGGTATTATTACAATACAAAATAATTTGAATGCACCTTTTTTTTGTGAAAAATGAAGAAAGAATGCCGTATATTCGAAACCTTACCCTTTTATAGAAAATGCTTCTATAATAATAATAAAATTTTAAATACATACATATCGATGACTTCTCTACATAATCTAAACAGATTGTTAAAAATTCACATTATTTTCAGAGTTACTATCAAATGAATTAAAACCTGGTGTTTTTTATAATTGTTTCTCTATTGTGATGTATTAAAATATACGATTAAATTCACTTCTGAATCATTTATTTAGAAATTCCTGGTTCTGGCTCTGTACAAATATTTTAGCTGTATATGAGGAAAACATTATTATACAGGCATTTCTCATAAGAAATCTTTCGAAAATATATAATTTTTTCTTCATTTTTTTACCAAAATTTGCATTTAAAATTGTTTTTGTCTTAATAATGTTCCTAAAACAATTTTATATTGAATTCTAGCTCAAGCGACAGTAAATATCAGAACATTACTCATTTATACGCTTTTGCAAAATCACAGCTCCAAACGTTGTAACGTCGTGTTTCTTAACTTGAATGACATAATTTTACTGCAGACTAAAAAATTGGACTTTAAAATATTTATTTATGTATAATTTTTTTTTAAAATCCTGTTTATTTAATACTAATGAAATAAAAAGTGTTTGCAAGAAATATATCTTAATGTAATTAATTTAACCAATTTTTATCTTTTAGTTTGAAAAGTTTTTTCGTTTTCGCTATTTTAATTTTAATAAGGCTAATTACTTTTAAACTGAATATATATCCAAAATAAAAACATATGCTTTACATTATTGTTCATTTTTTAATTGTTAAAATTAATGGTTGGCAAAAATAGCATTTTATTACAAAGTATCACATATTTCATTACGAAAAATATTTCGATTAAATTTTCTTTACTGAACTTCTGTTAGATTTGCACAGATTAGATATATTAACCTTCTCAGATGCAAATGTATCAGAAAATGATGCTAGCTTGTAACAAATGCTGTAACTCCCTAGTATTACTAGGACATTTTAAAAATGCCATATTCCATTAAAAATTATTTATTTGTAATGCACTAGACACGAAGAGAATAATTTTCTACCCTTTTCTGCGAACCAACAAACAAAATATATACTTTTCTTATCTGAAAATATATACTTTTCTTATCTGAAAATATATACTTTTCTTATCTGAAAATATATACTTTTCTTATCTGAAAATATATACTTTTCTTATCTGAAAACATATACTTTTCTTATCTGAAAATATATACTTTTCTTATCCGAAAATATATACTTTTCGTATCTGAAAATATATACTTTTCGTATCTGAAAATATATACTTTTCTTACCTGAAAATATATACTTTTCTTATCTGAAAATATATACTTTTCTTATCTGAAAATATATACTTTTCGTATCTGAAAATATATACTTTTCGTATCTGAAAATATACACTTTTCTTATCTGAAAATATATACTTTTCTTATCTGAAAATATATACTTTTCTTCTCTGAAAATATATACTTTTCGTATCTGAAAATATATACTTTTCTTATCTGAAAATATATACTTTTTTCGTATCTGAAAATATATACTTTTCTTATCTGAAAATATATACTTTTCTTATCCGAAAATATATACTTTTTCGTATCTGAAAATATATACTTTTCGTATCTGAAAATATATACTTTTCTTACCTGAAAATATATACTTTTCTTATCTGAAAATATATACTTTTCTTATCTGAAAATATATACTTTTCGTATCTGAAAATATATATACTTTTCGTATCTGAAAATATACACTTTTCTTATCTGAAAATATATACTTTTCTTATCTGAAAATATATACTTTTCTTCTCTGAAAATATATACTTTTCGTATCTGAAAATATATACTTTTCTTATCTGAAAATATATACTTTTCTTATCTGAAAATATATACTTTTCTTATCTGAAAATATATACTTTTCTTATCTGAAAATATATACTTTTCGTATCTGAAAATATATACTTTTCGTATCTGAAAATATATACTTTTCTTATCTGAAAATATATACTTTTCGTATCTGAAAATATATACTTTTCTTATCTGAAAATATATACTTTTCTTATCTGAAAATATATACTTTTCTTATCTGAAAATAAGTTAAATGTTTCGTTTCAAATAAATATTTAAAAAATTAAGACTTTTCTCTATAAACTAATACAGAGTCAGAGAACTTTATATGTTAATTTTCCTTCTAGTAAGACACAATGAGTTTTATGTATCTTCTTGGGAGGGAAATATAATTATTCATGTCGAAGTATAAACACTCTGAAACTCTTTGTACAAAGTTCTTTTTCTCTCAATATTTTGTAAATGCTCACTATGCACAATGGAACTATCTGAAATATCTTCTTAAAAATTTGTTTCAAAATAATATTGGCAGAGCTTTATTTTTTTTACAAAAAAAAGTCTGCAATGAGTTTTTTTGCAATGTTACTCTTTTAAATAATAATAAAAAAAACCGGTTTTAGTTACAATTTTAAGACATTGATGACTTAAAAAATCCAAAGATTTATATCACAAAAATAATACTTATATTAGTATTAAAAACAATGATCAGATGATAATGAAGAAGTCTTCTCAGTAAGATACATTACAAATTTACACAAAAATTGTTTTTGATACTCATCTATGCATAATAATGTACAATTTTATTATATTTTGATTACAAAGCAGAAAAACCAGATTCATATGAATAGAAGCTATACATTTTTTTTTGAATTTCAGGGAAATAAAACTATCTTACGACAAATCTAGAATTTTGAAAAGAACTAACAAATTTCTGTTATAATTATCTTATTAATATTCTTTAATCATTAATATCCTTTTTAATTTGATATATCCATTTTTCTGCCCTTATTCAAGTCCTTTTTTTTGCGTGAATCTATTTAATTTTAACTATCCCTTACAATGCATGTAATCTAAATAATAACGTTAATAGGTCTGTTTAAAGGTACAAAAATGTCATACAATGTTTGAATAATAAATGTTTTATTTTAAGTTGTTCACACATTCATACTTATGTTCACTTAAACTTCATTTTAGGTAGTGAGTGTCAAGTACGACAGTACTTCAAATTGCTACGCGACTTCTTTTAGATGAAAAGTCAAATACGATAGAAAAAAATTTGCCACCATTGCTTTACAAACCTAATTGTTACAAAGTAGTTCTAAATCAATTTCCTCTCCTCCGCTTTCATAAGGAAAGCTAAGACAAAGCAACAAAAAATATTATAAAGCCCTTCGGCGAAAATAAAGACGCTGACGGGTGAATTCAGAAATCCTTAATATTTCATCCCCAAAGCAATATTTCCAATCTTTTCTTGAAAGAAACGAAAAACCACACTTTTACAGTAGCCCTGGTTTCCAAAAGAGCTTTGCTTCGCAAAAATCCCTATAATCTCAAAATAAGTTTTCAATGTTTTTTACACGCAATGCCACAGACTTCATGAAACTTTAATGAAGTTTGCAACTAAGGAGACGATGCAAGCGTTTAACGCTTAAAGTCACGTAAGAGAAAAATAGTGAGTTTTCTGCTTTTTTGCGGTTTTCTATGATAGAGTTTACGTCAAATGCGGGAATGTTAATTTTAGATGTTGAAGAGAAAGGAAAATTGTGTTTAAAAGTGATGCGTAAAATTTCAATCTTTATGGAGTTCTTTACAGAAGAAAGCGATTTACTTAAATATTTAACCCCGCACTGAAAATTATACATTTGAAAAGGGTAGTTAAATGTTGTGTATCATGTTAAGCTAGTTATGAGTTATGTACTATGATATGGTAATTATGAGTTAAGAATCAAGCTATGCTCTCACTTAATAAAAATTGTTTAAAAATTTACTTTAATGTAAATAATGTAAAAATGCATGTTAACATATTCAATTAGAATGGAAAATTTTCAAAAAAGTTACATTGCTGTTTTAAAGACGTATTTAATGTAAATAATGTAAAAATGCATGTTAACTATTCAATTAGAATCGAAATTTTTTCAAGTAAGTTACGTTGCTGTTATAAAGACGTATTTCTCATCCTAAATTTTAAAACATTTATCCATTAATATTAATATATTGTAGACTTTAAAGTATTAGTGCATAAATAAATGCTGTATTAATGCGCTTAAGCATTTACTTAATATTTTTTGTGTTTTATAATTAAATTCTTTAGATAGATTATATCTTATATGAATATTCTTACGTTTTAAGGTGCTGGGTGTTATGGCATACATAGAATATCTACCCTTGTATGATTAAGAATCAACATTTTAAACAAAAGGCATGTACATATATGTTCCATGTTGAATTTGTTAAATATATGACACATTAAAAAATTACATTATGTTGAAAAATCTTATCAAATTCAAATATTCATGAGTATTGGAAAAATTTTAGTATTTCTCTTTCTCTTTGTAACATTTTAACAAATTTGAACATTCTTAGAGCAAGAATAATTCCATTATTAAACATTCATTTCCCACAGCCAAAGAACTATATTAGCGTAGTAAAATTAATATTTTAATGTGTTAAATAAAACATTGCACAGTATTATGTTATTAATATTAGCATTATTAAGTGGACAAAAATTGTCACTGAATATCCTCAAATGTAGTCCCAGCAGAAATTTCAACGAAAACTTCCCAGTAAGGACTGGAATAATTTTGATGATTAAATTTTACTTATTTCTGCTTACATGCAAAATTGCTTTTTCTCTTTGTTTAAATGTGAATTCAGTTATATAGAGTAAAACATTTTATATTTTATCTATAATAGTGAGTGATTTCTTATCCGAAATTTAAAAAGATATTCTAATTAAGACATTTTTATTGGTTAGATTGTGAACAAATAGAGAGAAAAAAAATTAGAGATTATCTTTTTTCGAAAAAGAATATTCTAAAAATAACAATAATCGTTTTTAAACCATGTTATTGATAATCATCAATTTTTGTCAATCTTTACTTGTTATTAATATATTGTGAGCATCTAAGACATTGTTTTCGATTTGACAATTGCAGGTTTTCTTTCTTATCATTTGACATATTTTCTTGGATTTAAGCACTAGGGTTCGTATCTCATAAATTTGAATTGTACAATTAAAACAGAACAAAAGAAATTAATTGTAAAAATGTTTTCTAGTATTGAGTAACAATAAAAAAAAGGAAAATTAAACTAAAACTAATTATCCAAAGAATAAAATGTCGTGATATATTATTAATAGAAAAAAATCAAGTATTAACTTTAAAAGTTCGACTAATAAATCTAATAATATTTCTCAGAGTAAATATGATGTAAAATAATTTAAATAATAGATGAACTATTAAATTTTATATTTATAATTTTGTAAGTAAATTATAATTATTATATAAATGCGTATATGTTTTCATTATTTATATTTAAAACTTTATTTTTAGGTTATCTTTCCAAAACATGTAACTTGAATCAATAAAGTTATTTATATAAATAATATGTAAGATTACGCCTAAATTGAGTATGCTTGTAACCTACATTGGAAAGTTTCAAAAGCATATATATATATATATCCATTCTACAGCATTTCTTGCAAAAATATTATACCCTTTCATTACAACATATTGATAATTTTTCTACTGCCTTTTGTAATGGTATATGCTTTTCATTCTTTATACTTCTTTTTCATGAATATTTTATTAGCTAATAAAGCGACATGTATATTCTTTTAAAAGTATATTTGCCGTTTTAGAAACATTCAATGAGAAACTTAGCATCTCTGAACCAAACTTTTGTCAATAGTTCTTTATATGTTGCTATTTAATAATGAAATATAAGCAAGTAGCCATTGAAATATTTAATCTACAGGGTATTCACAAAAGATACCATCTCCACACTCCCTGACAACACGTCATTAATAAGGTATTCAAAAATCGATATTCTTTTTATGAGTGTGAAATATATAACACTTTATGGATAGAACAGAATGGTAAATTTTATTTATGGATCAAATATTCAATTCATTATTCAATGTCAAACAGCTTGGCCAGTAAAAACGCATCTTAAAAGAAGAAAAATACATATATTTTTTTTAATTGGTCTAAAACGTTACCAATAAATATGTGTAAAAAATGTTGAGTTGATACGCTAGTTACACATTTTATTTTTAAAATAAAACTCATTTACATATTGTATTAAGTTACATGATGGTGTTTTGTATGAAAGAGTTTAAAAATATTCTAATAATACTTCACCGAGCCATTTACAACAGTAAATGTCTAATGACGTATCAATGATTTCAATTGCAAGTTTAAAAAACAATAATGGCAAGGAAATGTTAAATAAAATAATAATGGAGAGAAAATGTTAAATTTCTGAAAATTATTTAACATAAATTCCTAAATAGCTTTTTTTGTCAAAATGTTGCACGATTTTTTTTTTTTTTTTTGCAAAAATATATAAAAAAGAAAACAATTTTGATATAAAGGGGCGGGATTACAGTTTTCTTTTGTTAATTATTTTTATTTTTGAAAAAAAAAGATAGGAAGAAATATTTTTTTAGCTAAGGCATGTATTCATATATATATATAAATATTCCACCGGTATAATGGCTGCAATCTTTAGTTTTCATAGAATATTATTCTTACTGTGTTTTCTCTTCTTGCAACTAACTCAGTGGTATAGATAAATATCGGGAAAGGCTGACTTGCTTGAAACTATATTTTACCCTACAATCTTAATTACTATGTCAAAGGTATCTGTGGCTATTTTATTTTTGACCTGTGCTATCTTGTTGTATCTCTTTTTATTGTTTGCTTTATTAGATTTATGACAAATTAGTATATATATATATTATTTAAAGAAATATTTATCAATGTACTTGAAAGGCAGCAAAACAAAATACATTCTGACATAATAAAAAATAAAATACACATTCACAGTGATATAATACTTTTATAAATGCATCAGTACTGCTCAGTATATTTGATAATTAATTTAACAATACTAAACTGAGAACGAGTTTAAAAATTACCATTGACTTTAAGGGCATGTCATAAAATTATATACAAAATTTGATACTTATCTTGATAATTTGTGCAGTTTATAATTAAATTCGTATTGTAGCTTTATGTCAAAGTCTATTATTATTGAATACATTGTTATTGTATAGAGGGGGGCAATGAAAATTATACGATTGAAAATTGTATGGCAAGTATAGAAACTTTGAGAAGCACTGGCTTTAAAGACAAAATAAATTTAGCTAAGGCAACAAGAAAGCGTGGAAAGCCAGTATACTAATGTATATATGATTAAAATATATATTTCTATTAATGTTTTTCCAAATTAAGGATTTTATTATTCGGATATTTTAATTTGTAATTAATTTCAATACGATTTTATGAAATAAAATGTATAGTTATTTAATTTTTGTAAATATATTTCTTTCCAGTGGAGAAAAAACTCCAAGTTATACTTTTCATATGCTAGTCATCCTGAAAATTATTCGATTCACTAATTAGCAAATGGTGGTTAAAATATTATCTTCTCTTAACCTTTTCAATAATCTTTTGAATCCTTTGAACAACGCAAATAGCATTCTCTTTTATTCCAAGCTTTGTCATAAAAGTCTGAATCCAAAGAAGTATACGTTACTTAAGAGATATACTTGCTACTTCGTGTTTGTTATTTTGAATTCCAATAGAATCACAAAACTTCTATTATGACTTATGTTTTTATGTTTTTTTAGATTTTTGATGAGCGAGCTTATATTTTGTAGACGATTTTACGCTTAAAGGGGATTACTTTTAAAAAATAATTCTTCAAAGAATAATTTATGCTTTTATGACTGTTGAGTGTAAATTCCCATAAATAAATATATTTTAACTTAGGGATTTGTAAGGACCCTAAGAAAAAATAAACTTGAATAATACCTTGAAAAATAGAAAATGATTCTTTGATGAGTTAGATTTGAAGCGTATATGCCTCTATGAAAAAGTTCTTATAATGTAAAATATTTATTAAATAATAAATATCTAGCTTGTGTAGTGAGTGTTATAAATGGAAATATTAAAGATACCAATGATATATGTTTTTTAAAGTTATGTATGCAAAGTATCCATATAATTCTCAAAACATTAGAAAACTTGAGCTTCTGAAATTACATTAGTTAATTGTTTTATGTTTAAATTCAACAATTATTTATTATTTGTAATCAAAATTATATACGGAAACAAATGTATTAAATAACTTGAGCTAAAATCATAAAAAATATATATTACATCTTTCCCGTAGTAAAATATTTCTTTATGTTGCTTATATTCCGTGTCCTCGAAAGTGAAATATTTCAAGGAAAACTAATGAACTTCATCTACATTGAATAAAACCATGTTCATTTGCATCAAATAAAGTTATTTTAATCCTAAAAGATATTAAATTCATAATAAAAACCAGGTGCACAAGTTGCATTGGTGCAACAACTTGCAAAAGTGTGTATTTGCGACACGCACTGATTATTTTTGTAGCAACTGTGCACGTTTTCAACACCTGGTAACACCTTTGCAATCATCAAATATTGCGTGATCCTCTGATTCTAGAGAGAGATCATAGTTTTTTTCTACTCTAGTAATAACTCCAGTTTGCTCCATATTACTCCACACACAAGAATAGGATGCCTGTCACGCAGTTGTAATTGTTGTACATGAAAAGGCGTATAAATTACTTCAATGCCGGAGGGTGTGGCAACCCAGGCTGTATTTATTTTGGCTAATGATGTAAATTCACCTCTCGTAGTAAATGCGTAGGCGACAAAAGTGCCAAACGGTGAAGAAAAAAACAACTAAACACAGGTAATTGGGAACAAATGCGTGGTAGAAACAGGCACAATGAGCAGAAGTCTATTTAGTTATTAACTGAGAATCATCAATAACTGTAGAGATTATATTAAATAGGGTAAGCCTTTGCATATATGTATTTATTTCATACCTGACCCGAAACCTAAAAGTGGATGCATAATTTCGATATTTAGTCTTGGTATTTAAAAAAACTATTGTATATGTATAAGGCATCGTTTTATTTCTTTCTGTTCAAAAGACGGATCAGTAGATTGTTTTAATAAAGTTAAAAAGGAGATTCTATGCATTATAGTTGTTGCAGTAATGCAGCACTTCGCAAACTTTCGATATTTGCGACCCAATTTTCAATCATAACTTTCATCACGCTGCCCTCTATATAACTATACATTGAATTTAATAATAATGTACTTTGACGCTAAAGCTACAATACGACTTTAATTACAAGCCATAAAAATTATCAAGATAAGACTAAATTTTGTATATGATTAGCCCATGGTAGGCCTTAGTAATTATTAGACTTGTTTATAATTTAGTACTGATTGTTTAAATTGTTTAAATTGTTTAAATTGTTTATCGAAAACATTGCGCAGTACGGACGCATTTATAAGTACATTTTATTAGAGTAAATGTGTTTTTAATTTTTACTATATCAGATTGTACTTTCAGTAAATCAATACTTATTTTAAATCTTTTATTTTTGACTTTTCACTATGCTCGCTCCCCCCCACATAGCGATATCACCCCCTAGAAGACGCGTCTCACAGTTTGAAAAACGCTGCAGTAATAGAAAATATCTTGACATTATTTTTATATATATTGAAATTTTAGTATATAAATCATTAGATGAACTTCTTGAATCCTTTCTACAATAATTTTGATAAAATAATTGTTATGAGTTGAAATTTATTTTGGAATTATTTAGTAGAGCCTATTATATTATAAAATTAGGAATATATGTTTTGTTCGTCGTAGAACAAGACAATATCTAGAATTTTAGTCTATACTTTTCTTTTAACAAATGGGTACAATACTCCTATATATATAAATGATTATTGCATAAAATAATAAAACATTACGGAGAAAAATGAGATTTCTAACTTTCAAAAAGATAAATATATGTAAATTCGAATTTACGAAGATGAAATTTTAATATATATATGTATATATATATAAAGGAGAAAAGCGACTCACACTCACTCACTGACTAATCACGATATCTCCGGAACTATTAAACCTACAGACTTGAAATTTGTTAGGTAGGTTCCCTTCATAAAGTAAACGTCAGCTAAGAACGAATTTTGCAAAGTTCGAACCCGAAGGGGCGTTACGGGGGTTTAAGGGGCGTTATAGATAATTATTTCCATTACTAAACTATTAGATGTACAGTCGTGAAACTTGGTACACACATTTCGTTCATAAAGTACAGATTCCCTACATAACGATTTTTACGAAAATCGACCTCCAAGGGGCAATGAGGGCGCTTATAAGGGGCGTTATACAAAATTATTTCCATTTTTAAACTATTAGATGTACAGTCTTGAAATTTGATAAGCGGATTCCTTTCATAGAGTACAGATTCGCTGCAAAATGGGTTTTGTCAAAATCGACTCCCAAGTGGCGTTGTAGAATATTAAGTGGCGTTATAGGAAATTAACTTTTTTAAACTATTAGACGTAAATCTCGAAATTTAGTAAGCTGATTCCATTCATTAAGTAGAGATCCGCTATAAGATGGGTTTTGTGAAAATCGTTTTCTAAGTGGCGTTGCGGGGCTTAAGGGGCGTTATAGATATTTATTTCCACTTTTAAACTATTAGACGTACAGTCTTAAAATTTGGTAAGCGAATTTCTTTCATGGTGCAGAGATCCACTACAAAATAGTTTTGGGGAAAATTGATTCCCAAGGGTCACTGAGGGTGATTAAGGGGCGTAATAGATAAATATTTCCGCTTTTCAACTAATAGAACCACCTGCTTGAAAATTAGAAGGTATGTTCCGTTCATGGAATAAAGTTCCTTTTACAAAGATTTTTGCGAAAACGGATTCCCGAAGGAGTGAGGTTGCGAGGGATTAAGGCGTGTTATAGAAAAATTCCTGTTTTTGAATTTAACTCATTTACTTGAAATTTGTTGAGCACTTTTCTTTAGTTGAATAGAGTTCCACTAAGAATGGATTTTACGGAAATCAACTCCATGGGGAAGAGGGGAGAGTTATTGGGGCGTATTGATACACAAAATTTCCGTTTTTGAACTGCTAAGACTATAATAATAAAATTTGGTTTACATGCTTCTTTTGTTGAATTGGAATCCGCTAAGAGTGCTGTCAACGAGGTAT
The DNA here is from genome assembly GCA_019973935.1 of Trichonephila clavipes. Classification (NCBI taxonomy): domain Eukaryota; kingdom Metazoa; phylum Arthropoda; class Arachnida; order Araneae; family Nephilidae; genus Trichonephila; species Trichonephila clavipes. Next base: position 299,726 of record BMAU01001370.1, on the reverse strand, counting down.
TGATGATAAAAATTCCGTTTTTGCTCTGTTAGATTTAGACTTGAAATTTAGCACGCATGTTTATTTTATGGAGTAGAGATCCACAGAAAGTTGCTTTGGTGGAAATCCACTTGATTATTAGCTTAAGTGAGCGAAAAAATCTTCTCCTTCTATTTTAGATATAAATAGAAATTAGATATTATAATTTATATTCTTTTTATATCAAGGGGCGAGAGTGTAATAGCTATAAATATATTTTTCAATACAATCGAATTCTTAATGCTAGATATCAATAATTAATATATATGTAAACAGTAAACATTTATATAACATCGTGAAATACCCAGTGAAGCGGGTGGGTAACGGCTAGTATATATATATATATCTACTGCAATTCACATCAAAATATAATTAAACATTTAGTACTGGTGAATATTAAGGAAAAAAATGTTCATGAAAATATTCTTACTTTTTATTCCTATTGTAAAAATGATGCAAAATTCACCATTCTACTTTTAAAATTGTAAGTATATATCTTATTGAAACACAAATGCAAACTTGTGACGAATCTGCAAATGAGTGTAATGAGATTTCTTTGTTTTGGATGTAATTAACAGTGAGGTAATTTGGTATCTTGCCAGAAAGTTCATTTACTGTTGAGACTTCTCTTAAGTGTTAATCTGTTAATCACTTTTGGACTGGATCCCATCGCTATGTTTTCTGAACTCCCAATCACTGAACCTGTTTATTTTTTAACTTAGTTATTCTGCATCAGGGATTCTCAAACTTGTTGAGACTAAAATGTATACAGATTGGCTGTAACTCATGCCACTTTTTTAATATTTAATTAACTCAAATCTCTTAATTTGAGCAAGAGTTAATAGATTTCGTTTTTGTTTTGTTTTTAAAGTATTAAAGCAATTAATTAAAACTATTTCTAATATCATATTTAAAAAAAATAATTCAATAATTAGAACAATTTTGCATGGACTCTGACAAAAAGACCTAGCATGCAGCTTATTCATACTTAATCAAATGTAATTTTACTCAAGCTGCTTACAGGGAGTGAAAAAAAGGAAAATAATATCTATGTAAATATATATATATATATATAGTATAATAAAATACACTACTAAAGAAGTAAGAAATTGGAATTCAGCAAACACAATAAATGTAGATATAAAAAGTCACACGACTAAACTGGAGACCTATTATGATTTCTAAAGCTGCCGCTGAATTAGGCCAATATAAAGGGTGTTTTTTTAGAGGTATAGAACTTTAAATTGCAATAAAACAACGATGACATGAATTCGATTGACATGAATTTTTTTTATTCGAAAGATAATCTTGTGGCATTACATTTTAAATATCATTTTTGGCATAGGACTGCCACGGCTGGCTCGGATGTAGTCCAATCTGGACGTCCAATTTTCAATGACTTTTTCCAACATTTGAGGCCGTATATCGGCAATAACACGGTGAATGTTGTCTTCCAAATGGTCAAGCGTTTGTGGCTTATCCGCATAGACCAATGACTTTACATAGCCCCACAGAAAATAGTGTAGCGGTGTTAAATCACAAGATCTTGGAGGCCAATTCACAGGTCCAAAACGTGAAATTAGGTGGTCACCAAACGTGTCTTTCAATAAATCGATTGTGGCACGAGCTGCGTGACATGTTGCGCCGTCTTGTTGGAACCACAGCTCCTGGACATCATGATTGTTCAATTCAGGAATGAAAAATTTAGTAATCATGGCTCTATACCGATCACCATTGACTGTAACATTGTGGCCTTCATCGTTTTTGAAGAAGGATTCCACCAGCCCATACAGCGCACCAAACAGTCAGTTTTTCTGGATGTAACGGTGTTTTGACATGCACTTGTGGATTAGCTTCACTCCAAATGCGGCAGTTTTGTTTGTTGACGTAGCCATTCAACCAGAAGTGCGCTTCATCGCTAAACAAAATTCGCTTATGAAAATCGCGAACAACGGCAATCTCGTTTTGGGCCCATTCGACGAATCTACGCCTTGCTTGATGATCGTTTTGATGAATTGCCAAACCAAACTGAGAATAAATCACTTGACAGCTGTTAAATCGGTCGCCATCTTGGAAAGTAATGCCAACTTAAACTTCTATACCTGGAAAAAACACTCTTTATATATATATATATTGGAATAAAAAATTATACTTGTCTTTACTTAAAATTTAAAGTTCAATCTCGGTGAAAACCGGCATGAACTGTTACAAGCAATAAAAAGTTAGAAATGTATTTGATTAGAAGCGATGCAAAAATTTGCTGATTTGTTTCAAACATTTAGATTGAATCTGTAATTTATGCTTTGCAGTTTTCAATATTCGTAAACGTAAATGATTATTGCAAATATTTGGAAAAGCAAAAAAGTCATAAATTTCCCATGATTTAGTTGCTACTTGCCATCTGCACTTCTTAATCAGTACTTTACTGCGCTACTGAAAGGCAAGATACCAAAAAAAGTTTAATTTCTATGAAATAACATACATCAAAAATAGATATTTTATTATTTATTACCGCACAGTACAAAGGAAGACGAGGCGATGAATCTTGTGTTTGTATTCGTTCATGTTGTGAGGAAGACATCTGAGCTTTCATCCCATTCTAAAGGGCTTCCATAGCATATATGGCAACGTTAAGACTTCAAATTTTGCTATATTTAACTTTATAAGATATGCTTTTCGTGTTACCAGAAACACATATTTTGGAAAGTGAAGTTGTTTTAAACAAATTTGCTGTACTTTTATGTAACAGTTTTAAAATTATATTGAAACATTTAGTACTTAAATAAAATTCTTCTATTGATGTCTGAGCATTAAATACATTTGATTTAAGAGTATAAGATGTATTCCTTTTCTTAAGTATTTGTTTGTTTATGTTTAGGGTATTATTTTGTATAGCTTATTTATTGAGAGGATCAACTCTAAAATTGCAATGGTATATATTTGGAGAAATATTGTATTGTTTTTAAAATTATTTTTATAGTAGAGCAATTTCTAAGCTCTATTTCTAAGAATAATATCAGGACTATATATTTTTTTATCATTAATATATAAAAAAACATTGAATATTTTTAAATATATCCGAACTCTGATACTCGAGAGTTAAATTTTAGTATAATGAAAGTTATATATTAAAAATAATAAAAAGTTGAGAGGTATGATGCACACATTAACCATATGAAATATATAGTGTAAGTTCCTTAAAAATTAGTTGAGATAGTTTGAAAAGTATTTCGGTTCTTAAGCCACACAAGGAAGTACATTCTCAAAAAGCAATGCTTTATTTGTTTTCAAAGTTTTCTTCTGATTTTTAGTAGATGCAGAAAGTCCTTTTCCTTAATGTGTATTAATATTTTTCATCAAAAAAGGTAAAAGAATATCGGGGAATTTTACTTTTAAAATTTTCATAATTGTTTATGTTTGAACAAATGTATATTAATTCCAAGATATTGAAATAGTATGTAATATACTTAACATATTTTTAAGTATTATATAAGGGGGTGATCAAAAACTGTATACACACTTTCATGAAGGTAAAAGTATATATTTACATAAGTATAATAGTGAATAAAAATGACAACGTTACAATAAATGTTCATGGTGTAATCTATCTGCCTGGAAACGTTTTTGAGCACGATGCCGTGCATTGTTGGTGATATCTCTCAGAGTGGCTACAGTAGTTGTGTGATCAGCCGTTTTTCAATTTCATTGTTCAGTTTCTCTAGTGTGCTGTTTCTTGTTGTTCACCACGATCTTGAGGTAACCTCATTAGTAAAATTCAAGTGAGATTAAATCAGATGAACGTGCTGGGTACTCAATAAGTCCAATCCATTGACCTGTTGTAACATTATCAGGTTAGCCACGCACGTCTGTGTGGTAGTACGGAGGAGCACCATCTTGCTCTGAGCAAAATATGACCTACTCTAGCCCTACTCATGCCTTTTTCTCTTGCATATTGTGGTGTCGAGTTTTGTAGTGACCATCTGAATGAATCTAACACTACAGCAGAAGACGCTTAGCTTCTTGAGTTGCGTAGCCGGCCTGATCGTCCCTTATGCATGTCCATTCTTATTCCATCAGTTTCAAACTTATCGCAAATGCGAGCAAAACATAGACGTGTTGGTGGTTCCATTTCATATTGTTGCCCTTAATGTAGTTGCACTTCACTGATATTCTCGATCTTCCAATACCATTTCAAAATACTTTTTGGCTGCTCGAAAGTCAGACGTACCCGCGCCATGGTCTCACTTTCCCTACTAAAACACTACCGCCATCTATCGCAGAACTATTGTTGAACACGTCGAAACACTAATGCCAACTGACAAAATCAATTCTTGCAACTTACTCCTATGGCTAGAGCAACCTATAACTTATGGCATTAACATATTACCCATTCTTAAAGTGTGTATACATTTTTTGATCACCCTTGTATATTTTACCATGTATTTTTTATTTTCGTTACTATTATTTTATGATTTTGTAACAATTTGTTTTGTTTTTCTTTTTGTTTACAGTTTATCTTGATTTGAGAGATAAATAATTGTACATACATGTTTTGTACAGAAGATAAACCAGAATGAGAAATGTACATAGAACCGTTCATTATTTCATCTTGTCAAATATATCGGTAAATAAATGTTTTAGTTCGTAGACTTCATTTATTTTTGTTTCATTATGTTTTTTGTTTATTTCTTTATTTCCTAATGGAAAAGATATTTTTAATGCGTATTTCATCATTTTTAGGAGAATACAAATAAATTTAAAAACAGAATAATTATTTTTCTAAGGAATTTGAATAATTTCTTAAAGGAACTAAGTAAAAGCTATTTAATTATAATAAAATAATATAATGTTATTTAATTATTTATTACCATGTTATTTTAATCTAAATGCAATGAAGAATAAAAACACTTTAATCAAAATACTTCTCATATGATTAACTTAATACGTTCAGCAAAAAAGTTGTAAAACCTTTACTGTGTGACTAGCTCTACATGTATTCTTATAATAGTAAAATTAATCATATATTTAAAATTTCCGTTTATGTTCTCAACTTAAAGAACTAATTAATATTAATTAGTCATGGAATAAAATAGCTAAGAGGCATATCATTTTTTAATTTATGAAGAAATACTTTAAAGGCAAAAGTATATAAAAGCCTACAGTGCAATTAATATGTGATTATGTATGCTATTTAAACATTCTTTACCCTAAGAAAAAAAAGATTTTTCCCCTTATTGAAATAATTCTACTTTTTTTTGCAACAGTGTGACAAATTTAATTTACAAATTTAATAAATTATTTAAAATTATAATAATAAATATTATTACTGTCTCAAACACTTTTCATATTAATTATTTAAATATTTTCATCAACTAACAGTCTAAAAAAGTAAACATTTTCAAACATCTATTTGAATACTGAACAAAATTAATACATACTTAATTTAAAGCTCTCATTTTATGATGATGCATTCTGGAATTTAAATGCTATTTCGAACGAAAGATATTAATTTAAATTAAAGCTAGAAATATAATTATTTGCTATATTCCTATAATAAATTTTCCATTAAATTTATACGTTATTGTTTCATTAGTAACGTTAATTTAAAATTTTCATAAAAGTTAAAAAAAATTAATTTAAAACTTTCATTAAAGTTAACAAAGTCAATTTAAAGTTCATTGACGTTAATTTAAAACTTTTACAGGAGATTTAAAAAACGTTAAAATTCGTTAAGGTTAATTTAAACTTCCATTAATTTTAATTCATGTTAGTTTGAAGTTAAATAAACGTTCATTTTTAGAGTTAATTTATGTCGTAGTTTGCTACCTACGTTAATGAATGTGCAAATATTGTAAAACCAAAATTAAAGTAAAACAGGTAATATGCAAGACAAAAAATGAATTCAATTCCTACTTAAGTCAACAAAGAAAATTTTTATTTTAGTTACTTTTTATTAAATAATTACAATCAATATATAGTTTATACATATGACAGGATTACAATATTAAGTGGCAAAATAGAGAGCTATTTTTCCATCTATATATGATGCTGGACTATTATTTTTGTTTGTTACTACTTATTCATTCATAAATCACATTCTCAGAAATTAGTCCATTCAGGTAAGGTTCGAATCCGCGACCTTTGGATAAAAAGTCCAACACACTATTCATTGTGCTACAGGGACACAACGAACGATTTTCCTTTTTATATATGGTGTTAGACAATTATTTTTTCTTCATTTAGTTTAACTTCTGAATTAATATTTGAAAAACTGGATTAACATCCAGTGTCATCTACCATAAGTTATAAAATGTATTTGAATTTGAATAGACGAATAGAAAGTATTTTATCAACGATTGAAAAATTTGAACAAGATATGCATAGATATATATATATATAGAGAGAGAGTTAGTGAATTAATATATAGTAGAAATTGAATTATTTGTTACATTTTAAAATCGAGTCATGTATTTAAACACGAATGACATTTCTCTCTAAAAAGTCTTAAAAATTAACAAATTTGACCTTTACAAAAAATCACTTCAGAATTCTTCTTTTCATCTTTAATAAAGAAACAATGCGCATCTTAAGATCTATTGTTCAAGAACAGGAACGTCTTTCCTTTACTTATTTGTGGTTTAATAGATAAAAGCAAGGTTTTTTTTATTCTTTTTTCTTCAGAAATTCCTGGAAGAAGAGCTCATTCCTAAATGGCAACTCTACATAATGAAATAGGTTTAGGAGAAAAAAATTGTTCTTCCTTTGTACCAAACTTAAATTAGATTGGAAAGGCTGAAGAATTTTGTAAGAGAAAGAGGACGGAGAGAGATGCATGCACACACAAAAATTGGAAAACTTTGCCATCTCAATTTCATTTAAAGTTTGATTGGATTAGCCCTTTGTTTGCCCTTCAAAGTGAAGTTCAGAGATAAACGTAGTTAATGCAAAAATATCATTAGGGCGAAAAACTCAATTATTTTTTGTCATGTTTGAATGTTAAGTTGAACGGACTGTCGAGCAAACTAGATCGGTGTTGAACACCTACGTGAGACAACTTCTTAAGTCACGAGAAAAAAATCCACAGATAATTAAAATCAGTGTGTTTAATGGATGTTCACTGCTAACAGCTTATGATGACTTCATGTCTAAGAATATTAGATTAAAGCGTAGGTAGATAACTAGTTTGGTTTTGAATTCGTTCTGTATTTATGACGATTTGCATAAAGGAAAATAGCATTATGCTTGTGGAATTATAAAAGTCATTTCGCGGGTAAATATCTATATGTTGATTCAATTGTTTATTTATTCTTTGTGTATCAATGTGCAAATAACATATTTGAATGTAAAATAATGCTGTTAGAGCATATCGTCGGCCTAATTATCAAATTGCGTAACTCCATCGGCGTTACTGATTTGATATAGGAGTGCAACGCGCCAAGCGCTTTTTGGCACGATTCCTTAATCATTTTGTTTTGTCTGCGCTATGCCCCAGTGCGCGCTCCGCTTTTAATTTATTCCTCGATCAGTATAATAACTACTTTTTTTATTTCATATTAAAACTAGATTTCGAAGGGAGAGGTGGTGGTAAAATTTTAACATAAAATAAATACAACAGAAAGTAATATTAATGTATTACGATTCCAAAAAATAAATTATTTACACTATTTTAAGCTTTCATTACACAAAATTTGAACAATGTGTTACTTTTGCTGAGCAGAGATCCCGCGAAAAAAAAACCAAAATGAAGAAAAACTAACACTAATATACGTTATCCTCATGGCAACCACATTATCACACGATAAAAATATCAAAGTAAACCATATTGTAATATTATCGCCTACCTTGGCGAACATAAACATCAACTTGGCGCCTAGCCTTACTGTAACAAATTAGCATCCCAGATGGAGTTACGCCGTCTGATAATTAGACCGACGATATGTATAATATGTATTGCCAAAAATAACCAAACATTAAATAATTTTAAAATCAACTACTTGCAGAATTTTTCAATCATATAGAATAGTGGCCCTTCGATTGTTTTCGATGGAATCATGAGGTTCTCCGAGTCATAATAAATCTCAAAAAGAAAATTATAAATATACTAGAGGACCCGACAGACGTTGTCCTGTACACACATCTTAAATTCAAAAATTCCAAATTTTTATTTTAGCTTTAACAATCTGGACCGTTTTGAGTAAATTTTGTATTAAAAAGTTATTACAATGTAATTATGTGCCAAGTTTTATACTTCTGGGTTGCTTAGAAGTGAAACACACTTTCAAACTATTTCCGATAAGAAATAATTTTAAATAAATAAAAGTTTAATAATATGTGTAATCAATTAGCTACACAAATAGTATTGTAGGTTAGGATAATTGTTGTCAACGCACGTGTAAATTTAGTAGAAAATCATGTAAATTATTCACTTAAATTGCAACTAAATTTGGAGAATGTATAGTTTTTTATGCACACTTCAAAACTCATCAAACACTAATTACATCTGAATGTAATAATTTAATTAACACACGATTTATTTCAACAAAATAATAACACAAAGTGACAAAATATTTTCCTGAAATGATCACAGCACCATTTGTCGGGATCAACTTGAATTATAATAAAAGATTTTTGCATATTCGATACTGCGATCGTAGCGCTGTCTCCCAGATCCAATGTAAAACATTCCAAGATCAACAATTTATAAATAAAAAAAATAATTAAATAAACATTTCTAAACCGAATTATAAATCTAAACCATTCTTGAGTCCACTGGAACAGACAAAAACTTTCATCGAAATCGGTCCAGCCGTTTAGGAGGAGTTCAGTTACATACACACGTACAGGAGAATTACTTATATAAAGATTATTTGAAAAAATATTAATTAAAAGCGCTAAAAAGCGTGAATCATCTGCATTTTCGTAACAATAAAGACCAGGTTTGGCCAGTTTGGCTGAAAATCAATTTTCAACGCCAAATTACGTCTTTTTCAATTCCTACTATTAGCTCATGATCTCTACACATATTTTATTTGTTTGTTTATTTATTTATTTATTTATCTTGGTGAAATTTTCAATCGTTAATAAAATACATTTTAAAGCTCTCAATTGAGCTGAAATGAGCTCAATTGAGCTACTGTACATGATTATTTTGGATGACAATACAATAATTTTTAATTATAATTAATAAAAATTAATTGATTAAAACTAATTATTTAAAAAATTACAAATACACCCACGTTGGCGACTTAGCGACCCTTTTGTCGACTTATGTCAAAATTTGAATAGGTTTTTTTTCTCACGTGTTAAAGCATTCAGTTGAAAGGAACTTTTATATACACGATTGTTTTGGATGACAATACGATACTTCAATGATAATTAATAAAAATTAATTACCACTTAATGTTGTGATTCTGTCATATGTATATACATATTTATGTTAATTGCAACTATTTAATAAAAAGTAGCTAAAATAAATTTTTTCTTGGTTGATCTAAGTAGGAATTGATTTTAAATTTTTTTTATATTACTTGTTTATAACAATAGCGTTATTACTACAATGCAAGTGAATGTTGTGTGGTATTTTTTGAATGTTTTTAATTAATATCTTTTTAACTAATTGCGATATCAGACCGAATTGTGAATCTAAACCATTCTCGAATTTACTTGAACCAACACAAAAAATTTCATTGAAAGCGGTCCAGCCGTTTAGGAAGAGTTTAGTGACAAACACACGCACAGGATATTTTTATATATAAAGATTTGCAGATTGGATTCACGCTCTGTATGAAGTTTATACAGCCATAAGTATCTGAAGCTCATTTCAGTCATTAAAACTGAAAATTTTATTCATACATAATATAAGTTTATTTCGTAATACTTTTTTAAAGTTTCATTATAATGTAATAAAAGAATATTAAAACGTTTTTTCTTTATATGTACTAACAATTATACTACGAATATTCTACTGTATACTATCTTGGGTTGCCTGAAATAATTTTATACCAATTAGTACAATATTTTGTAAAACTAAATAGTTTTCTAAAAGAAAAATGCACCTTTTTTTATTAGTAGAAATAAAATGAAAAATAGGGAACAATTTATTGACATATATGCAAATTCTCTGCTAAAATCTAGAACAGCGCTAAATTCTAGATTGCAAATTCTTGAAGAATACATATTATTTCTACCACTGCTGTAAACATTTAATGCCATTCAGAACTACATATTTAAGTGAAAAACACTTCTCAATTTGAGTTGTTTTACAAAGACAAAATATAAAAACAAATAAAACTCACAATATGAAATGAAACTGCAGTTAATTTCAATAGACCTAGACTTTGACGGTTAGTGTAAAAAAAAATGTTGTGTCACGTATCCCAGTTACTAATCATAAAGCAAGAGTAGGTAACTCTTGATCTCAAATCAATATTATTAACATTAATGTGTGAATGAAATATATCAAAATTTTATTAATTTTTTAATAGAAAATGCAACATCTATTTTAATTTGTCTTTACAAAAAGTACCCATAATACATTGATCTATTTTAAATATTATTTTAGGATATATTGGTTTACGTGTGTACGTGAAATGAGATTTTCCCCCTAACACCTTATATTTTAAAGTTTCTGGGAGTTGAGAATGTTTGGAGACCACTGATATAAAATAATGTGAAATACTGCAAAAAGTATGCAGAAACACTGTTATTATGAACACTTATTAACAATGTATTAACCTATCACTGTTTCGCAACGTGGGTCTATTGACTATTTTTTTTAAATAAATTTATTTGCAAAACTCATCATGTTCCACATTGCATAATATGAGGTTTACTGACGTAATTGGTAACATCAATATAAAATTGAAAACAAAATTTAAAATACATTTAAGAGATAAATATAAAATAAAAGAAAGGGATGAAGTACACAAATATGAAGAAAAAAAGGAAGGTACCTATAAAATTTTAAAAATATATACAGTAAACAAACTTTCTTAAAACATTAAGGCTTTCAGTACAATTGACCAACAAAGACAAAACAAGTGGCCAGAAAATACCTAAACGTTTCAACTTCCTTTTAAAATGTTCTCTTCTACAAAAGTATAGATTACAATACAAGACATGTTCCACACTTTCAGCATCCTGACCACAGGAACAAATATTACTACTAATTAAATTAAACCTAGACAAATAGCTCTTAAAATTTCCACGTCCTGTTTGAATCTAGGATGACTTAAAATCAGTTACAAATTTCTTACATTTTAGCCGTTGATAAATGATTGGAAAAAATGGTTGGGATCTATTAACTAATGACATCTTAATTTTGAGCCATGGTAAAGGAACGAGGAAGGTATCTGAGCTAGAACTGCACTCTCCTGATATTACGTTAACGAGAGTATTTTGAGCCCGGACAGATTTAACGTTCTCTTCGTTGCATATTAATTACTAATGATTCTTAAAAGATAATTACCATTATTTCAATATTATAAAACATATATATTTTTAATTTATGAATACTTTTTCAGGATGCGATTTAAGATTTTTGATAAGATTTTCTTCCATTTTTTTAAATAAAAAATATATGCAGCTTTGTAATTCTTATTCTCTTAATTAATTACAATCCAATACCACTTTAAAAAAGACGAATATGTTCCTAGTCTGCAGTTATAAGAGAACACCCAGACAAGTTGCTCTCTTTCTCTTTCTTCTCCTTTCAAGTGCGTGGTTATGTCTTTTCTACACTCAAAGACAAGGATGATATATTGCAAAGTAAGCACAGACAGGTGTTTTGTGAAAATCATACACTTTATCATTTGGTCATCGAGACTTTTGTACCTCACAATCACTTAAAAAGTACAAGGGACTTCAAAGAATACTTTAAGAATACAATGATTTACTTAGTTTCATCGAAACACTGTCTGTTTTCTTCTAGTGAAGGAAGTAAAACATAAATCAATTTGGACTTCAAGGTCTAATATTGCAGGATACTTTATGCAAGGACCACCAGATGCGATATCAGATTTATACAGTTTAAACTGTACACGTTTTTGTAATCTTTTAGCTTGTAATTAATTATATTCTAATTTTTGGCGTAGAGTTCATATACACATGTAATATAAGTATAGTGTCCCTTAGGAAATGTCTGTCAGTTATCCATGATTGTTAATATGACTGATTGTTAAAATGAGCCAACAATAAAAATATTAATTAAAATTATAAGAGTCAGTTACTATTCCTATTTTTCGCTTTTCAAGTTTTCTGTAGATAATTTTTATATTTGTGTGTAATATTTTAAGAGTATAAATAGTGCATTCACATTAACATAATCAGTCACAAATGTTAGATAAACTGAGTTATCTTACATGTTTTGGTCAAAAAAATCTATCCCCATGAATACAGTACCAATTAAAAACTAAACAATCTTAGCGATTGCACTGCTATTAAATCAGATTAATTTTTCCTAAGTATATTTTTTTAGCTCAATGTAATCACATCTTGGAAAATTTTGTTTTTCAATAAAAATGTATGAAATTTTATAATTTAAGTTGATTTACAGTTACTGAAATATTGTATTACACTATTTTGATGTAAAATTATATTTTTCTATGGTCATAGGGAAACCAGATAGAAAAAATTGCAATTGGTCAAAAATTTAAGTTACAAAAATGAAATCGTTACGTTGACACACAAAAGCATACAGAACTCTGAAGAACAATAGTTGTGGATATCACAGATATCAAAGTTACATAATGTAACAAAGTTATAGTAGTTTATCAAGTACTGTGCTGTATCTCAATCAACTACCATATAGTTATGAAATAAATTCATAATATTTACTGTAAAAAAATTGATGCTACATAATAAAATTTTATTACCGTAAATTTTCGAATATAAGCCGTTCAGTGTATAAGCCCAGAGTACGGATTTAGTTCAAATAATTACCCAAAATTCCATACATGTAATCATCTGAACTGAAAGAAAAAATCTTGTTAATTTCAAACGTGTCTCCATGAGGGTTAAAGTTGGTAAAACCGGTGAATTAATTTCCAATCTGGCTGGCGTAAATTAAAATACCAATGACGATAATTTTTTTTTTTGGCATTCCTATTTGAAGCTAAGAATTTTTCTCACGATTCATTTGTTATCTTGAATAGTATCTGTGCTAGTTTTACCTTTTGAGACATTTTTTTTCTGTTTGGAAAATAAGAGGTAAGAGAAGTTTGTATAGAACCCCCCATAAAATGTATGGCCTTTTGTCCAGGAACTTCTGAAGACTCTTTTAATCCCTGGCCCTAGAGGAGATTTTTTGAAGCCCTGGGCTCCTATGCAAAATTAGGCCCTACCCTACCTGAGATCTTTAAAAGTAGACAGTATATAGCATGCATTATGAAACACTCGATCAAACGGTAATTTGAGACAAACAAATGTTCAAGACTCCCAATCTCAAAAACCTAGGCAAAAATATCTACTCTACTAATAACCACATTTCAACTAAATGAATTGGATGATTGTTTATGGTATTAAACCAAGGCCCAGACGTGAACAACGGTCATCACATAATCGGACAGTCTTATCACTTTTGCCAGTTGGCTTGCAGTTTGAAATTCTCTTTTTTCGGAAAATATCTACGGGAATAATAATTATCCATTAAAATTATCCAGATCATGATATTATAAAGACAGAGTCGAGAACGAAACGTGACGTCAACCGAGGGCAAGGCCCTGGGCCAAGACCAAGTTGGCCTATGTCTTAAAACGTCCTGTTATTTGGCTTTCCTCTGTAAATGAGAAACAATATCGAGAGTATATTTAGAAAAAATTGAATTAGAAAGTCCAAAATCAAAAAAGCAGCACGTGATCGTCGACCTATCTTTCCTACTTTGGAGGGAAAACTTACAGCATCATCACATGCATTCAAGCATCTCTATTAGTTAATATGAATTTTACGAATTTTTGGGGTCTCTGATTCTGAGACACTAATTTTAAAAGATTTATATATAAATATTAGATTAAAATTTCCATTCAAACAGTGAAAAAGGAAGTTCACACATAAATTATCATATTGCGCATAGCTGACAGAAAATTTTATTAAAAAAGTTTTCCCTAAACTAAGTTTTTTAAATGATTCATGGGTCCATATACATACCCAACCTCTGTACTTATGCTTTAAAGGAAGTTAAAAAAAATTATTGGCTTATAAACGGAATTATATGGTACTTGTTACAAAGAGAAAAATAAAGTGTAATGTAGAAAATATAGCTTTAAGTATAGCTAAAAAAATTTTGGTTACTTTTATTTTCTTTTAAATCACAAGAATATTCTAGAAGGAAATATTCTGAAAAGACATAAAAACGTCCATCTCTAAGTTTTACTTACCATCTGAAATTTCACAATAAAAGGTCTATTGTGGTTCAAGATAAAGCGATCATGTCGCTTTGAAATAGAAACGGTTTGAATTCATTAAAAATAGAAACTAATCCCTTCATTGGGAAATCTCTCCAGCACTTATTTTTTTTTATTTCCTTAGAACCCATTCTCATTGTTTTAGTGCGCTGGGAAAGAAATTGAATCGAGAAACTGGAGTTTGGAAAAGGTAGAAAATGAAATTTAAAAAACAGTAGGTAGTGTTTAAATTTATTTCTTTTTAAGGAGAGATTTCTATTCAGAATCTTTATCTGTTAAAATCCTCTAATTGAAACGAAATGAAGATAATGTTGGATGTCATAGAAATGAAGCAGTAAGGCCTTTAAGTGAAAAGAAAAATGTTATTTATTAGAAAAGACTCTGAAGCTTTCAATTAAAAATACCACCGTGAAAGTATGTGGAAACCAAATGCATGGAAAATTAATGGCCTTCTGCTTAACTTTATTCTAATTTTCATGGGCAGTTTTAAACTATTCTTCATTAAGAGACACAAATGGAGATTTATTAACCCAAATACTTTCTTTAAAAAAAATATAGAAAAAATATTTTATTATTTTTGTTTGTGGAATTTTGTACCAATTATAGTAATCACCAGCAGTAAATATATATACGATTACAACAGCATTTACTGAAAAGTTATCGATAGAATGAAAATTTAATTTTATTACATCTCAATGTATTCGGTATATTATTTACCTTATTAAGTTATGTTTCTTATAAGTATTTCAAAAATTAATTCTAAGTACATGGTCAATGTTTTCAATAAAGAAAGCAAAATAGTGCACAAATTCATATTAAGGGTTGTTCCATTAATAGTTGCCAAATTTATTTATGGAATGTTTTCCCGAAATTAGGATTACTAAAATCCAGGTTACAAATCAGTACTTTAGGTATCCGATCACGTTCGGAGTGCTTTAAAAAATAGAATACTAAAACATTATAAATGCTTTTTTAGGAATCAATAACAATAAATATTAATATTTAGTTTCAACAATACTTAAAAAAATTATCTAAATTTTACGGAAATCATAATTTTAAGTGGAATTTTAGCAATACTTTTGAAAAACTTCAAAGCTATTAGAGGAAAATATAATAAATTTATATCAGTAAATGTATTGCTAAAACAAATAAGATGCATTTATCTAGAAAATGTAGTAAAACTATGGTTTTATTAAAATTTAAAAATTTTAGAGTTGATCGAGTGAATATTACAAGAAATGTGACATAGTTTATGAGACCATTATTTAAGTAACAGGCCATAACTCAAAAATATTCACGAAATAAGAAATATTTTAGTACATTATGTAGAAAATAATATAAATATCAGGCTAAAAAATTTTTTAGAAATACAATCTTAATATTTTGAATTATCAAACTCACCATGATAGATTCTGAACAACTTAAATATTCACTTCTGGTTAATTAAAGACCCACTTCCGGTGTTTCTAATTTTTATAACATTGAGTGTAACTTGGTCTCTAGGTAGCGTAGAAACAAAACAAGGTAAGTTTTGTAAAGTCAAGAGATAGCTCTATTTAATAAAATAAAAAACAAGAAAAATATGTGTTTTGACTCAATTTGGACAGTTGCCAAGAGTAGAGACGCCTGGAGAAAACTTCTGGAGAAGGCCAAGGCCCACCCAGGACTGTCGAGCCATTGAAAAGGAAGACCCAATTTGGTCCTTTCAACGTGTTCGTATACCTTATATTTCCAAAATAATTTTGCGTACTATTGAATTGATAAAATGAGTATATCCTTAGGATTTAAAAATTCCTCATTATGCTAATTAACAAAATTAAGTCGTGTGATTAATATAGTTTATATGTGACCTATAAATAAGCTTTTACGCAAATAATTCAAAAGAGAAATTTTCGTGCTTTATTTAAAACAATTGAAATTAATGTTTAAATATTCCGAATTAGAAGTTACTGTTGAATTGTGCATTTGATGCACACTTTACGGATAATTTAGACTTCCTGATAATTTAAATTCATTTTTTAAATGATACTTCGAGATATAGTCTGAAGGTGACAAAGGAATATTTAGAAAAAACTCTTTGATTTAAAGGTTTTCACAAATTTCTTTTAACCTTTATACATATGTATTTTGTAAAGCATTTTTTGTGCTCAAAATACTAAACACCCAAATCATATAATTCGTTAAAAAATTTTAAATTTTATGAAATGAATTCAAAATGCTACCTCTATAACATTTACGTACATACATGTAATTTGATTTACTAGTATGCCAAGCTTTGTAGAACAAAGTTGGTTAGGGGTTTTCGATAACATTATTGAAATATTCATAAAATCCGTTTCTTTTGAATTCAACTATTTTTAAGAAATAAGTATTTTTTTTGCTTCTAAAATGCATATTAAATTTTGTTTCATGTATAAATAGCAATAGTCAAAAAAATTATTAATGGCACAACAGAAAAAACGTTTAAGCATTTGAAATAAAGAAAAGCTTGTTTTTTTTCTCTTTTTGAGATAAATCAGCATGAAGTTTTTATTTACCATTGGTATGTGAATAAAAATGAACATTAAAGCTATCGTAAGCTAAGCTTTTGTTAGACTTGAAAGCTCTAAAATTTTGTGAAAGCATATATATATATATATAGTTTAGTCAAAAATTGAATTCATTTTTGACCAGTATTTGTCAATTTAACCGTAAAGTATCCTCTTAAAACAAATTCTTACTTTATATAATGACTTATTATAACTTAAACATTTTCATTTAAAACCATAAAAAAATAATTAAAAAAACATTTTTTCCTTAACAGCGGATTTAATAAACTACAAGAGGAATTTTAACACAAACTTATGAGATAAATTTTCATTTCTGGTCCATCCCCTATTTCGTTCTAATACAGAAAGTAAATAAATTTCTGTTTAGGAGTTACTCACAAATAAATCCCATGGTAAATACATTTGAGGGATATTACCTGTTCTCCAGAGAACTGCATCTGAAAACCATTTAAATAGTTTGGTATTAGTTCAACGATGAAATGTAAAATTTCTACCATCTAAAACAAATATTTATTAAAAGCTTAGCAACTCAAATCAATTTCGATATTGAAAATATTTTTGCAGAAAAGGGCTGATCCTTGCAGTATCAAATTAGTTTTCATATTTCCCAAGAGGTAAAACTAATTTAATTCTCCAACTTATCCTATCCCGTTGAAAATCAGCTTATACCTGTTGAACCACTATTACAAAATAGCATATTTCACTAAATAATCCATTGAAGAGGGAATAACATTTCATTAAATGTTTCATAGAAATATTTTTGCTCGACGTGTAACAAATTTCAGACTTAGTTTTAGTTACAAATTGTGTATATTCGGTTTCACATATATTTCAAATTAGAGATTTAGTTTGAATAATTTTTGATGCATTCATTTGCTTTGACTTTAATAAAAGAGTGAAATCATATAAATATGTATTTTGAATTTCAGTTTGCTTAAACATTTTGAATGGTAATTTAACTTAATATAGATTTAATATTTAATTATTTTATGAAGCAAGAATAATTAAGAGTGATGTTTGATAGTGGTTTACGTTTAGAGATAATTTAACATATGCTTATACAAAAAAATTAGAAATCAAGTATCAAATATATTATCGTAAACTTCGATTAAATTTATAATATTTATAAGGAAAAAAAGGAATTTTTACTGCCATATTACATATTCTAAATGTTTCATTGTAATATTGAGTACTGAAATGTGACCTTAGAACAACATTGTGTCATTTTAATTTTAATCTCATAAAACCTTATTTGACATTAAAATTTAAAAAAGCACAAAAGTGGCGTCGTAGGTGCATATGAATTAGTTTTCAATAGTATCATGAACCTTTATTCTTAGGATAAAGTATTTGATTAAATTTTAAAATAATAATGGTAAAATATTTTAATTAATTGAACTTGATGTTAATTAATTAAACTTATGTCTATCTTTTCATCCTTAATTTGATAATATACATTTACTTTAGAAGTATCGAATAGAGAACAATTTGTTTATTGTTAGTAGAAATTCTGCAGTATGAAAATGAAAGCTTTTATTAATGAGAAGCTATTGGTAGTTTCATGTTCGTGTACAAAATGGTTTTGGAAGATAAAAAGTTATAAAAACATTAAAAACAACTTAAACACTTTAAATTTATTTATTGCAAATAAAAAAATACTATACTGTTTTGTGATCGTACATCAAAATTTTCATGGGGGTTTACTTTCAATGCAGAAATAATAACTTGACTTCAAGAAACATCTAATATTTTACTTCAAACTTGAATTGCTTTTGTTTCATTACTGTGTCCTGTAAATATACAGTGAAAATCGTTTAACATCAAACTTAGGGGACAGAAATATTTTTTCGTGTTAAAAGAATTTCGCTTTAAAGGATATTGTGGAGAAAACACATATTCAGCAAAATTAAGTTTATTAGAGTACATATTACATACATAAATGTATATATATATATACATTTATGTATTATTATACATATATATATACATAAATGTATATATATATATACACTCTGTCGCAAAAAATATATGCACCCAGAAGAAATTGAGCTACATTCACGAAATTTGGTATGCAGGTAGTGTATATGAAAATAAACAAATGATTAAAAATTCAGAACAAAATATCATTTTATTAAGCGGTTACAGCTTGCAAAAAGGTTAAAAATCAGTAAGTAGTAAAGCCACCTCTGGCAGCTATACAAGCCGAAATTCGGCGTGGCATCGATTCAATTAGATCACTTATGACCCCCTGTGGAAGATCCTGCCATAGTCTTTGCATCTGCGCAGTTAATTCTCCTGTATCTCGGGACCCCTGCAGTTGCCTTCCCAGCGCGTCCCAGACATTCTCTATTGGCGAAAGATCTGGTGACCTGGTAGGCCATGGTAGGACGTCATATCCTTGAAGACATTGTTGGGAGAGTTGCGCAGTATGTGGACGAGCATTATCCTGTTGATAAATGGCACCTGGGTGACTTGATAGCATGGGTAGCACAATCGGCGTTAAAATATCGTCCACGTATCTGCGAGCTGTCAAAGTGCCTTGAAGGACCACTAAAGATGATCGTGTGTCCCAAGAAATTGCTCCCCACACTGTCACACCTTGTGAAATTGCTGTATGCCGCTCGACAATAAATGCCGGATCCGACCGCTGGCCGGTGCGCCTCCAGACACGTGTGCGGTGGTCATCAGCACTGAGACTGAATCGGGATTCATCACTGAAGATGACACGTCTCCAGTCTGTCACACTCCAAGTTGCCCGAGGTCGGCAAAAATCCAGTCGACACTGCCTATGATGTGGGGTCAGTGGTAAGCGTCTTAGCGGACGTCGGCTCCTCAAGCCAACTTCGGTCAGTCGTCTCCTTATGGTTTCTCTTGATGGCACTGGATGTCTGGAAGGAGGTAAGTGGCGTTGAATCGATGCTAGCGACGTTGTTGGTGCCGAAGTGGCCACTCTTCTGATTGCACGATCCTCGCGATCATTTGTGTTCCTGGGACGTCCTGACCCTCCGCGACGGTACACTCTACCTTCTGTGATCCACTGTTGCCAACACCGAGCAACTACCATATCGCTCCGACCGAGGTGGCGGCCGATACGTCTATTCGACCAACCTGCTTCTCTGAGGCCTATTATACGGACCCTATCAAAGTCCGTCAGCTGCTCGTACTGCCGCCGGTTACGTCTTAGAGGCATCCTAAGTCTCAATATCGTCTATCAAAGTCATCAGATTCGTTTGGATAGCCGTACGGCGCTCGTACTCATGCTTTTAAACTCTCCCAGTTGCGCAACTAATATGCGCATAGCACACTTAGCCTTGTCTCATTGGCTTCGAAATTTTAATCATTTGCATATCTCTTACCAGACTACATTCTTGCCGAGTTTCGTGATTGTAGCTTGATTTCTTCTGGGTGCATATATTTTTTTGCGACAGAGTGTATATGTGTGTGTGTGTGTGTGTGTGTGTGTATGCATGCAATTAATTAAAATCAATGAAACAAACACTTAATGAAGTTCAATACAAAGTTTTCAAGCTTTTTAAAGAACAAAACATTCTGGCCTTCGGAAAATAATCTGATATTTTCTTTTCATTGTATATTTTGGCATCATATTGTCAACCAGGTGTTCGATGTAGTCATTTTGTTATTCATTTCACCATTGGAATGTGTGCCTAAACAACTTTTTCATGATGTTGCTCATGGTGGATGACGTGGGAACAGGAGATGTTTCTTTATTTCATTTTCGCCACTGGAATCTGCTTAATGATGTTTTTTTAGCTTTGAACCAACTCCAAAATGTCTGCAACAATTGAGGCTATAAACACATTATCTTCAATGAATTATTCCGAGGATACAGTGGTATAGTCCAATAATATAGAAACTTTTTTCAAACATTTCATTAAGTATCTGGTGTTTTCCGTATTTTATTCATTCCTAGACGGGAAATCATTTCGTGTTAAGCGATTTTCATTTCATGTTAAGAGAACAAAAATGCGTGAAAACTCATAGTATTTTGTCGGGATCATTGTGTTATTTGTGTTAACCGATATTTCACCATTAGCATTTTCACATAAAATGTATTTCACAGTATATAAAAATTAGATGAGTTTTTTTTCGTATTATTATCGAAAGATGTTTTCTCGCTACTTTGAAAGTTTTTAGCCTTTCCCAACAATATAAGAATTATCTTTTTCGAGAGAAACAACAATATATATATATTTAATCCGTTCTATTTTGCTCGTTAATTGTGGTAAGCGAAAATAATTAAACTGCAAAGCTAATCATTCGTGACAACAACAACGTTTATTCTTTACTTAAAAAAACACGTTACTTTCGTTTGTAAAAATATATGTGAGAGAAAGAGATGTTATATTTAGCGACCTACATCAAGCAAAGAAAAATGAACCAATTTTTTAAGTTGCATCGAAAAAAGTACCCTCACATTCTGACACACTTAAACTGTAAGCGACACTTTCAAGGTTTTTTTCCCTCCAGAAACTTTTAAAAGTACATTGAATTTTCACCATTGCCTGGTTCCAAATTGTTGAACGATGATGTTGCTAGTTTTGTAATTTAATTTACAACAAATTAAATACGTTTATTTCGTTAAACGTAGAATTTTAATATACTCTGTTTCAAAATATCTAATTTACTTTTGGCCCATATAAATAGGATATATTTTAAGTCTTAAAGCATAATTAACAACTAATACAGTAGAATACCTAGTTAACGAATTTCGATATTTAATGAATTTTTTTTCTTTCCTCGATTAAAATGGGATAAAGCCTCTATTTAAGGAATCATAAACACCAAATTATGTATGTATAACAAATTATTTCAACAGCTGAAATTTTTTTTATTAGTTTATGTTAAAATTGGATTTTTTTAAAGACATAAGTTTTGTCCTGAAAAGAAAACGTTTTGTCTAGTAAGTAGTAAATTCGAGCTGAAAAAGGCGCTTAACAGGTGCAGATGATTTATAAGTGTAACCTATAGTAAGAATTTTGAATAGGACAGGAAACTACTGTCTCATCTCATCCCACTCCCCAATGTGGGGAGTATTTTAAGATTTTAAGGATTATTTTACATTTGATGACGGACTGCCTATCTGTACAACTGAAGTTCAGGAAATTGATGATTTCTCGGAACCAATGAATAGCGATTCGGATGCAAAAATTGATAATGAAACTGCTATCAAAACTGTTAACCTTTTCTAAAGCTTTACATTGTTTGGAAATTTTATAAACTTACCTAATGCAGCAGGATGTAAATGACACAGTAATTTCTTCTCTGCACAAAATTGAAAAAAAAAAACTTTTTCGAGTAAGGAATAAAAAAAGATTTTCAAACATCTGTCAATCAGTATCTCAAAATTTTCAATTAAATGGGGCGTAAACATTCTTTAATAGCATTTTTAACTTTTGAATAAAAAATATGTAATTTCTGACTGTGGGAATATTTTTGTGCAGTTGCTTATAAAAGAATTTCCGAAAGGTAAGAGCGAAAAACTTTTATTTTGTTTGGACCCTGATGCAACGAAAACCCCGCTTTAACAAAAAAAGTTCGGTCCCGATGAATTCGTTAAAAAGGGATCCGACTGTATATGTGCTAATTTTAGAGTAAACAGGTGGAAAGAATCAAATACATTTGGGAGAAAATAAATACATTATAAACCTTGTTGACTTTAGAAAGAAACGTTTTCTCTTTGCAATTATTCATAATTAAGTACAATAACTGTTTCAGTTGATTGTAAGCCATATAAAATATGTATTTCTGGATATTTCAAGTTATTCTCTTTTTTAAGACGTTTTAGTATTTAAGTTACAAAATATAACGTATGTTTAAAATTACTTATGTACTTTAAATCAGAAAATATCCTTGAGGTATATATATATCCGACTACGTTCGGAACCGTGATTTTACAAAAGCGCATAAATGGATAATTATCATGATATTGAGTGTCACTTAGATTAGAATGTATGCATAAAATTGTTTTAAGGACATTTTAACAAAAAGAATTTATTTAAATATAATATTTTGGCAAAAATTAACTTAGAATAATCTTTTTTCCAAATGCTCTCATTTTGTGAAAATTGCTTCTATTATAATAATATTTTGCCTGTATATAGGTTAGACCTCTCTACAGAGGATCAGCTAGAATTTTTGAAATATACAACTTAGAAGTGGGTTTATTCATATTTTACGACAACAGAGGGGAGCAATTTTAAGAAAAAAAAACCAATAATTATTTCAATTGGCGGTAACTCTGAAAATAATGTGAATTTTTCAACAATTCTAGTTGAGCTTCTGTAAAGATATCTGAGCTATATAGAGGCAAAATATTATTAATATAATAGAAGTATTTTTCACAAAAGGAGAACATTTGGAAAAAAGTTTATTCTAAGTTAATTTTTTGGTAGAATATTATATTTAAATAATTTTTTTTGTCAAAATGTCCTTAAAACAATTTTTATGCATGTATTCTAATCTGAGTGATATTAAATATCATGAAAATTATACATTTATGTGTTTTTTTAAAATCACCTTTCCGAATGTAGTCGGATACCTTAATATTCATTAATTTTAAAATAAAAATATTTTCTTTATGTTGAAAATACAGTGTATTCCTCGGCATTCTTTTTCTTGTTTTCCTTGCAGTTCTTTTTTTTATGGGTAAGATATATATAAAATAAATAGATAATAATTTGTAAAATGGTGTGAATAATTACTTTTTTCAATAAATGGTCTTTAGGAATTTAAAATTTGCTTTATGGGGTTAATAAAGCATATTGAAAGATGAGACTCTATGTAACAAATTTCCCATATAACGAACTTTTTTCCGGGATTTAGCGATTTAGTAAAATAGAGGTCCGACATTATATTACATTCTTGTCCAATGCTCATTCAAAAATTAAGAAAAAATCTCTTCCCTTGCAACTTCTCATATGAATAGTACATTTTAAATCTATTTGCGTAAAAACATTGCAAATTTTCTTGAAAAATAATGTGAACATATTGATAAAATTCAAATCTTATAATTAATATTGAATAACTGCCAGTAAGTTAGAAAAACATTGTTGCTGTAAAATATTTTTCTGCTCAAATGCATAATAAACATGTTAAATATTAATAGAATTAAACATAGAAGTACATATTTTCCCTTTTATATTTAAAAACCGAGTCCAATTTCAAAAAGAATGAATTTAATGTCTGAATTAATGCTATCAAATTTCCAAAAGAAATTGCTTAATAGTTGCGGTATTTATAAGTACTCATTTTATAATATAATGTACAAATAAATGAAGTTTATAAGAGGATTTTGATAATATTAATGAAATAAATTTCAATTCATTTCAATTAAAAATTATTATAGAATAAAATCATTACTCTACTATAAGAAATCCTTAAAGAAAGTTGCATTAAAATACGAGATGTATAAATACGGTTTATCCACACATATTATTTTGATGTATGCAAATTTTCTTAAGAAGTAAGGCATTAATTTTCTATAATTGCCATGCGTAAAATTTTGTGTAATTTTTATTTTGGTGTTTTTCGAAAAAAAGGTTTAAACAGTGTAACACTAATTATTTTTCCACCCCATTATTTTATACATAACAAAAAAGTTTCAAACAATGCTACCTGACTTTATAAATATAGTTTGTGACTTTAAATATTCACTTATGGGACCCGTAAGAACTTTTAATTTAATTCCAACTAATTTGCTTTAACTTGTCGAATATAATCTTATTGCTATGTTCAACCAAATTAATCTTAAAAATTATTATAAATTCACGTGTTCTGCCTGTTACACCTTGAAAATCCCCAGAACCACCCTTAACAAAGGTAGGACCAACACTTTCTCCAAGGAATTTCATATTTGCATTCCTTCTCCTCTCTGTGCATTGTGTGAAAAGGGGTGGAAAATTCATTATCGTTCATTTGCATGCAGCTGGGGAGGCCCGTTCCAAAAGGTCCAAGGACCACCCCAAAAAGGGAAGCAGACGCCATAGTTTAACAAACCCTCCTTGGGTTGAGCAGAATAATCGATACCTTCAGGAGCCTGACTGTATCGATTGCCCTTTGCTCCGCATCACGGCGGGCCCCACCCCCTTCAGGCTTAGCGTGACACGGACTTATTACTGGTTTGGGCCCAGAGAAGGGGAACGCTTGTGCCCCACTCCTCGATATTCGGGGACGAGTGCTTTGGCCTCCGGGCAGTTGTGTTGTTTTCGGTAATGGCTCTTATTGGACCATATCGATTCGATTTCTTTTGAGATTTGGAACTTGAGTGGGGGAGGTTTTCTAGGAAAGAGTAAGGATGGAATAAGAAATGTTCTGTAATTGCCTAAAGTTTTCGTTTTCTTTTTATTTGAATAAAGAATGAGAGTACAGAATAAAAGATCCATAAAATGAGATTGTCAAGAGGAAAATGGCTACTTCTTGGTAAGTATGGCGATGAAAAACACTGATAAAAATAGGTACTTTTTAACTGAAAAAATATATGGTTTTGGATTTTGCCACAACTAATCGATGACTACATGGAACTGTATTTACTTGAAAGTCGATAGTTTTTCTTTACGTTGTATGAATGAAGTAATAATGCTGTATAAATTCTTCACAATAATAAACGAAAATTGTTTCGAACCAAGAATTGGCAATAAATTAAAGGGAATTTTGATTAAGTGATATCCAAATTTCAGCACATTTGAGCAATGTACAGATTTTTAATGGAAAATACAGGGTAAATCAAAATGAATATAGAGCGATTACAAACGGCTGTAACTATTTAATGGAAAAAATGTATCAATAAGATTTTCTCAGAATGTAGACGGAATTTCAAAATTTTGTATGTATACGTCATGGATGTTCTATGTGACTTTTCTTGGTCACACGGACAACATCTAGGCGTTTCTCCATTTCACGACATACATTCTGAAGCATTTGTGCAGTCATTGACGGATGCAAATTACAAATGCGTACTTTTCGGACATGACATGTTAAAAACTTACGTCTTCCGTTATATGCTTCCCATGTCTAAAACAATATAAGATCTAAAAGTAAGCATTTGTAATGTGCGTGCATCGATGACTGCACAAATGCTTCAGAATGTATGTCATGAAATGGAGAAATGCCTAGATGTTATCCGTGTGACCAAGAAAAGTCACATAGAACATCTATGACGTATAAAATTTTTTTGAAATTTCGTCAACATTCTGAAGAAATCTTATCGATAAATTACTTTCCATTAAATAGTTATAACTGTTTGTAATCACTATATTCATTTTGCCCTACTCTGTATAATCAGCTTATATATAAACAGCTTTATACAGCACTGTGCAAATTAACTAGGACAAACACAATTTTTTTACAAACGTTGTTTAATTAGTATAGGGTAACTTAATACACGGTATAGTAATCTAATACAAAATATGTCCTTCTCTAGCTTGGATGAGATCCCGTACATGGTTTGGCAAGGATTCCACTAAATTAGAACATACATTTTTGATCTCGTCATCATGAAACCAAATTTTTGCAGTATTCTCAATCATCTTTTTCTTTGTTGAGCAGTCCATTTTACTCACACGTATCTTTACAATGCTCCATAAATTTTCCATGGGATTTACATCAGGAGAATTACCAGGCCAATTCAAATCTGGTATTTTCCATTTTTTGAAAAAAAAAATCGCTATCTTAGAAGTATGGCATGGAGCAAGATCTTGTTGAAAGATACCAACACTACCGGCGAACGTTTGCATCATAGGCACAATTTTACTTTCTATTATGGATATGTATTGTTTAGAGTTCATCATCCCTTCAACTGGTATCAAGCTTCCAGGTCCCCCAGAAGTAAAATAAACCTAAAACATCTGTTTCTGAGAGTGCTTAACTGTTTGAATAATATGTTGATCCCTGATGGGTTCTCCACCACATTACCTAACATATCTTGGGCGAAACATTTGCACAAAAAATGCATTTCGTCACTGAATACAGCCTTCTTACAATCTTGTGTAGTTCAAGACTGACAACCCAAACGCTTTTTCTTCATTGCAGGTGTTAATAACAGCTTTTCGATTTGTTTTTCTACAAATCTCCCAGCTTTAATAAGCCTTCATCGAACTATCGATGAATCCACGTTCACACCAGTAGCTAATAATTCTCTCTGGGGATCTCTACTTGTTTTGTAAGGATGCATTGCGCTATTAGGTACAAGAAATTTGTCTATTAGAGATGTGGTCTTACGTTTGCGTCCACATTTACACTTTCGTTTTGGAGACACTGCCCAAAATTCTTTTACTGATTAATAATCCTAGAAACACTAGGTTTCCCAACTCCAACTGCTTTAGCAATACCCCTCACAGTTATAGAAGTAAGCTGACATATAAGGGTAACAATTTTAGTCCTTTTCCTGGGAGTGTTATCCATTTTTTAAATAGAAGTCAGAAGGAGACAATTCACCCAAGCGACTGCCAACACCTTTTGTCTTTTCTTTCAGCAACTAAAAGGGAACATTTTCGACAAGTCATGATCACGTGTCGAAACCAGTTCAGACTAGTCAGGGGCAGTCGTGAGTTGTAAAAAAATGCAGTTGAAACCGGTTTTAGGCAGAAAACCCCGAGAAAGGAACAATTTTCTTAAAAAATATTTTTGTCCCAATTAATTTACACAATACTGTACATTGTTCCCTTTGTACGTTTAGAAATATTTATAAAGAGACAGAGAAAGAAAGCATATTACAAGGAAAGAAACATTTTTGCAATAAATTATATTTAAGAAAATTTCCAAACTTTGAACGTCACTCTTTGAAGCTACACTATGACTATTGACGATAGATCTCATAATTATGAACCCCGTCAATAGCCGGAAGATGGAACCTCCCTTTCCTACACAACACTAACGAGTAGGGCTTTGAAAATTGACAGATTTAACGCCCCTTTATATGGCAGATCTTCAATGGTATCAGGGCTCGAGCCACGACTCGAAAATATTGGCCACAAAGTCGTGACCACGACTACTTAGCTACCGTGGCCAATTTAACATATTAATATTTAAGTACGAAATTCAGTTAATGGTGTTGAAACAATTGGTTCAATTAAACTATTTTCCTTAGAAGTTATCTTACCTAATATACTTATGTAAATTTAAGAATTTATGGGAATGTATTCAAATTTTAAAAAGAAATCCTTTATCATAGCATTTCCCACTTAGTATCGGGATGAATCACTAATCTTATACACAGTTGTAATCACATAAAGTGACTACCATAGTATTAAAATAGACGTAAACTAATTTTAAGGAACAATTTACAACATACGTCTAGTTTTTTGGTAAAACAATTGTGTTTTTCAACATCAAATTTGGACAAGATATTGGGTTGTTCGGAAAGTAATTTCGTTTTTTTTGTTGATATGAAAGACAGTTTTCGTAAAATAAACAAATACTTTATTAAATTATATATTGGACGTTCTGGTTCAACACCTTTTGCCATCTTTCTGGTAGTAGCATAATTCCACGCTCATAAAATTTTTGGTCTTTTCTGGCAAAAAACTGATCGAGGTGGTTTTTGACCTCCTCATTTGAGGTGAAGGTTTTACCGTCTAAAAATTTTGGAGTGACCGGAACAAATAATAATCTGATGGTGCCAGGTCTGGAGAATATGGTGGGTGTGGCATTGTATCCCATTCAAGCTGTAAAAGCTTTTGGCGAGTGACCAAACTTGTGTGAGGTCTTGCGTTGTCTTGTTGAAACACTGTACCTTTCCTCTTGATTAGTTCTGACCTTTTCTGTTGAAATGCATCATTCAGTTTGTCCAGCTGATGACAGTAGACTTTCGAATTAATCGTTGTGTTATCCGGTAAAAGCTAAAAAAAAAAAGAAGAAGAACGATTCCTTTAAAATCCCACCGAACAGACAGCATCACCTTTTTTTGGTGGATATCGGCTTTGGAAATGGTTTGAGCCGGTTCATCTTTTATGCTCCATGACCTCTTGCGTTTGACGTTGTTGTATACAACCCATTTTTCGTCCCCAGTGATGATGCGCTTCAAAAACGGATCATTTTCGTGATGTTTGAGAAGCGAATCTTTCTGTGAGAACATGGGGAACCTATACATTGAGCTTTGAGGATAATCCCACGCCTTTCAAGTGGTCATAAACGGATGAATTTGATAAATTTAACCTCAATCCGATCTCACGTGTTATTATTCGCCGGTTCGCATCAACTAATGCCTTTATCGCGTCTTTATCCGCTTCAACTGGCCTTCCCGAACGTGGTGCATCTTCGACATCAAAATTGCCGGATCGAAATTTGGCGAACCAGTTCTGGCACTGGCGTACTGTCAACACACCTTCTCCATACACATCGGTCAATTTCTTCCTGGCTTGAACAGCATTTTTACCCTTTCTGTAGTAAAACAGTAAGATATGTCGAAAATGCTGCTTATCGCTCTCCATATTTAAAATGGCACCAACCCAAAACTACTGCGTAGAATTTATTGGAATTTTTCACACACAAGCCTTGCTATATGAGCTCTCAAAGCATATAAAAATTATACGGCTTAAATGTGAAGTTGAGCGCAAAAAAATACAATTAAATCCTCTGTCAGGAAAAAACGAAATTACTTTCCGAACAACCCAATATTTTAAATTATTTTTCAAAGCTAGGGCTCATTCGTGGAATCAGGGGTTGTAGATTTTACCCCTTAAATGAATTTTCAAATTATTCTTTTTTTTCTTATTCTGATTTTCTTTTCAGTTATTTCCTTTTAAACCATTATGCAGTAAATGATTTTATTTATTTAAAATCTTTGAATTTTATTCAATTTAGAAATTAATCATAACACAGTTTTTTTAAAGTAAAAAGGAGTAATTTTGCGAAAGTGATTGAAAAGACAGGAAAGAACTAGTTGTAAAATATCAACCTCGGAAATGTCACTTCTTACTATCAAAAGAGATGAGGAAATTCAGATGTGTTGATTAGCTCCCAACTATTGCAAAATTAAAGAAATTACATTCTCAATAAGTAATAATAAGGAAGCAACCTTCGTGAATTTTTAATGTTACTGTTTAAGGTTAAGTAATGCCTTCAACTTACTGTGCTAAATTAATTTAAAAACGAATACAAATTTCCTGCATGGGAGAAAAAACATCCCTTTTTAGTATTCATTGAAAATTGTTCTAGTAACATATCAATTTGATTTGTTTGTTGTAAATTGAATATCAAATATCAACAGCCCCATATAACTGAAAATGTGCTGTTAAATCCAATAGTAAATTCTTTGTACAACTGTCCTATTTTACATAGGATTTCTTTAGGAAACTCAAATAAATTTTGCTCATTGAATTGGATTTCGCGGTACTCTCGATTGGTGGGGTAATTTCCTTTTGCTCTGTAGTCGCTTTCAGTCCTCTAAGGTAAAAAGTAACTTTTTAGTGTGATTTAAAAATGACACACTAATTATTTAGATGATATTAATTGCTGTAAAAAGTTTTTCCTTTTCATTAGAAGAGCGTGAGCAAATATTACAATAATTGTTGTGCCATTTTTTTTCAAAACACATTGATGATATAGGATTTCATTTTTATAAAATCAGTTTGAACTTCTTTAAAACAGAACAGGTATGTGGAAAAATACCCAGATAAACCTAAAAAAAGAAAACACAGAAAATTATAATATAGTGATTTAAAAGCTAAATATATTTAAATTGCTGGTAAATACTATAATGATATTTACTAAAATAAATTATTTAGATTCTATAAAACATCCTAATTATGCTGAAGCAATAAATGTTCCATGTGGTATATATTTTTAGTTGCTATACATTATCATACTTAATCAATGGAAATTAAAATTTAATTTCATTCATTTTTGTACTTTATTTCATTTGTAAAAATTAAGCAACAAGATTAAAATTCTTAATTTATGAAATATATATAGCAAAAGTTATTTCTAACACTATGCTTTGTCCAAATGCAATGGGGTAACAGTTACTTAATAGTTACCAAAATATACTATAAGCACAGAAAAATATGCAACAATAAACTTTATCTGTTTTTACAACTTATCATGAAATTATGTTTACATATTTAACATATACTAACCTAACTAGTTATAACGGATAACAAATAAATAGTAAATAAACTATTATGAAATATTTCTTCGAAGAGATGAATACAGATCGCACTTTATTTGCAAATAGATCAATCACAAACTAACGGCCTTTAAAACTAGAAAACTTAGTTACAGATCAATCTATATCAACATGACAACGAATTATTTACTCTATCATTCCGTAAAAGACATTTTTTGATTACTTCATGTTATCCGAAAATAAATCTCTCACATTGTCGTATTCATCAATGGGGAAAACTCCACCTAGCTGCAGGGAATTGCAATTAACGTATTCGTGCATGCAGTGACATTTTGACGGTGTATTCTAATTTTCTCAGAAATAATGACAGTGTGTCCTATCTATCAGAGAGAAAGTGGATGGAAAATATTCCCCAAAGGTAGATGAGACTGGTGTGTCAGTGAAAGAATCTCGCTAATAGAAGATTCTAAAATTACTAATTTTTTGACATTGAAGGACGTAAGAAATCATTTTTAATTCTATACGATCATGGTAGATCGATCGTGATTAACATAGTTCCAACAACTTATCTAGAATATAATAAATGAATCAATATCATTTTTCAATTCCTACTATTAGTTCACTATCTCCCTATATATATATCTTGTTAAAATTTTCAATCGTTAGTAAAATAAATTTTTAAGCGCTCAATTGAGCTGAAATTTTATATACACGCTTATTTTGGATGACAATACGGTAATTTAACTATATATAATTCATAAAAATTTATTTATTAAAACTACTTATTCAAAGAATTGCATATATAGCTATTCTGGCATCGTATTTGGTGATTTGTGTCAAATCTTTAAAAGGTTTTTTCTCACATTTTTAAGCACTCATTTGAGCTGAAATTTTCTATACACGAATTTTTGGGGTGACAATACGATAATTTGATTACATTTAATTAAAATTAATTGACTGAAACTAAATATTTAAAGAATTACAGATGCAGTCGCATTGGCTTCATTTTTAGCGACTTGATTAAAAACTTTCAAAATTATTTTTCTCACGTTTTAAAGCATTGGATTGAACTGGAATTTTATATACACGATTGTTTTGGATGGCAATACGATACTTTAATAATAATTAATAAAAATTAATTGCCACTTAATATTCTGTCATATGTATAAACATATATATATATATATATATATATTGTAATTATTTGATAAAAAGTAACTAAAATAAAAATTTTCTTTGTTGACTTAAAATTAAGTCAATTAACTTAATTTTCTTTATATTACTTGTTTAATTGTCATGAAAGTGAGATCGAGGCCAGCGTTGTTGAGTCCTTTGTGCGAGTCCAAGTGCAATTAAGGACTCGACTTTAGGGATGGCGATTCTTTCCGAAAAAGATCAATTTTTAAATCGATTCGAATCGTAACCTGATGAATCGATTCACAAAAAAATCGAGGTCTAAAAGATCGATTATTTTTCAAGTCTGCATTTACAATGTAATTATAAATCCGTTTTATAAAAAACAAGAAAGATACCATAATAAACGATCTCTTATCATTAAAATAATGGTATTTTTTAGTTCAGGGAATAAGACAATTGCAATTATTTTTATTACCATATCAAAGTATGAGGTATAAAAAAGGGCATTTATTTTCTAAATGTATTTGTTACATTTAAAAGTTAAGAAAATAGATAATATAGCTTATAGTTCCCAATGCTTAATATATAAGCTTTTTAAGAACAACAGTCTGCCAAGTCAACTGGGATCCAAGCGGTTCCGCTCATCACTTGCGATGTTGCCGGCAATAAAAAAAAAGGCGCTCACAAGGAACAGATGATCCCACAATACTCATATACATCATAGCTATTGAGTTAAAAATGATGATAAATAGAGATTTTCTGTTCTTGCCATTAAAGTACATGATCATACTTCAAGTGCACAACTGCCTGCGATAAATAGTGTTTAAATTCTTTGTTTTTACTAAATATGCCTTAAATCCTTCGTTATAACCAATTTTATGGTTTTTACCAAAACAGAAAAAATCGAATGTCGATTTTCTAGGATGAAATATCGATTCAGGGATACACATATCGATTCGAAAATTCGATTTTTTTTTGGCCCGAGAAATCGATTTTTTGAATAATTGATCTCATATCGCCATCCTACTCGACGTGTTGAGAAGCTGAGGCAGGCTGTGTCTATTGACATTAAAAGTTTTGGTTGTCACACCGGCATGGTCTACAAGTTTGGAGAGTGGGGTGTTAAATCAGGTGTTGTTCTCTTCACTTGATTGAGGTTCAAAATCACAAGGTTCGTCGCCAATACAATTTGTAGAGCTTTAACGTGTGACATTTATGAAAAATACAAAATCATATTGTTTATGCACAAAAATAAATTTTATTTTAGAATGCTATTGCTATCAATTTTTTTAGATTTTTCAATATTTTTTCAAATGAGTCGATATGATATGGATGTGGAGCACATTTGGTTCTTCCTGACCCTAATCTCCTACAAGTAAAAATTTAAGTGCTTGTAATTTGCTTTCAAATATGCTCAGTGTTAAGTTGAAATAATTAATAGATTCATTACAGTAAAATAAGAAGAAAAGTAAGAGTAACTTTTGTATTGATAAAAATATAAAAGAATCATTATTAGCTGACAAATGCTTGAAAGAAAGGAAAATCTTAGAATTTTCCCGATCAGAAAAGGGGGCGGAGCATATCTTAGCCAATCCTGATGTTGCAAAATAGTCCGTTAGTGAGAGATGAAAAATGTTAGGGGGAAAAGTGAATTATATGGGTAGGGTCGAAAGAAGATTATGTGATTGGCTATCCAGAATAGTGAACTATTTTTTTAATGGGAGTTGTTGCGTGAAACTCAACCAGTCATTGAGTTAATAGTAGTTCGATCAAGTCGAACGGCATGTCGAGAACGAGGAACTGTAATTGAATTACGTATTAAGTCAGTGTTTCTCAAACATTTAATGCTTGAGACCCAATATTCAATCGTAAATTTCATTGCACCTCCCCCCTATATATGCTACATATATGAGCGTATATATATGTGTTTCGCTTGACCAGTGCATTAAATGCCCCGAACGTACAGATTTCAGAAGTACGATCAGAAGATTCAGAAGTACGATTCAGAAGTACGAGAAGTACCCCCTTTCAGAAGTACGATCTTTTATGTGTACTGCTATCCATGAAATTATTCCGATGTCTTTTAAATACAATAAAGGAATGCATGACTAAGCCCATGGGGCCGCTGGTAATTATTAAACTTATCCTTAACAGTGTTGTAAACTTAATTATAAAATACATTGTGCAGTACTGATAAATTTTGAAGTGTATCATATCAGTGTAAATGTTAATTTTATTTTTTATTATGACAGAATGTATTTTATTTGTTTACTTTTAGCAAATTGATATTTTTTCTAAATAATATTTTAACTTTTCAATATGTTTGTGCCCCTCTCGTGGACTTATCACTCCCCCCGGGGGCGCCCCACACTTTGAGAAATGCTGGATAAAATGAATTTAAAGTGAAGTAGGGAAATGTACAGTCAATTAAGTAGATACTGGTATATGAAAATGTAAATCTGGAGTACATTTTTCAATGTTAATCATTGATCTGTTAGTAGAATTATCGACTTAGGCAAATTTAATGGCATTTTCTTTAATCGTTTGTTTAATGGTCAAATAAAAAAAAACTGGTTCTATGCAACCATATACATATCATATCGAGTGTGCGAGATCCCTTTCAATTTGTAAAGAGGCAGTGATCATTGGGCTGATGGTTTTTTATTTATGATTAAGCATTTTTTATATAACATGAATATCCACAGAAAGTACGAGGGATATTCGGAAACTAAGGTCCGAATCGTCGTAGCTAATTGAATGTCACGCAAACATTGAAATTCGCATGCGTACCAACTCCCGGCATACCTTGCTCGTCAAATGACGCCATTTGCATTGGTATTGTTGCAGTGTGGTAAGTACAGTGCTACTTCAAAATGTTTAAAACAATTGATCAGCCCGCTGACTGTGAAATACGGTCAGTGATTCGGTTTCTGACAGCAAAGAACGTTTCAGCCGCGGAAATTCATAGACAGATAAGCGGCGTGTATGGCCCAAATGCGATGAGTAGCAGCAAAGTGCATAAGTGGTTGAGAGCTTTCAAGGACGGACGGGAAAATGTTCATGATGAACCGCGTTCCGGTCGACCATCAGTGATCACAGATGATTTGGTCAATGCCGTGGATGAAAAGATTCGTGAAGACCGGCGATTCACAATTTCAACTTACGCATTGGAATTTCCGAATGTGGGTAGAACAACTTTGCACAAAGTCGTTTCCGAAAAGTTGAAATTTCGCAAATTGTGTGCACGTTGGGTTCCCAGGCTGCTTACTGAGGAACACAAACTGAAAAGAATGGTTTGTGCTCTTGATTTTTTGGATCGATATCATAAAGAAGGTGATCAATTTTTAGAGAGGATTGTCACAGGGGACGAGACGTGGGTTTCTCACATAACCCCAGAGTCTAAACGTCAGTCAATGGAATGGCGTTACACAAATTCACCAATCAGAGTCAAGGCCAAGCGGACAATCTCAACACGCAAGGTTATGGCAACCGTGTTTTTGGATAGACATGGGGTCTGTTAGTCGAGTTTATGCAGCAAGGGACAACAATAAATGCAGCCGCTTATTGCGCTACCCTAACTAAACTTAGACGTGCGATACAGAATAAGCGACGTGGTCTTCTGACGTCTGGAGTTCTGTTGCTGCATGACAATGCCATACCCCATTCTGCCATTAACACACAAAATCTGATCAGATCTTTTGGATGGGAACAGATTGGCCAGCCACCGTACAATCCAGACTTGGCTCCGAGTGATTTTCACTTATTCCGCTAGCTAAAAGAGTTTCTCGGCGGCAAGCGCTTCGAAACAGCTGACGAGGTGAAAGAAGTTCAAGACTGGTTATCCTAACAGGCGGCAGACGTCTACGACTTAGGCATACAGAAGCTCGTAGAACGTTATGACAAATGTTTAAACAAATATGGAAAGTATGTAGAAAAATAGAGACACATGTAAGGAATTTAAAATATAAAGTGTTTTGAAAAAATCTGTAATGTTTTATGTTTTATAAGTAAACGGACCTTAGTTTCCGAATATCCCTCGTATATATTACATGTAATCAAAAACATCTTTAAATATATATTTTAATTAAGTTAGAATGTGTTTAGGTAAACACTAAGTATAAATGGAACATTAGAAGAAATACTGATGACAAAATAATATAATATTTTTAACTAAAATGAGACAAAAGGAAAAAAAACTGAATAAATTATCCATTTATAAAATAATGAATTTTTCAACAAAATAAAATCTATTCGGAGAGAAAGAAGCATTCCTAGTCTAAGACACTGCAGGTTTCTAACTTTTAAACTTTTAATATAAAAATCGCGATTTTTTTTAAAAAAATAATAATCTTTATTTAGTTGCCAATATCACTGTATTTGAAATGCAGTTTAGTAAATTACATTTACAGCTACAGAATGACAACTATATTAGTAAGCAATGATTAACTTTATGTCATTAAAACAGGAGTTTATTGAAAATGATATAGTATTGATAAATTCAAACTATATTTACTGATATTACATGATTTTCTATTTCAAAGAAGGCTTGTCCATGGATACAGCTATTGTTTCATGAAGGAAATATTTTTGTTCACAAAAAACACCAGGTATAGAAATGGTAAATATTCTGAATAAAACTTATGGGTATGACGGCTTCATTAACTTACGATTTCTAAATATACAAGTTGTGACGGGGCTTTATCGCGTCTTCTATTAAAACGGGAAATCTTTAGGGCCAGAATGGCAATTATTTCCAACCAATTCAAGAAGAGAACGCGATTATGCAGATTAGAAATTGCGTATATATTGGAGCTTTAGTATTAACGTGAGGTTCTATGAGAAGATCTAATAGTGATAGCAAAGTTCTAAGAAGAAGAGTTCGAAGCCAGGAGATTGTCCACTTGCCGGAGCAAGTTGGATCAAGGATTATATTGACGATAAAATGACTTGTAGCTGTTCGCCGTGCATTAGCGGTAAGAAATATTAGATTAAACTTTAATACTAGAGCGGATTCTAGTAAAGTCAGAGAATCTTCTATAAGTATATAGAATCGGTGCTTTATTGTGCTATTTGTTAGAATTACAGTTTGTGTCTCATAGTGCTGATCATAAGCCTCCTAGACTTGTGTTGTTTTGCTGAATATAAATTGAGATAACAATAAACTAATATTAGTATGGAATCTCTGAGTGGTCAGTCTTTTATCCCCTCAAACTTAGCTCGCGTGGAGGATGAAGAGATGATACCAACAACCCGTGGGCTATCACAAAGTCTTTTTTAAGAAATGCTAGTTTGGCAAGATGTTACAACAGTATTTAAAGTAAAACAATTCAAGACTTTTACAAGTAGCAGAAATTACCTTTGGAATTTTAAAATTATAGAAAATACTATTCTAAGCCTTTTTTTAAAAAAATTCTTATAATAAATTTATATATTCTGTTGTCTCAAACAGTGGAGGAATTTCACGATTAAATTGTCATTTAACTACAAACCAATTGCGCTTCTATTTACTTAAAAACATTTCTTCTTATTTTAATTACTAAAAAAAATTTCCTACTTCCAATAGGGAAAAATGGTATTCCATTGACCAAATTCCAGTTATTGTTGAAGTTATCATTAAAAAAATTATAATAAAGCGGTCTATGTTTCACATAAGGCAATATATTCCCTCGGATTACATTTGCTGAAAAAAACCTATTTCTAATTAAAATTGAAACTCAAGAAAACTGAATTAATTATTTAAATTCTGGAAAAATGATTTTTTAATTTATCTTTTATAATTGTTTTTTTCGTGCGTTTGCTTGGCAGATGAGAGATTAATAATTGACTGCTATTTGTGGCTGACTGTAGTATGTTCTGCTGAAGATTAATTGCATTAGTCCTGAAATGAATTGGGAAAATACCAGCAAAAATTTATTTTTAAAAAATGATAAATAAGAAAAATAATAATAAATGTTTAGAACTCTAAAGGGCTTTTTTTCTATAAAAAAAACTGAAAACCAAATTAAAAATTATATGCTAATAATTTTTCATTAAAAATAAAACATGATTTGCGTAGTTAAAGTTTGAATATGTTTTAGATCATCTTTAATGAATCTAAATTTACTGGAAGAAGACAGCTTTTTCATGGCATTTAAAAAATGCGCCATTTCTGTAAGTACTATTTTTTGTTTGGATAACATTTTTTTCATGTTGAATTTCTTAAAAAGAAATGTTTCTAGCGATTTAGGTTAAAAATATTTTATTATGTTATTTTTCTGGAAAAAAATAATTTGCTTACGGCATCAAGCAAGGTTCAGAGATCAATTTTTCAAAAATTGATTTTTAGAAAAAATATATTTGTTTAAAGAACTCATGAATAGGTTTAAATATTAATAATTATGAAATAAATAACATGTATCACTCCTTAGTTTTGAAAAAGATATTATTTTTATAAAAAATTTGCAGAATTTTCAATGCGAAGAGAAGCAGCATAAATAAAAAAAGCATTGGACATAATGTCATTTAAAGTTCAATGATATACTTCTTGATGCATCTGTAGTATCATTTAAAGGTAAAATATATTTTAAGAAATAAATATTTTATAAGCATTCTATCTCATATTTAACTGAAATGATTTTTCGTTCAAATTACTTTATGTTCTAAGCTAAAAATAGCTTTAAAATGTGATTAAATGTAACTGCTTTAAGACCTGCTGTTTGTTGCACTCTGAAAGGCTCATAACATATATTTTAGAAATTTCATTGAATTTGATTAGATTGTTTTGGAGATATCCTGTTTTCGTGCACAAATTATCGTAAAAATGTCATTCTTCAAAAAACGCATTAAAAAATAATCTACTAAATTAAATAAAGTAAATGCTATATAAAAACAACTTAAAAAACTCTCTAGTTTTGTATATTATTAATTCTTCCTCGATATTTATATTTCTTTTTTTCTTCTTAATGACCCAAACATAACCAAACACTAACACCTAAAAAGCACATTTTCAACCTAGTTGGTGTGCCTTATGTAACGTCGCTTCTCCGAACATCAACATCTAGTCTGCATCTTTTGTTGGATCCGACACCCACACGTGCATCTTGTACCTATAACGCAACCCCTTTTTGACCCCCGAGGAATCTAGCTCGTCGACCGGAAGATGAGGGGAGAGATGCTTTGAATTTGCACGCGAGCGGTGGCCAATGAACCCTCCTCTCACAAAATATTGGACTCTAACAATCTATAATTAAATTTAATAACTTTAATGTATCATTTAGTAAATAATATTCAATAGTTGTGACGTAAATAAATTCCATATTTTAATTAACCAAGAATACGCTACCGTTATTTTTCAAACGTTACAGCTTAGAGTTTTGGTGGCAGCGCTTTGGGATAAAAAGTTAGCATTCAGGACCCGTGAGAGGAGGAAATTTTGGGTTTTTACGGACGGACCGCAACACAGGGAGAAAAAGACATCTTCAGAAGCCTTGCTGCAATTGAATTCAGCTTAGGAGAAAAAGAGTGTCCTGCTCAAAGAAGATCAAACTGATCTATGGTGTTTACGGCCACAGTGTCCGAAGGAATAGCGATTTTCGGAAGCCGTGCTGCGATTGAATTTAGCTTCGGAGAAAAAGAGCGTCCTGCTCAAAGAAGATCAATCTGATCTATCGTGTTAACGGCGAGTGTCCGAAGGGAAAGCGATTTTCGGAAGCCGTGCTGCGATTGAATTCATCTTTGAAGCCGTGCCACGAGTGAATTCAAGGCTGGTCAAACTGACCACACTTTTGTTAAGGGTGAAAGAGATTCAAGATTGGTCAAAAGGACCATTGTTCCCACGGAAGAGTTCAAAACCACTAGTGCCATATTACTGCACATAATTTGCTTCTGACAGCAAGCTGAGTACTTCAAATGGGTGAGTACTGTTATATTTTTGAGTTGCAAACTGCATATTGTATTAGGAATTTTGGTTAAAATGTTCTTTACAAATTTTGAAATATTTAGTGTTTTTTCTTGGATGGGAATAGTGTTATTTTGTTTCTAGAGAATTGTAATTGTATTTCAAGCATTGTGTGCAATTTTAGCTTAAGATTTATTGTGTTTTAAGTCTCTTGAATGATTTTGATTAGTTTTAGTGTTAAGTTTTTCTTTGTCTATTTCTGTGTATGCATGGGACCAGTGTTATTGTGTTAATAGAGAATAGTAACAAAAAATAGTGCAAAATTTAGCGTGACATTTATTTGATATTGTTTAAAAAATGGCTTTCCTTGGTAAAGGGAAAAAGCAAGACACGTTGCAACTTGCTGAGGAATTATGAATAAATGCCACTTTAAATATGACTGTCCCTAGCATAAAAATTGCAATCACTAACAGTGAAGGTTATGAAGAGGAATTTGTTAAAAATCTGTATGAGACTATCATTGCAAACGGAAAAAAATTGGAAGAGTTAGAAAGGGCTGAAAAAATAAGATTGGAGGAGTTAGTAAAGGAGCAGGCACATTAAAAGAGAAAGAATTACAGCTGAAATTTGATTTAGAAAGGTTTAAAACAGAATCCGGATTTAGGGTAAACGATGAATCAAACGATTCTACAAATGCATGTTCTGTAACCTGTAATTTAAACTTAAAAAAATTGATCCCAGATTTCGATCCTAAGCCGTCAGATATTAGTTTATATCTAGTGATCTTTGAACGCCAGGCTAAAAGGGCGTCAATAGAAAAGAAAGAGTGGGTGGGGCAATTATTGGATTTGTTACCCCTAGAGATCGTGCAATTTATTGCTCGCGAACCGGAGGAACAAGCCGAAAATTACGATTACGTAAAGAAATTATTACTTAAAAGATTCAAGTTAAGTCCGAAGGTCTTTCGGCAAAAATTTGTCCAACATCAGAAATAATCCGATAGCACCTGGAAGGACTTCACTTTTGAAATTACGAATTATCTAGATGAGTGGCTGATTGGCTTAGAAATAAATACGTTTCAAGATCTTAAAGATCTAATGGTGGTAGATCAATTAAAAAAACGCGCCAATGCTAGTATGAAAGATCATTTTTTAGATAATTGGGCAAACCTTAAATCACAGCTACTCAAATAGCAGAACTCTTTGATAATTATGAGGACGTCCGAAAGGTAAATTCGAAACCCATGGATAGGTGGGGCAGAAATGATAAAATTTTGACATAATCAAGGGTCAAGGAAAAAGAAAATAGATTTGGGAAAACTTCCCCCAGATTAGGAGCTTCTGTTCCGGAGAGTACTAGAGAGAGATCTTTTGAAAAACGCGTGATGCAAAGATGTTATCATTGCAATATGCCCGGACATACAAAAGCCGTTTGCCCTAAATTAATAAAAAAACAAAACGACGGAAACTCTCAATAATATTGAAGGAAATGAAAACCCGGATTTTCTTAATTCATATACAAAAAAGGGCTCTGTGAATGGTCATGAGATAGACATTCTTAGAGATACACGGGAGCGACAATAGATTTAGTATGTGCCAAATACATAAATCCTTCTTCTTTCTCTGGAGAAAATGTTTGGGTAAAACAACCGTTAAGCCCAGAATTAGTTTGTTTACCTTTGGCGGTCGTGGAAATTTCCGGAAATTTTGGAACGGTGCAAACTAAGGCAGCGGTTCGTGGAAATCACTTAAATCAACACGGTCGATATTTGCTTGGAAATAAAACGGCCGAGCTAATAAAAGGAAATTTAGGCTATAATTTTCTGCCAGTCGAAATATTGAATGCTGTCCAAACAAGGTCTCAAGTCAAAGCGGCTAGAGAACAAAGGGGAATAGATAGTGGTGATGCTAAAAAAGGGGAAGATGAGGTTATAATTGTTTCTTCGGATGCAGAGGACGAAATTTTAATACCTGCACTCCAGGAATATGTTCCGGATTTAGCGCTGCTAAGGGTTACGCGAGAAAATTTAATCAATGCTCACACAAAAAATAGCGAGGAGATTAAATCCTTATACGAACAGGCAGCCAGTGAAGTGCACTTTACCAATCAGGTTTATTCGCTAGAGAAGGAATTATTGGTCAAAAATCGTGAAGATAAGTTAGGTAACGTGGTGAAGTTAATAGTAGTGCCGTAAGAGTTGCGCGACCCCATTAAATCCTTGTGTCATGAGGGAACATCTGCACACCTGGGAATTACGAAATCCAAAGACAAATTAAACCGATATTTTTACTGGCCGAATTGCTATAGAGATATGGAACAGTTTGTAAAAACTTGCGATCAGTGTCAGAGGGCTGGGAAGCCCAATAATAAAAAGAAAGCTTCACTAAAATTGGTCATTGTTATTCAGGAGGTTTTTACTAAGCTAAATATTGATGCATGTGGGCCTCTCCCGATCACATCTAAAGGGAATCGATATCTTATCACGGCCAGTTGCATGTCATCAAAATTCCCTGAAGCTATTCCGGTGCCTGATATTAGTTCCGTTAGTGTCACAGATGCGCTGTTAAACATCTTTAGTCGGATGGGGTTTCCCCGTGAAATACAATGTGACCAGCGTACTTCTTTTACTAGTGCTCTGACTACCGAGTTTTTTGAAAGATTCGGAATACTTGTCAGGCATAGTTCTTTGTATCATCCACAGAGTAACCCTGTTGAGCGATTTCATCGAACGTTAAAACGACTCTTACGAGTCTTATGTTTAGATGCAGGCTCCGAATGGGACAAACATCTTCCGTCAATTCTTTTAGCGTTACGAACGGTATCTCACGAAAGTACAGGATATACACCGTCAGAGTTGGTGTATGGGAAAAATTTGCGAATCCCAGAGACGTTAGTAA
Organism: Trichonephila clavipes; assembly: GCA_019973935.1. NCBI lineage: Eukaryota > Metazoa > Arthropoda > Arachnida > Araneae > Nephilidae > Trichonephila > Trichonephila clavipes. Next base: position 256,767 of record BMAU01001370.1, on the reverse strand, counting down.
TGGAACATTGGATGGAACCGGAAGAAGAAAGTGATCTCGTCACTGAATAAATGTTTAAGTTAATAAATAGATTAAAAAGATGTCAAGAAGTAGCTATAAATAAAATGGAGGAAATGCAAGTTAAGCGGAAAACTTGGTATGATAAAAACGCAGAAAACGTGAATTTAAGGAAGGGGATTTAGTCCTAGTGTTAGCTACATCCAGAGCAAATAAATTAGCAGTGCAATGGATAGGGCCTGGGACAATTTTAAATAAAATTTCGGAAACGAACTATTTAGTCGAAATCCCCGGCAGACGCGAAACATCTCAAATCTCACATATAAATATGCTAAAACCATATTACAAAAGGCCAGAACACGTTAACGTAATTATTAATGATGAAACAAAAATCTCTCTCGCAGACCAGGAATTAGAAATCCCATACTTAGAAAACAATTCTCTCGTTTATGATTTCGAGGACGTAATCCAGGCTAGCGAGTTGAACAAACACCTTCACGACAAACAAAGGGATCGACTGCGCGAATTATTAAATAAATACTCTAAATGTTTTTCAAACAATCCCGGTTTAACTAATCTGGTTGAACACGAAATCCAGTTAGTTAGCGATCAACCAGTTAGGACGAAGCCCTATCGAATGTCGCCCCGACAAAATGAAATCTTAAAAAACGAAATTAACCGAATGTTAAAATTAAGAATCATTGAGGTAGGAGAATCGGATGATTACATGTCCCCTATGATTTTAGTTGAGGGAGCTGGGAAAGAACCTCGTCCATGTATAGATTACAGGAAATTAAACGGGATCATTAGAACGGAATATTTTCCTCTTCCGAATATCGAAGAACGCGTAGAAAAACTATCGGCGGCTAAATTTATTACCGTCTTAGACCTATCTAAGGGATATTGGCAAATACCTTTGAGTAAAACTGCACGGCGATACGCAGCCTTCTGTACAATCTGTCGTACATACAGACCCCTAAGGATGAGTTTTGGATTAAAGAATGCTCCATATTTCTTTAGTAAACTCATGGCTGAATTACTTAACGGACTAGAGGATTTCGTTGTCCCGTATCTAGACGATATCGCAATTTTCTCAGATACTTGGGAGTCGTACATTAAACATATGGAAACGGTTCTGCAGAGAATAAAGGGAGCTAAGTTAACGATAAAACCTTGAAAGTGTAAGTTTGCGCAACAAAATGTCAAATTTTTGGGTCACATTGTGGGTCAGGGTTTCGCACCCCTTCCGAGATCAAAGTTCAGGCTGTTCTAGAGTTCCCTACCCCTCGCACGAAAACCCAAATACGTGCTTTCTTAGGTCTAGCGGGCTATTACCAAAAATATATAAATCTGTTCTCGGTAATCGCTGCTCCGTTGACGGATGCGTTGAAGGGAAGAGCCAAGAAGGGAGAAATTACGTGGACGACCGAGTGTGAAAACGCATTTCGAGAACTAAAAGGGAAACTAATTGATAAGCCCGTCTTGTACGCGCCAAATTTTGAACGAGAATTCATTGTTCAAACGGACGCTTCAAACGCAGGTATGGGAGCAGTTTTAACTCAATTAACTGAACAAGGTGAGGAGCATCCAATCCTTTACCTGAGTAAGAAATTTTCAGAGGTAGAGAAGCGTTATTGTACGACGGAGAAGGAATGTGCTAGTATTGTTTTCGCAATTAAAAGGTTACATTATTACTTAGATGGAAATTCATTTTTAGTTATGACCGATCACAACCCGTTGGTTGTTTTGAATAAAAATGTAAGTTCTAACCCTAGATTGATGCGATGGGCTTTGGCTTTGCAACCATATAATTTTAGAATTGTACATCGGTCGGGTAAAAGTCACAAAAATGCAGATAGTCTCAGTTGATCGGTGATAGATAATTAGGAATTGTTAACAATGTTCTCTTGCTCATGAATAATAATTGTTGCTTATGTTTTTTAGTTAAAGATTAATAATTGTATTAATTTTATTTATTTATTAGTACTGTATATCATATCGAATGGAGATGCGTGTCAAAAGATGAAGTCATGAAAAGCAAATGCATTAATATGCTTAATTTTGTGTATAGGGTTTTAAAATATACATGAGTATTTAGTTTACGCAAGAGGCATATTGTGAAAAATATTTTGTGTGTAAGGTTGTACACTTCGCATATCATATCAACCTGTCGTTAGTTTAATTTTTATAAAGTATTGTGGCGAAGAATATTTTATGTGTAAGGTCTTACATTAGCATTTTATGTAACATGTTGTTAGTATAATTGATAATAGGCGTTGTAATAGGAGTGTTTGTATTTTTATTTAATGTTATAGTATGTTTTCTTAAATTGCTTACATTGATATTTCGTAATATGGATTTGTGTAAGTTCCCTAGCAAGAACACTCACTCACTAGAAATAAGTAATTCCAAATTTAGTTCAGCGTTTTCTTTAGTAATTAAAATTGCAGCTCAGAAATATAGTGGTGCTTGATGAAGGGATGTGTCGGTAATCTGTCAGTTATCTCATCGTCATTCCATTAAACTTTTCTCAACGGAAAAGTTCTATAAGAGAGGGCGAGTGCTGTAACGTCGCTTCTCCGAACATTAACCTCTAGTCGGCATCTTTTGTTGCATCCGACACCCACACGTGCATCTTGCACCTGCAACGAAACCCCTTTTTGACCCCCGAGGATTCTAGCTCGTCGACCGGAAGATGAGAGGAGAGATGCTTTGAACTTGCACGCGAGCGGTGGCCAACGAACCCTCCTCTCACAAAATATTGGACTCTAACAATCTATAATTAAATTTAATAACTTTAATGTATCATTTAGTAAATAATATTCAATAGTTGTGACGTAAATAAATTCCATATTTTAATTAACCAAGAATACGCTACCGTTATTCTTTCAAACGTTACACTTACGAAGTGTTTTTTAATAGTAATAGAAAAACAAACGTATCGAATTCTTAGCTTGAAATTAAAATTTCTGAAGTTACACCAATACAATTATATTTTATAAATCCTTTAATATTTTTTGTAGTTCAAACAATTTTCAATTATATGAAACTATAAATAACAGATCACCATGCTTATCGATTATCACAGTACATTTGTTTAATTTTTCTGGTGTTCTTTAAGGTACACCTACTTTTATAGAAAAATTTTAATTTTATAAGGCTTCCACACACATTAAAAATGTGTACATTTCTTCTGATTAGTCTACGATCTTTTTGTTGACTCTTTGTTATAATATTTTGAATCGAGCGTTACAATTACACGTGTGTCATCAAGTTATAAATGAATCTTATAAAATAACCTTTTTACTATAAATGGTATGCATATGCAATCATTCTAGCCATTTTAAAAACAACTAGTATATTCAAATCATGAAAAGTTTAAATAGAAACAACCAATAATAATGCCCATGTGTTGTCTAAGTTACTCAATATGAAAAGTTATGAATAAGCATTAATAATCTACACGAGTCTTAAACATTATGATTAAAGGTTTTACAATATTTTAAAAGCTTTAACAGTCCTTTCATCGCTTAAAATTTAATATAAATACCATTAAGATTTGAAAATACAAGGTAATGTCTTAAAATTTATTTTTGTATTTTTGCATCACTGTTAACTCCTTAGCTTTAGAGTTCTTGAATGTAATCCTGTGTTTTGAAAACATCTCTTTGATAAAAGTGATAATTTCGCTACTTACGGTTATAATTTTTGAAACATAATAATATATATAATTAAAATATTTATGCTTATCTATATATACAATACAATACGAAACACTCAATAGAATAGAATATACGCAATATAATGTAATATGTTCAATACAATATAACATACTCAATATAATTATTTATAACATTAATATGTATAGTGATCTATACTGAAATTAAGTTTTAGAACTCATAAAGAAACTAGATATTAAGTAAATGTGAAACTTTTTTCGAAATAATGGTTAAGTTATAGAGGTTTACAAGCTGTATCAACTAATTTATTAAAATCTAATGATAAAGTGCTTTCATAATAATAAGTATAACTTTGACTGTATATTTATTGATCACCCATATAGAGCAATATATAATAATTTTTTGTATATCCGTATCTCTTAATTTAGAATTACTGTAATCACACCCATATAGAGCAATATATAATAATTTTTTGTATATCCATATCTCTTAATTTAGAATTACTGTTAATACAAGTTAATGTTGTGTGTTTGAATAATATTATTTAACAATAATTTGATTATTATGTTCATTATGGTGAGCCATGAAAATTTTGAAAATATCCAAGAGGTGTAATATTTTTCTTTTTAAGGCATAATACAATATAGATTAAATACTAATATGCAGAAAAAATATTTTTTAACAATAGTGGTATTTAAGAAGTATATTATTATTATAATATTATAATAAATATTGATTTAAATAAGCTGATTTAAGGGAATTTTAGTGCTCATTGAAAGAGGGTATTGTTTATCGTTGAAATGTCTTTTTGTGTGAAAAAATTTCAGGGTTTCTGTCTATTAGTGTTAAGAGTGAAAATTACGTTAATGAAGTAATTGGATAACATATTTATAATTCAGTTTTTAAGAACACGTGAGCGTGAAAAGTTAATATCCCCTTTAGATTCAGCAATTTATAAATGCCAAATATTTTTTATAATTATAATATTGTGATATACAAGTTTCTGAATAGAAAACAACGGGTAAATTCATTCACTAGTTTACCAAATGAAAAGTTTAATATTTTTAGGCTTCCCCTTTGAAAGGTAATTTTTTTTATTATTGTATTACTTTTCAGTAGCATAAATTCCCTTCAAAACTATAAAAGAACTTTAACGTGTCTTATAGTTCATTCTCGAATTTTCAAAAACAAATTGGCGCTGTAGAAAGTTGTTTAAAGGGTATTGGAAAGCTAAAATCTTATTTTTTTGATAATTTGAGATTTTTACATTTTGAAACTGTGTAGATTTTTACATTTTGAAATTGTGTAGATTTTAACCTTTCTAAAAATACCTTACTTTAACCTCTAGGGTAATTAGAAGCCCTTAAAACCTATTTTTAAATAATCATTGAAACTGGGCCATGCCCATTTGAATGGCAAAAAATGTAAACAAAGTACTTCGTTTTTGCTTAAAAGTTCAACTTCTGATATAAACCAAAACATAGAACTTTTATTGTAAATTGAACCTTTGATTTTGTATTTTCTAGCCTATTAGAAGTCTCACTATATACATTAAAATTAATTTATCTCAAAATGTAAATTTTGATGTTTGATGTACCTTTTCTGAGAAACTACAGTTCAAAGATATGTAAATTTTTTATGATACATTTATAATGATAACTCATGTATACTGAAATGAGTTTTTGTAAAAAACTCAAAAATCTATTTTTTCCAAATTTTTTTATGTGAAAAATGGGTCAAATTTCATTGCTTGATAAAATATTTTATAAATTATGAAAAAATTCAAAATGAGCTAAAAGCTGATTTCAGTATAAGGAGAAAGGTGTGCTTTAATTGTATGATAAATTTCAAACATGTAAATATAACAGATTTTGAGAAAACGTACATCGAAAACAGCGAATTTAACATTGTCGGTATAGAGGTTTCCTTCTCTTAAGATTAGCTCATCTTTTCCGCAAAGAAATTCTTAACGGATATTTTTACGCTAAAGTAAAATGAATTGAAGAGTATTTATCTACTAGAGTTGAGTTGGATTTTTTCAGAAATATACGCATATTTTCTTTTCATATTAAATTGAAATATAGCATGCAAATATTTGTTTTAATATCATTCTTCTTATTGAAATCTTTAAAAAATTATATAATTTTGTCATAAGGGTTCTGATTCTTTAAATAATAATAATTAAATAGCAACAACGCAGTATAATGGACTATTTAATGGAAGCATTTTAATTAGTTCAGATAAGTGCTATTTATGTTAACGTTATACAGGATTAAACATTCTCCAAGAATATTCGGTTATCGGCAATGATGTTCAATAATTTTACATAAGAAATAAAATGAAACATAAAATGAAAACTAATAAAAAAATATTTGATCTTCCGAAAGCCCAAACCAGTGCCTTATTTTTAAAGACGATTAATAATTACTACATACAATTTTTTATTAATAAAATTGAAAATAGAAATCACAGTAATTTAAATTTTTAAACTACGGAAAGCCTTTTTTATTAAAAGATTGTCTATGATAATAGAAACTTAAAATAATTCTATCCGTCATTATCCAAGTTCTGTAGAAGAAAAGAGGCAAAAAAAGAAAGAAAAAAAGTAACGAAATAAAATTACTTATTGCATAAGAAGTCTGCTCAGCAAGTCTATCTAGATACCACCCAAAGTAAACAAAAATTACTGTTACATAAAAGAAGTCAACTAATTTCAAAATTCGACTTATTTTAAACTAAAAAGGGTAATTATATTCAATTTATAAATAATCAATTCGTTTCTACTACATATTAAAATCACGCCGAAGTATTTCCTACTGATGCTAAAAAGCTCTAATATCTATTACTGTTTATAAGAGAAAATTAATTTTTAATGTTTATTTAAAAAAAAGGAGGAAAAGTGTAGAAAATGAAAATGTGTATTAAAAATCATTATGTTGAATTTTTTACACTCACACACACATATAAAGGGTGTTTTTTGAGAGGTATAAAATTTTTAATTGCAATAAAACAACGATGTATTATTCGATGGACATTAATTTTTTTTTATTCGAAAGATAATCTTGTGGCATTACATTTTAAATATGATTTCTGGCATAGGACTGCCACGGCTGGCTCGGATGTAGTCCAAACTGGACGTCCAATTTTCGATGACTTTTTCCAACATTTGTGACCGTATATCGGCACTAACACGGCGAATGTTGTCTTCCAAATGGTCAAGCGTTTGTAGCTTATCCGCATAGACCAATGACTTTACATAGCCCCACAGAAAATAGTCTAGCGGTGTTAAATCACAAGATCTTGGTGGCCAATTCACAGGTCCAAAACGGGAAATTAGGCGGTCACCAAACGTGTCTTTCAATAAATCGATTGTGGCACAAGCTGTGTGACATGTTGCGCCGTCTTGTTGGAACCACAGCTCCTAGACATCATGATTGTTCAATTGAGGAATGAAAAAGTTAGTAATCATGGCTCTATACCGATCACCATTGACTGTAACGTTGTGGCCTTCATCGTTTTTGAAGAAGTACGGACCAATGATTCCACCAGCCCATAAAGCGCACCAGACAGTCAGTCTTTCTGGATGTAACGGTGTTTCAACATACACTTGTGGATTAGTTTCCCTTCAAATGCGGCAGTTTTGTTTGTTGACGTAGCCATTCAACCAGAAGTGTGCTTCATCGCTAAACAAAATTCGCTTATGAAAATCGGGAACAACGGCAATCTCGTTTTGGGCCCATTCGACGAATCTACGCCTTGCTTGACGATCGTTTTGATGAATTGCCAAACCAAACTGAGAATAAATCACTTGACAGCTGTTAAATCGGTCACCATCTTGGAAAGTAATGCCAACTTAAACTTCTATACTTGGAAAAAAACACTCTTTATATTGATACACACACACCAGTGATTACGTTGGACTTTTTTTTTTTGGATTAAGGACAGAAATTATAATTGAGCAATTGACAAAGCAATTTTATTGAAGATTAGTTCATTTCTATTTCAGAAGATGACTCATTACGCAAATTACTCTTACATGGATGCAAGGCATTCACTAAAAATACAGCCAACCACGACAACTAGAAAACGCGTATATGAGGACGGCCACAAAGCTTATTAAAGGTGGAAGTCTTTTCCGAATGTTCAACTGAAGCATTTTATTTAAACTTCATCAGAACACCAAGTAGCCAAATCGTGCAATATTTCCGCAGATAAAATATAGGTTTTTGTGTGTGTGTGAGCTTACATTTTGAAGGAACTTTAGGGGAAAAAATACAGTTAATTTACTTCTCTAAAAAATAAGCTTTGAGAAGTAAAGCGCAATGTTTTTATGAGTTCAAGAACAAAACGAATATAAAAAAAATTCATCTCAAGATAATTGGAATTGGGATAGAATACTTTATCTTTCTCTCTATGTATATATGTATATATAAATGTATATATGTATATATATATATATGTGTGTGTGCGTGTGTGTGTACATATAACCATTAATTATGTACTCTGTTGCCATAACAAAAGTTAAAGTTACGCGGACACAGTAATACATCAACAAACTCTTTGCCTTAGGAATTAAGATGGTAGATTTAAACAAAGTTTTACAGACAGCTAAACTTACCTTAGATCTGTTTATAAAACTGGGGACTGTCTATAAAACATAAATTATATTCAGTACATTAGTACGTAATTTCCAGTTTTTTATCTCATTACATTTATTTTTCCAACATTTATTACTCTTCAGTTACAAATATTTATTTTTCTGATAACAAAGAACATAAATTTGAGCATCATAAAAAAATTTTTTTTAGGTAACATCATTCATTTTTTTTTCTTCTCTTTAATTCAAAACTTTTATACAAAATGCCAATTTCAAGATATTCAAATACTTCATTATTAATCATTATCATTAAAACTAACTTATTTTTCAATTCCAAAAGAAGTTTGAGCTCTTTTATACCGTGATATATCATAACAGCTTAGAGTGATAAATTAGGCACTATTCACATTTTAAGTTAATTTATAACTTGTGTCTTAAGTTTGGCACTTAATGACAAGAAAATCTTCCCAGGGACATTCAAACCAATAATGTGATTTTTAGTTTCTTAAAGCATTTTGATATCCTTGACATATTACCTAGACAATATTATGAATAAACAATCAAATATTTGTTTGATAAGGAATAGTGATAAGCCGTAGGGCCGTAAGAATAGTTCCACAGAAAAAAATCAAATTAGGGCCTTTAATCCATTACTGGGCCAATAAATATTTTTCAATTTCAGCTCTTTTAGGCTTCAGCCTATTTAGCTTTGGACGTAATGTGTCCCGACATCACGTTAATGAGAACTTAAGCGTTCTTTAAGAGAACTGTGATCCTTATATTTAAGGAATCAAAAGAAATAAGTTAAGTCTTATAATACCGGTTGATTCAAAATTAGTATGACCAATTTTAAAAGCATTTTGCTATTTATGGTTAATTTCAATCGTTTTACTACCGGTTTTATTTTAAAAATGAAGCATTTAAATTATACTAATATAACACTCTTTATTAGCGGGAGTAAATTATGGTACCAAAATTGAATCTTCAAACCCGAAACGAAATTTTAAAGCTTTTGAAGAAGGGTTGTTCAAATTCTGTTATAAATAAAACATTTAAAAATCAGAAAGAACATTTTTCTAATATATTAATATCTAATCTTTGAAAAGAAATGAAATTTGGCTGGCAATCAAAAGCGCGAGGAAAAAAATTTGAAAAAAAAGTAGTCCTTGATGAAAAAGAAAAAAAAATGAAGAAAAACTTATAACCTTAGACAATTACAATTCTCTGCTTTAAAGAACTTTGGCAAAGAATATAGGTATCGCAATCGACAATTTCTCGTTAAGTAAAGAATATGAAAAAAGTGAAGGAACCAGTCTTTCATCAAATGTCAGCAAAAATCGTAGAAAAATGAAGAAAACGCTCTTGACCTCTGTATTTAATGTTACGCAAAAATAGACACAAAACATGGATATTATTAGATGAAGTATTGTTTCATCTGTCACCTACAACTGACGAAACAAAGATACAACATATCTCACACGAAAAGCATTGTAAAAAGGCAGCTGTTTTGCAAAAGAGAAGTTAGCCGTCAAGTGTTAGGGAATGAATGGAAATGCCCTCTCAAGGCTTAACAAAAACATTTTTTGTAGAACCAAAGGCTAAAAGTTGATACTACATACTCTCATAAAATTTTTTGAAGCACATGATCAAAGAAAGAAAACGTCTTTACCTTCGATTAAAGGGTTTTTTTTCACTAAGATTCTACACCGAGTCATACTGCAAAATCACCCATAAAATGGCGGAAAGATAATGAAATAAATATTCTTCCTTCTCTAATAAATAGCTACTATCACCTCCTACAATATTTCCTTTGAATATTTTTTTATGGGGATACCTAAAAAAATCCACTCAATTAAATAGACGCAAAGTAAGAGCACTTAAAGAGCTTTAAAAAGCAGTCAAAGAAAAATTCCTCAAAAAAATGTTCGAAAAGGCTTTTTTTTGTCCTTGCTTAAACATTTATATAAAGTGTACTATGCTAAAGGAAGCCTCATTAAAAATTTCATGAAAAAAACTTATTTCAATAAAAAATTAATGATATTCTGAAAAGGGTCACATTATTTTTGAATCAACCGGTATATGTATAGATAAATAACTTCCTGTAAAGAATACATGGATCTTATACGAGGCATCTATTTCACTATCGAGACGATCGTATTCGGAATTCTGCGATAATCACTCGTTAGAGAGCATTGCTCCTCGTTGTTTGCTCAGCGTCAAGTCTGCGCCCTTGACTAAAATCAGGATTCTCTTCTGAAAAGCCGGGGCCAATACCCGTCACATGCATCGTGTATCCATCTAAAATTCTATTGGCTATAACCCCGTCAAAACGTCTTTCGGAAGGATCTCTTAGGAAAGCTGTTAATAGTCTCCATCAATATTACTCCGTACGTCGAGCTAGGTATTAAAGCTTTATGGGGTTCGCCGGTAGATTACAACGCTTTTAAAGCAGCGGAACTGTGGAGGCTTTCAAAATAAGCCGCTAATTGATGGTAGGATTTTGTTTTTGGAATGGACTTTCCAATCGATATGGATCACAGAACTCCTGCTATCAGCAGCACCTGCTTGTTTGGAGGTACAGGTAACGGCTATTGAGAAGTTTCGTCTTAAGATATCCTGTTTTATAGTGTCTCTCGTCGAAGATGACGCAGTTTGCTTCTGCAATTAAAGATTTTTAGTCAGAATTAAGGATCAAATTTTTAGTTTTGAATCGCAGTGAATTTTATAAGAAGTTGCTTTTATTAAGTATTTTGAGTTTGGGAAATTCTGGTCTTGTAGTGAAATAACAGTTTCTTGTTGTTATTTAAAAATTTCACTATCGATTTTTTGTCAAAAATTAAGACAGTGCTTTCTAAAAAATCAATCATTTATATATCTCTGAAATCATGTTACAAAAATAAATCTCATTATAGTTTTTACATGTCTTAAACTTTTATAATTTAAATTTTAATTTAGTTGAAAAAATATAAATCAAATGTCACCTGTGAATGATACATTTATTGCTTATATTCATTAATATTTACTATTCAAATGTAAGAATTAAATTTTTTTTTCGTTTTACTTATAAGTGTCACTCACACATATAAAGTTTTATTTCAAGTAAATAAATTTTGTTTCTAACGTAACATACAGTTAAAGTTTTATTCAGAAAATAGTTACCGTTCAAATCGTTTGTCCTCATATTTCAGTCAACTCTAAATCATTTAAATATATGCAAATATATAAAATCAATAACTCAATAAATATACATAAATATAATCACAAAAAATATGTAAATATATATATTCACTGCCGTACTTCTCTTTTTTAAAAAGAATCAAAATAAATATCATTACGAAATAAATCTTTTGTTTAAAAGGAATTCATTGGTAATTCACATATATGTGGAGTATCGCTTTTTTCGTATCGACCGTAAATCTATGAGAAAAAAAGGAAAGTTTTCTTTCCCAATGTGTATTTTATAAAGCATAAGTAATGTTCTTTGTTATTAAAACTACTTATTGGTATAATTCTATAATAAATTCTTTAAAACAACAAAAACAGCAAAAAAGAAAAGTACATGTCACAATTTTATTAGCCCCTTGTCGTCTTTTCCTGAATTGAGCTTGGGCAGCAGGTGAAGAGTACTATCCTGACTTATTCCGAGTGTGGCTTGGGTACTGTGAAAATTTACACCGTGCAAAAGAGGACGTTCTGCTGAGCACCCCCCTTTCACGAATGTAGTCAACAAACTGTCTGAAAGACGGTTTGTTGATCACATTCCCCCCAACTAATTTTACACTACAGTATATTATTTGCTGATCAAAGAGAGATAGTAAAGGGAAGAAAGTAAGAAGAGAAACCAAATTCTACTATCCAGGTAGTGAAGCTGGGTTATATGCACCATGTTTTCAAATTGATCCTGCATGATAAAATTTTGATTAATAATTTCATAGTCATTTATGTAAATGCAAATGACCTAAAAAATTGTAATTCAAGACAAAATCTAGGTATCATAAGCTTTATATTTATAGTTAGTGTGAATTGACTATTAGAGTGAACTGTCACACAGTAAACCAAATTTACAAGTAAATTATTTTTTTAAATAATTCTTTTTACATTATTTTTTAGGAAATTTTGTATGTGAATGGTGCTATATTATGTTTAAAAAGATTTATATGTTTGAAAATATACATAAAAAATTTACATTTTTTTTTTCATCCATAATCCAGAAATAAATTGAGCCTGGAAGTGGTTAATTGAGTTATTTTTTATGCAGATGCTTGTGTAATATCTCAATACCTCTATCTGTCATAACACTTTGTTCTTATCTAAGTCCAAGTTCCTCTATGCAATTTAAATAACTGATCTTAGAAAATAGTTAAATCTTTAAAAGTTCAAAAGAGTAAATTGACTTCAACAGCTTACAACTAATCATTGGTATTTATGTGATGAATACAATTTCCCACACACATTACCTGCGCATAAATAACTTTTAGAGATTAATAAATTTTTTTAATAGAGTTTTATAAAACTACAAAATACTACGTGAAGTCTTTACGATAATTTAAAAAATGATTTCTTTTTTTAAAAAACCACTGCTTTTTAAGAAGTCCAAGTACCCTAAAATCATGAATTTTTTCAAAAAATGACAAAAATTTTAATGACTTTATTTTATAGCTTTCTCTTCTTACTAGCTTTGGAAAAATACCAAGTTTTTAATTTTCCATTCTCTAGAACAAAAAGTACAAGTATTTTAGTAAAAGCAGATGCCTTAACTTTAAACAAGATGTCAAACTTTAAAATGCGTTTAACTCTAAATGTGTTTTTGTAAAAACTCAAACAGCGTTAGCGATTGCTCAAAAAGTTTGAAGAATAATTAGCTTAATTTTTTTGTGTGTATGTTCTGCTTAATAATAGAACTGTTTTAACCTTTAGATTTCTCAATCACTGTTTTATTAAAAAAATTACAGTTCCTTATATGAATATAATCACGGTTTTTTTAAGCAAATTCATATAGCTAAGATGGAGCGCTCTAGTTTTTGTAAAAATTAAAATATCTCTTATCCGGAAGGTTATTTCAAAAATAAATACTCAAGTAACGCATCAAAATTGAAAAATTGAGAATTTGTTCATAAACTTTTTGTGCAGAGTGTACCCCACTTAGGTAATTTTTGTAAACGTTTATCAATTTTTTTCCATTTTAGTAATAGTAATTTTTCTTTCTCTTCTTAATTTGAGTATTTTTTTTCTTAAAATGTTCTAAATAAATTTATAAACCATAAAAAAATTCCCATACCTCCATTTTTTTTATAAAAATAATTGTTGCAAGTAGTCGGATACCTTCAAGTACACCAACCTTTCTATGTGTTGAAATTCTACTTTTGAAAACATCCTAGAATCTCTTAACCACGTGTAGTTGCTCAATATACAGCTGCTGAGGAAATATGATGACATCAAGACACATTATCACCTCAAACTTTACTAAAAGTAGTCAAAGTGTAAATAATTTTTCTTGGCAACTTGAAGAGTAGATTACTTTTCATTATTACTTCACTCTTAGCAGTTAGTGTGACCAGCTGTCAACGAATTGGCGTGATACCACACACTAGATCACACAAGTGGAGGATTAGCGAGGATAGCATACGCAATTACGTGGGTGTGAATTATATTTTGTAAGAATATACTTTTATCGCGTTAAATAGCTATACTTCAGATAACGAAACACTCAAAAATGAGATACTTACCACTAATAGACTAGACTTAACGTTTTGATGTCTGAAGAATGTTTTGTTTTGCAAGACGTTAAAATCCTTTCATTTGTTCCTTGAAGAAAGATACTATGATGGTCATGATGTAACATTTGAGTTTGATATTGATATGTGGTACTTAACAGCTTTGAAGTAAATGATAAATTGAAAATAATACGTCACAGAAGACAACTTACAAAGGATTGCAATAAAGTGTCTCAGAACACAAAATAAATAAATTGAGTTGTTTGTATCCAATTAATATTTACTTTTATATCACTAGTTTGTTTCAAAATATCTGTTTGCAAAACTAATTTGAAGTACTTAAAATAAGAGTAAATTGAATACATATTTAATGAAATGCTTAGCATATTTCAGCATTTCTTGGACGTAAACGAGATATTTAAAAAATGAAAAAAGCTGTGAAGCCTATTCATTAAGTTTTTACTGATGAAATATTCGACACACGTTGCTCAAATTTTTTTAATGAAACCTGATTTTTTTTTTAAAAAAGGAGAAATATTCTAAAGAAATTCGGTGTTATTCAAATTAACCACATTTACCTTACCGCATCTTAGGAAGCATTCAATCTAGAATTCTGAATTTTTGCGTCTTAAAAATTCATCTTAATTTAATTATTTTTTTTAGGATTATAAATCATTTTCTGAAGAGTTTGTTCAGTTTTTAGGTAAAACATTCTGTTTTTACGTTTTCGTCTTGCCAGTTTTGTGTAACTTAATAACCCATTTTTTAGGTCCTCTATTTGTTCTATTTTAAAGTTACACTTGAGCCATTAAAATTTTAAAATAAGTAATACAGATATTTAACATTAGGCTCCACAAACTATGCCTAGAGCCCTTTTAGTACAATGTTTGTAATCAAGCTAATTCAAATCTCTCTCTTTCATGTAATATCAATGTAAAAATATACACACAATATATATGGTATACCCTACGCAGAGTGAAATTTTTCTTGATTATTAAATATTATACTTCTGTTGTCGCGTATATTCGAGGAGACGGTACTTTTTATTATTTGATGTAGCAGGACATTTCAATCAGTACACAGACATAAGAAGTTTAACAACATTTGGAATAAATAACTAAGTTGGGCACACAGATAAAACACAAACAAGCAGTGACGATCACTTAGCGAATGCAAAGAGAATGAGCCCAAAGAACTCTTGCTTTATATACCGCCTGTGAAGGTCGCGTGATTTTTTTTCTTACAGTAGCCTCGATTGGTCAGAAACGGGTTTCTATGCAATGTTACTATTCGATTACGATTAAAATTAACGCGTTAGTCCTGAACCAAAGAATTAAAAGTTATGTAAAAGGATACTAGAGGGAATTATTACATATATATATACTGGAGTTTGAAACAGTTCTGTAATTCCTCTATTCGCCTATCTTCTTCCTTGTGCTCGTAATACTCTAGAAATTTCAATTCAATTGAAACGGATAGACATTTTGAATTCATAATTAAAAAAAGCTGCAGTCCAAAAAAACGACATTCGAAATCGCTTAGACATTAGCTCTTATCAGAAAACAATTAACTCGTTATTCCCAGTTTCATTGCTCTGAATAGAAGTTTAAATCCTAAATCCCAAAGTCTTATTTGTAGCAAATTTGTTAGTTAACCATAGAATACAACTAAAATAGGAATAAATTTATATACATTAAAGCTAAAGTTATACTTATAACATTAAGAAATACATTTTTCCTTTGAAATATATTTATAGACTATGCTTTCATTAATATATGTTTTTTAAGAATTATTTTGAACCTAGATTTGTTACATAAAAAACTACATTTTTGAATTGTTTGTGTTTATAATGTTAATAGTATGTATGTAATATTTTTCAATTCATACATCCATAAATTTATATTCGTTATCAAACAAAGACATTTAAATTATGTAACTTAAAGAAAAGCTCGGATGACTTTATGTAGGGTTACCTTTAAAACGTGAAGACATAAATCATGCTTAAATAAGGATTTTCATTCTTCATTAAAAAAAGATAAACACGAGTGCATTAAAATGTTTGAGTAACTGCTAACAAATGAACAAACTCGTAGACTTATTATATCTTCTGTGAGTTGAAATGCTGGTGCTCGTAGTTATATATTCTCATCAGATTTCTGATGTTTGAGGATAAACGATGCAAATTCCGTAATTAGTATTATTATAATTGCAACGAGATAAATTTATTTCAGTTGAATAACGAAATTGTTTTGCTCTCAATTATAATAATGCGATACATACAATAATGTGATATATGTAATGCATATGAATGATAGAACGATATTATATATGTCAAGCATGCATGATACAACGATGTTATATACGTAGAGTATACATGATACAACGTGATATATGTAACGTTTGTTATATAATGTACTTTATTACATGAAACAAAATAGTTGTTTGAATAAATCTAAAGTTTTTAATCCCATATTATTCTTTTCTAGTAATATATTGTTATTTAAATGACTGTTTAGTTTAATAAGGATTTATTTGCAGTTTATATTTAAATATTAACCATAGAAAATGAAAGAATAGGTATTAAATACGAGGTTTTAAATTCGAGAAACATGTTAATAAATAATTCCTGCATTTATTAAAGTGCTGATTCCAAGAAATAGCTTTTTTTATTCAATTTAAAATATTCAAGTTAAATTAATGTTTATTTCAACATTATATATATATATATATATATATACATGTATTAATATAATTATAATTCAGTATTATGTAAATTTATTCATAATTCTTAACAATAATTTCTGATAAAACAGCTATCTTTCTCAAGTTCGGATATATTCCCAAATTTTATTAGACATGATTAAAACTAATATTAATTAATAATCTCAGCAGACCATAAAACTACATTTTGAGATTCATTCTCTAAAATTATACTTAAGATATATCGACGCAAGAATACTTTTTGTCTAAATTTCAAAAATATAAAGTAATTATACTTATAAAGAGACAGTTTTTTGAATTAATCTCAATTATCAGCCTTGTTGTAAATAAATAAAACATAGTAATACACGTAATAAGAAGTAATTCAAATTTTTCTAACTATAGTCAGTATTTCTAACATAGACTGAAAAATGAATTATATATATATATAATTCACTAGCATTATTATTTATATTATATATATATATAAAATATTAATAATGCTGCAGAAATATAGAGTTAAACAGTTTGTGTATTAAAATGGGAAATATATTTAATGGATTTTTTTATCTCTCTCTCTTTCTGTATACATTTATAAGGAAAAAGATCCATTATACAAATTTAAAGTAAATTTCTTCAAATGATTAATTAATTTGTTATATTTTTAAAATAAGTACCTGTATATATATTAATCTTTTTATCTTTAAAGGGATTTTCAAGAAACAGCCAACAAGCGACATTTAGTATTGCAATTTGTTATATTTGAGCGAATTAAAGTTATTTAGATGATATCATAAATGTAGAATGTATATATAATAAATATTAACTACACAAGCGTATGAAAATGTTATTATTTGGACAAATATGTACATTAAAGGGATTAATTGGTATATAACTAATGATGACCAACAAAACTCTTGATTCCTTGATCTTATAAACTATTTCATGACCATTTCCTTTAATGTAGATAAATACGAAACAAAATGGAAACATTTCTAATATTAAATACAAAAATTACCAATTGTAAATTAATTTAATGATTTTTAGAATAATTCTCTTCTCTGCATTATGAAATGATTTACATACAATACTAAAATATAAATTAGTTCTAGCTGCAATTCTTCATTATAATGCAAACTACGTTTTGTCGAAGTATTCTGAAGAATTTTCCAGAAACCATTTATAGTACATATACTCATATTTTTGTTGCAGATGTATTCAAACACACCTTATGATAAAAATATTCAGCACACCCCAAATTAATGACAACATTTTACTCCAGTTTAATAACCCACTACCTTTCATAATTATAAAACGAAACTTTTTGACACAGAAAACACTCTTCTCACCACAATGTGCCCCATCTAAAAGTTTGTGATCACAGAAACCGACAACCTTTCATGCCCAATTTAATTCTCGCACCCACAGAAACCATTTCCCCATTTTTAGTTCATTTATGCCCGGTCACAAATTTGGCCTTAGATTCACGAAACCACTTTGCATCTTTCACGTTTAATTTAGGTCCGGGGCCTGAGGGCGAGGGGATGTCAGTCACAGCCCCACTAGTCCCATAATCGATATCTGAGCTGTTGGAAGACTTCTTTTCCCCTTGGACATTTCACAACTAAAGGGTTCATTCTTCCAGTAATTGCGTTAAAGACTCTCTACCACACCTCCTGCAATCATTTCTTTTAGGGGAATACGGAGCAGTGGTTTATGAATCCAACCCCTTTTTTATATTTTATTTTGTCTTACAGAAGTATACTTGATGTTCGTTTGCGTGTTGTGAGTGTATATTTAATTAAATAGCATCTACATTTAACTAAACTTAATATTCAGTAAATTATTAGTTTAAATGCAATATTAAGAATATATGATGTATCGTTTTTATGTCCCTTCTATTGATTTCCTATTAGATGTTGAAGCTAGTTTTAATTTCAATTATGATTGAAGTTATAAATGAATCGAGTATTTAATTCGAAAATTTAAAGTTTAAAAATGAATAAAATTATATAAACTCAATTAAAAAAAGATTTTTCTGCAATAAATTGATTTGAATTGAATATATGATTCATTTTTAACTGGTTAAAAAATTTGTTGGTATATTTTAATGATTTTATAATTAAACAAGACCCTTTTTTCAAATAAATAATTAAGTTTATTGAAACTTTACAACTTATAAAAGTAACTGACCATTTACGTGTTCACAAGTTATAAAGTAACGTTAAATAAAATTATCAAACTGAAAGTGCTTCTTACATGTAAGCTTTATTACGATTAAATCTTTCTTAAATTACTAATTTCTCTATATAGATATATTGTTGACTAAAATAATTAAACGGACTGTAAATTCCTCAAATTTTAATTAACAAAACGAATAACGAAACGAACATACGGGATCACTATACTTTCGAACTGATTAGAAACAAGTAAAACAAAAATACATATATGCACATTTACCCCTATATTTATTCATAAAATATACGAGAGAGTGAACTAATAGTAGGAATTGAAAAAAGAGCATGATTTGTCTGCATTATTGTAACAATGCACACCCGGTTTGGATAAATTGGCTGAATTTTGACGCCAACTTTCGTCACTGTTTTAAGTTACATTGTTACAACAATGGAGATGAATCTAAGTTGGCGGTGAAAACCGGTAATTAATTTAATTAAATTTAATTGCTGTATTAATACTTAAAAAAACTATAGTAACATCAAGAGACATCCAGTACAAGTTTAAAAACTGTATTTGAACTTGTTTGGATGAATAGAAAATATTTTATTAGCGATTGAAAATTTGACTAAGCAAAATATATAGAGAGAGTATGAACTATTAGTAGGAATTGAAAAAGTTGAAGTAGTTGGCTCGGAGCCAAATCTATACAAGCGAATTTTTGCCAAAACACACACACACACACATATATATATATATCATAAACTGTGTAATAGATTAACGTAGGGCGATTAAGCTTCTGTTTTGAATGTACATTTTCGTAGCTTTTTAAAGAAAATACTGCTGAAAATTATGAATCACTTTTATGACTGATTTGTCAGAGTGAATCTCAGAGGGAATCAGAGTCGGAAATAATCTCTTACGTCTTTACAAACATGTATACCTAAATATATATAAAAGAGTAGATGGAATTGGAATATAGATTTAGTACCCCTTTTTTTTATTTTTTATACACCTGTCTTAGCCGGATCTTTAAAATGTCAAAATTTAAATGAGCCAATAAAAGTTAATGTTAGTGTTTAGATGTGTTTATAGATGTTTAAAAGATTTGTCTTTAAAAAGTTTTTAAAAATGTTATAAAGGACATTGTTTCAAACTTAAAGTACGCGTACAATTATAAATGAAAACATTGTTCTTTGCACTTTTATACGTTCTTATTTACAGTGTTTATGTAAGTACTATGAATTATCTAAACATTATGTTTTTATCATTTATTTTGTAAAAACATTATCAATTTAAAATTATTTTAATTTTAAAAATTCCGAATTGAATAATTTGTCATCAAAAACAAATTCCTATTTCCCTAATTTCTGTTCTTCTACACTTGTTACTCTTTCAAGATTGAATTCTTAATCTCTGCTGATATACTCAAAATCCATAAATGAGAAATTAATTAACTGAGGAATCAAAATTAATTACACAAAGAATAGATAAATGTGTCTGTGTGTACAAAAGAATCTAGAATTTAAAAATAATAATTATCATATAAGAGGAGCGCAATCATGAAATTATCTTTATAAAGCTTTTTCAGGAAATATATTTTCATTTCAAATATGCTATGATACTGCCTGATTTTCTAAAAGAAACTTTTTAGTTCGACTCATCTACAAACCACTTATCTATTCTTATCATTTTCAATAGAATACTGTTGTTTTAGTTGGAATGCAGGTTTATAACATGAGGAATAAGGATATCATATAAACAATTGCTTTCGTTTTATAAATTTGCATAATGATTGCTTATGAAATTAAATATTTTGTTGGGGGATTAATCATAAATAAAATTAGTTTACTTAAAATAAAACCGCTTTCACGATTTTCAGTATTTTAAGATTATTGTAAATTAAAGCTGAGCGCACGTTTTTTTTTCTTTCTTATTTTTCGGGATTTTGTTATGAATAATTTTTATGATTCAATCCCACAATTGGCTTCGGATTATTATTTCACGGGACTCTAACAAATATTTTTAGAATAATTAATAATTCATTTTCTTCATTGATGCAAATTGTTTTGAAGGATTCACCATATTGGATTAATATTTGATTTAAAGATTCTGTACACTTCACATGTGTGCAATTCTTTCTCTGTAAAAATGCACATTCGAGATTTTGTTTGAATTCATCAATTAATTTTAAATTTATCCTCCAATTATAATTTAATCTAGAGTTAGCTTTTGGATACTAATTTCAGAAAGTTAGAATCCCGTAACTGTTATCTCCTAGTAATACTTAAGCATTTAATTAATCTTTTTTTAGGGGATATATTCGCATTACACTTCATCCCAAACAATGTAGAATAATAACTTAAAGTTATGTGTTCTTTTAATGGATATATTGCTAACCAAAACAATACATCTTAATTGATTAGACTTCTTTTCAAAAATGAGGCACACGCTTCGGTTATATAAGTGTGTTCAATCACACGAAGCCTAGTGGCTGAGTGGTAGCATTTCGCGCTTCGACGCCACAGGTTCGGGGTTCAAACCCGAGGCTGAACAAGGTCAAGTCAACCTTTCATTTCTTCAGTAGTAGGATAAATGAGTACCAAGCTTGCTCGGGAACTGAACATTGGGGGTTTCGCTTCAGACTGACCTCCTGATCAGGACATCTGCTTATGCACCTCAGAGCCCAAGGTCATGTAAGCTGAGACGTGCACAGCACGTCCTGGTCCTCTATGGGCTGTTGCGCCACTGAGTTTAGTTTAGTTCACTCACACAAGTAGGAGAAATTAAATAAATGGAGTATAAAAATTGTAATGTAGTCATCTTTAATCAAGCAAAGTAATCATTTTCTTTTAAAAAGTACATTTCATACGAAGTATAAATGAGTCCCCTTTCTGGAAATTCAATAATATACATATAGATGAAGTATTGATTTAGCATATAATGTTTCAGACTGGCATCCAACTAGGTCTGGAGACGAATTTTAAAAAAATTAATTTTCAGAAGAATTTTATTTTTTAAAGAACATAAAAGGGTTTAAAGAGTCATAATTATTAAGTAAATTATACACTGCTGGACAATTGCTAAGGACGGATCACAAATTGCTATGTAGCATAACATTAAGCGAGACATCAGGCCTTGTAGGATAAAATATAGTTGCCACACTGTTCAGACATTAGAATAAAGAATATTTATTGTTCTGGAAAGTACAAAAACTGTGAAACATCTGAAAGAAAAAAAAAGTTTATTTGATCTGGGTACGGAGAAATGGAACAATGCATCTAAAAGTCAGCAGGCACCTTAAAGAAATGTATCAGTACGGGATATGTCCACTGTGGAGTGTGATGCAACATTCCACACGTCGTACCATACTTTGCACAACATTATCCAGCAGCTGTTGAGGCAATTTATCCCATTCCTCTGTGAGTGCACGGATGAGGATGTTCTTGTTTGTCGGAGGATAGTTTCGACCAGCAACTTGCCTCCCCAAAGCATCCTACACATTTTCAATGGGGTTTAGATCTGGAGAACGCTCTGGCCATACGAGACGTTGAATACCCTCGCTGTCTAGACAATCCTGAACAGCAAGTGTTGAATGACATGTTGCGTTGTCGTCCATAAAAACAAATTTATCATCGACAGCACCACGGAAAAGACGAACAGGAGGAAGTAGAACTTCATCAATGTATCGTTGGCCCATCATAGTCCCATTCGCAACCACATGTAGGCGCGTGCGGCCATTGATCATGATGCCGGCCCACACCATGATACTGCATGTCGGATATCGGTCCTTTTCCTGGATACATTCTGAACGATAAGCAGTACCGCTCTCGCGCCAGATCAGTTGGCGTCTACAATCCGATGACAGACTGAACCTACTCTCATCTGAGAATAGTACGTATGCCCAGTCCTGTTCAGTCCAATAGTGATGCTCACGACACCATTGCAAACGGGCAGTACGGTGCTGTCTGGTCAATGGGATACACACAACAGGTCTGCGTGCGTATAGTCCTCCTCCCCTCAAACGTCTGGCAACAGTTTTTCGGGAGATCTGCTTTCCTGAGGCAGCAAGAAACTGATTTGCCACCTGCTGAGCTGTGGTGTGCCTGTTCCTTTTTGCTGATAGGACGATATATCTGTCTTCTGCAGGCGTCGTACTTCTAACACGACCTCCCCCGTGCCGTCTACTACACATTCCAGTAGTTATAAATGACTTCCACAGCCGTGAAACAACGCTGTGAGTGATGTCGAACTCCCTGACAACATCTGTTATTTTTCGCCCTTCTTCGATCTTTCCAATAATTCGGCCACGCATAAAATCATCAATGTGATGTCGGGCAGACATGCCAAAAATTTTAAGTTCGTCTATTAAATCTTTCCTGTAAAACTTTGACTTGAAACAACAACTGTCCACACGCGTCAAAACCTTTCTATCACGTGATGAACAGACATGGGAAAAATTTGCATACTCATACTTCTTCTTACTAATATCCCGCACTTATTCTAATTTTCCGCATTTTGCTTCCTTTCATTTTGTGGTTGCTATGGATGATAGTGTTATCCGTCCTTAGCAATTGTCCAGCAGTGTATGTATCATCCTTTTTTTTTATAAAAAAATATTTGTATCAAATTTTCGCAAAAAAAAAATTTATAATTAAGAAAAATGCTACAGATAAAAATACATTGCACATAATGCAATTTTAATTTCATTCATTTACACAAGTACTTCTTGATCCATCTGAAATGTCACAAACTGCAAGGTAAAAAATGTTTTTAGAAATATTTATTTTATAAGCATTTAAATCGGATGTTAATGATTTTTTGTCAAAATTACTGTATGTTCCAAGATAAAAATTGCTGTAAAATGTGATTAAATATAACTATGTTAAAACCTGCGGTTCATTACTCTCTTAAGGGACTCTTGCATTAATGTTTTAAATTTCATTAACTTTAATTGGATTGTTTGGGAGATATTCCGTTTATTGTGCACAAATTATCATAAAAATTTCATTCTTTAAGAAACACATACAAAATATTCTTATAAGTTAGATAAAGCAAATGTTATAAAAACTCTCTAGATTTATATACAGAGTTTTTTTCCAGGTATAGAAGTTTAAGTTGGCATTACTTTCCAAGATGGCGACCGATTTAACAGCTTTCAAGTGATTTATTCTCAGTTTGGTTTGGCAATTCATCATGATTAGACTCACGCCTGAACAACGCTTTCAAATTGTGCAATTTTATTTCGAAAATAATGGTCGATTTTCATAAGCGAATTTTGTTTAGCGATGAAGCGCACTTCTGGTTCAATGGCTACGTCAACAAACAAAACTGCCGCATTTGGAGTGAAGCTAATCCACAAGTGTATGTCGAAACACCGTTACATCCAGAAAAACTGACTGTTTGGTGCGCTTTACGGGCTGGTGGAATCCTTCTTCAAAAACGATGAAGGCCACAACGTTACAGTCAATGGTGATCGGTATAGAACCATGATTACTAACTTTTTCATTCCTGAATTGAACAATCATGATGTCTAGGAGCTGTGGTTCCAACAAGACGGCGCAACATGTCACACAGCTCGTGCCACAATCGATTTATTGAAAGACACGTTTGGTGACCGCCTAAGGACCTGTGAATTGGCCTCCAAGATCTTGTGATTTAACACCGCTAGACTATTTTCTGTGGGGCTATGTAAAGTCATTGGTCTATGCGAATAAGCCACAAACGCTTGACCATTTGGAAGACAACATTCGCCGTGTTATTGCCGATATACGGCCACAAATGTTGGAAAAAGTCATCGAAAATTGGACGTCCAGATTGGACTACATCCGAGCCAGCCGTGGCAGTCCTATGCCATAAATCATATTTAAAATGTAATGCCACAAGATTACCTTTCGAATAAAAAAAATTCATGTCAATCGAATAATACATCGTTGTTTTATTGAAATTTAAAGGTCTTTACCTCTCAAAAACACCCTTAACTATTAATTAATAGAATAACGTATAATATTAATATACATGTATTACTTTTTTTCTAATGACTCTAACATCAAACACCTAAAAAATACTTTTTCAACCTAATCGGATACTTTAACAAATTGTTGATTATTTAAATTTTGATTATTTTTTTAAAAATTTTATCTCCGTATTACAATGTTTCTTCTTATGGAGAGAGAGATTCAACATATTTTTTAAATCACTTTACAGAAAATCAGAACAGAAAATCAGAATATCATATAGTTCGACATCTTATTTTATAAAAAACATGCTGCTAAAACAAACATAAAATTAATCAAAAAGACATCTTGATTGTAAATTTTGAGACAGCATTTTCATAAGAATAATCCCTAGTAGTTTTATCTTGTAACGTTTATTTCATAATCATGTTACTTGATCATTATACTGCATGGAATAAATAGATAACTGTATATGAATGTAACACGTATTATCTTAAAACAAACATCAATTGGCTATAGCTTTTAGCTACAAGCTGATCAGTTTTGAATATTGTTTATGTATTACAATTCACGTATATTTCCATCAATGTGATGAGCTTAATTTTAAAAATATTATTTTTATGTGTGAATATTATTTTTTTCTTTTATTTGATAGAGAAGTATTTCTTTAAATAGCATTTCCCTTAGTGCCTAAAACTACTCTCATCTTCAGAACTTAGCCTAGAACAATAGAATATGCTATACTCAAAAGTCGTAAAGGGAGGTGCCAGCTCAGTTGCCATCCTTATTATCAAAGGTGAATTTTTAGTTATTTTGAAGAAAAAAAGTACACAACCGAATTAAACTGAACATTCATTATAACGAGCCATATTTAAATGAATATTTGATTAGCATGCATTTTCCCCACATCACATAGTGGCCCGGAAGCCTAGTGTTAATGGTCACGAACTCGTAGTCGGAGGGTCGAGGGTTCGAATCCTGGAACTACTAAGGACCCTCAGTGTGGAGGGGCTGATATAGATGAAATCTGTTGAGGTTCTAAGTCCGTACATTGGCGCGGAGTGAGAAATCTGAGAAGGTGTAGTCAGCTCTGGTGTCATCCGTAACTTGACAATGCCTCACAATTATGAGGTTGTAATGGTCCCTGGGGACCTCACTTTGAGAACTAGAATAATTATGAGACATAAATGAACTAGTCGCCATTTTTATAAAAAACTTTCTTTATTTGGTTAATTTTCCCAAATAAAATCAAATAAACTTATTAACAGTAATTTTAATATTATGAGGTTTTAAAGATATTATCCCTCAAATTAACTCATTTAATTAATGATCTAATCAATTAATTTATTAAATAACGATCACGTAGAAATTACCACGATAAGAGATCCCAGAGTTATATTTAATAATGTTCTTATTGAACATTTAACTTTAATCCGACTCTTAAAGCTTGAATGAGACTTTAACTTCAAAATGATATTTACCTCTAGGAATCTCAATTCTTCATGAGGATAATTTATCTTCAACAACAATAATTCAATTCAAAATCACTATAACTCTATGTTTCAATGTCTATCTCCTACTGCTCTAACTTTACTATTTCGTTTGACTTAAATACTGAATCTAATCTGCATAACAAGGAATCCTGTCCGCTTTTTGGAGTTGATTGGAAATAGGTAGGGAATTAAATTTCCCAAAAAAGGTCGGTTCAGAAGGTTAGTGATAAAGTTCCGTATAGATTCGTCACAATCCCCTCCAAAAAGAAAACGGGATTTATTCGAAGGACTCAAATGTCCTGAAAATAAATTACGTAAATCCTATCTTTGTCTTACAGTACCGACGATATTAATTTCTAACTGTATATTACTGAAACATCTTCCGTAATGAAAAATGACAAAATTAAGAATTAGAATTAATTGCCAAACCTCATAATATTTTACAAGTTTAAATTAATCCCTGCACTCTATCCATTCGGCAAGGGGGCGTGGGAAAAACCACCCTAGTGGTGGCAAAAAACCAGCCCCATAGAGTATGACTTATACTTTATACAAAAAAATACAATACAATCTTCTGTGGCACTGGAACATCGAAGACTTCAGGGTCAGCTACCCTGAAAGATTGATATCCATTTGAGAAGTAGGTAAAAGTAGATATGAAGTTATACATTTGTTACATGAATGTCATACAATAAATATCTGGTTCCTTTGCCTTCTCATTCGAAAAACTTGATGCGCTAGTTAGTGTTAATGGTTAATCCTATCTAACTTCGCCGCGCTCTAAGGTACCAGATGTGAAACAAAACATACATAGAAATACACATAGCATATAATAATAATCATTTTGTAATAAACAAATAACACAAACAACCAAATGAATTGTCGCATCTTAGCGAAGTCATACATCGAAGTAAACAAATGCAAAATTTACAGATGTTTTCTCCAAAATACAAAAAGTAACACAAAAGTCGTTTTTCTGTTATAGAAAAAAACACACACAATGCAGTGTCCACTTTTGTCAGTCTTCTTAATTTTAGAGTCCGCCCGTGACTTGCTTTAATTGCAAAAATTCTTCATTTGTTCGTACCGCGAAGATAAAGAAACAATACAACCTGGATTTTGACTGTTAAATCCTATGCACTGGATCTCCATTCAACGCTTCCATACTGAGGCTTCTTCTGTGGAATGTGCTGCCAGGTATGCCGTTGATTTCGATGTTGTTGAGGTCCTCATGGATTCTGTCTTTTTCTTGTATACGGCTCCGTAGATAGTATGGGCAAGGTCTCCTTGTATTGGTTTGATTCGACCGGACTGGTTTCTCCGCTTGTTCGTTGTGTCTTCTCGTTGTCGCTCTGGTTTGACGGGTCTGGTTATCACGTCCCCTAACTTCCATTCGTGATCCACTTGTAGTCGTAGCAGTCCTGCGATCAGGCAACTTTGATGGACCTGTAATGGACTCTACTCCTGGTGAAGAGGTATTAGGTCTCTTAAATTTATAAGTTCTGGATGAGATCGAGGATGGAATCGACCTCTTGACTCCCTGCCTTTGTTCAGGAGCGTGTCTTTTCCGGTCCTGATGATCAGATCCTTGTCGGGATCTCTTCTTACATATCTTGGACCGTTTTAAAGCTTGGTCTTTCGACGCAGTACTATTAATTTTACGTTTATTTCTGGGGATCTCCCGTGTGGTGTTACTCTGCCGTGATCTACACCCCTCACTTTCCTGACTAGAGGTTTTCCTATGCTCTTTAAACTTTCCTTGATGTGATCTATTCGACCCATGACTAACTTCTTGTTCGTCATATAGAGTTTCTACCGGACTATCCGAACTAATTGTGTCTGACTGACGAGGTCGGTACACTCGAACCTGATCAATATTAACAGTTATATTTCTTCCGTTTTTCCAAATAACTAAATTATTTCCTTTTATTTCCAAAACCTTATAGGGACCTTCAAATTTAGGCATAAATTTTCCCACCTGTTTCCTACCCGCAGCACTTAAGAAATGTGTTTGAAGTAAAACCAAATCGTTCACTTTGATGTGAACATCCCTCCTTCTGAGATTGTAATGTTTTTCCCAAGACCTATGCTTTTTTTTTTTGCATATTTCGTCTTGCCTCATCGAATAATCTTTCGATGTTATTACCAACATATTTCGCATCCTCCTTAACATTTATGAGCTTGCTAAACGGAGTTATGATTTTCCTTCCTAAAAACAACTCAGCCGGAGTTTTATTTGTCGTCTCATTTACCGCCGTGCGCAATGCGAAAGCGAACTCGTGTAGAAATTGGTCCCAGTTTTCATGATTTTCTTCAACAAAAGAAGCTATCATTTGAACTAAATTTCTATTCACTCTCTCCGTGAGATTAGACTGTGGTCGGTACGTTACCGTTTTCATATGTTTGATGTCCAACCTGTGACTGAGATGTTCAAACACGTCA
This sequence comes from Trichonephila clavipes, assembly GCA_019973935.1. Lineage (NCBI taxonomy): Eukaryota > Metazoa > Arthropoda > Arachnida > Araneae > Nephilidae > Trichonephila > Trichonephila clavipes. The sequence continues at coordinate 228,012 of BMAU01001370.1, read as the reverse complement.
GAAATAAATTGGGGGCCGTTATCACTTATCAAAGAAATCGGAGCTCCGTAACGCGCTATATAGTTATTAAAAAGGCATTAGCTATTGTCTGGGTTGAAGCTTTACGAAGAGGAATCAGCTCACACCACTTAGTGAAGTGGTCAGTTATAACTAATATGAATTTATATCTCTCGGGTCGGGATGCGGGGTAGGGGCCTACTAAGTCTAGCGTTACAATTTCATTTGGATATTTCGAAACTATAGGCATTAAACGACCAGCTGGTAGCGCGTTTTTATAATTAAACTTTTGACACCGGTCACAGGTTGAAACATATTCAAATATATATTTTCTCATAAATGGAAAATAGCACGTGTCACGAAGTTTAAGATATGTCTTCCTCTTTCGAGATGTCCTGCCAATGGCAGATCATGAAATTCTTTCATTATATCTTTTCGAAGAGAACCAGGAATATAAACTCTTAGTTCTCCCAGATTAGAAAAATACTTCGCGTAAAAGAGGAGACCATTTATTAACTTGAAGTCCTGGGACCAACTCTCGCATACCGTCGCATTAACAGAACCGTCATCAGGGTTTTCTAAGTATCGATAAATATGTCCTAATTCAGGATCTTCCCTCTGTTCCTTAATGAATTGTTCACGGGAATTTATTGCGAGGGCTCTAAGAGCTGCGCACGAAATTTGCGACCCCTCGACACTGTCTACTGGATTTCTTGATAAAAGATCTGCGACCACGTTTTGAACACCAGGTCTGTGTTCCCATTCCATGTTAAACTCTGACAATTTCAATGCCCATCGGATCATCCTACTTGATAAATTCTTACCATTGGTTAACTTCGTTAACGCTGCGTGATCTGTAATCACTTTCACAGGTAGGGGTCCAAAATAAGTTTTAAACTTATTTAGAGCCCAAATTACCGCCAAACATTCTCTTTCGGTAACCGTATAATTACGTTCTGCTTTATTAAGGGTTCGAGACGCGAAAGCAATAGGTTTTTGATTTTGTTGAAGCACAGCACCAATTCCGACCCCACTTGCATCAGTGAATAAATTGAACTGTTCAGAAAAATTTGGTAATTGCAAAATCGGTGCCTCCGTTAGTGTGCGTTTGATCTGATCAAAAGAATCCTGTGCTTCTCCCGACCAGTTAAATTTCGCCCCCTTTTTCTTTAATTGGTACAATGGTTCGCATATATCTGCGTATCGCGGAATAAATTTTTGGTACCAACCCGTCATCCCTAAAAATTTTGACACTTCTCTATTATTTTTGGGAGGTTTCATTTCCGTAATTGCCCGAATTTTCTTATTGTCAGTTTCGATTCCTTCTTTACTAATAATTAGGCCTAAATATTTGAGTTTGTCACGAGCGAAGTGACATTTTTCTTTATTTAACGTTAGCCCTGCGTCTCGTAATAAGGTAAAAACCTGAGTTAAATGATCTAGATGGTCTTTAAACGATGGTGATGTAATAATAACATCGTCCATGTATACAGACACGAAACGCCCAATAACAGGTTGGAGGATTATATCGATAGCCCTTTGGAAATTAGGCGCCGCCCCAGAAAGACCAAAAGGCATGCGTAGGAATGCAAAAGTGCCATTGCGAGTGATAAACGCTGTTTTTTCTATGTCCTTTGGACTAATCGCCAACTTAAAATAGCCACTTCTGAGATCTAGAGTGGACATAACGTTGGTGTGAGGGATATTGGTGAGTAAGTCATCAATAACCGGTAATGGATATTGAGGATATTTGGTAATTCCATTTAGTTTCCGATAATCGATCGCGAAACGATACGCCTCGGGAGAATCTGGAGGAAGGTCATTGTTCTTTCGAGTTAATACGACTGGAGATGCATAGGGCGAATTAATAGGACAAATTGTACCATCCCGTAACATCTTATCTATGTGATAATCAATAATGCCTTGTTTGACCCGGTCGTACTTGTATGGTCTCGACACTACCGGTCCTTTATCTCCAGTATCTATCTCATGATATACAACATGCGTTAATCCCGGTTGATCGGAAAATAACCCTTTAAAATTATTAAATAAGGCTTTTAATTGCTTCTGTTGCTCGTCATCAAGTTTCGATTCTGTGAGATCAATATCAACGAGTTTCTCCTCTTTAGGCGTTTGTTTGATCAGATGATCGGGAATGATTAAGGATTTCTGATCAAAATCTAATGTTAATCGTGACGCCTTCATAAAATCAATCCCCAAAATGCACTGATACTGCATGTTATCAAGTATATGGAATTCCCAGGGTTTCTGAAATTCCCTGATTCTAATTTGTAATTCGACTCTACCCAAATGACTGCACGGGGCTCCTTGTGCTGTCACGACTCTGTCTTTCGTCTTTTGACGAGGTCGGTATGAAAAATAATTGCGGTATACCTCCTCCGAAATAAAAGATTTCTCTGCTCCCGTGTCCCATAGTGCGGTAATAAAGGTTTCATTTAATAGAATAGAGACATACGGTAATTCGACTGGAGTCATTCTTATAGATGATACTCTGATAGGCCGATGATCTCCCAAACTGGAGGATTTTCCGTACCTCGCGATCGATTACCCCCATATTCACATCGATCGCTTAAAAGTTTAAATTTCTACTTCGTTCATTTTGACCTCGAAATGAACTATTTCTCGACCCGCTTTGTCGACCGCCTTGACTGTGGAATGGTTGATCCGATTGTCCACCTTGGCATCTACCCTCGAATCTGCGATTATTTGTGAAACCTTGGTTTTCGAACCGATTAAATTCCCTTTGTGGTCGGCTATTATTGGCGTATCTCTCATTATTTCTGTTTTCCCTCCAATTTTCCTGTCTATGCCGGGTATTAAAACGATTGTTTTCATGAGGGCCTGAACTTCTAAATCCCTCACTCGAACCTCTGATTTGTCTATGTATAAAACGTTCTTCGTATTTATCAACGATTTGTAGGAGATTGGCAGTATTTCGTGGATGTCTAACTTCGACATAATCCAAAATTTGAGGTTCTAATCGACTAACGACGTGATCTATTAATTTTTCCTCCGACATTTCTAGTTTAAGTATTTTATGAATTTTCAACAATTCATAACTAAAGTCCGAAGGTTGTTGATCTCGTCTTTGTGATGAGGAATAAAATCGTGTTTCTAGTTCTGACTTGTTTCGGACCACGGGAAATTGTTCCGACAATGCCTGTTTTAAGTGCGCGTAGTCTGTTGTCTTATCTTCAATGACTCTATAACCTAGAACTTCGAACCAGTCGAGTGCCCGTCCTTTGAGATGACCTTTCAAGTAAGCACATGCCAGTTGTGCAGGTATCTCATAATATGCGAGATTATGATAAATATTCTCCAAAAAATCATCTATGTTCTCAATCCCCGAAAAATATTGTTCCGGAATGATTCTAAAACTGGATCCGACTCTATTCTCGGGATTTATACGTTGGGCGCCATTGTAATGGTCCCTGGGGACCTCACTTTGAGAACTAGAATAATTATGAGACATAAATGAACTAGTCGCCATTTTTATAAATAACTTTCTTTATTTGGTTAATTTTCCCAAATAAAATCAAATAAACTTATTAACAGTAATTTTAATATTATGAGGTTTTAAAGATAATATCCCTCAAATTAACTCATTTAATTAATGATCTAATCAATTAATTTATTAAATAACGATCACGTAGAAATTACCACGATAAGAGATCCCAGAGTTATATTTAATAATGTTCTTATTGAACATTTAAATTTAATCCGACTCTTAAAGCTTGAATGAGACTTTAACTTCAAAATGATATTTACCTCTAGGAATCTCAATTCTTCATGAGGATAATTTATCTTCAACAACAATAATTCAATTCAAAATCACTATAACTCTATGTTTCAATGTCTATCTCCTACTGCTCTAACTTTACTATTTCGTTTGACTTAAATACTGAATCTAATCTGCATAACAAGGAATCCTGTCCGCTTTTTGGAGTTGATTGGAAATAGGTAGGGAATTAAATTTCCCAAAAAAGGTCGGTTCAGAAGGTTAGTGATAAAGTTCCGTATAGATTCGTCACAAGGTTAGTCACCAATAGCCCTCGTGATGCTTTATATTACGACGTTAAAAGCATTCGCTCATTCGCCCATTAAAACTATTAGAATGATTGTTCAGATAAACATGTTTTGTGTGTATAAACAAATACTATTTTTAAGAAAAATGCATTTCAAAAGGGAAACAAACATCAAAGAAGTAATGCATAAGCGAAACGCTACCTTTTAGATGGTTTCTTTAGCAAAATATTTACATATTCAATCAAGATTTATAAGTGTTCTCAAATCGAGTAAAATTAAAATATTTTTGGTACGTTCAAAACTAATATTTATTAGAAGTATATCTCGCTTTAATTGGAAATACTATTTATGTAGATATACCCAAAATTTCTTGAGTAGTAAATATTTTTTTTTGACTTCTTTAACCGATACACATAAAAATGTATATATTTTGCAATGTAGTAAGCAACCAGGAAAAACTTAACAATTTCGAATTCGAGTCAAAACAATTTAAAGGAAGAAATCAGCTTTCATAAAATACATTTCTAGCTCAAATTACTTCATCAAACCAGGCGAAAAGACATTCCACGTAACAACATCAATCCGAATCTGAGTTTAAGAAGAAGAAAAAATAAATTCCTGCTACATTCGATGTAGTCATTTTCTGTAAACGACTTCCTCTGACTCCTTCTGAACTGTTCAGTCATTTTTTCCCATCTATTCGCTAGAAATTGCACCGATCAAAAGCGCTGTCCGTTAACTTTTATGGGAGAAATAAAATCATAAAAATATCAAGGACTCAATATTTAACTTTCAAAAGAACCTATTCATTTTCATCACTGGAGCATTGATGTCATAGTTATAGCTCATCCCTTCCTAAAAGATGGAACGATCAATTTTTAGGGATGGAAGCTCGACAGTCAGCACATCTTTTACTGTCTCCAAGATGTTGGACAATCCATTACTGTTGAGAAATTGTCAAATAATGTATTGTTTAAGGTACGTTTTTACTGCTACAAGTTTAAATTGATCTCGATCAGAGTAAAAATTGCCTCTTTCTATATTAGTTTTAAAGAAATAGAAATGCAGTTGTATAACTTAATGTGGAAAAGTAAATCGAATGTAGCTATATTTGAAGAATTAAATCATAAACATTATAGTTCTTTATTTCGCATATTAAACCTCAGTCTGATAGATTATTTTAAATTCCTGAAAATTCCTGTGTCGAGAATTTGAATGATTGAATCAACAAATTTATTATATTATCTTTATTTCATATTTCGAAATAATGGTAATTGAATTTGCAATGTCTATTTAGTAAAGTTTAAAATAACGATGTCTATTTAACTGTTCTTGCTTTTATATATGTTGCCGTTAAAACTCAAAATCGGTTGATGCACAAATTACTTAACTAATACACAGATTAGCTAATTTGCTCCGTTTAAGCACAGAATCAAGAGTTTTCCTCACTTTAGCTAGTTAATCTTCACATTAGTGGTTTCCATATCATTTAACTGTTCTTGCTAGAATATATGCTACCGTTAAAGCTTGAAATCGGCTAATGTGCAAATTACCTAACTAATATACAGATTAACTAATTTGCTCCGTGTAAGTACGGAATCAAGTGTTTGCGTCAGTTTAACTAGGTAATCTTCATATTAACGGTCTCCGTATCGTTAAAGAGTTCAAAAGTTTATTTTTTCCCTTTCCTTTCTGTTAGGAATTTTGATTGAACGTTGACTCCCCCCATAATAATCTATCATGAGGATTTAGAAACTGAGTAATGCTGTTTTCCTTAAATCCTACATTCCTTGAATCAGTTAGACGATCATATCCAATTATTTTATAGTTTCCTGTAATTAGTCCATCTTTTAGTTAATTTTGTTTATTGGACGAAACATATAGAAGACATCACACAAAAAACATTACGTAAACAAAAAACTACCTCTACAAGCCAAACAAAGTATATATACTCTTAACTGACTTGCAGCGTCATCTATATTAAAGAATTTAATTTACAACACTGAGTGATAGAGACAGTAAATGTATTTAATGACTTCTTGAGTTAACTAATAATGAATTTAATTACGAAGGCCTGCATCTTCTGAAAATGAAACAAATGTTTCAAGTTTCAATATTATAAAATCTAGCTACACATACCAATATAGAAATCGCAGCCATGATCAAAGAAATTATAGCCACATTTTAAGGTGTGCAACTACGTTCGGAACCGTGATTTAAAAAAAAGGGTATAAATGGATAATTTTCTTGATATTTAGTGTCACTTAGATTAGAATACATGCATAAAATTGTGTTAAAGACATTGTGACAAAAGTAATTTATTTAAATACAATATTTTGACAAAAATAATTTCTTTAAATACAATATTTTGGTAAAAAATTACCTTAGAATAACCTTTTTTCAAAATGTTCTCCTTTTGTAAAAAAATACTTCTAAAATAATAATATTTTGCTTATATAAACTAAATACTTCTTCCAGAGAGCCTGAACTTTTTTTTTTTGACAAATTCACATTATTTTCATAGTTGCAACTCATTGAAATAATTATTGGTGTTTTTTTCTGAAAATTTCTCCCCTCTGTTGTCGTAAAACATGGATAAAACCACTTCTAAGTTATACATTTCAAAAATTCTAGTTGAGCCTCTGTACGGAAGTCTGAGCTATATACAGGCAAAATATTATTATAGTAGAAGCATGTTTCACAAAAGGAGAATATTTTGAAAATGGGTGATTCTATGTTCATTTTTTGTCAGAATATTGTACTTAAATAATTTTTTATTGTAATAATATTCTTAAAAGAATTTTATGTACATTTTCTTAGCTAAGTGACACTAAATATCATAAATTTTATCCATTTATACGCTTTTGCAAAATCATGGTTACGAACGTAGTTGGATACCTTAACTGCTATAGCAACAACAATTTAGCCTCATTATAGCCTAATTTTTTTTTGGACTGGACGACTAAGACAATACGCCATTTGATACTTTACATTATCGTTTTCCAATTGATTGATGATTGGTTCTTTCAACTGGTTTGTTGTTGGCTTAATTATATTAACGTGATTATGCAGATATCGAAGTAAAACAAATAACATTATGTCAATTTTCTTAATTTATATAATATTGTAAGCCCTTTTTTATTTGTATTGTAGTTTTTCAATTAATTGGAGATTGATTCTAAAACAGTAAATGTGTTAATTGTTTGATTTTTATTTACTTGATTCTTTAGATGTCAAAAAAATAGAATAAACAACATTTAAGTTAGGCATAAAAAACGTTGCTATTGTTTCACCAAAGATCTAATTTTCATTTTAACGAGTGCCTAGCAGGTAATGTGCAGATTAACTAACTTCTGTGTACTTGGTATCATATACTTACTCGTTCTTTATTATCTTAAACATGGATAATAATCTATTAAAATAGATCACGGTTTTACTGCAATTATTTTCTTTTAAAAAATTCAGTCTTCTGAAAAGTAAACCGAATTAATATATTATATAACTTAATTTGTAATCAATATGACAAATATTTGATTCCTATTGCTTAATTTGGTGCTAAAACGGATGTACGATATTTAAAGACGCAAAAACACAATTGACGTCAATAATGTCGATAATGTCAAGCATTTCCTTTATTGATGACTCACGAGTTTTATTTTAAATGTAGAATACAAATAAATAATCAGCCAGTGTCCATTTACAGAAAATAGTCCGGAACTAGCCATTTCCTTAACAACTCTCTCAACTTCCTTCAAAGAAACAAAGCATTTATGTCCCATTTTTTTTATTTATTTTTTGATACCAAATAGGGTAGCGAATAAATTTATTATCCTAAAATAGTGATTTTTAATTTCTTTCTAAATATATTTTTAAAATGAATGATGGAGACTCAACTGCTTTCTTTTTTAATAAATTCCCAAGCACATTTGCAAAAATTTTGTTTTTGAATTTAAGGGTACCAGGGCATAATCAAAATAATAAAATGCTCAAAATAAGACTCTTTGTTAATGGAACATATATCTTTAAAAAATTTCCAATAGAGCTTAGATGTTTTTGTGATCTTAAAAATATTTTAATCATTCCTTAGAAATAAAAAAAAACTATTGTTTAGTTATTTTTTTCTGTTTAATTTAAGTTGTATATAATTTTCGGGTCTCATAATACAGACTCATGTTTAGGTACCATTTCTTTAAAAGAGTATGTCTTAAACATGTCAAAATTTTTTGCACAGATATAAAACAATACACAAAATATGGTTAACCTGTTTTTTCAGTAAAATATAAAGATAGTTTCTGGTATCCGAACACGTTGAAAATGACCAAATTCGGTCAAGACAGATATTTTTGTTTTTTATTTTTATGAATAGAGCTATCTTTTGGCTTTACAAAACATACTTGTTTTCTTTCTACGCAACCTAGAGGTCAAGATATAATCAATTTTATGAAGTTAGAGAAACCGAAAATGGGTCTTTGATCTAGCACAAGTGGGCATTTAAATTGTTCAAAATCTATCGTGGCGAGTCTGATAACTCAAAATATTACAAATGTATTTCTATAAAACTTTTTGAACCTGATATTTACGTTATTTTCTAGAGAATGTACTAAAATCTTTCTTATTGTATGAATTCTTTTTGAATTATGGCTTGTTATTTAATAAATAGTCTCATAAAAGATGTCACATTTCCTATAATATTTATTAAATCAGTTCTAAAATTTTCAAATTTTAAAAAAACATTAAAATTTTACTGCATTTTCTAGATAAATGCATCTAATTTGTTTTGGTAATTCTTTTACTAATATAAGTTTATTACTTTTTCTCTAACTGATTTGAAGTTTTACAAAAATATTGCACAAATTTCACATATAATAGTGATTTTTGTGAAATTTAGCCAATTTTTTTTAAATATTGTTGGTTAAGTTTTAGTATTTATTGGTATTGAGCTTTAAAAATGCATTTATAATGTTCAAATATTTGATTTTACCAAAGTATACTCAGAACGTGTTTGGATACCTTAAAAAAATTATAAAACTTTGTAATTTTGAAAATTGCTATTTCCCCCCCCTTTTTCTTATATAAAACTATTTGAAAAAATTGTGTACTACTACGAATAAAAAAATAGATTCACTATATGCACAGATATTCTGTAAAAAAGTATAAAAATTTGGAACCATATAGTGAAGTAGTTTTTTATAAAGTGTACCTAAAACCAAAAAAAATTATATTTTCGTTGAAAAGTGAAAAAACTAAGCATTTGTAGACGTTTATTTATATTTTGTCAATTACTTTTTTCATATTTTAAGGTTATTTTATCAACGAATACGTAAATGTTACATATTTTTATATCTAGAAAAATGTGCACTACTTTTTAATATTAAATTTGAAAAACGATTTTTTAAATGTGTATGATGTCCTGGTTCTCTTGATTGCTCAGATTACAAAAGAAAGGGAAAAGACTTAAGGTATCGCAACTTATCAAACTGATCAATTTCAATTAAAACACGCATTTTTTGTGTGTTTTATAGTCTTTAATTACTGCAATCTTTTGACTTTACAAAACATATATTACTTTTTTTCTTCGTTACGTAGAGACTCAGCAACAATAAATTACTTCAAATGAGAAAAACAAGAAGTGGGTCTTTAATGTACCAAACTGACATTTAAATTGTTCAAAATCTATCATGGCGACTCTGATAACTAAAAATATACTGCTGGCCACCGTAAATGCAACATGAAGAAAGACAAGAGATAGCACAACAAAATTTATTTTGTAGATAACATGTTGACCAAGCATCAAATGATTAAATTTAAAAACTTCTATGAAGTGTGGTTCCCCTGCCAGAATCAGTGGCCAAAGTTTCCGCCATTGTTGGAGATCACCGCTGCCACAAGCCTCGGCATTGATTCAAAGAGACTTTGAATGTGTTTCGGGGGTACAGCAGACCAAGCAGCTTCCCCACGTTGCCAAAGTTGATCTGGTGTGGCAGCTGGGAGTGTAATCTGGGTCAATCGTTGAGCAACATGGACCACATGTTTTCTATCGACGAAAGATCCGGAGAGCGAGCCGGCCAGGGAAGCAATTCAATCTGGTGATTGACGAAGAACCTTTGGACAATGCGTGCCACGTGTGGTCGCGCATTATCCTGTTGAAATATGACTGTGACCAAGCCCTGAAGGTAAGGAAGGACAACTGATTCTAACACCTCGGAGATGTAGCGCTGGCTGTTTAAAGTACCGGCAATGCGCACTAGAGGAGTGTAAAAGTGATATCCAATACCAACCCATACCATAATACCCGGTGCAGGACCCGTTTATAAAGCAGCTCTTCAGCATACTCTATCCACGGTGTCTCCAGACTCGAATCCGACCATCGTGGTGTTGCAGACAGAGGCGTAACTCCTCAGTAAAGACAACTTCATTCCATTCTGCCACCCACATCATTCTTTCATCGCACCAATGGCGGCGGAGACGTCTGTGGTTCTGCGTGAAGGGTAGACCAAGCAATGGACGTCTTGAGGACAGACAACTCAGCTGTAAACGGCATCGAATGGTACGCGCAGTCACTGAATGAAGTTGTGCTATGCTATGGTTCGTGATGTGACTGAGCGATCCGTCACTGCCATGCGCACAATTTTCCTGTCCTCACGTGAAGTGGTGCATTGAGGGGATGCGATTGACCACGTCGGTTCGTCGTACCCTCCTGCCTCTAACGGTCACATATCTGCATTACAGTTGTTTGGTTTCGTCCAACACGACTACCAATTTTCCTGAAAGATAATCCACAATTTAGGTAGGCAACTATCCTTCCTCTGTCGAACTCGGATACTTGATCAAAAGCTGATCGCTGTTTTCCACGAGACATAACTGATCGTTTTTTGGAAAAGCCACAAGAAAAACACAATTGCCGAGCTTGAAATCATTGAAATCTGCAAGCCTTAAACAGCGCTTTGAGGTGGCGCCACAGGCGCGCGGGATGTATGTTAGCGCTGAAATTCTAATCATTTGCGTATCTTACCTTCACTAATGCATGCTGTAAATTTCATGTTATTTGCCTACTTCCTTCAGGGTGTTACATTAACGGTGGCCAGCAGTGTATTTTAAATGATCTTCTATAAAACTTTTTGGGCCTGATATTTATATTATTTTCTAGGGAATGAATTAAAATAATTCATACTGTGTGGGTATTTTTCTGATTTAAGACCTGCTATTTCAATAACAGCCTTAAAATTAATTATGTTACATTTCCTATAGCATTTATCCTATCAGTTCTAAAACTTTTATAATTTAATAAAACAATTACAATTTTAACATACTAAATAAATGTATGTAGTTTATTTAAGCAATATTTTTATTGCTATAAGATTATTTCTTTTGTCTCTAACTACATTGAAATTTTTTTTGAAAGAATTGCTAAACTTTCACTTATAATTGAGATTTTTCTGAGGTTTTAAATAATTTATTTTAGGTATTGATGAATAAATATTAATATTTATTGGTACTGATCTCCAAAAAAGTTTTCAATTTTTTAGTGTGCTATCTCTTAAAGTGTTCTGACCGTGTTTGGACATTTTATAACTCAGAGTTAAAATAGTTTTTTCACCAACAGATTACAAATAATTTATTCTCATTTTTCGTTTCCATATTCCTTTGAAATTGTGCAGTAATATAAAATTCTTTAAAGCATTATCTCTAATTCATAGGATTCAGAAAAAATGAACAAAACTTATTGTAAAACAGATACTTTTTTCTAATTTTTATTTCATACTGAATCGCAAAGAAATGTGAAACTCTTTCTGGAAAAGTGATTAATAACAGATTAAGTTTGTTTTCCATTTATACATTTTTTCATTTTTAATGTTTTATCCCTTTTTTTTTAAAAAAAAATTACTGTTTAAGTGAGATAAAAGAATTAATACTTTCGAAAGAAACAGTTTCGGTTCTTTCAGAAATAGTTCTTTGTTTAAATGACAAATTACAATTCTTTTCAAATAGCGCGCTGTAGAAATTATTTATGCATTTTTCGCCGTACACAAAAAGATTATTAATACATTCTTTCGGGAGTTTGTCCCTTCTTACACTTATTAGTTTTAATGTGCATGAAAATAATTGGCACGCATAGGCGCTAACTAAAGAAACATCTGTCGGCATAATGCAATTTATCATACTTAACTAGAGCATGAGTTTTATAAAAATATAAATAGTTTTTTCCGCAGATTTCAAATGACAAGGAAACATTAAAACATTTACCGCATTTTTATAGTTGTATATAATTGGTAGTAATAAAATTGACGATGGTCCCCTCTTCCAAGATGCCTCATTTTTCTTCCAAGTTTTTTCTTCTATTCTAAAAGTGCAAGCCTAGTTTTTTGTGATTCTTTCACAACCTGTAATTACACGCCATGTTGGTCCTGAAGTGTACTGTTAATATTCCTTTCGAAGCTTGAATTTTCATCTGAGCAGTAATGGAGAGATTGTTAGCGGTAAAATATTTTGCTCACTCAGGCAAAAAATTAAAAATTTAATCGCTTTTTTTCTCCCTTACTTCTTGAATCTATGTACATTTTTATGGCTGTTTCGAAAGATATCATTTTTAAAATAATGATTAACTGTAGCATCGTTTTGGTAAAACTATATTCTTTCAAATTTAATAAAAAATTGTAACTTTTTTTTCAGTTTTTACTTATAAAAACTAGCTGTGTTTAGAAAGAACAAATTTTTGAACAAGAACAGAAAGCAACCAGCAATAATTTAAAGTAACACGAAGAAGCTATTTAATTTAAGTGTGTTTCACTTGAAATTTTTTTAGCCATCTGAATGTTTTTTTATTTGACTCCTTTTTCAAACAAAAAACAATAATCTTGTATGTTCAATGAAACAGAAAAATTTGTGAATACTTCTCCAAATAACTTTTAGGAGCCTAACTATAATAATAATATTTGAAATATATACAAGTAAGAAATAGCTTTACAAGTTTGTCAGATTTGTAAACATTTAAATAATTAAATTTATAATATTTTTTTAGTAAATACAAACTACATTTTGCTCTATTTGCATATAAAATAGCTTTACGTTTAAAAATGATGTTATATATATGTATATATAAAAACACAAAAACCTATTAACAAATCATAAAATTAATAAAATTTTCAAGTTCTATTAAACTTTACATCATTCTAAACATTTCTAAAATCATAAATTTGCAGAAAATAATTATTTATTTCTTTAACAGGATAAACCACACATTCACTAATTACTTCTGTTTTTCCAAATATTAAAAAGAACATCTTAGAATTCTATTTAGAATGAATTTTAAAAACATATAATAAATGAACTAAACTACTTAAAATATATAATTTGAAGAATATGTTTTTAAATCTCAAATTTGTATTGTAAAAATAATTCAAAAGAAGCAGATTGAAATGTTTTTAAATATTTGTTTCCATTTTTTCAAACTAATCTTCAAATGAATTCAGTTTCATCAAAATTGAATTGAAATTTCCTTTTTAAGAAATACATTTATTTTCGTACATTATTTCTTGTTTTTATTGCTCTTTTTTAATTAAGGTCATCTGTATGAAGGAAAAAAATTAAGTAATCGTGATTTTTTCATTAAATAATTTCATGTAGATTAAATACTTTCATTCTTCATATTTTTAGATTGTGTCCATTAATTTCTTAACTCTAAGTTTTTGTGTGTGTGTTTCAGGTATTTTATGAAAATGGTAGGTAATCTGTAAATAAGCTCATTAAGGCCTTTTAAACTTATGCAAAATAACTTGCTATCAATAATACTTGTAATTTGCATTACACGTTGTTAATTTAAAAAGTAATTACATTTCAACTAAACTTAGTATTAGGGTTTTTTCTTTTGGAATACAAGTTTGAATTTTGAATTCAATTGGCTTACCATAATTTGAAAATTTATTTTTCGTTCAACATCAAATTACAATTTGCATGTACTTCGCATTTCTGTTATTAAAAAATAATCCAAGAACACACACATTTTAAACGCTATGCGTATTATAACAATAATTCCAATATAGTGTATTTCGTCCAAATGCAAAATATTATAAAAAAGTACTATAAAAAACATCTTTTTTTTTTTAAATCAACAGGGAGTTGACAACAATATTCGTTTTTTTCCATTTTGCTGGTGCAGGTGATAAAGTCGCTAAGAATGATACATCCGACGCCAAACGGAATATTACTGCTGGTAACCAATTAACAACTCATTTTCAAAATAAGTAGTAGTATTTTCTTATCAGTAACGTCTTTTTTCATAACACATTGAAATTGGATGAAAAACCAATGCAATTTTTTTTCCTGAATATTGTGTATTGTCGCCAGTAAAGCCCTTTGGCCGGTAAAAGGGAAAAGTACCATGATTTTTAATTCATCTGATTTTGAAAATGAAACCAATTAGCATTTAAATGTGGCTGAAAATAGCATACTTCCGTCTCAATTTATGGTACATTTAATGAAGGTTTATTAAAAGGAAAATTCTGATCTGAAAACATACAAATCTTTCTTGAAATATACTTATTGAACCTGAAGGATTTATGTATTACTAAAGTAAGATTGAATTTAAGAAAAAAAAGAGACAATAAAATTCGTGAATAACAGATAATTTTATTTCCCCGCAGAAAAGAAGCAATTTGTTTTAAACGTAACATTTTAAATTCTATAAGGTAGTATTCATGCTATCCTAACTTGATGATACTGTTATTTCAAATGTGGTGTAAGTTCCAAGAATTATACTATTACGTGTAGAGTAAAAATTTTTTTATAATGAAGCTTTATTCAGAAACTGATGAATGAAAATGAAATTTATCACCAAGTTAAGAACTGAATCTTACATTTTTGAAAAAAAAAGATTGCATAAGATCAATATCAAATAACTTATAATTTATGTGTGTATATATGATATTTAGTGAAATTAGTGGAATTTAAATTTCACTCTTACTTTTTATGCTTTACCTGAGTAAAGTTATTTTCAAATTATTGTTTTCAATAAACAATGCGTTCCAATATCAGTTTTTTGCCTGATTTTGTTCTAATATTTTAAAGGTAATATTTGCGTTTTTAAAATTCGTTACTTATTTAAAGTTTGTTTCTTACTTGGGTGTGACATAAAAATGCAAAATAAATGTTTTTGTTTGTATAAACTACTTTTAAATATAAATATTTTGGGAACAGATTTGCAAAAATGTAAAGTAGAATCACCGTATTATATCCGATATACTTTGTATTGTTACTTATATAGAGGTTCGAGGATTTTATGCTGTCTGTCTCCAAGAGTAAGGCAGTTTTTCAGAAGAGATAAAAATTTATTGTAGAAAAACTATCCTTGAAATATAGGATGCATCACTAAAATTTGCTTAAAAAATATCAAAAGGTTCTTAAAATCTTCCACAGAGCTCAGACACAAATATCAGTGTCTAAAAATATAAATAGATAGTCTTTAAGATAATTCGCAAGCACTTACTCGATCGCACCAGCTAATCGCTAGTCAACTCTTCAATGTTCAAAACAATACTAACTCATTTTCAGCGAGCGGCTCCTATTTATAATCTATTCGGATTTTCTCGAAAGATTCGCTTACGTCATAGGTTGTGATGTTAATAGATTTCTCCAGAAATTTCCTGAAGCATCCGTATGGTCGCCAAAAATGATGCCAACTTGGCTTGATCGCAATTATAATATGTATAAGGAACGGCGTTGCTTACGAATATTACGATTTTAGCATAGAACTAATAGAACAGAATGTAATATCAACGTATTAGACTTCTAGATATAAATCATTTATACTATTTAAGCCTTCATTACACAAAATTCTAAACAGTATTATCTGACATTCTAGTGCAAAGTGTTTACTTTTTTAAAATCTTTTTTGTTTTAACTTTTTTTCTTATATATATAAAA
Source organism: Trichonephila clavipes (assembly GCA_019973935.1). NCBI lineage: Eukaryota > Metazoa > Arthropoda > Arachnida > Araneae > Nephilidae > Trichonephila > Trichonephila clavipes. The sequence continues at coordinate 212,049 of BMAU01001370.1, read as the reverse complement.
AAAATTATACAAATACAATTCCAAAATATAAGCACTTAAATTTTGTTCTAATTTTAGAAATTTGATGTAAATATTATTGCATAAAATGACAAAGAAACAGGATTAAATCAAATGCAGAGGGCAATAAATAAAAATTCATCTGTGTTCTGTGTACGAAAATAGAGCTCAAAGATCTGACACTTATCTCATATTATTCGTAACAAGAAACAAGCAACTCAAACAGGAAATTACTGTTAACACTTCATTTAAATTATATTTTTCGGAAAATGAACTCTTTTGAGTTATAAACATAACAATTTCAATATTTTGAGATTAAAAAAATGTGTATTTAGTGTAATTCAGGCGAGCGTTTTATGTATCCCATGTTTCGAATAATGTTCACTCATTTTTAAATTAGCATTTCTAGGAAATGAATTCATTAATAATCTTAAATATTCCATTAAAGAAATTGTAAAATTGAGTTTTTAAAACTAATTGCATGACATTTTAATCTTTTTTTCCAGATTATTACTACATTCAAAAACATTGAATACCTCTACTTTAATTTATTAATTTGAATAGTTATTTTATGTAGAATATTGGTTTATTTAAATAGCAACATTACAATAAATTTGAAAGATCCAAAAACATTGTTAAATAACAAAATGTAATATAAAAAAAGAATCATACTCAGAAATCTTTCTTAAAATATTATTATAATTAAGTTAAGATACATAGATTTAATGTTTAAAGCATTTTTATGTGACTATTACTTACTTCTTATTAAACATTGAAAAAAATGTGTCTTTTCCACACACTTCTCTGCTTAAATACTATAAAATGTGCTACTTGTAAAATGATTTCTTTGAGAAAGAATGTTTTAAATATGTTCCATTGAGATTAAAAAATTACCTATGAAGATCACTAAAAAACTATTTAACAACATAAATTTCACAAAAAAAGAATAAATAATATGACAACTGCAAGTCTTTTCTTCTGGGATAGGGATCTACAACCCATGATCCGCGGGCCACGAATGGCCCTCTGAAGACATTTTAGTGGCCCTTCACTTGAAACTGAGTCAATTTTAGGAAAAATTGTCTCGTCTGCTTTGTACCTTAAAAAAACGCCATTTTTTCTGTGTTTCGTGAAATTTAAGAGATTTTATTGATATATTTGACATCCATTTGAGATCAAATTTACTCAAAAGGACAAATTTTTCAAAAAATTCATAGAATCTTAAATAATTTTATGTATAAAAAAAGGTAACTATACATAAAATCTTAGAAGTTTTATAAGAAAAAGAGAACTTTCATCTTTAACACGCACGCAAAGTATTTTAATTCGACTTCCATTTAACGTTTCTGAAACCGATATTTATACACACAAATCTGTAACACCATCTCGTTCCTCATAATCGGTTGCATTCTTGTACAACAAACACTCCTTTTTTTTAAATTTCCTGATTACATTATTTTTTGACAGTCGTGTGGGGATATTACAAATTTATTACAATTATTACAGGGATAATTGTAAACTTATGATGTGACCCAAGTATCATTGTGGTTTTATTGATATGGCCCTTAAGCATTAAAGGTTGAAGACCTCCCTGTTCAGGAGTAAATTATAGGAAAAGTCTCAAAATTTTATTTGTTTATAATACAACTTAGTGTAAAAATGCAAAAATTGCATTTATTAATAAACAACTAAACTGCAACACTCTTTCAATTTTTAAACACAATAAAATACAATGCCAATTCCACAAACTGACCCTATATGTAAATAGCCAAATATAAATGAAAATTTCATGAAAACTAAAAAAAAAAATCTTACTTTTTTCACGAAGATTACAACTTTCAAGAGTATCTCAATTTTGTATAAAAATATTAACAGTTTAAAAATTTTAAAACTTTTCCAATATATTCCATCCCATTTTTCGCACATCAAATGTTTAATTACCAAGCAGAATTATTTCAAATATAGGCCTTACTTTCATAATGAAGTCCACCCCTACTTAATCAAACGACATTTTAAGAAATCGATACAAAAATGTGAAACAATTTATTCAACTTCCGAGACCTCAGCTATACTTCCTGAATGTGAAATTCGCTACCCACCCACGCATTGATAGCGCATAATCGATTCGATCATCGATACATAAAGCCGTGACTGTATCGATGTCGAGATCACGTTCAGATATGGACGTTTCCGCAGAACTTGTCATTCCTGATTAGAGATAACGATCCAACGGAAAAGCGATTGTGGTCTCCAGCGACTGCTTCACGCTGATAATGAATCCTAGGCACTATTTCCTGGCCAAGAAGATCATTCCGTCATCCTTAATTAACACCGGCGGAACGAGGGGGATAATTCTTCGCGGGGTGCAATAGATGGGTCGCTATTGGTTGAAAAAAATAAGCATCTCTCAGATTGTTCGAACAAGGCTTTTTAATCTAGCCATTAAAGAACGAGGTTTTTAAATTTTTAGATAGCACATGTTGTATTTTTTCCTCTCTTTTTTAAACTCTAGCATCTATAGCAGGCTGAGTTACCTTTTATTTTGTTTTTCTTGAGGGGGTATGGAAGTATGTGTATACATCCTATTTTCGGTTCATCGTAATTAAGAAACTCAGGGTAATTAGCCGACATATGCAAAGTCTTGTAGCGTGTTAGAAAAAACTATTGATTTGAACAGGCAAAGAAGATTTTGTATAATTTAGTCAATATAAAGGTATATATATATATATATATATATATATATATATATATATATATATATATATATATATATATATATATTTAGCACGTATATGTATTTGCTGTTGTGTTGTGATGAATTCTTTTCACTCATAAATTAAACAATATTTTTTTTTGTTATAAAAAGATGCTTATGAAACTTCTTTTTTTAGAATAGTAATACCCGTATATTCATTTATAGGAATATTATACTTAATTATTTGCAGGTTTATACCGATTTGGTTCGTAAAATAGTGATAAAATGCTTAAAAATTTATAAAATACTTTTTGGAACATTACTATCCTATTAATTTTCTTCATCGTTATGCTTTTGTACTAAGTTTAATGTTATTGGTCTCTGATATAACATTTTCTTCCATTACATCCTAATTCCTATACATCTCTGTACTTCAATGTAAATGGTGCCATCAGTAAACATGTAAAGTAGGTTTTTCCAATTTCAAAAAAAATTTTAATTTAAAATTCTACACACATAAAGTTTTTGGATTTTTTAAAATAGTTTTATTTTTTTTTCATTTTTCAAGTATGTTTGTTAATGATATCCTCATTAAATGCTATTCTGAAGACTTAATTGTTTTTGATTATGTATAGGAAGATTGACATACTGTATTTTTATCTTATTGGTTACCACTAATTATATTTTTCAAATGAATTGTAACATTTTTAAATTTCTTGCCCATTTCTAAGCTAGAGCATTACTTTTTTTGGGTAGAAAAATAGGGGCTTACGTTTTAAGGAATTAATTAAAATATTTACTTATTTAAACTATACCTTGATACCTTAGTCCTAAGCCAAAGAGTTTGTTACCAATTCTATTTTAATGCACGGGTTTGTTATATCATTCCATATCATTGTGCATTTATGTGAAACTATAACATATTACTTACTTAACAATGATACATAAATACAAATAACTCTAATACGTATACATACATTAAAACTCATATACTAGAGTTGTTTTTGAAGCCCGTTTATCTTTAAAACGGAAACTTGTAATATTATTTCACATCTACATTTAATTTGTAAATTTGTTTCCATTTCTCTATTTTTGATATAATGACCCGTTTGGCCTAATTATTTATCGTAACGAACACTATGTTTTGAGATACTAATTTTATAGAACTCTTTCTCATTTGATTATAAACAGACGCGCATGGTTGTTTTTATTTCTTCATCAGTGTCTAAACGCTTGTGGTTCAGGAAGCTCTTCAGATAGGGAAAGAAGTCATGAGTAAAGTTGTTTCTTAACTACCGTTCCATCAGTGATTACGGATGACCGACCAGAGCCTGGTTCGCTACGGACGTTTTCCCGACCTAATTAACAATTTCACCCATTTTGAAACTTAAATGTCGCTCATAGCATTGTCACCGTTCAGCCCATATATTTTGCGGTAAATATCCTTCAATTTTAGTTTCCTTGCTGTTAAGAACTTGGCCATTGACCGTATTTCACAGTTGACACAGCGTTCGATTTTCTTACAGATTTTGGACTCCCTCTAGCAAACATTTAGACTGGCACCTTCAATGTAAGTGGTATTAAGTTATGCTCAAAAGATACTGGGAGTCTTAGCGCGCACTTATTCTCACGTACCTTCAAAATTGCGAAATGTATTCAACTTTGAACCTTTGTATTAAAAATAATTCTCGTATGCAAATATATAGCTTGTAAGTAACATATGAGAAATACTCGGTGATCAGTTTGTTCCATCATAAATCAGCGCGATTCACCTACATTAATGATTGAAAACATAATTATTATAAATCAGTCGAATAAAGGTGTAACATTTAACACTCTACTAATCAGAAAGAGATAATACTCTTAAATTTAAGGCGAAGAAAATGATATCTATTGTAATCAGAAAAAATCACTGGATCAAAATAGAAGACTATTATGCTTACTAAAGCTGTCACCGTGTCACTGATTTAGGACATGATAGAAGTAGGGTTACTTTCTATATAGGGTACTAATGAAGAGCAGAATCCGAGATTGAAAATCATTTAGGTTTTGTTTGCCCATATCTTCACTCAGTATGCTCTCTTTCAGAAAAATAAATTAAATTGGTGGAATATTTTTTATATAAAAGGAAATAAGTGCATCAAAGGAAAGCAATTAAAAAAAAGCAAAGACAAATTCAATAAACATAACTGAACTTTTTAAAATAATTAAAAAGTTTCAAATTGAAGAGAAGAGCCAGTGTAACAAAACAAAGAAAATCTGTACTATGTATTGAAATGACAATGAACAGGATACAATTTATTGTTATGGCGCCATCTGTACAATGAATCAGAAACTAAGTTGAAAATAATGAAAGAAAAAATTGGCACATTATTTTTAAAAACGTAATTGTATAGAAGACGTGAGCAGAAAAACCATGTTCAAAACAATATTTAAGCATTTTTTTGTAATTATTCAGTTTTTTTTCAATGACAATACTTGTTTGTTTAGGTATTTTTATTACATATATATACATATATGAAGAAAGTATTGACAAAGTTCATCAAAAGAAACTGTGATATTCAGTACAAGAAAAATCAGCAAATATCAATAAAAGTGTTGTGAGAAGAGAGTACTTTTATTCATGTTGTTAGAAAGCATATATATATATGCTCAGATAATGGATATAATACAAAGAAATAGTGAAATGGAAATTTTCACAAAAGGTTTCTTCCAGATGTAGTTTTTAAAAAAGAAAGTATAACTTTGAAGAGGAGAATTCAAAGCAGAATTTAGAATGGAAAATGTCATCTAAACAAAACTCACCTAAAAGAAGCCTCATAATTTAAAATGCGACATGATAACATTTGATGTTTGCATTTGAAAAGGCAATTCATTTCTCGAAAAATGTATTCATTGGTTTGAAAGAAAAAATGTTTCTTCACCTTAAATTATTGCTCTACAAAAATTTATAAGCTTTTATGAAGCTTAATAATTTCAGTGCTAATAATTTTAATCAAACCTATTTGTAATGTGTAATGTTTTACGTAATTACTCCGCGAAATAAAATAATCCAGTACAAAGTTGCCTGATAGAAAAATCTCAGTAATATTACAACAAAACAATGTTTTATCTGAAAACATTTCATTATTTAGTTGCATTCGGCAATTTTTAGTACACCGTTTGTAAAAAGAGAGAATTCTCAAATTATTCTTATTCCAATATATTTCTAATATCTCTCAAATGGAAACATTAATAGAAAGATTTTATACCGTATACTTAGAAAAATCAACACTATTTTTAAAAATATAATAATTATTTATTCATTTATTTTTAGAAACATATGTACACAAAAAGTTTAAAAAAATGTAAAAAACCGCGAAAATGATTTCTTAGTAGTTTATTTAACAAATATGATGCATTATTAAACGTAGAAGTAAGTAATACAACAATAGTTAATGAAACACAAATTATTTATTCGAAACTAATTAACAAATAATTAGAAAATTAGGCTAGTATTTTCTTATATGTGTAACATATTTTCCTGTCGGTTACTTACACACTAAAATATCAATCCCTATGTTAATCCTATGGTGCCATTTTTTTAAAGATATGGGTTGATATTTAGGGGATCGATAGTACTACCTGTATGGTTAAGAAGTACAAAGACTCGACCCCCCCAGGTGTCTCTCCCCCCTTGGACAACATTTTGCCAGCAAATCCTGGCTAGTTCATCATTTCCCTGAAACAATTCAGGGATTTGATAAAATCACTTACATTCATCAGGAAAATGACCTTGAAGAGAGACGTTATTTTAACATCTCCCGCCAATTGATCTTCTCCCTTAGGGATTTGATGAAATTCCTAATATCATCATTTCCCTGCGACATATATATGCATGCATACACACACAAAACTCTCAACCGTTTGAAAAAGAAGTACAAACATGAAAATGCTTTTAAGTATGAGAGAAATTATTCTAAGGCATTCTTCATAGCATGCAGAGTATACTTATAAAAAGCAGACATTTAGGGTAGGGGGTTGTGTTCTATAATTATAAAATAAAAAATAGTGTGAAAACTTTAAAATTGAAAACTAAAATAAAATTCTTTCATTTTCTCAATTCATTAAGTATTACGCTTAATTATATGCAATAAAAGTATGTCCTTTTTTTGGAACATTTTGGCACAAAAATGGTCCGCATAAGGGATTAAGTCATAGTTAAACATTTATCAACAATATTCATTGTCGAAAACATCAAAGTATATTTCTTACATTGTTTTATGTAACTATGAATTAAAAAAAGAGTGTGTGTGTTTTTATGACCACACGATAAAAATAACTTCAAATTTTGTAATGTTATTTCAGGGATTAGTTGGGGAATAAAAAACAAGGGCATATTGGTATTGTCATATAAAGGTATTTATTCACACACATGTCTGTACTCATAAAGTAATATTTTTTTGCGAAATATACAATCATATTTCTGAATTAATTGTATTTTAAGAAGGAAACAATAGGTTTATCATAGCTGAAATAGGTTATAAATACTTTAGATTCAAAATTATTTAAATATCTAAGAAACACTCCGTCAAGCGTTGTTCCGTACTTTGTCATGCTTTCATTTAGATTATTTGACATAATTAAAATAAATTTTGATTTTAAAAAATCTACTAAAGGCTTTGATTTGTTTTTTAAAAAATCTACATTAAAATCCCCACTTAAAATAATTGGCAATTTGTTCGGAAGAGTTGATTCGGCTTCAATATAAGCAACTAAATTTTTGTAAATGAATTCGATAATTTTCTCTACTCTTTGACTTGATGAAATAACGAATAGTAACCATTAGAATTATTTGTCTGTTTTATGCTGTACATTTTGCGGCACAAATTTCTCCGATATATGACTCATTAAACCCAAATGATTCAGTAGTATTGTTACGAATAATAGTGTTACCATTCAGTAGTATTGTTACCAATGTTACGAGCATAACAAACCCGAGAGTAACAATGCTTGGCTTTTTAAAACGCCTCATTCAAGTTCACTCTCCAGCAAAACGCGCCTAAATAAATTATCGCTTCAAAAAAGAACTCTCTTTCTTTTTTAAGAATTAGCTCTTTTAAAAAATACAAATTGTGGGAAAACTCATCACTTTTCTTCATTCTTATAACTTGGATTACTCTGATACTGCAGAATCATCTCCTCTTAACCAGATTTTTATTCTAAAGTTTCCTGGAAGAAAGCAAAAAATAATACATTTTTTGCATACAAATATCAAAAAAGGGATATTATATCGAGAGAATTTTAAAATACAAATAATATACAGTATTCCGAAATTTTCTGAACTTATTACTTTTAATTAAATGTTTTGAGAAATTTATATTGAATAATGTAACTTCCATAAAAGAAACATTATTATTCTTAAAAATTGTTCATAATTTTTAATATAACACAATGTAAATATGTGAAATAAGACATGAGTACCCATTACGAAAACAAACCTAAACAATATGTACTTGAGTCCTTGCAAAAGCGTTGACATTCATTATATCTAAGTCTAGCTAAAAATGTTTCGTAGTAGATCAATTGCGTCAGGTATCCTAGTATATGTTACTTTATTATTAAATTTCGTCTTGAAAGAGCTGAACTTACAGCTACTCTGTGGAACAATTTTCCGAACCTTTGTTTTTCTGAAAGCTTTTAAAGCCTCTTTTCTACCTTGATATAAAAACGGGAAACAAAATGGCTTAAAACTGGAAATGGAGAATGTACTTAAGTGTCGTGGGAGTAGGATCCAAGCTCAAAACAGCATTTTTATTTTATTTTTAGAACGCAAGAAAAAAAAACTTTTTTTTCTTTAAAAAAAGCTTTTAAAATGTTTTTAGTGATGCGGAAATATTACAGGAAAAATGCTTGGCATAGTGATGCATGACATATTTTATCACATCGTCCGTGGACTCTGATATGTGCTTTAAAAACCTTTAGGTTTTTTAAGATGTACTTTTTATGCAAGACATAATGTTCCTTTCTGCTGAATATTTATGGAATATGTACGGCAATTTAAACATTTTAAAGACCTATTCGGAATTCTAATCACTTTTCATTGAGTGTGAGGCTTCTCAGGAGTGGTATAATATGTTTGAGTATTTGAATTGATGGTTGTACTTTCGACATTTTAATGTATGGATGAAGACATATTTAAACCATAAACATGTTTTGAAATTTAATAAATAATCCATACTTGAAATTATTAATTGATAATAATGCATAAATTTCTTGAGAGGTATTTTAATAAAGAATTTGATATAGACATCTTGCCTCTCATGCAATGAATTGATGAAAGAACATTTCGAAAAAAAATATTTTTATTTAAACTATTTTTGTGTATTATCTTTTCATATATAAAGTTTCAAAAAAATCAGACAAAAGACTTTTTTTAGTTCCCTCATAGTATTATAACAGCAAAAATCACCTTTGTTAAACCAACTATGTACTATTTTTACCCACAAAAACGTAACTTTGTTTCTTTTTGTCAATTTATGTTTGTTAAACAAAGCAATGCTAAAATTTTGCACAATATATTTCCATCAACATACAAAAACATTTTATAAATATAAGTTGTGTTGCACAATTATATTGCCTTTTTTCAAAATGTCCCTTAATAATGGAGTTTTTATTTGATAAACAAGTCAGAATCATACTAAATGTAATGAGATATACCTCTGTCTCTTGGAAAAAAGTTCAGTTACATTTCTTACCAGCGAGAGCATTAGCAGATTAGTTCTTGTGAATGTTTTAATCTTTTTTAACGTTTTTCTCCCTTTTTATTGGAATATTTGAATAGAATCATAAATACAGGAACTCTCTCTCCCTCTTTCTTATTTACTAACGGATTTTACTTTCACAGTTATTTATAATGCATTACCTTTAACCAGAAAAAGTTTCTTTTTTTCGCAAAAATTATTGAGTAGAAAGGATTTTTTTAAAAAAAGAATTGTGGTATATGTCTTATGTACCAAAGTTTCAAAATAAATAAAGCTTAAGCCAGAGAGAAGTAAATGGAAGTTTATTTCTCTATTTAGGATTATCATTTCTATACGTTAATCCCTTTCGTACCATGTAACTATTACTGGATACATGCTATGTATAGAGCAAAATACCATAGTAACCTCCTGTAGATACATGGCTAATTTAGGTGTATAACTTGTGTAACCAGCACAGGAAACATTATAATGTGTATTTTCTTTTATTGGGATTGTATAAAATTATAAAGGTTAAGTTACAATATGTTTAGGTTACAAAAATTTGAAAAAAAATTAGGAAAATTAGAATTAAAATTACAAATTTTTGTGAAATTGCTCGAAATGTTCTTAAGAAAATTCCACGTGCGTTACATATGCCATTTTTGTTCCATTTCTCTATATTCTTCATCACAAATAGATAGATTCCTATCAGAGTGAATGTCGTATTCATTGGTTTCCGGCAAATATTTTCATTCAGTATAACTTTCGTTGTGTGAAATCCAACGGCAATGCCATATTGGCAAGAAAAAGTAAAAATAAACAACAAAAATAGTGAAACAAACTTTAGAAAGTGAAACGAAACCCGAACGAATGTGTGCCTTAGCTAGCGTCAAAAGGAAAAATAAAATGGGTGTCGTAACGTCAAGTTTAGCATCATCAGAAATCTGGAATATCTGGGATACTAGAAAGACCAGTGTGGTACGCAAGGAGTTAACACATTCTCTTCCTTGCATGCATTAGGAAAATAATTAAATTTCTTTACTACGAATAAAACTGTTTGAAAGAAAAGAATATTGTAATTACATACAACTATATCATGGTATAATTAAATCATAATTATTCCACCAAAATATTTTTTAAATTCACTGATAATTTAACGCTTATAAATTTAAGCTTATTATTCTTTTCGCAACTATTAATATTTCTTTAAAGATGTGACTGTTCTAAGCTCACCTTGAACACTCATTTTATCTAAGCTGAAAATTCCAGAATACACGAGAGTCTTAAACAATAACCCATAAAAATACTTAACTTACTTAAAATCTTATCACTCAAAATATTGGTAGCAAAAAGATAATTTAATTATGGTTTATTTATTTAATTTCCACTTAAAGTTGATACCTTTCATAAACTTTTCATGTCTTTCACTGAAAGAAGTTTTTTCATTACATTTAAATTCTCATATCCAGTAAAATTGTTACATTGCATACGACAGTGCAGAGAGCGGCAATTGGTTTTTATACCATTATTTATATCAGCGTTTCTCAAACTGTGAGGAGCGCCCCTTTGGGGGCCGTGATACCCTTACAAAGGGGCGCGAACATGTCAAAAATAAAACATTTGAAAAATTGCAAATTTACTGAAAGGAAACAAAACAAAATACATTCTGACATAATAAAAAAGTAAAATACACATTTACATTGATATGATATTCTTATAAATGTATCTGCACTGTATAATGTATTTGATGATTAATTTATCAATACTAAGCTAAGAACAAGATTAATAATTACTAGTGACTCCCATGGACTTGTCATATACAAAATTATGCACAAAATTTAATACTTATCTTAATAATTTGTACGGTTTATAATTAAAGTCATATTGTAACTTTGGCATGTAGCTCTTAGTACGTTATTTTTTAAATCAATACATTGTTATTTTAGGGAGGGTGGAGCGCGAGGAAAATTGTGATTAAAAATTGGGTTGCAACTACCGAAAGTTTAAGAAGCACTGATTTACATGAAATAAATTTCTTCGCTGATTTATTTCCTCTCATAAACTATTTCTAGAAAAAGCAAAATTTTGAAGAACTGCGAGGAATTTTTAATGGACTAGTATCACACAAGATAAGAGAAAAGAACTGATACTGTAATTCAATTACATAAAAAAAAAAAACATGAATATATCCATAAAGTTGATTAATGCTTATAAAATACTTCAGTTTTATTTGAAGAATCACCAGACAGGAAGCTATACAGGAGCTATTGGAAAATGGCTTCGTAATTTTCATCCGCAATCCTAACATTAGAGCAGGGGTCGTCAAACTTTCGATAGAGAAGAGAAAAGAAAGGATTGATGAAGGTAACTAAAGTATCAAAGAGCCATTTAAATGCATCCGCATGCCCAAGGAAGCTGGTGTGTGTGAGGGGGGGTCCTGTAGTGGTTACATTCAAGACAGTCGAGCTCCAATTTAATATTTTTTTTATAATATGTAAATAAAGCTTTATACGTGTAAGCCATTCTCTACTTCATCAAGAAATAAGAGCCATCACAAAGTTTTTATTATTATTATAATTTCTGTGGCTGAGTACAAGAACAACCATTGTAAAAACATCGTAATGCTAAGAAATATCTATGAAATCAATCATATCGTAAGTAATTTATTAAAAAATTTAATGGTGTTAATTTGACATTGGAGTATCACGCACCAAGTTGTTTATGTTCGCCAAGATCGGAGGTTACATTGCAATATAGTTTACCTTGGTATTTCTATTGCGTGGTAATGTGGTTTCCATGAGGATTATATATATTATAGCTAATTTTTTTGTTTTCTTTTCCCCCTCGTGGTAACCCTATTCATTTCATATGATTTTAATTCTATTTCTTTAAATTTTAACCATATTCATTGCATTTATTTTTTGCATTGAAGCTACTGCTTCAGTCTTCTGTTGTATTTTGCTATATTTTCGTATATGATTGATGATTATCAGGATATTTTTTGAAGAATATGAGGGCTAGCCTTTTAATTATTACTGCAAATTGTGCATTTCCACTTTAGTTTACTTTTCAATAACGCATTAAACGTTCATTGTTCGATGAAATTCATTAAAGGAACTTGCCAGTTTTTGGAATTCTCCAAGCTATCGTTATTAATTAATATTCATTATTGATCAATTTTAATATATTATATAATATACTTATCTAACATAATTATTATTAATATATAGTAATTATTAGTATGTTATATTTTTAGTACTATATATCACATAATACAATAATTATTAAATTATATTGATATTAATTACTGATTAATATATTGGTTATTTTCAATATATTCTTTATTTGAAATATATTTCAATACATTTCAAAGCAGTTTCTTAAAATTATTTTCCTGACTATATGTTACAGCTAGGCCACATCGACAACAAGCACTTCTTGGCAGGTTCTTCAAATTAGGTTCAATTTCCCATTAATAGTAATTATTAAAATTGAATTTGGTTGTCATTGCATATAAAGTGATTGTAAAAAATTATTTTTTAATAATTCTTAAGCATGTCATAAAATACGGGATGTTTTTTGTCATTTCTCTCGGTTGACTGAAGTGTAATTCCTGTACACTCACGAGTGTTGCCAAACTCATCTATGCAAATACGTAAATACTTTACTAGGAATCACTTTAATCACTACGAATCCGACTGCGTTCGGAAACGTGATTTTAAAGAAGCGCATAAATCAGTGTTTCTCAAACTGTGGGGCGCGGCCCCCTGGGGGGCGCGAGCATATCGAAAATAAAAGATTTTAAAATAATTAATTTACTGGAATGAATTAAAACAAAATACTTTCAGACATAATAAAAAATGCACTTTAACTCTGATATAATTTATAGGCGCGTGCATGCGATATTAAGTCAACAAAAATAAAATTTCTTCAATATCTAATTAGCTATCTTTGATCCTATAAATAAATAAGAAAACTTTTATTTGATTTGCTGTAATCCCATTATGAGAGATTTTTTTACTACGCTTTCTGTTTAAACCTAACATAAATGATCCTATTATTTTATTTATTTATTGCTTAAAAGTAGTATACAAAATTTAATATACTTATGTTACTAATTTGTATGGTTTATAATTAAAATCGCCTATTGTAGCTTTAGCTTCTAAATGCATTATTACTGCATTCAGTACATTATTAATGTATAAGGGGGGTGCGATAAAAATTGTGATCGAAAAGGGGGCGCCAGTATTGAAAGTTTGAGAAGCACAGGCATAAATGGATAATTTTCATATTATTTAATATCACTTAGAAGAGAATACATGTATAAAATTGTTTTAGACATTTTGACAAAATAATTTATTTAACGACAATATTTCGACAAAAAATATACTTAGAATAACTTTTTTTCAAAATGTTCTCCTCTTGTGAAAAATGCTTCTACTATAATAATATTTACCTGTTTATAGCTCAGACCTCTGTATAGAGGCTCAACTATGATTTTTGAAAAATTCACATTTTTTTTTTAGAGTTACAACCCATTGAAATAATTATCGGCGTTTTTTTCTTAAAATTTCTTCCCTCTGTTGTCGTAAAACATGGATAAACCCACTTTTAAGTTATATATTTCAAAAATTCTGGTTGAGCCTCTGTACAACGGTCTGAGCTATATACAGGCGTAATATTTTAATAATAGAAGTATTTTTCACAAAAGGAGAATATTTTGAAAATGGGTCATTCTATGTTCGTTTTTTGTCAAAATATTGTACTTAAATAATTGTTTATTGTAATAATATTCTTATAAAAGAATTTTATGTACATTTTCTAATCTAAGTGACACTAAAATATCATAAATATTATCCATTTATACGCTTTTGAAAAATCGCGGTTACGAACGTAGTCGGATACCTTAAAGAATTTCATCCCGTGACTACATTTTTACTGATAAATTAGACATTTACTTCGTTAGAAGTAATGTTAATATTTTAATTGATTGTCAATAAACTTTCTCAATGAAAAACAATTTAATACTGACATAACTATCTTAAGCCAGCCAAATGTCAAAATGAATATACAAAAATACGGGTTAAATTTTCAATAGATAAATATAAAGCAAAAGTGAAAAAAAGAACCAATTATTTTGGAAGATAACAGGTATAACCCCACTTTTGAGGGAACTTTATAATTATTTATCTCATTTATTTTACAGCCTGTCTTAAGGAAATTTACATCTCTTTCTTAGTTTTACTTGCATTATTCATCTCTTCCTCAGTACAATTTAAAATACAGCTTTTATAGAGAAGGTTCAAGTAAATCTTATAAAACAAATGAAGATGATCTTCGAATACGCATATATAATTTCTTTTAAGGTATCCGGATACTTTCAGAATCGTGATTTGCAAAAGCATGTAAATGGATAATATTTATGATATTAGTGTCACATATATTAGAAAATGTATAAAAAATTGTTATAAGAATAGTATTACAGTACAAAAATTTATTTAAGTACAATACTTTGACAAAAATGAACATAGAATGACCCTTTTTCAAAATATTCTCCTTTTGTGTGAAAAATGCTTCTATTCTAATAATATTTTGCCTGTATATAGCTCAGACCTCTGTATAGAGACTCAACTAGAATTTTTTGAAATATATTACTTAGGAGTGGATTTACCAATGTTTTACGACAACAGATGGTAGAAATTTTAAGAAAAAAACGTCGATAGCTATTTCAATGGGTTGTAACTCTGAAAATAATGTGAAGTTTTCAAAAATCATAGTTGAGCCACTGTAAAGAGATCTGAGCTACATACAGGCAAAATATTGTTATAATCGGAGCATTTTTCACAAAAGGAGAACATTTTGAAAAAAAGGTTATTCTAAGTTAATTTTTTACCGAAATATTGTATTTAAATAATTTGTTTTGTCAAAATGTCCTTAAAACAATTTTATACATGTATTCTAATCTGTGATACTAAATATCATGAAAATTATCCATTTATGCACTTTTTTAAAGTCACGGTTTCGAACGTAGTCGGATACCTTAATAACGATTTTGAAGTCCAGATGGATTGAACATATATTGAAACGCCTCTATTTGTCCCATACGATTACATTTAGTAAAATTGAGACCCAGACAGGTGACTCAATTGATCCGATTTCAATACACTGCAATAAGAAATACTCCATACATAAAAATGTACCTATATGTAGTTCAATCATGTAAATCTATATTGTTGTCTTGTATTCCAACAGATGCAATCATATTTATATTTGGTGAATTTCAAATACTTAATATATTTAAAACCTGGAATAATAAAACGCACTCTATGAGTAAAATTTATTCACACAGATTCTGAATTTGTGGAATAAATAATCAAATATATTTTATTATGTAATATAGATTCAAAGTTTATCCTTTCAAACGTACGGAAATACTTTAATTTTAAATCCCAAGGAAGGCAATTTCATCAAGTAGAAAAAATCAATAAACAAAGTTAACTTTTTTTTCTAGTAAATAGTAATAAAAAAATTGTATCCATCCAAATTGCATACCTAAAACACATAAAAATAGAATTCCTGGTTCACATATTTATAGTTAATTGATTTCAAACAAAATGAGAGTAAAAGAGTCGCGATGAAACATTTTAATTGCCCACATTCTATTCCGTCTCAATTAAACTGATGTCGGTATTTCTTTAGAAAACTTAAAAAAAGGGAAAAACACACAATTAAGGTCTTCGAATACTTATTGTTATTCCTCAATATAGTTATACTAAAAAAATTAGGAAAATTTTTATCTTGTAAAGAAACTCGGCGGATATAATGTTCCAATAAATTACATAACAAAAAACGAACACACTTTAACCATTATTCGAAATATTTTTAAATCAATAGATATTCAAATGTTTAACCAAGATATTCCAATCAAAAAAGTTTAGGCAAAAACTTGAATAAATAAAATGTACAATACCTTACGAATGAATGAAAAAAATTCAAATAATCAATGTTCGTTTTTTCTTTTTTTTAAAAAAAAAGAAAAAAAGTCCAGGTTTTATTAATATGAACTGGCAGAAATTAAATATCTTCTTCATAAAGAAATATGCAAAGAAAAACGTCTGAAAAATTAAAATAATGGTGGATATCAGAAAATTTAATTTTTTCTATTGCACATGAAAATGATGACATCCTTTCTTTTAATAAACAAGGTTGTGATGGATCTATTCGCGATCATTCCTCTAATCCTTTTCAGAAATCTTTGGGCTATCAATTCGCTTAATTTAGAACTAACCCTTCGGAAGAAGAAAATCATGATATGCAAATTTAATTTACTATATATAATCTAAGTTTACTAGCTAGAATAGAGAGTAGGAGAGGAGATAAACCAGAAATCACACACACACAGGCGAGATTGTTACTGATAGGTATCATTATTGGATATTTGTGAATAAATAATAAGGAGAAAGATTTAAAGTGAGGATTGATCACTGAAATTAAGTTAATATTAGATTAAATAGGTTAATAGATTATATCCTATATAAAGTAAGGATCAAATTTAATAGTCTCCTAATCTTTAGTGTATTTCGTCGTTGTTCCACTTTCACGTTTAACACAGAGATACTCTCTTACTGTTATTAATTGAATTTGTGTCGTTATATAGAGTGAATAATAAATAGATGGATTGAATCATGAGAGAGACAAGTGTTTCTTCCCTACCTTCTACATATCTAGGTGTCCAAGAAAGAGATGAAAATTTCTCACAAGGTATCGGATTATTTTATGCCTATTAATAACTAGATTATTTATAACTACTATTCTTTTTAAAACAAAAAATATGCAAATAGATGCAAAGTGGTTTTTTTCAAAAACTATTTTTTTTTAAATAACGTTCAATCGATATCTTGAATATAAATAAATACTTGTTTCTGCATTCTATTTATCAAAAACGATTTCTAATTAAGACATATCAGACTACTTGAATTTAGATTCAAGGGATAGTTTTAACCCAGAAAAAAAAATTTACTTCTGAAAATAAACAACTCCCCACAAATAAATAAAAAATTCTCTAAGATCAATTCTAGCTGTCTATTTGAGACAAGAAATAGAGAGAAAAAAAAGAACAAAATTTCGGGTTCTTTTAATATGAATTGATTGAAAAGTAAAATTCTTTTTCTTAGGGAAAAAGGAAAGGAAAGGGAAAATAAAGATAAAAATAAAGGAGGAGAGCCCCAGTTGCACGTCTTTCTCCATCCCAACTGAAATTAATGATGCCATTCCTTCTGAAATGACAGAGAAAATCCTCAATCAGGAAAAGCGAAAGCAGCCTCAGATCGATAATCGATTCATCGATCAGTTTAGTCGAACAGAAACACGGGATGGATTAGAGAAGTAATGACTATTCCCTAGAAATTATCGAAAAGAAGACGACAAAAGAGATAAATATTTTTATTGATGGCTTCTTTTCCATCAGGAAAAGCACTTTTTCCATGAATATTTTATTGGCATTTCGAGTTGAAGCTTTGAAAACCTTTATGTTGGATAATAATTTCAGATCAAGTCAGCCCGTAATAGAAGACAGGGTTTTCTTTGAGTTTTTGAAATAACGTATATACATTTATTTATTTTGCTTCAACATTATTGCATTGGCGTTTCTTTGAGTAGAGGGAAATCTCCAGGTGTAAATAAATGCCATAAAATCTATAGATTTCTCCATCAA
The DNA here is from genome assembly GCA_019973935.1 of Trichonephila clavipes. Lineage (NCBI taxonomy): Eukaryota > Metazoa > Arthropoda > Arachnida > Araneae > Nephilidae > Trichonephila > Trichonephila clavipes. The sequence goes on along the minus strand of BMAU01001370.1, from coordinate 193,922 downwards.
TTTCTTAGAAATGATAGCCTATAGCGCATTCTTAATATACTTTATTTGTTGTTCATTATTGCATCCGTTTAGTTATTTCGATTTTTTCATTGCTCTATTTCTCTTTCTTCAATTGTGTTCCCTTTTAATAGGTGGCTATTTAATTTTGAAGTAAAAAGCTACTTTAAGAGAATATTTTAAAATACCTTGCCTTTTAAGAATATTTTGTTAAGATACAAAATACTAAATAAAAATAATATATAGTCTTCCTTCGCGAATTTTTTCTCTATATATCTCTTTTTATAAAGACATAAAAGTGATTGACAGCGTTCAGTTTTTCTTAAGCTTCGCATTTTCTCCGAAAAAGGAGTATAATTAGTTTTCTCAATGAAATTTAATATAAGTCAACTATAACATTTCAAAACGGAAATAAAGCAAAATATTTGTAGCTATATATAGAAGCAATGTATGCATACAGAATTGTCTTTATTTAGAAAGTAAATTTTTTATACAAGATTATAAACATTTACAAATATTATAAACTGTGCGTACATTTTTATTGCTATATTGTTTTTTTTAGACTCTAGTTAAACTCCTTGTGTGCCGACAAGTATCACACAAGGCTTACAAACGTAAGTCAATACTCAAAACAATGGAAGTTACATGTAGAAGGATATAGGCACAAATGAGAACCAAAGGGGGGGGGAGTGGATACAAATACGACAAATACAGAATTAAATACAAGATGGCTCACATGCAAACGGAGATAATCAATAATATAATTAAACAGTGAGGAAGATTAGAAAACATAATCACACAAAAAAAAAATTTCAAAATACAAATACATAATCCATACATATACATACATATATACACATACATACACACATATATATATATTTTATATTGGATTATATATGTATATATATATATATATATATATATATATATATATATATATATATATATATACTGGTGTGCAAAAATTAAGGGCGAAGTCAAAAAATTAGCATATCAGCTGAACGAAGAGGCAGAGCGGACAGAAAGACCAACCAGGAGATTAAGTAAGGTGATGTACGGTAGCACATGCGTAGATATGCAGGTACACGTAATGGGGGAGTGTCTGAGTAGTATAAAGCATGTTGTCGGTGTAAGATCAGTATTTCTGGCAAAGAGATTGCACGCCGTATAGCAGTTAAAATCACACCGAGTTGCTGCTTCAGCGAGAAATGGCGAATAATCAATCTGTTAGACGACATCTGGATGCTTTTACCCGAGGTCGAATCATTGGGAAGTTGGAGGAAGGCCGCAGTGTGACAAGTGTGGCTGCAGAGTTCGGAATTGCTCACAGCATCGTTTCACGACTTTGGAGACAATTTCAAACTACAGGAACAGCTATCCGGGGGTTCAGTAGTGGTCGCAACGAGGAACCACACCCGCAGATGACCGGTACATTGTCTTACAGACCAGAAGAAACAGGCGGCAGACAGCGGGAGAAATCGCTAGACACACGACACACAGGCGACTGGACGACCGATATCGCGTTTTACCGTGGCCAGAAGACTGCACGGTAGTGGTCTGTTTGCACGACGCCCTGTACGGTGTGTACCTTTAACGCCTTCCCATCGGAGAAGGCGTTCTCTGTGGTTCCGGGAACACCGGAATTGGAGAGACAATGAATGGGGACGAGTACTCTTTACAGATGAGAGCAGATTCAGTTTGAATAGCGATTCTCATCGCATACTCATCTGGAGAGAGCGGGGAAGCCGCAATCATCCCTCGAACATCATTGAAAGGGACAGGTATGGGGGTCGCGGTGTTCTCGTTTGGGGAGGCATCATGCTTGGTAGTCGTACAGACCTTCACATCTTCGACGTAGGTTCAGTCAACGGGACCCGTTACTGTAACGAGATTCTTCTTCCATATGTGCGTCTTTTTAGAGGCGCTATGGGTCTGCAGTTCCTTTTCATGGACGACAATGCACCATGTCATTGCACAGTAGCTGCTGAACAGCTCTTAGAGAGTGAGGATATTGAACGTATGGATTGACTGGCACGATCTCCGGATCTCAATCCCATCGAGCATGTATGGGATTTTCTAGGCAGACGCTTGGCAGCTCATACCTTACCACCAGTAACGATTCGGGAGCTTCGATTGGTGCTGCAAGACGAATGGGCAGCAATGCCTCAACAACTCATTGACACCCTCATTCTCAGCATGGGCAGACGCTGTGAAACCTGCCTAGCAGTCAGGGGAGATCATATCCCCTACTAAAGACCGGATGTTTCTTGCTGGACACCCATCACAGGGATGTTTCGGCCTTCAGTCGCATTGCGCTCCATGCTACTTTTTCAATCAAGCTTCTTTTTATCCCTCTGATTTCTCTTTTAGTAAGTGTTGCTTACATATTACACATGTCCTTACGTATTGGGGATCTTACGGTATTAAATGTGTTGATTTGGAAAGCTTTTGTACAAAGTTATATTGAAAAAACCGTCTCGTCCTTAATTTTTGCACACCAGTGTATATATGTATGTATATTCACGAACAGAGAAAATGTTAACAAACACACAAAATTTAGAATCTAAATAATACAGGCAAAAAGGCTATTAATGTATGTACAAAACGATGTAAAAGATGATTTTCCTTCAACAAAGGCAGGGAGAGGAGGAGGCCACACTATATTGTTCGTTTGTAGGCAATTCATGAGTGTACGTCTTTCTGAAGAGAATGTAGTACAAGCAAGAATCAGATGCTTGGCATTCTAGATCGTGTCACTGGAGCAAGAACACTGGTCAGTAGGTGACAAATTGAAGCGCTTTAAATAGGCTTTAAAGTTTCTATTTCCAGTTAGAAACTGGGTAAGTTTAAAATTAGGATGAAATTTATTATAGAGAACAAACATATAAAGAAAAATTTACTTTATCCCTGAAATTAAAAAATACAAATTTATGAACACTGTGTAACCAAGCAGGTTGCTTTTCTATAGCAAATCTTACTACATATATTCCCATGAAAGAGGGTTTGAAAAGTTAATTGTAAATTTCCAAAGGAATTGTTTGCTTTTTATTTCAAATATTTTATTTTACAACATTTTAATGTACATTATTATTTTAATGAGTATATATATATATATCAAAATCATTCTTAAATGCTTTATTATTTCCTTTAGCCTACTCAAACTACCAAATGCTTCTGGAGATACAATACAAAAAAGAACTTTTAAAAACTCATATTTCTTAAATACTCTTATTTAGGGTGAAAAAAATGTCATTTAATCATTAAATTCCTGTAATGAATCCCATTCAGATCAGTGCAGAGATGCGTTTTAGTAAATAATAATTGATAGCGAAAATTATTTTTAATTTTAAGTTAAATTTTCATTAGAAAACTCATATAAATGCTATAATTTACATAACATTAAAACTAAGTTTTTTTATTAATATTTTTTAAAAAAGATTTTTACAGAAAAGGACTATTGAAGTAGAAAACTTCAAAAAATATTTCAGTCTTTACATCTAAATCAATTATTGTAATAATTAATAAAAAAATAAAATAACCTTAAACCCAAAATAATACGACTCTGTGTTTATTTTTCATCTTAAGAGGACTTGACACCCTAAAAATCACCAACCTATCGTTTTTTTATTTTCATTTAATCTTATTCTTTGCATTATTATCTTTCGATTGATGTATCACTTGTGCATGTCGGAAAGTCAGAAGTTGAATAAAACTTCATTTGAAAACAAATTAGGCAATTCAGCCACACCCCTTTTTTAGAAAAAAGCTAAAAAAATGCGTTATGATAAAAAAATCTATTTTATAAATAGAAATAATAACTATAAAAAAGAATGTGTAGTATTAAAAGCAGAATATTTCCGAGGCAATACAATAATGTAATTTTTCTTCCTTGTGAAATGTGTGCATGTAAAATTTTTAAATTAAGGCATTTTATATTAATAATTTTATATATAATTTCAGTTCTTATTCCTGATATGTTTTTCATATAAATGTAATACTTTAATATTATAAGAAGAAAAACAGCTAAAATTTCTGTCGTGACAGAAAAAAATTTTTTTAAAGTTTTTCTTGAGTTTTCTTGTGCAATTAGTACTCTCTAAAAGTTGATCATTTATAAAAATGTGTGGGTTGAAAACATATGAAAATGCAATTATTTTAAAGAAAAACGTATAAGTAATATCTTAAAGTGGTATTTTAAGTTTAATTAAGCTTATAATAATTATTTTTTCAGAATTATAAACTTTAAAGTGGTTTTTCTCAGTTTGTGTTTTTCGAAACCTTAGTGCATTCAAAATGCTACTCCTTCGACAATTATTTACCAATCACTTCAATTTTTTTCCTGCGTCTTAAGAATAAAGCATGTAATAAAATTAGCGATCCTTTTTGCTATAAACTGAATACTTTTTTTTAAAAAAAATAAAATGTAAGACATGTTGGCTTTTTCGTTGATTTTTAGCCTGTATATCAACATTTTATTTTTTTTCTCGAAAACGAATGAAGTTATTCTAAAATCGATCCCTAAAGTTGTTAAGAACATCCATAAGAATATTATAAAAAATTTCAGGTCAAAAAATTAATTTTTACAAAAGGAGTAAAATTTTAAAATTTTCCCAATTTTCTTCAAAAAATTTAAATTTTTAAAATTGTGTGAATAATATATGAAAATTTTCATCTGGTAACACTTTCTTGAATAGAAACATTGTATAAAATGTTAAAATATAATTTTTAAATACGTAAATAAAGAAGTTTGCTCAAAGGGTGCCAAGTCTCCTTAATGTCTTAAATTTCTCTTTAATATTAATTGCTTAAATAGAAGTAAAAATTCTTAAATGCAATTTAAATACCCTTAAATATTTTTATTAATAAAAAATGGAAAGAAATTTTTTATATTTGGGAATCTTTGAAGAAATTAGTTTTTATGAAGTAATTGTATTTTTTTAAATTGCATCAATTATGATTTGAAAATATTTACTTCTTCTCAAATTTCGTCATTTAAATTAAATTTTTCCACTTCTTAACAATTATGTTAATTCTTTTGAATTTCTACACCAATGTATATTTAGAGAAAAAATTATTCTCTTTACTTTGACGTATTAATTTTGAAAATCTGAATGCAAACTTTTATTTCCTTTTTTTTTTTTATTTGAACTAAATGAAAGTAAAAATAATTTTTCTGTAAACAATTTTAAGCAATTTTTATACGAACTTTCTCTCATCTGGATATTAAGAAAAACAAATTAACCTCAAAGTGTTACTTCATTTTGCAAATATTTATAAAGTAATAATCGCTTCGAAAATATATTATTTTATTATTGTTTTAATTTGCAAGTGAGTTGAGTAACCTTTTGAAGAAAGAAATTGCTGCATTAGATTAAAAATTAAATATATTTTTGACTTCAAAAATATGAAAATAAAAAATAACTATTTGGAATCACAGACACCATTTGCCATTTTAAATATGTGCGAACAACATTCTGTAAACCACAGTACATTGAAATCCTGTTGTTGTTTTCTGATGCCACCTGTCTGACGTAATCAGACCGAGGCCCACGAAATTCATCGTAGCATGGGCAAGAGGTACGCCTGTCGTTGGCCTTGAGCACCATACAGGTGAAAGTGCGATTTCGCTCGGCGAAATTCCCCTAAGGGAATTCCCCTATCTCCACCTCCACAATTTCTGCATGTAAACTGAAGGGGAGGGAAATATTCTCCAGTCCCTGCGCTCGTGATTAAGCCCACAAGACAACGGACCCCTAGATTTAACGAGCACGTACTCCGTGTGTACTCGGAGGGTGTTTGGTGGCATCGGGCATCGAACCCAGGCCTTCCGGTCTGGAGTCCGATGCTCTAACCACTAGGCTACCCACGGCCCATTGTACATTGAAATCCTTTTCTACATTATTTTTCAACTAGTCAGCTTCCATTAGGACTTAGGAAGTTTGTTTATAATTGTTATTTGGTAAATTTACAGAGGAATTATATATTTTTTTAAAAAATATTTACTTTAATTCTTAATTGAACTTTAATTCTTAATTGGTTAAAAATCTTATAATGCCATATATGCTTACTTTCTAGTTTAAGAACTGTACCAACAATGCATTTTTTCTGCAAGTTGAAAAATCCTAGATTAAAAAATGGTTTAATCACAATATTATTGACAAATTTATAATTGGAAATGATTAGCTCTCCAGATAAACACCATTGCCTTTTTCTTTGAAACTAAAAAGAAAATCCTTTCAGGGGATGATTTTCAGTTAATATTAAAAATAATTTATAAATTAAAATCAAATAATTAAATTAAGTCTGTGATGAATTAACTCATTAATAAATGTCAATTTCTGATGAAAGGTACATTTTTATATTTGGTTTTAATGGCGAAAATATGAATAACTAAACTATATATAAAAAATGGGAATATGTTTTTAGAGTAAAGATAATATGTTTTAAGTATAAAAAATGGATTATTTCTTAGATTAATACCTTGTTAAAACTTTATAGTATTCAGTAGTTTTCTTGCTCTCCAGTTTAGATGAAAATATTTAAGTTTATTTTTCATAAAATTTTTTTATTAATGTTACAAATAAATTTTTTTGATTTTTGCAAATTACGTCAATAATAATGATAATCTGATACGGAAAATTTAGTAAAATTCAGTATAATTTTTTATTCTGTGTTGCATAAATGATCAAATGGTAATAGTTTGATTTCAAAGACTTTGAGTTTTACTCTAATATGAAACAAGAAACAAGAGAAATTGAACAAGAAAGTATAAGGAGATTGAAAGAAGCTGTTGTTTCTCTCTTTTACATGTTGCTGTTACTCTCCCAATTGGAAAAAAATGCTTAGTATAATTATATACAAGTACAAAGACAATCTCTCGAAAAAAGTATTCAATATTGTGCGAAATATTCAAGGAAAAATTTTCAAACTTATTGTTATGAATAATGTGCGTGTTGTTAGCACAAATTAGCATTACATTCCTTTAATAGAACAAGGGAAATAATGGGCTTTATTTTTGTGTCCTTACTGTTTCTAAATATTTTTATTCAAACGATGAAATTGATCATTTATACAATTTGAAAATATATAAAATACTAGCTAAGATTAAATATGTTGAAAATGTACGGATAAAATATATATTTTTAAGTAATATAGTAGTTGAAATTTTACTATTCTGTTAATAGATATATTTAAAAGTACTACAGGATTGAAGGAAATATCCTAACAATTAATTATCATTGTTATTTTCTATAATGTTTCAAAATGATACGCTTAGCTTATTTTCACTTATAAAAGTAATACCTGTACATTAGTGATTATATACTATTTGCAAAATATGTAAAGTATTTATTTTCAGAAAATGGAAGAAAAAAGATACTCTCTCTTTCTTGAAAAAAAGTTCTCCAGTTTAATTAAAATTTTGTTTACACAATCATTTACCGAATAAACACTTTCACATTGAATCCCGAGAAAATGCAAAATAGTTTGTTTATTTACTGTATCTGAAATCAGCGTCATTTTAATTAAAGTACGTTTTAATTAATTTATCATTAAATAAAAAATAACGTTGCTGTTATTAAACATATAACTCACAAAGTAATCGAAGGGATTTCATTGTGTTTATCTCGAAAAAAATTTTACACTGGGAGAATTTATAACAACTATAAAATGAATAGTTTCCCTTTATTTTATTTCCTGAAGAAAAAATTATATCTTTCATTTTAAGGCTCACATCAATAGATCTTTCATATTTAGGGAACAAAGCCTTTTTAATTGATTTTTTTAAATTCTTGAACAAACCAATACTTGAATGTCATCGAAGGCTACAAAATAATAAGATATTTTTTAGTTAAATAGTAGAAGGTTTTTTCACACATAATTTTTCTCTGGAACAAACTAAAATTTAAACTTTTTTACTAGTATTTATCTTTAAGCTTGTATTTTTGATACATTATTATATTAAAACAACACATTTATAAATATATACATATATACAATTATGCCAGAAAAACAAAACACAATAAAATATAATGTAATCAAGTGCTACGTTGTTAAAAATTTCTTTTTCTGTGTTAGAAAATGAAAGCTTCGAAATGTCAACGTTACAATCCCTTTTGTATTTAAATGAATATTTCTTACAAATTGTTTTTGGTATATAACCAGTTCCTTAAAATTAAATGCAGTGAATAAAAAGTTCTTAAATATTTAATATTTATTACCTAATTTCTTGTAGAATTAGGAAAATTTGAAATTATTATTAACTTTGAATACTTCATTTGTAGTTTTTGATGTTACTAGTAGATTAATAGACCTAGTAATTTTTCCCAATTAAAACTCATTCAAAATAGATATTAGAGTTTCATTTACTTATGTTTTTTTTAAATAGCAAACTTTCTGAGGATAAATATCACATTTTTATTCAATGATAGTGAAAACTCAAATATTAAATGAATTAAGTTATTCAATTAATTTTGCTTCACATGCAGTTTTGTACGTATTTTCTCTTCTACAATATTTTTCGGAATGGAGTTTTATAAAATTGTATTAAAAGAAGTAATTTAAAAAAATTTTACAGTCAATCCCTACTTAGGTCAACAAAGAAAAAATTTGTTTTAGTTACTTTTTATTAGATAATTACAACTAATATAAATATGAATATACACTTGACACAATCACACTATTCAGTGACAAAATAGAAAGCAATTTCCTTTGCAATTTTCCTTTCTATATATAGTGTTGGATTATTATTTTTGTTTGTTACTATTTATTAATTAATTAAGTTAAATAGATGAATTGATATTTCAAAAAAACAGTACTAACATCCAGTGTCATCTACTAAAAGTTAAAAATATATTTGAACTTGAGTGGATGAATAAAAATAATCTTATCAACGATTGTGAGAAAACTTGAACAAGATATATATGTATAATATATAAGGAAAGTGTGAACTAATAGTGGGAATTGAATAAAACAATTTTGTGTATATTAAGTGTTTCTAAGCGTTACTTTTGTGTAAAATAAGCAGATAATTGTACATATAGCGTAATAGGAAACGCAATTAGCTTCTTTTTTTCCTGTAGCTTTAAATCTCCGAGTATCAAATTTTACTGTAACTATATATGTGGGAAAATGTTAGCAAACTGTGACATATTATCAGCAAACAATAGAAGGTCTTAACCGGCAGATAAAAATAATTTTGGAAACAATCATTGAACCGATTCTAAATTCCACGCGCTTCGATTGTGTGGAAAATATCCGCATCCAATCATTGCCTGACCTCAAAGCTACAACATTTCACAGACGCTTCCACAAACCTTGTTACTGAACACAGACCAAAGTACGTCAACCGTATATCTCCCTTAACTATTCCCTAAGGATAATAATTGAGTCACGTTAGAAACTGCTGATTGTGAACGCTCTACAGTTACTATGTGCATTATTGATCTCTGGGCTTTCCTTTCGGGACAGGAGGTGAGGTGAAGATTACTGGACGATCATTGGTGGATTTAAGCCGTTTGAGAACAGCACACCAATCCGATTTCGGGCGAATTCGGTTTAATTCCATGAATTGTACGGAATTAGATAGCACCAATTGGGAATCTCAAGTCAGGTAGCTGCATTGAGAATGATTCGGGATTAAATTTATATTATTCGGCCAATTGTAACGATTTGAACTGATTGTCTCTGAAATAAGATAATACTATTTCTTATAAAAATAAAAACGAACAGTATTTCTAAATATAAAAATATATCTACATATCGCCGGCCTAATTAGCAGACTGCGTAACTCCACCGGTGTTACTGATTTGATATAGGAGTGCAACGCGCCAAGCGCTTTTTGGCGCGATTCCTTAATTCTTTTGTTTTGTCTACGCCATGTCTCATTGCGCGCTCCGCTTTTAATTTATTCTTCGATCAGTGTAATGACTATTTTTTTTATTTCATAATAAAACTAGATTTCGAAGGGAGAGGTGGTGACAAGATTTTAACATAAAATAAATACAACAGAAAGTAATATTAATGTATTACACTTTCAGATATAAATTATTTACACTATTTTAAGCGTCCATTACACAAAATTCTAACAATGTGTTACTTTTGCTGAGCAGAGATCCCGCGGGGAAAAAACCCAAAACCAAAAACTAATTCTAATATACGTTATCCCCATGGCAACCACATTATCGCACGGTAAAAATTTCAAAGTAAACCATATTGTAATATCATCGCCTACCTTGGCGAACATAAAGAACAACTTGGCGCCTAGCCCTATTGTATCAAATTAGCATCCCAGATGGAGTTACGCCGTCTGATAATTAGACCGACGATATGTGGGTGTGTTTGTGTGTAGATATCACTGGCGTAGGTAATCCTGAGTGGGGCATGTATCAAAACTCTTTAGGGGCTATTTTGGAAGGTTCCTTAATGTTTTGTGTGTGGGGGGTTGCTTATGCATTTTAAGGCGCCTGTAGCTCGAGGGCCCTATGTCATTCATACTCTGATACGGGGTATCTATACCCTTGGTAGATATGTATTTATTTATAAATATATGCATAGTTATCTGAAAAACTTGAATTAATGTCATTCTTGATTAGTGGCTCTCAAATTTTCTGATCCTATGGACTATTTTTTTATTCTAAAAACTTTGCAGTGAAACCCCAAGTGAAATAACTATTTTAGTACATAATAGAAAAAGCTATAAACTTAACTTTGATGTTCTGAATGACCAACGTGTTGATGTAAAAATAAATAAAACAATGTGAAATTTGATGTAATATTTATGCAAATTATATGTATATAGGTTTGTATTAATATACAGAAATATATTTTTTCTATGAGATGTGTGAACCCATGAGATTAAATTCCTCGAACAATACAACGAATGACACTGCTTTCTTTTCAAAACTGAGAAAAACAAATGATGCATTCACTTTAGATATCGGCTCCATGCACGGACAAACAAACAAAAAAAAACCCTTTTGTTTAGATGTACGACTCTTTTATGCATCCATATTTTAGACAAGGCATTGCAAATAGGACAAGATTCTGTTCCTATTTAAATCCGCACAGACGACCAAACTCGCAATCCGCCGAGCTTGTCATTACTTGTACTTTATATATATATATTTAAAAATTTTGTTCAAAAAATTAAATTTTATTTTAAATTATTTAAAACGCATGAAAATATATCAGAATTATCTTATTTTGTGTTCCGTAATAAAGAAATTGGTTTACAAATTTTTACTTTAAACCTAACCTTCCGTGAACTCCCTAACGTTATTTACACAAACCCAAATTATTTTTAATTTTCGACAGACCTCTTCAACAGTTAAAAGGGCCTCATACAGGTCTACAGGAGTCATTTTGGAAACATATGCTCTAGATTTTCAAACAGGACTACTAATGACGTCTTTAAGGTTTCAACGACAAATATGGGATGGAACTCGCTTTCCTAAATACTACACCAACCAACTTATATATTTTAAATTGTAGCTGCCTCTAGCTGCCTCTTCTTAAATAACTCCGACTATTTTACAACGTTTTTGGAATGAGAAGCTTACCCTTGTGATGAAACTGTAATGTATGCATTCATGGACGTCTTAAGATTTCTTGAGGCCCTGGGCCCATACGTAAAAGTTGGCCCTGTATACAAATGTAGGTCCCCTTATGACCTTTAATAGTAGACAGTACATAGCAAATGTTGTCAAATACTCTTACAAACAATAACCCGAAACAAATAAGTGTACATAACTTATAATCACACTAACCGTTTCGACTGAATGTTGTGTCTTTTGACTGAATGAGTAAAGATGATGTATCGTAGTAAGCCTAACCCTATGCATGGCAACGTCTCATCACATACAGCCAGCTGTCATATTATCCAAAATTCTTAGTTTTTAAGATAATGCAAGTGTAGATAATATTTGACCATTGAAATTATTCGAATCGTGCTCTTATTATGGCTGATTTGAGAACGAGACGAGGCCCCCATTGTGACCAGGGCCCAGTTGACCCATGCCCTAAGATGTCTCTCTATGCATATGAGCATTTCTATCAAATTAGAAAGGAGAAGAAAGGACGGAGAAATGATAAGAGAAAGAATAGACAAGAGATAGAAGGATTAGAAGGGATCGTGGAAGTGTTACAGAGTTCAGAGCAACCTCACTAGAAAAGATTTAGAGTCAGAATATCTAACAAAATGGAATTTGATGAACATGCCTGAATCCTATCCAGTAATTAGTAGTATCATGTTTACAGAAATCGCAGGATAATTTGATCTTGTTGAAATTCTAAATATATATATATATATATATATATATATATATATATATATATTTATATATATATTTGAGTTTAATTAAACCGACATATTTAATTACTTCGATACTGATTATTCAAAATTTAATAAAATATCTAGAAATAAACTTTGATAATTTCTGAAAGTCATGCATTTTACCGATAATAAATCTCGCAGAAACGTAGATGCATTTAATAATCAAAGAAATGCCGTTTATCTGCAAGAAAAACAATATGCATAAGACTTCTCTATTTATCTTTAAAAAAACTCTCTTTTTCTTACTACCAAATTCATTTCCTTAATTTTTGTAAAAAGCTAATCATTTTCAAGAGAAAAAAATACAGAATAATCCTAAAAAAATTTGAATAAATATTTCCTTAGTAATTAGCATCGAATTAGAAGTTGTATGATACACGTAGAAATAGTAATGTTTCCTTTTTTGTTCTGTATCCAATATTTCGAATTTCCACTCTATGACCTTCAGTTTTTTTTTATCACATCGTATTGAAAACCAATAGCTTATTTTAATCCGTTTCAATATTTCGTATGATTGATATTCGAACTATCAGATCACAAAAATTACTTCGTAAGCATACAGATCTACACTATTAAAAATAATTTACATAAATTAGTTTTAAATTCGCAAGAAGTAAAGAATGATGTAAATTAAAATACTTCTGTGTTCATTAAATTATAAAACCAAATTGATATATATATATATATATCGCAACAGTATTAAAAGATTTCATATATATAATCCTTTATATTCTTCAAAACTATTATATTTATATATTAGTGCTTTTCGAATAATTTATTTAAATATGAAATAGTTTTACTTCTAATTGTATTTTTATGAACCCCTCAACAAAATTTATACAATAAAAACACGAGATACAGTTCACGTTCTTACATTTCACAGAAATACAAAAATTTTAATACTTAAAAAAGGATAAATTAAAATTGATGCTTCTCTCATAGAAAAGAAAGGAAAAATCTTTTAATACTTTATCAGCTAACATGACTTGCGTAAATTAAAGTCAATCTATTTGAACGATTCTTAACTTATTTATGGGCATCCAGAAATTAAAAAAAATCACATTAAACATCTCTTGTTATGCAAATGTGTGTTTGATTAAACAAAGAACAAAAACTCATTGTGAGCAAGTTAAAAAAATGTGCTTTAAGTAATGTTCTGTGATTATTTTTTTTTTATGATTCATTATTTAAAGATGTAAAAGAAAATTTTTTACGTCAACATGATGACAGCAGAGTGAATATCAAGCGTTCCAAAATGTTTGTTGAATAAATTTTATTTACAATTAATATAAAGTGCTTTATTCAGGAAGAGTACATTCAAGTCTATATAGAAAAGATATTTCTCTCTTTTAAATTTAATGTAAAAAATATTTCTTAAATTTAGACATATTGTTAATGAATGCAAGCCGTATTTAAAATAGTAAAATTGAAGTGCAGCATATAAATATTTCCATTTTGAGCAGAATGACTGAATTCCTTTCCTTTAAAATACATATTCTGCGTTTTCTACAGATTTAAAAGATACTACGATATCAAACTGAATTTTTTTTTTTGATTCGTGTGCTTAAAATTTTCTAATACTTTTACTCTGATTCTCACATAGTACTTGAACTGTATGCTTGATTTAAAGAGGCTGCATTATATTAGTATTTATGCTTTTTTATTTGTAATGAAATAATATCCTCTGTATTTTTAGAAAAAAACTGAAATTCGATATAATATCCAATGGATAAAAAATCTCCTGCACAACATAATTATTTAATAAAATTTTATATTATTCATGTTTATATAATAATATTAACTCTTAATTGAACTATAATATTATGATTAATCTGGTACATATGTATTTTAATCTTTTTTTGCAGTTATATACATTTAAGAACGTTTTAATCACGCAACGTTAACAACGCGTTAGATTATTTTTTTTAGAAACAAATAACAATTAAAACATTCCAAAAAATAATTTTGATTCTTTGCTTTTGTTTTCAAAGGATTATGGATAGATCTATGTTCAAGTAATTATGTATCTAGCTTTCTATATACACTATAGAAACGTATATATAAATATATCCATATATTTTTACGTAAGTGGGAGTGTGCGAAGTCTTAGGTATCATGAATTAACGCTTGCTCTTTTTCAATTCCTTCTAATATAACTCTCTCTCTTCCTCTCTCTCTCTCTCTCTCTATATATATATATATAGAGAGAGAGAGAGAGAGAGATAAATATATATATTTTGGTGAAATTTTCAATCGTTAATAAAATACATTTTAAAGCGCTCAATTGAGCTGAAATTTTATATACATGATTATTTTGGATAACAATACAATAATTTAATTATAGTTAAAATAAATTAATTGATTAAAACTAATTATTTAAAGAATTACAAATACAGCCACCTTGGCGACTTAACGACCTTTTTGGTGACTTGTGTCAAAAAGGTTTTTTTCTCACGTTTTAAAGCGTTCAGTTGAACTGAAATTTTGTATACACGATTGTTTTGGATGACAATATGATACTTTAATGATAATTAATAAAAATTAATTACCCCTTATTGTTCTGATTCTGTCATATGTATATACCTATTTACATTAATTGTAACTATTTAAAAAAAAGTAGCTAAAATAAAATTTTTCTTTGTTGATCTAAGTAGGAAATTTTTTTATATTACTTGTTAAATTAAATTTTGTTATTATTTCCATATTGCTTCCATTTCTAATTTATTCATTCATATCAGTTAAATTTTTTAATAGTTTACAGTTTGGTTACATGTGCAAACTTTAGGTCCTAAAGGCATTTCAATCACGGTTTATTTTCTTCAATTTATCTTTCACTTTTATACATAGAGTTTCCAATGAAAGGGAAGATTGTGTTGCTATACAGTAAGATTAATCCTACTTTACTCCCCTAAGTCAGTGACAGTCTTACAAGAATAATAATTATCCATTTTAGAGTCAAATAGTGTTTCCTTTGTACATTGGTTTTGTCATCTTTTGTTCTCGATTTCAGAATTTCAACTTCCTCTGATTTGTAGGATGTTCGTACTATATATAAGTATTAACTATATTGGGGTTATAAGACAGCAATAATTTAGGTGAAAAATGATTTCAAGGAAAGCAGGATAGGTGATAACAAATTACGAAATATAAGCTGTACCTAATAATAAATACCAAACTTCAAATCATATTCAAATTTGTGACATAGCCCAACTGATATATAATAAGGACTACAATTAAATATGTCGCGAACTCTCGTCCACGGATGGGTGGGGGGAAAACGAATTAGGAGACATTTTAATAAAATAAGTCTTTTCTTGCAAATACGAAATCACTATCAAAATTCAACTTAAGACAAGGAAGATATCAGCCTAATTACTTACTTAAATGTTAGTACAAATTTCGAATAATGAATGCTTAAAATATTTTAAAATAATTTATATCTGAATGTGCAATACGTTAGTACTATTTTCTGTTGTATTTATTTTATGTTTAAGCTCTCATATTCTCAAACAACGTCGTTTCTTACATTTTAATGACGATTCAATGGAAACGTGGTGAAATGTTGGCGTTAGAGACAAGTTGACATAATTTTTTGTGAGTTGGCGATCCTATGAATGCTTCTGGAATTTATTGGAGAAATGTATTAATAATCCGATCTATGATGTAAGCGGATTTTTCGAGAAAAATCTGTGCAGATTATAAATAGGGAGTCGCTCACCGAAACTGAGTTATTATGGTTTTGACAGTTGAAGAGTCAATCAACCATTAGTTGTTAATTTGGCTGTTGAGGAGGACGAATGAGTGCTTCTGAATAATCTCTTTCTGTGTATTTTAGACACTGATAATTATGTCTGAGTGCTGTAAAAGGCGTGAAAGCCTTCTGAGATTTATTCTGCGGATTTTGCTTCTGTACCCTGTATTTCAAGGATTGTTTTTCCACAGTAAATTTTCATCTATCCTGAAGAATTAATTGCCTTGCTTTTTGAGAATAATATTATAAAATCCTAGAAACCCTATCTAAGTTGCAAAATATGTAATACATGTTTCAATACTTAACTTTAAAGATTAATCCGCAGCAATAATAATCTTCCCTCGTCTTTTTACTCGAGCTCCGGTAGCTTCAATTATTCTATAACTAACACTTTAGCTTCAGCATGACAACTATCAACAACCTCTTTCCAACTGCCCACTTCACTTGAATTTACATAGAAAGTTTTATTAACACAAATCGCTGTTCCTCTACAGAAAACGATTTTATAATTATACAACGTGATCGATGGAATGTTTTCTAAAGCAGGGATGACGAACCCGAGACACGCGTGCCATCAATGGCACGCCACACAATATTTTGGGCACGCCATCGATCAAGATGGTTTGCATTTTAGTTTAAAATAACAAAGTTCACTATAAAATATTATGAACAAACGCGAGTGATCGGTCGCGGAGCGGCGATGATCACTCTCGTTTGTTATTGTCTTGCCTTAGTTACGTCGTGGACTACAATTGCTTATAATGCAAAATTTGCCTACACATAGCATACTCAATTTGTTGATGTAACTGCATTTTTAAGTTTATTTGTGCTATATTTACGAGTTTTAACTGTTATTTAACAGGGCTAGTCCAGCAAAAGAACAAAAAGTGCAAGACAGTAAGTGTAACGTAGAATTTCAAACTTGATGAATCTAGAAATATAGCATTATTAGTAAAGGCGACAAATTAGTGCGTGTTTTAGTTCTGGAACAGTGGTATGCAGAACATCGCCTGTAAAACGGCATTCTGAAACAAATCACGAATCATCTTGTCAAAAAAGTTAACCACAGCAAAAGTAAGCAATTTCTTTGAACCAATTTGATAGATTATTGTAATTTGGCTTTTATTCTACTAAAAGTAACATCTTACAATCTTAATATAAATAATTTGTTATGCGCAATCTACAACAACAGAAATCATACTAATATTACTTTAATTTTAATTACACGTAAACTAAAACATTTACAGCTATACAGTACAAAAAAGCACTTTTTAGTAGTAAATAAAGTGTTTTGAGTTGTTCTTATTTAGTTTAATTATTTTCCCAATAATCATAAGTCAAAATATTTTGATGGCACGTCCATGTCTCATTATACACTTCTTTAGAAAGAAAATGGCACGCTGATCCATAAGGGTTCACTACCACTGATCAAGAGGATTAGTAAGAATCGCGAATAGAATCTGCTACAAATACTCAATGGTTTCAAAAAGATAAATTTTTTGAAATTAATTAACACAGTTTGAAAATATTACAAAAATAATGGAACAATATGAAAATAATTCAAAATGGAGTCATCACAGTAAGAATAATGTACAATGAATCTAAGATGGTCTTTTTAATACCAAATTCAGGAGTCTATATTTAAAAAAAAATGACAAAGTGTAAGCATAATAATAAGTAGTCAATAAAAAATTCAAATGACTCAATAATAGGAAAACAATTGATAAATAAAATTGTGCACTGAAGATCTTACACATTTTTCAGAATTAACTAATCAATTTAAAGCAATCTTAGTATTTAACAATAAACTAAACAAATCTTTCTAATACCAAAAGAATGAAGCATTGATTAGTCAAACAACAGAAGAAAAGTATGCAATTAATTCATTAGTTAAAATTGTTTCGCTTCGGAGCAATTAAGAAATTAAATGCATTCCAATAAACAATGTTCGATTACCAAAAGGCAGTTGTTTTCAGCAGATACAATTACATCAATTAATTGAAAACTTAAAGTTCTTTTGCCCTGAGCCAATTTATTCATTTTTACAAACTTTGCCGTTGCCTCAGAATTTAATTAGTTCAGACGGGTGGGGATTTGGGATTTTGAATTTATGCAATTAGGAACGGAAAAATAAGGTAATATTTTCGCAACTCTCTCATCAGCTGTGATCTGTGTTTGACAGTGAGAGTGCAGAAAAAAATGTAAGGAATTAGTTGATTTTTTTTCGGGATCTAAGCTAGACTGAGATATAAAATTGAAAAACAAAATTGCTCTCGTTAGAAGCAAAAGAACATCCGATTATATTTTAATTAATTTTTGATTAGATAGAATGCTTAACTAACTTTTTGGTGTTTCGATAATATTTTTCGAATATTGCGTGGAAAGATTTTTTTTGTTTGTTTGTTTCTTAAATTCAATATTATGTAATCTTGAAAATGTTTTTTCAGATTTTTTATGCATTCTAATTAAAATTGTCAGAGTTTGTTGTTCATTCTAATTTGAGATGTAACTTAGGGTTTCTAATGTTACTTACAGATTTAATTTTCAAATAATAAGAAAATATTACTTAGTTTCACTAAAGATTAATTAGTTTGCTTTAAATTTTTATATATAAAGTACGTTACTTCTTTAAAATTATTTTATAGACTATGTTGCAATTTGTTGCATGTACTAGCACATATTTACTATAACATTTGGTTAAAATTAGAGTAACTCAAGCTTACTTTTTTAAAATGCCTATTATTATTTCAACACATGTAAATTCTATTCATGAAAACTTTAATCTATTTTTACATCAAATTTCTAAACATTTTATTAATTTATTTAAAAAGAACATTTTTATGCATAGCTTTATTTCTCCCTCGTAATAAATTTGGAATAATCTTTGCATTTCAGTATTGCTTTAGAATTTACTTAAAGCATTTCTAAAGCGTTCACATTATAAAATAGTTTGACAAAATTAAATGATAAAATAAGTAATGAAAACAAAATTTAAACTATGAAAATATTCCTTTTGGAATTATATTTTACTTCATTATTTTAATAGAATCTCAGTAAAATTGAATGCATAGTACATACAAACAAACGGAAAAAAAGAGAAAATTTTTGATTGAAAAATTTCTATTTCTACTGATTTATTCCAATATATATATATATGAAATAAATATGTATTATATATCAAAAACAAGAAATAATAGATAATGAACATAACAAGAAATAGCGCAATAAAAATATAAAAGCTGAACACGAAGAACAAAATTATAGAGAAATAAAAAAGAGACCACAAAAAAGAAGAACCTAGCGAGTTAGAAAGCAATTTCGGACTTAGGACCGAATAAGTGGGGTTAAACTATTTTGAAGGCGCCAACCTTCCCCCTTTGCAACTCGGTAGGAAAAACCAAATAAAATAAACAAAAATTCAGAGTATGTAAAAACTCAGAGAGTATGATAAAACCACTCACTACTATTATGTAACAAACTTTCCCAAACTCTTAATGCAGAAAAGTCTCAAAACAATTACGTAAGAAAAGTAGAAAAATCCTAAAACAATTACATAAGAAAAGTATTTTTCAAAAAATAATTTAACAAAATTTCTTTACTCACAGAGCTTTTACGAAGAGAATCAAGCATCTTGACATCAATGAAAATCAATTATTCACCAAGTTAAAAAATTCGAATATACATGAACACATCTTTTGAGCTAACTTTTAAACCAGCCAGCAAAGACAGATATAAAAAAAAGACGACAATCAAATATGGTAGAATTTGAATTGGTTGATTGTCAAAAATGTAAATTTGCTAGGCTCTAATTTGGTTGGTTGTCAACAATGTGTAAGATGTTCAAGATGTGTGTGGAAAAAATGTAAACTGTGATATGAGTGTTATGATATAATCTTCACAGCAAGACCACTAACATGCTGACTTTGAAATCCTATTGTTGTGTGGTGGTTTTGGAATTCGAAGTAGCAAGACGGTTAATGTATTTGTGATGAATATAAGTTCTTAAGAAATTAAAAGGATATTCATGATCTAAACAACATTGAAAAAAAATTTTGATATTATTGTATTTATCTATTTTTTGTGGGTAGTTAAGTTATCACACATTTCTAAATAAAAAATTCAAAATGATATTTCTGTAAATTGATATATGCAAGTTACTATTCCATACAGGAATTTTAATTATATTGAACTCAAACGAATCTCTTTTGTCAAAAATGTTACTGACTACATTATTGTTAATAAGATGCAAGTCTAAATCCAAAAATTTCACCATATTAGAGTTGAAGTTAGTTTTAAGGAGCTTGAGATAATCAGGGTAGAACGTAATATTTGGTCTGTATTAACTATTTTTACCAAAAATTATTAAATCATCTATATAACGACAAATCAAGTAAGAATCATTTACAACATGATCAATTTAAAAAAAATGTGAATATAGGTTCGCTAAACAATTACTAGCTGAACCACCCTGAAGTATTCCTTTGAACTGTTTATAAAGATTCTGATCAAATGCAATGAAATTTTCTTTTAATACGAGGTTAACAAGAATATCAAATTTTTCTTTTTTCGTTGAAGTATATAATTCATATTTATTATAAATTAACTGTATAACCTTAATCATATCGTCAATATCTATAGAATTAAGAAGGTGCTCAAAATCAAAGCCTTGCATGGAAAAAATTGACATATCCTTAGTAACTCTAGCAATCTCTAAGCTATTTTTAATTATTGCCGTGTTTTGTATGTTATCAATTAGATTTTGAAGAAGAGATTGTAACATCTTCCCAGACTTCGTGATATATGTATTGTATCCATTAGTGATACTACGGAATTTTATAGGGCTTTTATGAAATTTTGGTGTTAAAAAATTCTTGGATATTTAATATTATTTAGATGAATATTCAGTCTTTTTTGTTCAAAGCTAAAAGACGATTATCATCTTCTCTATTATTGTGAATTAATTTTTGAAATGAATTATTATTTAAAATGTGGTTACTTAATATTTTACAGTAAAAGTATTTACAAATTATGGCATAATTAGCAGAGACCTTATCAACATATGTAATCACGAAGTCATTTTGGATATTTTCTATTGATGATTTAAGATCTTTATACATAATTTCATTTTCAACAGTGAAATCTAATTCCCGAATTTCTGTTGCTACATAAGATCTAAATTGATTGAAAGCTTCAATTGGCATTCCGTATTTAATTGCAATTTTAAGGTAGAATTTATCTAAATCTTTTATGATTTGTTTCATAACGATAGATTTATTTTTTGTGATCATCAGTCTAAAACCGGTACCTTTTTCCATAAAATTTCTTAACAAATCATCTTTCATGATGCCAAGGTCTCCTGTGACAACGTGCTGAGGATAATCATCAATATAGTCCCGATATAGATTGCATTTACATGATTCTGAACTTAGGAGCTCCGAGACTTGATTATAATTAAATACAAATCTACCAAGTTTCTTGTTGTATTTGAAAGCCTTTTTAATAATAATATTTTTAATAGGAAAAAAGGATTGATATTTTTGAAATATACTTGAAAAATTAATTTTGTTAAAGGATTTATTCATAATATATAATAATGTACAATATTCTGTAGAGTAATTTTCACTTGCATCTAATTAAATATTCATTTTTTGTACTAAATAGTTATTAAGGTCTCGAATCATATGCATACCATGAGAATCCCGAAAATTACATCTGCTTAAAATATCTGTCATAATTTTAATTTCAGTTTTATTCACACACACACACACACATGCCAAACATAAATGATTTAATTAAGCTTGTGTTGTAGTTATCATCAAATTTAACAGCTAATTCTAACATTGAATTCTTGAGGGTTGTCATGTGTCTAGTAACTCTTTTTCTACGTTTAGCTCTTGAAATTCTCGCTAAACCAATATTATTACGATTATCAATAGATTTAGCAAAATTCGGAATATATAATGAATCCTCAGATTTTTGTTTAAAAGTTAGTCAGACACTTTCACCTTTCCAGATAACATTCAAACCATGAGGATAATATGACCTAAATGAACCCATAAAAAAGTTTTCGAGCCATAATCTTTGTTTAATATTTGGCACTATTCTAAGTATATGTACAGTTATGTTATTGAATCCATGTTTATGAAAGTGTCCTATCTCAATCTTAGCCTGGTTTTTGCTGCAATCACATTTTCTTGTATCAGACCTATTGTTGATTTAATCTAATATTGATAGTGTTTGAAGTCTGACCTATGTAAGCGAATTTACAAATGTTGCATGTCATTTTGTAAACACAGTTAAAAGTCTTACAAAATATATAACCTGCATCCATATCCAACTGTTCCCCACTCATCAATATATATATATATATATATATATATATATGTGTGTGTATTAAAATCTTCTGTGCGTGGGTTTGTCACTAAACTCCTCCTAAACGGCTGGAACGATTTCAATGAAATTTTTTGTGTGGGTTTAAGTAAATTTGAGAATGATTTAGATTCACAATTCGGTTCAATATCGCAATTAGTTAAAAAGATATTAATTAAAAACATTCAAAAAATACAGCTCAACATTCACCTGCATTGTTGTAACAACGCTATTGTTATAAACAAGCAATATAAAAAATTTAAAATCAATTCCTACTTAGATCAACCAAGAAAAATTTACTTTAGCTACTTTTTATTAAATAGTTGCAATTAATATAAATATGTATATACATATTACAGAATCACAACATTAAGTGGTAATTAATTTTTATTAATTATCATTAAAGAATCGTTTTGTCATCCAAAACAATCGTGTATATAAAATTTCCATTCAACTGAATGCTTTAACACGTGAGAAAAAAAACCTTTTCAAATTTTGACGTAAGTCGCCAAAAGGGTCGCTAACGGGGCTGTATTTGTATTTTTTTAAATAATTAGTTTTAATCAATTAATTTTTATTAATTATAATTAAATTATTGTATTGTCATCGAAAATAATCATGTACATTACATTTCAGCTCAATTGAGCGCTTTAAAGTGTATTTTATTAACGATTGAAAATTCCGCCAAGATAAATAAATAAAAAAACAAACAAATAAAACAGACTGTGCTAAGATCGCAGCATCGAATATTCAAAAATCTTTTATTATGATTCAAGTTGGTCCCGGCAGTTGGTTCTGTTATCATTTCAGGAAAATATTTTGTCACTTCGTGTTATTATTTTGTTGAAATAAATCGTGTGTTAATTAAATTATTACATTCAGATGTAATTAGTGTTTGAAGAGTTTTGAAGTGTGCATAAAAAACTATACATTCTCCAAATTTAGTATGCAATTGAAGTGAGTATTTTACATGATTTTCTATTAAATTTACACGTGCGTTGACAAAAATTATCCTAACCTACAAATCTATTGGTGTAGCTAATTGATTACACACATTATTAAACTTTTTTTTATTTAAAATTATTTCTTATCGGAAATAGTTTGTGTGTGTGTTTCACTTTTAAGCAACCTAGAAGTTCAAAACTTGACACATAATTACATTGTAATAACTTATTAATACAAATTTTACTAAAAACGGTCCAGATTGTTAAAGCTTATTCATAAAAATTTGGAATTTATATATATATATATATATATATATATATATATATAATTTGAATTGACTTCCAATTTTATGTACGTTTTTTTTACATATGTTTGTGTGGTTGTGTGTATATACATATGCGAGTGTACGTTTAAGGAAATATACTTTAATTATACGGAAAAGAAATAAATTTTGATGTGTGTTTCAGTATTCCGGTAATTTACTTCAGAATATTCCGCTTAAAAAATAACTAGGTTAATTTCTAGTAAAAAAATGCTTTACAAACTTTAAACTTTCTTCCCTTTTTTACAAATGATTCAATTCAAAGTCCCATGAATCAAATTATTTATTTTGTTTTAAATATCAGCAAATTATATATTACATCCAATAAGGGCAAAATTTAGCCTATTCAAAAGTAGTATGTAAATTGTATTTATGTGTAAATTACATAAAAATTCAAAATGTATGGCATACTCATACATATATGTAAAAGGTTATTTGAATTTGAAGGCAAACTAAAGGAGACTGCCGAATGTTAGTACTGTGTCTTTTTTATTACACATTCAGAAACGACACAACATTTCCGTTATATATTTATCAATTTATCTTCAGATTTAAAGCATTTATATATATATATATATATATGGATATATATATATATATATATATATATGGATATATATGGATATATATATATATATATATATGGATATATATATATATATATGGAGATATATATATATATATATATATATATATATATATATATGGATATATATATATGGATATATATATATATATATATATATATGGATATATATATATATATATATATATGGATATATATGGATATATATATATATATATATGGATATATATATATATATATGGATATATATATATATATGGATATATATATATATATATATATATATATATATATATATATATATATATATATATATATATATATATATATATATATATATATATATATATATATATATATATATATATATATATATAAAGTTGTAATCTATCGAAGTTTACCCCCGTAGAACTTTTCATGGTATAGTTTTGAAAAAGTCATAAAACTCTAAAACTAATTGTTTCAGGCATATTATCCTTACTTTGAGGTACAACTCAACACAAGCTATTATACCAAAGACTAGACTTATTTTTACATTAAAAGGAAGTGTCTCTCTTATCCTAGTAAATTTAGGCACGTTTATGGCTCCAAAATGGAAAATAAGGCAAAAATTGATAGCCATGACACTCTTCCTTCAAACTAACTAGAGATTCGACACTTATCTCTCGAAAATCAGTGCTCGTGTTTGGAACTATTGTACGTGCCTCTGTCGTAACGAAGGGAATGGATGCATGGATGAGAGCATGACTCCAAGAGTTTTGCTGAGCCAAGCGCCCCAGAAAGTTGTTGGGGGGGAAAGGAGGTGAAGATGAAAGAGTTCAGAAATGGGGGAGGGAATGTGAGGATGCCCAATTTTGGCAACCGTCCAGAAAGCAAGAGAGCATACGTTTAAAGGGTAAAATGAAAACAGAAATGTGTGTGTGTGTGTGAAATTTGCAATGATTCTTCCAACGGTAACGGTACAAAGGAACAAACGACTAAACAAATGGTTAACTTCCCTAACGCATTCAACGTTTTCAATGCTTAATAAAAAATGGCTTATTGGGCGAAAAGAATATTACATTTTTTTTTCCAAATGGCTTGCAAAGTAGAAAAATTCATAAAATAATTTTTAACCTAAGCATTTTGAAACTTTTTTTAAATAAGTGAAAAAAATATTTGCTTCCGCATTGTCAAAAACAAGTTATGATCACAAATCATTCAGATTATATATATTTTTTAAATTATATAAATTGTAGTTTTTTCTTTTTTTAAATTCAATACCTATGAAGATCTTGAAAATCTTTTTAGAAAAATTTCATTTGAACAGTTAATCGTACCAATAAATTTGTTTTCGTGTAAGCAAAACAAAACGTAAAGCTTCATATTCGAGAACATTTTTTTTTTAAAAAAATACACTAATTTCCAAGATAATATTAGAATAATTCATACTATTTTTCTCTTTTAGAATTTCAATTTTCTACTAAAAATAAATCTTGTTTTTCAATTCAGTTCTAATTAAGAGTTCCTTATTTACACATGTATGAGTGATTATTGATCCCCTATTCGATGGAATAACGAAGAGGCAAATTTTCGGTGAAAGTAAAATAAATGTGATCTACATTAATTTTTCTAATACGTTGAAGTATAAAATATGCTGAATGCATTTTATTATTAATTTAACACTACTAAATTAAGAACAAGTGTCACATAAATACCAGACACTCATGGACTTGTCATATTTAAAATAATTTACAAATCTCTATGTAACGAGTTTTCTATGTAATGAACGTTTTGGGGGGATTTAGAGACGTCGTTAAATATAGAGTTCCAACTGTATTTATATCAATATGTTTCAATGAAAAATGTTAATAAACGAAATATTGTGATGATTAATTTAACTGATACTTTTTTTACATTTAATGATAGTTATCTTACTTTTTCTCTGTATTTTTTGCTACTAAAAATCTTATTGACATAATAATTATTTCTTTTAATTCAAAATCCAAGTATTACATTCATAGAAGTTTCTTACTAAATCCCATATTCTCGTGGAGCAAACTTCTAGTTATATATCCAGAAATTAAAAATTTCCCATGAGAAATAATATACAGGTCTATAATTAACGAAATTAACAAGTAAAACCTACAACGCTGATATTATATAAAACTTTGACAAACCATTACTACCATTGCTTACTTAGTTTACATCATGTTTTAGCTGACCCTTTGACTATTTCTAATATCTTTTTACTGTAAAGTAAAAGTTAAAAAATATGTTGAACACTAGAAACGAATTAGAAATATATGTACTTATGTAATTTATTAGCAAAATTTTGAATTCTCCTAATATGATAGAAAAATACATACAATCGTGAAGCTAATTATTGAATTTGTTTCAGGTGAAAGCATAAAATAAACATTTCACGAAAAAACTCTTTAATAATAAAAGCATTATTAATTGTATAGTTTATAATATTCTTTCGAAATAAATCTGCCGTTGAAAACTCGAGAGAAAATTCTTAAAGAAAACATAAGACAATTAATTTATTGAATGAAATTTCTTAACTTTTATAATTGAGATTCTTACTTACACAAGAAGTCTAAATATGCAGTTATTTATTTATCTAACAAGAAGAAAAAAAATTCCATAATTATGGGTTATTATTTCAACACTAAAACATGCTTCAGTAAAATGATCGTGAAACGAAAGAAAATATAAATAAAACAAAGTAACGGAATAATTTTATTATTAGTTTCTTCTTTCTTTCTGAGTAAGATGAAAATTCTTGATTTTTTTTTTATCAAAAATGATGAATAAAAGTTTTATCGAACCTATGTTGGAACTTTAAATGACAGGTTAATAATTAGACAAGGAATTGCCCAACTTAAATCGCCTTATCCAGTCATAATCGTTGGATGATTCCAGTTTTTCAATGTAGTTTGTTCAGGCAATTTTATGTTTTTGTCATTTGATCTTGAAAATATTAGTCAAGTTTGCTATTTTTTATATTTTAATTGGAGAAAATAATATAACTTGTTATAAATAAACGTGAATTTTCAGAATTTTTTTAGGATATAAATTTTGTTTTGAAGTCATTATGTAATTATACTTTAAATGTATTTCGCTGTATTATAATGTTATTAATTCAGTGTTTCTCAAACTCTCAAAATATGTGACCTTAATGTGAATTTTAATCATAATTTTACCCTCCCCCCTCATACAATAATAATGTATATAATACGCTTTGACGCTAAAGCTACAATACGATTTTGATTATAAAACGTACTAATTATCAAGATAAATAGTACTTTTTTATATGTTACTCTTAAGTAATAGATATTTTAAGAAATTTACTTTTAAATTTTCGGATAAGTACTATGTTAGTATAGTAACTAATAAGACAAGTATTATGTTGTTAGTTTTGGTAACTAATTATCAAACACATTGTGTGCAGTACTGTGTGTGATAAATTTATAAGTAATATAAACTATATCGGAGTAGATGTATATTTTATTTTTCATTATGTCAGAATGTATGTTTTGTTTTGCTTTCTTTTAAATAACAATTTTTTAAATAATCTTTTATTTTCAGTTTTATGATAAAATCGCGCACCCTATCTAGGGTTATCTCGCCCCCCAGGGAGGGGACGCACCAAAGTTTGAGAAGGGCTGTATTAGTGTGTATGATTGTTAAGAATTATTATATTATATATTCTTAAAAATTTATATAATGAAGAGTATTATTTCTTATATCTATTTTCAATGTTATATCTGTTTAGTTTTGTACTATTAGGTTAATTTTACTTCAAAATATAATTCTTTTTTTTTTTTTTTTTTTGCTTAAATAATATTTTTCCCTGATTGCTGATATTTAAATTAAACAAATATATTTTCAAAATCGGACCATTCTTGTCAAACATCTTAAATATATAATTTCACAGATGTGTGATAGTCAAAATACAGAAATTTTCAACAAACATTGTTATTTTTTAGAAAAAAATAATCAATTTTAAACGTTCAAATGAAAAAGTCATGAAGAGAATGTCTATGTATTACAAAAAACAATATTTATTTTTCTACATTTCAAGTTTAACCTTGTATTTTCCCTCTTTATTTTATATCACAAGTAAGATACAAAATTTCTATATATTCTATCTTGTTTTTAATAAGTTGCCTTGCACCCTTTTTAATAAACTTTTTGGATTACATGAACTGTGAAATCAATATGGAGCGCGTAGATTTCGAACACTTTAAAATAATTTTAAAAAACTCTTTTGAATTCTTTTTGTACGATCATAGATGGAATATTAAAGAAATTTTAAAATATATCTTTAGAAAAAGATTTATAAAAAAATTTAGTTTTACTTTTTACTTATTTTTTTTCTAAAATTTGTATACGGAGTCATTTTATAATGGTTCTCAATATTTTCCATCGCTTTCTTTGTTTTTCTTTTATTAACATTAAGTTACCGAATATATTTAATTTTTAATAATTACGGAATTTTTCCAAAACTTCGGATTGAAACGAAGATTCAACACATGGCTTAGGTTAATTTATTTGTTCATGCTTTAAAAAAAGTTAAAGTTTTTTGAAAAGTAGTTCTTTAATGCTTCTTAAGAACACATTAAATAAAAATTCCCGATACATTTTCTAAAAAGATGAAATGAAGTTTATTCTACTTATTCCTTACATTTTAAAAAGAAATAAAATATAAATATAACAGTTATATACACATACATACACACTCTCTCTCTCTCACACACACACACACATATATATATATATATATATATATATATATATATGTACCATTAATTATTGTATCTGTTTTAATTTTTTTGAATCAAAAATAAAATTTCTTATCAAATTTATTTAAAACTTAAAATATTAAAAATACAAGAAAAATAATAATTACAAATTAAATCAGACATCTGTGGAAGCTTGAATGATAACTAATTCTTCCAAATTTCATCGAAATGTTAAAAAAATATTAATCAAATATTTTCTGTGTTGTTTTTTTCTCGCTAGAACTCTTATTTGACGTAATTGAGTTGCAACAAATGAATTAATTACATTGTAAAAATTCTGATTGTTAAGAAAATATGAAATATTTATTTGAAAACATTTGACTTTTTTATCTTGGTGTGTATGTACTATCAGTATTCTAATATATATATATATATATATATATATATATATATATATATATATATATATATATATATATATATATATATATATATATATATATATATATATATATATATACATGTACCCTTCTTTAGAATTTAATGATATTCTTATAAGTTAAAGTATTAATTGTGTTTCCATAAGTTTGTCTATTATCTGTTTTTCTTCGATAAAAGAAAACTTTGAGACTACGCAGCCTAAAAAAAAGGCAAATAAAAATAATTTAACTGTAAAAATTAACTCAATTATTGTTTTTTAATTTTCTTTTAATCTTTATATATACATGCATCGTATTTTAATTTAATACATTTAAAAACATTAACATGTGAACATTTAAAAATGCCCTAGTATGTTTATTGCTTTCAACATCAAAATTAAATATTCTTTAATGAATGCTTTAACTTTAATAACTCTCCTATTTATAAATGAATTATTATCTTACATATTTTGTTATTTTAAAAATAAACTTATCCAAATAAAACTATACGCCCTAACCGAATCTTAAGGCCTTATCACACATGCATGTCTCGAACAACTGTTTCAGGAATTTTTTCGAACAGCTGTGAAAAGGGGTGTCGTAATAAAATCCCTTGATCTCACGTCAGCCGTGCTGTGTTTGTGCATTCAAAAATTACTCACCGACTTTTCTGCTTCGGAAAGCGAACAACCAATATTAATTTTTTTTATTCCGCTAGTGCTTTGGAAACAGAAATGGACATCGTAAACAGAAATGGAGCACCATTCTGTTTAAAATATTACACGCTATTTCTGATGCGTTTGACAAAGCCGAGACTGCTATCTTTACCGCCATCTTGTTTATAACGTAGGAAGACGAATTGGAACGGACCATTGGCTGGAATCTCCAGCAATACTAATTTCGAGCAATTCTTTCACTATGAAAAAGTTCTTCGAAGTCATTGCTATGGCAGCTGGGTGGATATCGCTCGAAAGGGTTTCTTGAAAGAAAAATCGCTTAAAATGCGTATGCGTGTGATAAGAGGTCTTTAGTCATTTTTGTAATGAGTAATTCCTGTATTCATAACTAATTTAACTTTTTTCTTTTACAGAACTTAAAATCTCAAGACTATTTCAAAGTTGTACCTGATGATTGACTGACAGAATAATGATCAAATAAAGCACCTACTCACGATTAAGTTACATAAAAACAGTTTCTACAAAATCAACCATGGATAAAAACAGCGTTTAATCTGATCAACTTTAAAGATTATTTCATTTATCTTTCTGGAACTCGTCTACTTCCTGATCTACAGAATACGAACATGAAAAACCCAAGTATATTACTTCGGTTTTGATTCTTGTTAAACCTACTGTGGACAACTGGATTTCGTGGAACATTTTGAAAGACAATGCTCCTGACAGGCGAAAATTATCGGACTAAAAATTACCTAAAGAGCAAGTGAGTATTTGATGTCAGTTACCGTAATTCACACAATAAAAGTGAATTCAATAACTATACTTAGCCTCAGTTATTCTTCGTATATATTCGTGACTATATGTATAGATGAGTGAATTAACTGTTTTCTGAAATAAATGTGTTCACAAGAAACTCAATATGTGAACATATAGTAAATGTGTTCACAGAACTAAAACTTAAAACTCCTACCTTTCATGTTTATATCAAGTTTCAATATAATTAGTTTCAAAATAGAATGTTTTTTATAGAGAATACTTTCCCCTATTGTGATAGATGCAGCTATGTTATTCTCAGCAAAGATGCATTTGTATTTATACGCTAATACTTTCACATGGCAAAAGAAAACATTTATCAGAGGTATGCTTGCACAAGTGACTGTACTTCATTTTTAGTGTATAAAATTCTTACTTTTTCCGTAGTTAGCCTTCAAAAACGACGCTCACCTCAGAAAAGAGCGTTTGGGGTCAGGTAAGCAATAGTATAAGTGAAATATCAAAATATATAATTTTAAACAAGTACTGAATGATGACCATTTATTAATTTATTTGATTAATTTTGTGTTGATTGAAATTTTGAAGATACGGTACAGAAGGATTCTCTGAATGATTATTTAATACAAGTTAACATAGACAAAAAATCTATTAAGAGATTAAGTGTAATCAACTTTATTATTCTAAAATATCAGATTTAATCGCAATATATTGTTTCACATCATTCGGAAAGGTACGCGAAAAACACTTTTCACTACATATATAAGAACAAGTAAAAAACTAAAATCAAAATAAAATCTCAGATATTTTCTTTTTTAACTAATATTTGATTGCCATATATTTCACATATATATCAGTTAAATATATGTATCATTTACTTAAAGAAATCAATATTAATGTAAAGGGAAATGATAGTTTGTTTGTGGCTTATAATTTATAAATAAACAAATAATAGTTACCAAAATTAAGTTAAATAAAGTATTAGAAATTTTGATTAAAAATAAAGCAAAGTTAAACTTTTTAAGAATAGAATAACTTTATAATCATGCAGCATAAATTTTTTTAAAAAGAAATACTTTCCAAAAAAATTAAATATATCTATGCATAGTTAGTCTTACATGACATTGTGTCGTAACAAATTTATTGTATTTATGAGTATTGTTGTCATTATTATAAGAAGTCAACTTTATTCTGAATCCTATTAATATTAAATATTACTCACATTTAGTATTCTAACAAATATCAGTCTTTAATTGCTAATTTGAAGCCGAAAAAACAGTAAGTCTTAGTTTCAAAAGTTTTCAAATTTTTAACACGAAGAGAAATTAAATCTATCACAAATGTGCATTCTACCTCTTAAAATGAGATCTTATTTTTTTCTTAAAGAATTTCATTTTTAAATGTTGTTAATAAATATCAGGTTAATAAATGATTTCATATATAAATGTTCCTTTTATAATGTAGTTTTACATTAAAAATTACAATTGTATATATTTATATGGATTATAATCCCTCAATTGTTTTTAGGTTATGTAAATATTTTATAAAAATTGTGTTTCTAACACACATAGATATTTTATGTAACGTTCCTCAGAAAAAAGTGGTAGCTAATCACAAATAGTAAAATATTAAAAAATACATACATGTGTTGCACATGAAAGAAGTTATGATGAATGATATACGTTATATGTATGTATATTCATGATACAAAGAAGGAATGTATATAATATTGAATAATCTAAAAAATGTGTTAATTCCCATTACAATAATGAAGATATGTTAAAAAACTATTTTACACTATAGAACTTTCTATATATAGTGGTTAAGCATACATATTGTATTTTATATTATTTTACGTATTTTGATAGGCTCATATTTGTAAGATTGTATATGCTTTTTCAATTTTAAGTTTCCCTTTTATTAAATAGAAACGTCAATTTTAAAGATGCATATCATCTTTGGCGTATTTAGTCATTCATAGATAAATAATTTTTTGATGTCAATTTGAATTTTATTCTTAATATTACTTAAATTTCCTTCATGTTATTAGCTGTATAAATTAAGCTTATGTGTTAAAGCCATGTATTTAAAACGTGAACTGTAATCATCATGTATGTTAGCAAAAGAATGTTGGAGTTTTATCATCTCTATCGTATAACAAAGGTTGAAAATATTGTGAGTAATTGTGTTGTTGTATAGGTAATATGTACTGTTAAGCTTTGTTATAGATGTGATGTGATAGGATTTGTGTATACAATTTAAGCCATATTGTAAAATGCGGACTACTTTGTGAGTGTAAAATAGCTGTGACTTGCTTAAAAATTATTTATGGTATTGTAAGACTAATACAGTGACGCAATGAAACGGTTGATGTAATTTTCTTCTATATTACTAGCTGATAATGTATACAATACACATGAGATTGGCTGTTTATAATTAAGATTTTATAAGATCGTAACTGTTAATTATATATTGGAAAACAATATTCAAATGCAATTTTTCTCTAGAAAATGTAACTGCTTACAACAAAAACCGAATTCTACGTAATGAGAATGACATATTTTCTAAATAACTAATAATTTAATAAACATAAATTATATTACAAAAAAATATATATAAAATCAGCTTATGCTTTGTGAAAGAACCATGGTGTTTTTTCTATGATTAAGAGCTAATGTGACGGAAAGATCTTTTTACACAAACTGTAATATAAAAGTTGAACGACTCTATCAAACGGTTTATGATGCGATTTTTTATAGTTTAAAATTTGCAGATTTCAGCCAGAACTTTATAATAAATGTAACCAAATATATAATGTATCTCTTGGAGAGAAATTTGTAACTAATATTACTGTTTGAGAAAAAAAAATGCTTTAGTGTGTAAATGCATTTCTAAGTATTGTGTATATAATCCTGCACTTGTTACTTAAAGGTAAAGGAGAATGTTTGTATAACATATATAAGAGTATTATTAATACATCTCTTCACATGAATTAGAAGTTAACTCAATTTTTTGTAAACTCCAAAATGTGCATTTCCTTATTAGAAATATTTATACACAGCGTTACTTCGTTATATGAAAATAACGATGGAAATTTCAAATTGGCGTTTGATGTAACATATTCAAAAATTTTAGTAATTATGTTTCGATTATAATATTTGAATGATATTTGGTGGCAATCAAATATTCATTCCATGACATCTGTTACCCATGTTTCTGTGTGAAGTGTATTTTCATGCCAGCTGATTGTAGTGGATTATTAATAACTCAAGTAACCTGCTTTATGTGTCTATATAAATCATAAATGTTGCAGATGTTGCCACCTGAATTTTATAAATGTGTACATTAAATTATGTATTGTAATTAAATATATATTCTATCGCATTGTTATA
Source organism: Trichonephila clavipes (assembly GCA_019973935.1). Taxonomy (NCBI): domain Eukaryota; kingdom Metazoa; phylum Arthropoda; class Arachnida; order Araneae; family Nephilidae; genus Trichonephila; species Trichonephila clavipes. The sequence goes on along the minus strand of BMAU01001370.1, from coordinate 159,629 downwards.
TGAATCAACATCTTTTGGAATGCATTATGCATTTAAATGCTATATTAGTATTCAGGTTATTCATTATGGTAGTAGTAAGTACAAACATTATTGCATTATTATGTACAATGATTGGCAATGACTGTTTATTCTAATGAGGTTCATATTATTTCGTATAGTGAACTATATGTTACAGCAAAAATCAATGAACTTATCTCATTGGATTGAAAATCTGGAAAATATATCATGAAAAATATTTGCTTCAAAGTACGTAGTTATTTCGGTGTTTCTGGACTGATACCAGGAAGTCTATGATACTATATCTGTAAAAATGTGCTTTTTATGAAAGAAATTTCTTGTCTTTATGTATGCTATTAATGTTTCTAGGTGTATATGTATGTTAACTATGAAGTTATATATATGTAACGTGTTAACTTATTGTAAACAATTAAACTAAATGTGTAAAATGAATGTAAATTGAAACAATGCAATAAACTTTCCGTTTCTTTGTTGTGATTGAATAGTATACTTTAACACATATATAATTTAACCCCCTCTCCCCCCACACACTTTTATTGATTAAGATAAAGATATAAACGGCTTTCAGTAAATATTTGGGTTCCAATCATTTCAAATTCGAATCGTTTTCGCAAATATTTTTTTATGTGAAATATCAAATATTTCGCACAATTTAATTAAATGTGTAATGTAATTATATATTCAATAACAAAATTTATCTTTGTTTTTGTCAAATGAAACATATTTTCTTCAATTTAAAAAATTTACTTTGAATTTTCAATTAAGAAATAAATAATTGATTCATTTCCACATATTCTACATATATTTATTGAAACTTTCTTATAAATTAAATTATAAAACGTAATTAATTATTAATTTTATAAATATATAATTGAACATGTTAACATTTATGTAAAAGTTAAGTTTATATATATCATTAGAGTCTAAAAATGGATTTTTTGTCTTTGTTTTATTTTGTATTAGAGAAAAAGCCTTACTCATTTTTTACTTTAACAAAGTATTTTTATCGTTAATTCAGTATCCATAAAAAGGTAAAAAAAAAATTGAAGCTTTTATAATGGTACGTATCGCTTCAGCAATGATCAAGTTAAGTTCTTAAAACTTTTTTTTAGAAAAATGAAAAAAATTCCTTTAAATCCGTAAAAACATTGTTATATAACCAAGGTAAAATTCATATCCAGTTTTTATCGATTTTATCTTACTTTCACTCCATTGATGTAATTATTTCACCAATAAAAGTGCTGTAATACTTTTGAAATTTTAAAATAACGCAAACGAAATGTGAAGCAGAACCAATTCTTATAACAGACCGAGCACTGAAAAAAATGAATTGCGAATAAATTTCATATAAGTCTTCCTATGTCCAGAAATAGTTTTATCACGAAGCAGTTCCCAAATACCAACAACAAACACAAATTCCCAAACAAACATGTCAAAAATATTCTATTAGTCTTAATCTCAATTTCCTTATTGCAATATATTATTGTGTCTTTTATTGTGCTGTATTAATCCATTGTGGCAATTTTTTTTAGAAATACAGTAGAGAAATCGTATTAGTCTATCCAATTTAAAAATAGCAGTTTATTTTATCTTCTGTTAGGGTAGTTAAGAAGTGTGTAAGTGACAGATTCCACATACTGAAGCACTTTAAATAATATAGTGAAATTTATTTATTTTTTATAATTGTTATATAAAGCCATTTAAGAAAAAAAATTAATTTTTAATTTTTTATGTAACATATCTTAATACCCTTCAATACTTTATTGATTCTTCAAAAATATTCACTGCAATATATTATTAGAGTTATTAGTTATTACGTTTCAGGTTAATGGTGCGTTGTTACTGAACATTGCCAGTGTAACGTTTGGACACAGCTGCTAAATCGGCTTTCCTATATAGTTCCATCCGCACACGCACCCCTAAATATTGCAAAGGTCTTTTCATCTCGGCAACCCGTAGCTATGAGAAAAGCACCAATCCGCCTACAAGCCTGAGCCCCTACTGAAATTCGAAGAGAACTCAACCCAACAAAATGAAAAGGGAGACCATTTTGAAACACTAGAAAAAACTGTTGTGTTTTCCTCCTCCCTCACAAAAGACATTCTGTAGAACTGAAATAAATAATTGCATGCATTACTTCTGTCTAAAATGCGAATATCTAGTATTTAATAGCTGTGATATGTGTGTGAGTGTGTGTGTAAATAAATCAGTTATTTGATTTCTTAACCCTCACACTACCTTTATTTTTCCCAAACGTCACACCAGTTGGAATGATCAAAGCAGAGAAAAAAAAATGAACTAGTATTCATGGATCATAGTTTGTAATACAGACAAGGAAATTTCCATTCATGGGCAAACTTCGTTAATATTTGTTACAAAATCATAAAGTCTCATCGGTAACAAAGTACATACGTAGTACGATCTGAAAATTCGGGAACTTCGGCCAATGCTGTCGAAAAAAGCAAGTATCTACAGCTGAACTACTTCAGATGGATTCTCCTAAACCTCCCCTACATGATCAGGTTGGTTTAGTTCATGACATGTGACCAAACAGCGCGCAGTATTTATCTTGCGAAGCTAGTTAACTTCGTTTCGCGACCTAAGAAAGATGGATTTCTTGAACAGCGTTGAACATTAAATTCTGTCAACGCTTAGGTAAAATTCCAATGAAGACTTTTGAAATGCTAAGTAAGGTGTATGGTGAATCTACCAGGGCGAGATCTAAGCTTTACGAATGGCCTCAGCGTTTTAAAGAGGGCCGAGAATCCATTGAATACAATAAATTCTTTGGACTACCTTCAATTTCAAGGAACGCGAAAAATGTTGTGATGGTGTCTAAATGTGTCAAAAAAGATTGTCACCAAGCGAAAAAATTGCTGAGGTTACACAGTTCTTAAAGACGTCTTTTGGGGGAATCCATTCTTCGCCAACAGCCTGGCAGGGTGACGACTGTTATCTTCTACATGGCAACGCACTAGCACATCGATCCCAATTGGTAACAGAGTTCCTCGCCAAAACTGGTACTAAACATACTTCCATATTACCCCCTATTCACCAGACTTAGCCCCGTGTGAAATTTGCCTGTTCCCATCAACGAAAAAACATTTACAGGGACGTCGTTTTGTGACATCAGATGAAATGAAAGCAGCGTCGCAGGAGGCCTGGAAAAAATGTCTCCCAGCTGTGCTTCCAGAAGTTATACGCACGCTGGCAGAAGTATATCGTCACCCAATTTGAAGGTGGATGTGCTTCGGTGCTATGAACTATTCAGGGTAAGGTTTTTAAACCTAGTCCCCGGATTTTTGGATCATACTACGTATATGTACAGCGAAGACTTACACACTGTGAACTGCTTACGAGGCTATATAGATCGCTTTTCTAACACGTTCTAACAAGTTACTGTGCTAAAGATGACATTTTCCCTTTGTAGTTTAAATTTATTTCAAATCCATTTATGGGATTGGAGGATGTAAACTTGTTTGTTTTTATCATAGCAACATTGTTCGGAGAATTGAGAATCAATATTTTGAGAATATACCCTGAAAAAATTGGTGGCTTAATATTAAACTTCAATTATATATTTCTGATCTGAAGATATTAAAATTATCAAAAAAGATTTTTATCAGTTATATATATATTTCGCCTAAGTGTACACCCAATTCAAATTAAACTCATTAATTAACAACATATTTAAAATTACCAAAATCAAATCAATAAAAAAAATATCAAACGTATACGTATTTGGTGTATTTTGATAAAACTATTAGTTATTTTTATTTCTTAATAGCAATCATTATACAACTGTCAGCAACTGTTTTTATTACTTTTTCAAAAATATTGAAGAATAAAAGTCGGTTCATTTATGAAATGTGTGAAATATCACGCTTAACTAATATAGAATACTTATGAAACGCAATTACTTATACAACAAACTTTATCAAACGTCATTTAAAGCTTTTATTCTTCTAACCATTATCTTTTTTAGTGTATTGACACACATTATAAATAAATTCAAAATAAGAAGAATAACAGACTTTTAACTATGACACTTCAATCCATTATAGAAAATTTATTTTGCCTCTGGTTTCAAGTGCTCTTCTCAAAATTAAAATTAAACAAGAACAAACACTTATGCATTTTAAACCTTATTTATATAATATCAACATTTAATGAAAGAGGGAAACATATTTACGTACCTATACTCAGTCAATGATAACGTTTGGTGACATTATTTCTATAACATTATGTGCTTGATTCTCTTTTATGAGAGCCCGTTCATCCCCACTCTCAACCTCATTAAAACCCATTAATCGATTATTAAAGGATCACACTCCCAGTTGAAAGCTCTCATCATTTTCTACCATAGCAAATAATCTGTAACTTGTTTGCCAAACAGAGGAGCGACACTCGGCTAAAACAGCGAGAGGTTAAGCAAATGACGACTCTGATTAATTTGTTTGTTGGATAAGGGTTCCATTCGAGTAATTATAGCAATCACAGAGAAATGGCACACTGAGAGTATCAGTATTCAGAAATGATGTTTGAAAAGGTTTCCAGCTGTAAGCTCCCGCATCGAAACAATGTAAAATACATTTTTATTTAATTTATTAAGTGGACTGTTTTGAGAGGAGAAATAGAATTTCAATTATTTTGCTGCAAATAATCAGGAATACATCCCTAGCTCACAATAAAGTTTACTTAAGAATACCGATATGTTTGATCAATGTGGTTAATGTATCAAAAATTTTGAAATTGTGAGAAATACAGAAAATAATACATGATGTAATTATATTGTTCTTTGTTTGTTATAAATAAGTAACTTTTTTAAAAAATTTGATTATACTTTTTGAGGTAATCTAGACTTGACAGGGTGTTTAAGGATATCTTTAAAAATAATCTGAAAAAAAATTTCATTCATTCACAAAATCATGTTAAATTTTGGTATGCCGTAAGGAAACATAATGTAGAAAACAAATCAAAAACATAAATTAAAATATTTGAATAGGAACCGGAGATTCTTAGAGAGTGTAGGAATATGTGTTCCATTAATAAATCTGGACCATTTGACAGTGCCAATACTAGCCTAGCTCTAACATCATTATACTTAATAATTTAATCTAATATTTCATTGTTTATTTTTTCAGTTTTTTCTCAAATTTAAGGGGACATGGTACGATTTACGCAAAAATTTTAATTTAATGATTTTCATAATTTTTTGGGTTGCCTCCTATGTATAAGTATGATGTAAAACAGATTTTGTGCTCAACAGCTCATAAAAAAGCTAATCATTTAATTTTTCAAGCAAAAAACTTGTAACTTATGAAGGGATTTTAAAATGCTACTCATCCTACAAAAATTGACGTACATATATGAAATTTGATTTAGAAGTAAGTCAAATTATGTATGATAAAAGTTGGTATGGGTTTTGAGATAACATCATTGGTATTTGTACAATGTTTCTTTTTATGAATGCTTTTTAAAAATTCCTCAAAAAATGTGTAATTTCTAAATTTAAATATTTTTTTAAAAAATTATTGCTTTGAATGAAAAATGCATACCAACTATGTTTCATATACTATTAGCAGCAACTGAAATTTTTTTCCCAAGTATTAGGCACAATAGAAATAACGCTTTAGCATTTTAAATTAACTCAAACTAGTTATTTTATCTTTCCGAGATAAGTCAGTTTAAAGTTTTGATTTGCAATTGGGATGAGAATGAAACAGTGTTTCTCAAACTGTGGGGCGTGCCCCCTGGGTAGGCGCGATAATCCTACTAGGGGGGCGCGAACATATCGAAAATAAAATATTTAAAAATAATTAATAAAATATTTAAAAATAATTAATAAAATATTTAAAAATAATTAATAAAATATTTAAAAATAATTAATAAAATATTTAAAAATATAATTATAAAATATTTAAAAATAATTAATGTACTGGAATGAATTAAAACAAAATATATTCAGAGATAATAAAAAATGCACTTTTACTCTGATATAATTTATAGGCTCGCGCACGATATTAAGTCAACAAAAATAAAAACTTCTTATACCTAATTAGCTATCTTTGATCCTATAACCAAATAAAAAAAATTTTATTTGATTTGCTGTAATCGCATGATGAGAGATTTTTTACTACGCTTTTTCTGTTTAAACCTAACATATAATTCTTTCAGAGAAAAAACAGATCCCAGACGCAGAATCGAAAAAATTTAGGTACATAAAAAATTCATCACTCATTATTTTTGAAATACTGCACATTATAGCTGTAATCTGTTTAACCTTCTAAGTTATTGGTACAGTTAGTTATAACCCCTTTTTTATGTGTTTGTTTCTCATTTAGGGAAGTTGTAAGTAATGTATTTCTCTGTTACGCATTTTTCCATGCAAAAGAGTTTTATTATATTTGGAAAACCATGGAGAGAACGCACTTTGAAGAATTACGTAACCAAAAATTATTTTTACGAGTACTCTATACATATAAAGCATAACGCGAATAACGTTTTACACAATTTCATATAATCATAATGAATACACTTTTTACTCGGAAGTGGTTGCGCGGGACGCACAGATTACGAAATCGTTAATTCTCGCAAAACTGTTTAATTGTTACCAAAGAAAAATTGAAAAGTCATTGAAAGTAAGTATGAAAACTTTCTCTTAGTTAAATTAATCACTGGAATAACGATTTGTATCGTGTACAATAAAATAATTAAAAAAAAGATTAGGGTGACTCAATAAACCCACTCGACCGTATCCAGTGCGCGCCTGCTCCACGGTTAAAACATGGTGAAGTCTTTTCGCTTTAAATATTAAAAATAATACAGTTATTCTTCATCGGAATTTTATATTATTGTTCATTATTTAACATCAAATATAAATGCTAATTCTGTGAGGCTTAAAATTACCATTCGCTTAAAACTAATTATAATTTGAGCAACCATTTAAAAAAAATCATTATACATTTTTGTAAACATTGTCGAGCATTTGGCTTTGCAATCCTTACAATTCAGCTATTATATCAATAATGTTTTATTTTCTTATAAATGAACTCGGTCAAAGAGCGAGCGCTTCAGCCGGTATACTTTTAATGTATCAGTGCTGCACAGAGTATTTTATAACTAATTAATTAATACTAAATTAAGAACAAGTTTAATAAGTATTAACGACTTCCATGGCCTTGTCTTGTAAAGCAAAGTTTTTATAAGGAATGCTTGTGATTAGAAATTTACCCTCTGAGTTCCTTTTGTATATTTAGCAGATATCCATATTTTGTCTTCTGAGCAGCCACCGCATTTTACAATATGTTCCAATTTAAAAATTAGAGAAAGGAAAAATAACATAATAATTATCCTATTATTTTATTTATTTATTTTTTGCTTAAAAGTAGCATACAAAATTTTAATTCTTATGTTACTAATTTGTATGGTTTATAATTAAGATCGCCTATTGTAGCTTTAGCGTCAAAGTGCATTATTATTGTATTCAGTACATGATTAATGTATAAGGGGGGTGCGATAAAAATTGTGATCGAAAAGGGGGCGCAAGTATTGAAAGTTTGAGAAGCACCGGAATAAAAACAAGAGTAAAAGTTATCACAACTCTGCGCTTTTTAAACTTAGAGCTTTCGTTTTACAAACTTACAGTTTATAGAAAAGTATATAAGAAATAATTTAGGCTAAAAAAATTAGATTTGATTTTTTGACCATCTTTTTTCAATTCAATCGTACTGTGTCCCCTTAAAATTAAAAAAAAAATTAGTTATAAAAATGAAAATAAGCTATATTAATAAAAGAGAATTTCACGTAATTCATAATTTTAGGGGGGACTTGAATTATTTTATTTATATTTTTTTCTGCATGCCCGTTCTTGGCTTTTTGACCATTTGACACCAAACCTCCTAACACCGACTGATGATGTCGTCAATTGTGTGTTCATCGAGTTCAGTGCATTGGAATAGGTGGTCGCTATCCATTCTAGAATAGCCACAGAGTGAACAGGCCTCATCAGCAGCCAGACCAAGCCAGTTGAAGTATAATCCCAGGAAGTCATGTCCGGTGGTTAGGTGAAAGTTTGAAATGTGGCCTCGATTCTAAATTGTGTGCAGACAGTCATTTTAATTGTTAGACACTCAGCCTTTACCGGCCCACTTCGCTGGATTTTTCACAATGTCGTATATAAATATATATATATATATATATATATATGTATAAAATTGATATCTAAATCCTAGCATTTAGCGTACGATTGTATTAAAAGACATTCTTATAGCTCTCACCACTTGATTTTTTTAAAGGACAGGACTGCTAAATTATATCTAAAACTGAAGTAAAACCCCTTTTGTAGCTGACCTCTATTCCATAAAAGAAACATGCCTGCCAGATTTCATCTATGTAGGTCTAATAGTTCAAAAAGGACCTTATTAACCTATTGCAATCCTCAACCCCTTAGGGATATATTTTCAAAATTCCATTCTTAGCGGATCTTTACTCATTGAACAGAACATGCCTGCCAATTTTCAAGTCTAGGTCTAATAGTTCCTGTGATATCGTGACAAGTGAGTGAATGAATGAGTCACTTTATTCGTATATATATACATACATATATATATATATATATATATATATATATATATATATATATATAAAGGGTGTTTTTTAGAGGTATAGAATTTTAAATTGCAATAAAACAACGATGTATTATTCGATTGACATGAATTTTTTTGTTCGAAAAATACTCTTCTGGCATTACATTTTAAATATGATTTCTGGCATAGAACTGCCACGGCTGGCTCGGATGTAGTCCAATCTGGACGTCCAATTTTCGATGACTTTAACCAACATTTGTGGCCGTATATCGGCAATAACACGGCGAATGTTGTCTTCCAAATGGTCAAGCGTTTGTGGCTTATCCGCATAGACCAATGATTTTACATAGCCCCACAAAAAATAGTCTAGCGGTGTTAAATCACAAGATCTTGGAGGCCAATTCACAGGTCAAAAACGTGAAATTAGGTGGTCACCAAACGTGTCTTTCAATAAATCGATTGTGGCACCAACTGTGTGACATGTTGCGCCGTCTTGTTGGAACCACAGCTCCTGGACATCGTGATTGTTCAATTCAGGAATGAAAAAGTTAGTAATCATGGCTCTATACCGATCACCATTGACTGTAACGTTGTGGCCTTCATCGTTTTTGAAGAAGTACGGACCAATGATTCCACCAGCCCGTAAAGCGCACCAAACAGTCAGTTTTTCTGGATGTAACGGTGTTTTGACATACACTTGTGGATTAGCTTCACTTCAAATGCGGCAATTTTGTTTGTTGACGTAGCCATTCAACCAGAAGTGCACTTCATCGCTAAACAAAATTCGCTTATGAAAATCGGGAACAACGGCAATCTCGTTTTGGGCCCATTTGACGAATCTACGCTTTGCTTGAAGATCTTTTTGATGAATTGCCAAACCAAACCGAGAATAAATCACTTGACAGCTGTTAAATCGGTCGCCATCTTGGAAAGTAATGCCAACTTAAACTTCTATATCTGGAAAAAAACAATATATATATATATATATTTATATTTTTGTTTATATATTTGTGTATATGTATATATATGTGTAAATTTATATATATGTGTATGTATATGTATATGATTATATATTGAAAAATTTTTTATATTGGATTATATATATATATATATATATATATATATATATATATATATATATATATATGTGCGCGTGTGTGTGTTTAAAATAGGTATACTAAAAAAATGTTAAATTATGGCCAAATCTATTGAATCTTTTATATAAGTAACTCACTTCGTGAAAATGCATGTTTTAAATTTGTATTTTCAATACACTTATTGGATTATTACATTCTGTAGAAACGTTTTAGCATAGTTCACCAAGAGATAATGCATGGTGTATAATTATCACCCATTAATAATCATACTCTATAGTAATAATTTTCATCTTCCCTATCTAATAGTATTATTCCCAAAATATTATATGCAAAATATTTAAAATACAGAATAATTGAATTAAATAGTAATAAGGAATATACACACATTGAGAACAATATATATATATGTATGTGTGTGTGTGTGTGTGTGTGTGTGTATTCTCCAGATCTCTACACACTAGCAGAACAAATTAAAAATTCTAAAATAAATATAACAAATTTACATTAATTAAAATTTTTACATTAAACGGGAATAAAAGTCGATTAGAAACTAATTGCATTGTTGCAAATAAACCCATTATTGAATACGATTATTCAGTTATTAGACAATATTACAAATGCTATTACAGATGTAGAAATTTATAAAAGCATACATTTCAAACATTCCACATTCAAAGCTTTCTGGTTTCAGTATATTTCAGAAGTTAAAGACATTTTTAGGATTCACCATCGGGAGAAAACTAGAAATAAAATATCTGTTATCACAGTTCTCATGTTTGACGTTTGTTGATAGAAGTACCTACTTGTAAACATTCGATAACTCCTGAAGGCGTCAAGCATTTCAATTGAAGAAAGCGTCGAATATTTTTTAGAAAAATATTTGTAAGCAACACACAACTCTTCTATTTCATTCTCGTTTACGTTAGTGAGAGATTCATGGCTTTTCATAGTTGTTCTGGCGGAAGTGTAATGTATACGGCTTAATACACTTCACTGGAGATATGCATGTTACTAGAATGTAAGAAACAAATGTCGATATATTTAACTAAAAGTTGGCATAAAAATAAACCTTTATTGATGTATAAATTGAAAATTTCACAATCTTTTGTTATTTTAATTTCTGTTAACGATGCGCTTATAAATTTCTGCGAAAAGTTTACTGAAGAAATTTATCCTAATGCAGAATGAATGTAATCTAACTTAAGTTGTTAAGCTTTGAAATAAAGATTATATGACAAAATTTATATCGATATATGTTGCTCTAGGAATCTAAGACATCGGTAGTTTTGAAAGTGCAGTTGCATGGCTAAAACTGCAAAGTGTGACAAAAAAAACCCCGAGACCAAGAGTGTAGCGTGAAAAAAAAGTGGAATCGGCAACAACTGTTTTGGTATGGTATCCCGCACACCTCCTCTACCCATGTGGCCGGTTTCGTCCTAATCGATCACGTCAGTTGAGAGTACTGCGTCATTGAGTGCACACGAGCACCAGCATTCTGACGGGAAAGTGTCGAATCATCATCAAGTTTCTTGTGCAACTTAAGAAACCAGCCGCGAAAACATTTCAAATATTAACCGATGCTTATAGGGATGAAACTTTGTCTGGTACACATGTGTTTGAATAGTATAAGAGGTTTTAAGGGGGAAGGGTCAGAGCGGAAGATGATGAATCTGCTGAGTACCCAAGGTCAGTGATTGAAGACCAAACCATAGCCAAAATTCGTGATATGAGTAGGTTCCTACTCACATCAGCGGTCAGACTGTTAATCAACATTATTACATTAAAATACTAATAAGACTTCGTGAAAAAATTAGGAAAAAAAAAGGCCAGAATAGGGAAAGATGGATCGCTGTTGCACGAAGACAATGTATCAGATATCAAGGCCCTAACTGTCAAGCAGTTTCTGACAGGAAAAAAACATTACTATGATGGGGCATCCTCCTTATTCGCCAGATTTGTCTTTATGAGACTTTTTTGTATTTCCTACAGTTATAAATCATGCTGAAAGGGAAGCCATTTTACCTCGGTTGAAGAAATTCAGGCAAAATCGGAAAATCTCCTAAAGGAATTTCCAAAATCCTCGTTCCAGAACTGTTACCAGCAATGGCAGCACCTAATGCAGATGTATGTGAATGCTGTAGAGAACTACTTTGAAGGTGATACTGTCACGGAGAACTGATTCTGTTAGTATAATGATTTATTGGATCTGTCTCGTTTTTTTCGTGTTACACCTCGTATGTTAATATTGTGAATGGCCTTTAAAATCAGACATTAAGGCTCATATGGATAAAAAAATATAGAGTGAGAAGATTAATATTTTTTAGGAAAGCATTCATGTAATTTTTTTAAATTTCGCTTAGGCTACTAAAAAAGCAATAATTCTGCAAAACTTGAGTGATATTTTAATCAAGATCAGTTTGATTTTTTAATTCATTTTCTAAATTAGTAACTTATTTCAAATTTATTTTGCATTTAATTTTTCACATAAATTTTATTTGTCAAATCAAGCTAAAGCGAATTTCTTTAAATTTTTGTTAGAAATTTTAATTTATAGTTCTGTTATTAAGATTTTAAAACTACTATTATAATATAAAACAGAAATAAATTTGGCATAGTGTCTTAGTTTAAAATAAAAAAAGAATTTTAATGAATGTTTTGGAAAATTCCTATTTGTTTCAAACAGATTGAACATTCATAAAAAAATTATAATTCAAATCAAACTCTAAACTCATAAGTACAACTATTTGTAAATATTTAACTTACAACATACTGTAAAATAAAATACATTCTTAAAACATCATCCCATTATAATATTCATTTGAGTATAAATTTGTAAACTAGGCACTTTCTACGAATTTCATAATACATCACTTATAAAGAGTGTAAGCGAATAAAATGGACAATAACTTTGCATTAATATTATCCGTTTTAAAATTATAAAATAAATAAGATTATAAAGTTTACTTCAAAGTTCAGAAGTATACCGTTTCAATGCACTATAAATCAAAAACTATGTAAAATAATACATGCTACTTGTAACAAAATTATACGAGGTTATTTTAAGTTTTTCTAAAGGCAATCGCAGATGTTCATGTGACTGATGACAATCACAGATGATCCTTAGTTACACGAGAAATATCGAATTGGTAATCTATTTCCTCCCAAACGCATATTAAGGTATTTGAATGAAGTCCATAGATAGCGGTTTGATATGCTGTTTCATCTTCGCTAAATCAACAGAAAAGAGTTGAATCTTGTCCCTTATGCACCCTCATTTGAAATCACAAGGTGTTAAGTCAGGATTTCTGGATGCACATTTGATGAGTAGTATGTTGTAGTCCTCGGCTTATCCTATCCATCGATGGAAGAGATGTTCATCGAGGTAATCTAGCACATAGGCTGTTTAGTATGGTGGTGCACCACCCATTTAGTGAATGAAGTTGTCAACGTCATACTGCAACTTCTGCATTAACCAACGTGTGACAGTTTGTTCGTGAAAAAAAGGGATCGAGCACTTTCTATCAGGACACAACACAGAACATATTTGTCAAGAGAATCTATCACTTGTTGCACTTTGGCTATTGCTTACGTCCAGTGGCGCACACAAGGAAGGGGGGACCCGGGGTCTGGACCCCCCTTCCAAAGCCCTTGATTTTTTTCAGATTAAATATAATTCTAAGTATATAGTACATAAAGTTTAATTAAATATTTATTATTAATGATTAATTTTAATAATTAATGCTAATTATTCATTCAATAATTAGTTTTTACTGTTTTTTTGTTCCGAAAAATCGACAAAATCAAAAAAGAGCGCGATACAAGAATGGCTGCACCCCCCTTCTTGAAAAATTCCTATGGGCGCTACTACTTACGTCACTTCCGTCAGGGTCGAGACTCAGACTTGAAGTGTATATTATCCTTAGGATTCACCGACGTGTCTTTGACTGTGACTGTTTGATGGCGTTAGTGTATACTTCTTTAAGAATCACCCTGTATTACGATTATTCTTTGGTTTATTGGTATTATGAAACCCTCGAATACTAAATCATCAGCTGCAATCGATGGAATACAAATATACAAATATTTTTCTCTGCATCATTCTGCATTATTATTTTTTTCTCTCTTTAAAACTCTACTACATCAATACGTTTTAAATATTAATATGATTGATGCTGTATAGCTTTTTTATTTCTAAATGAAAATATGTTTATATGTTACTCTTATGTCTTACATTTAGTATATAAAGAGAACAATAAAATTAAAACTCAAACCGTGCCAATATTTTATGAGTGTAGTAAAACATATACAAATATGTTTGTAATTTTTTCTACTGTTTAAATATTTCCTACCTGAAAAACTTAAAGTACAGTAACATGTTTTGATTGAAAATTTAACACAAAACCAAAAAGTGTTGGCATTTTTATTGGCTTACTTTCTGAAAAGTAGCGCACTCAGGAATTTTTCAAGGGGGATCCAGGGTCGTAAGTTCACCATTCTTTCATCGTGCTCCTTTTCATTTTGTCGATTTTCGGGAACAAAACACAGTAAAAAACTAATTATTCAATGCATAATTAGCATTAACTAATAAAATTAATATTAATAACAAATACTTAATTAAATTTTACGTACTGTATACTTAGAAATATAATCAATTGAAAAAAAATCAGATACTTTTGGGGGCAGCCCCCCCTTGTGTGTGCGCCACTGTTTCTGAATATAATAAATTTTAAAACCAAAGACAGGTTATTAATAAAATCTACAAGTATAATCTACACTAGCACTTGAATTATAGTTTTTTTAAAAAAATTAGTAGTCTCTTTAAGTATTTAAAGTAAATATTAGTATTTTAATGAAATGCATACTCAGAACTTTACTCACGAGAATATAGGAATGTCTACAAATAAGTAAACATGAACTTTTCTGATTACTTCTTTTGTAATTGCGTTAAGAATGAAAATTCAAAAAAAGCCCCCTTTTCATAATTCTCACAGAAAAAAAAATCTCATTCTCATTGTGAAATTCATTTCTGCAAAAGGGGATTTGAAGAAGATGTGAGACAGTTCTTAATTACTTACTCAGAAATTTCAATATCTCTAAATTAAGAGCGAAACTTCGAGGAAGCTTTTCATTAAGAAACTTTTATTTTATTTTAAATGTTTTAGGAGCTGCTTCTTAAAGTATTCGCAATGTTTTTAGCAGTTTAACTTTTTAAAAAGTTTTGTAAAAAAAAATTAAGGAACATATTTTAAAAATAGTTTCTTTATAGATACCACTTAAAAGAAGAATGTAGCATAATCCTTTAATCTGGATTCTCTAAATTTTATTTTGAGGCTAATTCAGTATGTGTTTTACATGTTAGGCACGTACAGAGCAGAAAAGGTACCAAAAGCAGAAAGAAAATAGGTTTCTCTCATTAAAAATATTTTTCCCACTGATAGTCTCCCTAGAAAAAAATGTATGTCTTATAGCTTTTTCGAAAAATGTTGTTTATTTTAATGATACATCTTTTTTTCTATGTGTTTTTATTTTAAAAAGTTACTATTTTGTAAGAAATTTATGTGAATTGTGTAAAAATGAAAACTATGTTTTAAATGTTTGTTTAAAAATTATTTGATGTTAAATAATGCTTTTGGAACATTTTCAGCATGATTTTGATCTCTTTTTTTTCTTTTTCCTTCAAGTTTTTAATTCATCTTATTTAGCTCAAAGTTCAAGTTTAAATAAATATGGTGAATTTAAATAATATTCCTCTTACAGAATACTTAAAATTCATAGCTTAAATGTAGTGGCAAATTTTTCTTTTTAAATTACAGCGCTAATTCGCCAGCACACAGTCGAATGAATTTAGCATCACTTGCAGTTGAACTGTTTGAGAGGTTTTCGAAAATATTATAATTAAATTTCGTGATTTTATTTTCAATTTTATTCTGACAGCAATCATTTTATTAATTTGTTTAAAGATCACGAACTATATTTAATAAACGCTTTAAGGAATAATGTTAAAATTCTTGAAATGGATCCTAAAATGATATAAAAATTATTTACTAGATATTGAAGTAAACATTTCTTAAACATTTTACTAGAATGGCTTTTTCGTTCCGGTTTTCTTTCTGGCTCAACTAAATATATATATATATATATATATATATATATATATATATATATATATATATATATATTCCTTTCAAAAATCAATTCACATTAATAGAGAAGATGATAATAATCTTTTAGCTTTGAACAAAAGACTGAATGTTCAGCTAAATAATATTAAATATCCAAGAATTTTTTTAACACCAAAATTTCATAAAAGCCCTATAAAATTCCGTAGTATCACTAATGGATACAATACAGATATCACGAGGTCTGGGAAGATCTTACAATCTCTTCTTCAAAATCTAATTGATAATTTACAAAACACGGCAATAATTAAAAATAGCTTAGAGATTGCTAGAGTTACTAAGGATATGTTAATTTTTTCCATGTATGGCTTTGATTTCGAGGACCTTTTTAATTCTATAGATATTGACGATATGATTAAGGTTCTACAGTTAATTTATGATAAATATGAATTATATACTTCAATGAAAAAAGATAAATTTGATATTCTTGTTAACCTCGTATTAAAAGAAAATTTCATTGCATTTGATCAGAATCTTTATAAACAGATCAAAGATTACCTCAGGGTGGTCCAGCTAGTAATTGTTTAGCGAACCTATATTTACATTTTTTTGAAATAGATCATGTTGTAAATGATTCTTACTTAATTTATCGTTATATAAATGATATAATAATTTTTGGTAAAAATAGTGAATACAGACCAAATATTACGTTCTACCCTGATTATCTCAAGCTCCTTAAAACTAACTTCAACTCTAATATGGTGGAATTCTTGGATTTAGACTTGCATCTTATATTAACAATAATGTAATCAGTAACATTTTTGACAAAAGAGATTCGTTTGAGTTCCATATAATTAAAATTCCCGTATGGAATAGTAATTTGCATATATCAATTAACAGAAACATCATTTTGAATTTTTTATTTAGAAATGATAACTTAACTACCCACAAAATAGATAAATACAATAATATAAAACAATTTTTTCAATGTTGTTTAGATCTTGAATACTCTTTTAATTTCTTAAGAACTTATATTCATCACAAATACATTAACCGTCTTGCTACTTCGAATTCCAAAACCACCACACAACAATAGGATTTCAAAGTCAGCATGTTAGTGGTCTTGCTGTGAAGATTATATCATAACACTCATATCACAGTTTACATTTTTTCCACACACATCTTGAACATCTTACACATTGTTGACAACCAACCAAATTAGAGCCTAGCAAATTTACATTTTTGACAATCAACCAATTCAAATTCTACCATATTTGATTGTCGTCTTTTTTTATATCTGTCTTTGCTGGCTGGTTTAAAAGTTAGCTCAAAAGATGTGTTCATGTAAATTCGAATTTTTTAACTTGGTGAATAATTGATTTTCATTGATGTCAAGATGCTTGATTCTCTTCGTAAAAGCTCTGTGAGTAAAGAAATTTTGTTAAATTATTTTTTGAAAAATACTTTTCTTATGTAATTGTTTTAGGATTTTTCTACTTTTCTTACGTAATTGTTTTGAGATTTTTCTGCATTAAGAGTTTGGGAGAGTTTGTTACATAATAGTAGTGAGTGGTTTTATCATACTCTCTGAGTTTTTACATACTCTGAATTTTTGTTTATTTTATTTGGTTTTTCCTACCGAGTTGCAAAGGGGGAAGGTTGGCGCCTTCAAAATAGTTTAACCCCACTTATTCGGTCCTAAGTCCGAAATTGCTTTCTAACTCGCTAGGTTCTTCTTTTTTGTGGTCTCTTTTTTATTTCTCTATAATTTTGTTCTTCGTGTTCAGCTTTTATATTTTTATTGCGCTATTTCTTGTTATGTTCTTTATCTATTATTTCTTATTTTTGATATATAATACATATTTCTTTATATATATATATATATATATATATATATATATATATATATATATATATATATATACATATATATATATATATCGGTTCATTTATAGTTTTCGTTCCGACAAAAATAACTGTTTTCGGTTCGGTTCCGAAAGAATAATTTTATTTTATATATATTCTTTTCTTAAATCATCTACACTTCTAGTTCACTCAATTGAATTAGATACGCCTTTTACAAGTAGTTGCACGCGAAACTGAAACAAAAAACTACTAGTGAACATCAAAACAAGAAATCGAAAATTAAAATACATGTAATGGTGATAATTATATTGTTGACATTAAATTTCGAAAATATCGATAAGTTGGTTACTGTGTGACGGGGATTTACTAGTCTTTCTACTAATAATCCTCTTAGGAAATCTTTGGGCCAGCAATCGCGTTATTTCACAGCAATCCCTCTCAAGAAGAAACCATGATATACAAATCAGCTAGTGTACTATATAGTTAAAGTTTAATAATCGTGAATAAGAAGGAAAAGGAAGCGGAGTCGATGAAAGCAATGCTGATACGATAAGAACCAGAATTTCACCACGTGACTATAGGACGGACTTTAACTATTTGAATAAATTAGGATTATTAAGACAGCATTGATTAAAGTTAAGATATTCAGATTTTGTACACTTATTCACATAAGATTTGAGCTCTCTTTTTATCATTCCAAAGGTTCCCTTTATAGTTTACTTGTCTTGGAATACTATTTTTGGTAATAATAAATTAGAGTTGTCATGGTTAGTCTGTGTCATCCATCTTTACCTCCTACAGATTTAGGTCGATTACATGACGAGGAAGTGTCCCCAAGGGTGAAGACTTTTCAACTGTAACAAAATGGCTGAAGATATATCAAACCGAAATAAACCGATTTTTTTTTCGTTTCAGTCCCGGTTTTCGTTCCAACCAAAATAACGGTTTTTTCTGGGTTTTGGTTCTGTTTCGGTTTGAAGCCCTTGAAGCAATAGTCCTATCAGCTGTATCATTTACGAACAAGCTTAACAGGCCAGAAAAGAGTTACTAAATAATCACTACGGAAAAATTGGAAAAAATACATCACAAAAGCTTTCAGGGTATCGAATGAACTACTACACACTGTAAACAATAAAATACATTAAATTGAAGCATGTATCCCTAAGTTGAACTTTAGAAATGTACTCTTCACAAAAGGTATGTGTGTGTGTGTGTGTGATATCAATGTTACGAATAATAAATATTCTGAACATTTTATGTTCACCATACTATAGTATGGTCATGAGGGCCAAGTAGTCATGGTTGAAAAAATCCTTTCCAGGGTTGTTTCAGTTGAGTTACGGGTTTCAGTTAACTTGTCATTGAAGATTCGTCGTGTAGAAGCATTGATACACGTTAAGTCAGCCTAGACTCAAGGTCTTCACATTGGCGAGGTGAGGAAGTTTGGAGAGTAAATTGTTCTCTAAGGTTTCGTTCTCGTCACTGAAATGTGGTTAAAATTTAGGAAGTTTTTTTAGCTTCTGAGAGCAATATTAAGAATCCTTAAATTAATGCACTGTTATGCTATGTGTACAATAGCTATTGTACAGATGTCAATATCTAACGAGATAGTTATTTTAAAAGAGGAATAAAGTTCGATGATTTTCCCCCAAGCAATACTTTATTCATTCCAATCCAATCGAACGAAAAACAACAACAGCAAAAAGCACATGAAAAGGGTTGCTCCACTTCTCCCGTGCTACAGGGGTGGAAGGTAACAAGGTGAGTCCATAACAGCTATTTGGTTAAAAATTCAAACTTGTAACAAAAAATGATTGTTTCAATTCTTTCAAAATATTCCTTGATTAAAAAACTAGAATTTTGTAACGTATTTCATGCTTAATAAAGTATAACAATCCTTCATGTGATTGTTACTAAGTATGATAAATATAAATTAATAGATAAAATAAATTATAGGTTTTGCCCCGATCATTAAGATCGTTTGATCGCATGGTAATATGCGCAATTATCAGCAAAAATATTATCTACTTATGAATATAACTGTAGTATTCAATAGCAGTATAGTTCCTTAAGGTATCCGAAAACGTTCGGAGCACTTTTAAACAAAATAACATATTTAAACATTCTAAAGGCGTTTTAGGACTCAATACCATTAAATACTAATATTTAACTAACAATATTTAAAATAAATTGCCTAAATTTCACAGAAATCACAATTATAAGTGAAATTTTATCAACATTTTTGTAAAACTTCAAAACAATTAAAGGAAAAAGTAATAAACTTATATTAGTAAAAGTATTACCAAAACAATATAGATGCATTTATCTAGTGAATGTACTAAAATTTGAATGTTTTATTAAAATTTGAAAATTTCAGAGTCGATTGAGTAAACATTATAAGAAAAATCACATTCTTTATGAGACTATTATTTAAATAACAAGCCCTAACTCAAAAAATATTCATACAATAAGAAATATTTTAGTACATTCTCTAGAAAATAGCATAAATATCCGGTTCGAAAAGTTTTATAGAAATACATTTGTAATATTTTGAGTAATAAGACTCGCCATGATCGATTTCGAGTAATTAAAATGCCCACTTCTAGTAGATCAAAGATCCACTTCCGGTTTTTCTAACTTAATAAAATTGATTGTAGCTTGGCCTCTAAGTAGAGTAGAAACAAAACAAAATATGTTTTGTAAAGCCAAAAGATGGCTATATTCAATAAAAGAGAAAACAAAAACATCTGTCTTGACCGAATTTGGTCATTTTCAACGTGTTCGGATACTTTAAGAAATGGACTCATTTTTGTAATTGGTTAACTGTCGTAATCCAAATGAATTCATTAATAAGTTCAAAATAGGAGAGGAGAAATGTGGATTGATAAATAGCTGAATACATACAAAATAAGTATGAAATATTTTTAAATAAATCATTCAGTTTTTCCAGAATCTCTCTCTCTCTCTTTGGTAGTTTTCTGAATGGAAAGAAAAATATTTCTTTTTACAAAAACAGAAAGTTTGGTGATGGGTCTATCCACATTCTCTTAAAATACTAATCCTCTCGGGAAATATTGGGTCGTTAAAAATTATTATATTATAAAGATTCCTCCCGAAGAAGAAGACGTGACTATGCAAATTAAGACTTTAATATAAAATTGAAACTTTCAGGTTAGAAAGGTGAGATAGGTTAAACTGCTAACGGGAGCAGTGATTAATTAAACTTGAAGTGAAGCGTTGGTATTTAGTAGCTGATTATTATAATACGAAAGAGATGATGATATGTCAACTAAGAATTAAACTAGATTAGGTAGCTAACAAGTAAAAGTTATTGAATAGACGTAAATGATCTAATTATTTAAAGTCTTCTCATATCTCGCATACCTTGTTAATTCTTTTACATATTTGATACTAGCAGCTACAAGTTTTTCACACGGGGGAATTGAAAAATTAAGCAATACAGATTGAAGGAAAAATAAGTTTTTAATGACTTAATTTTACGTGAATTGCAAATTAAAAAAACGAACAAAAAAGCTTTCTGAAAAGCCGCCGACAGATTTTTTTTTTAAAAATTTAAATATCAGGTTTTTAAAGTTTTTTTCATTTTGTAATTTATTTAAGGTTAAATTTATATATATATATATATATATATATATATATATATATATATATATATATATATATATATATATATATATATATATATACACCAGGTGTCCACAATTAAACGACCCTACTTCAAAATGGTCTACAGACGAAACTATTGTTCAGAAAGTTGTAAAATGTTGTGTACGACATAAAGAAGGGATGTGGGAATTTGTTTGAGCGAATAAAAAAAATTAGTTCAAAATTTCGCCACTAGAGGGTGTTTTTGAATGAAGGCCATCCACAGGACACGGTAACACAATAACTGATACAGATTAAAAAACACAATCTCTAAAATGAACTGCAGATTTAATTAAACTTCTTCGATGACTAATTTTCAAAGGATTTACAAGAAGGAAGACGAAAATATGCAAATTTTTTCGATGTCACACAGCAACTGTTATAAAAGCAATAAACTTTCATGGAAGATTAGTTTATTTTCATTGTGCTCGGTATTGCTAATCAGAATGTCATTATGTTTACCAGATCGAGCGTTGTTAGTAAAGTTATTCTATCAAAACGATAATTCCGCAATAGTTACTCTACGGAAATTTCAGATATTAAAGGGGCTGCGAAAAGGTCCATTGACTGCTAAAAATCTTCGATTGATGGTAACCAAATTTGAAGAAGCAGGATCGTTGAATGTTCGTTCTGGAAGAGGAAAAAAACCTGTTTCTACGGAAGCAATAGAGAAAGTAGCACTTCAGGTGGAAGAGGACAAATCATCCAACGTGCTGGCTAGTACAAGTGTTCGCCGTGTGGAAGAAGCATTGGATCTGCCTCGTTCAACTGTCCAGAAGATCATGCGAAACATCCTCCGTTACTATCCATACAAGCTTCAATTTTTGCAGGAATTGCTTCCACATGATTTCGAGACTCGACATATGTTCTCACTGCAGTTTCTTGCTCGTTTGGAAGTTGATCCAGAATGGCCTTGGAATATCCTCTGGACAGACGAAGCCCACTTTCATTTGGACGGTTCGGTGAATACTCACAACTGCCGAATTTGGGAAACAGACAATCCGCATTCCACCTTACGAGTTCCGCTACACTCACCAAAAGTAACGGTGTGGTGTGGGTTTTCCGCGTCTTTTATTCTTGGCCCGTATTTTTTCGAGGAATTAGGTGCTGGAGGTCCAGTATCATGTTCTATCACTGGACAGCGATATGCATCGTTACTACGGAATAAAATTATTCCAGATCTGCAAGCACGTCAGTGCCTTTCACGCATAATTTTTATGCAAGATGGAGCTCATCCACACATTACACGTTGTGTTACGGACGTTCTCAAACATCACTTCACAGAAGAACGTGTGATCAGCCGCCAATTTCGTCATCTGTGGCCTCCCCGATCGCCTGACCTCAATCCAGGCGATTTTTGGCTTTGGGGCCATTTAAAACAGCTGGTAAGTTGTGATCAACCAAAAACTTTACCTGATCTCAAAGACAGTATTTCACGACATGTTCTTAACATTTCCCAGAACACACTGCGGTCAACGGTGGAACATGCTATCTTAAGATTTCAAATAGTAGCTGAAAATGATGGTCATCATGTTGAGCATTTATTGTTGTAACAAAATTTGTAAACTGTTATAAATGTATGCTAAAGATGATCTCCATTAAAAACGCCCTCTAGTGGTGAAATTTTGAACTAATTATTTTATTCGCTCAAACAAATTCCCATCCTTTCTTTATGTCGTACACAACATTTTACAACTTTCTGAACAATAGTTTCGTCTGTAGACCATTTTGAAGTAGGGTCGTTTAATTGTGGACACCTGGTATATATATATATATAAATCTACAATGTATTTGCCTGTTAATTGTTCTTGTTTCGAAATCCTTTTTGATAATAGAAACGTCCTTTAGATTAAAATAGATTTATATTTTATCAAACCGTTCATTTGATTGTACTTTAAAAAATTACTTTTTTAATAAATTTCGAATTGCATTATGCATATCCTTAACTATGGATGATACATAATTCTCTATGTGTGCAACTTTCGTTTCTTCTCCGCCTTTTCTGTTTAGAGTGCTCAAAAAGCAAGAGGCAGTCAGAGATGTTTTTAAAACCTTAAAGAAATTATTCAGGACGGTTAAGATAAAAAGCAATGTATACTTAATCGTTTGAGAAAAGGAACTCCGTAATTTTCAAGAAAAAGACAACTGTAATATTTTAAACATTATCTGATCATTTTATTATTGTATTATCTATGATTGTATACATGAAAAATAATGAAAACAATAATAATAATTCATTTTGTTTTTAAATTTTCCCTCCAATAAATATTTTTTTGTTTCCAAATCTGATATAAATGTATATATTTTTATGTGCGGCCCACGAGATTATAATGTTTTTTCGAAGTGGCCCGCAAGGTCATTTGGGTTGGACACCCCTGCTCTATAGGGCGCGTTCCCAGGTGGCAACGTTTGGGTGGGTGTTGGAGCACATAGTACTGTCGGACTCTAATCTCCTGTCCTGGAATGTAGATGACTGTAACGAGTTTTACCATTGCACATTTTATAAAGGAATTAAATTAAAGAGGGAATTAATATACTAAAATCTATAATATTGAAAAATTTAATGGGTAAGTCATTTAAAAATTAGTATAAAATGGGAATAAAAAGCTCTTTTAAGAGCTCGAAAACCAGAAAACAAGTCGCCCAAAAGTGGGCGGAGTTAAAGTGGCCAATCGGGTTGCAGCAAAGAACCAAGATCAGAAAGTGCAGGAAAAATTTTCGAAAGGTGGGTACTTGGGCTGTAAGATGAAAGAGAGCATTTCTATTGGCCGAGCCAAGAGTTCAGTTAATGGTTATATAAGCTTTACGAAAAAGGGTAGCCAATCAGAGCAAATTTGTGATTCAACAGAGTTCGATCGCAGTGATAAAAGAAAAGGGTTGAATTTGGAATAGACTTAAGGGACAGATGAAATTAATTAAAATCGGGGTTGACCAAGATATATCTTGGTCTACGGATGAAGTGATAAGGTGGATAAGTCGGGATATCTTGGATAGACGGGTTGTCATGCCCATCTATTTTACTAAAGAAGTTTATTGCGAGTTTTTGTATCGTTTGTCTGATGGTCAGGATATTACATGCTGCTCTAATGTCAGCGTTTCTCATGTACCTATGGGCATCGAGAATTTGTCTTAAAATTACATTTTGGGAGCTTTCGATAAGATTGATGTTGGTTCTTGCTGCATGCGCCCAGACTGGAGAAGCATACGTCGGGAGGGGTTTTAAGATCAGAGTGTAGATAAGCAGTTTATTACGTCTATTTAATTTAGACTTTCGGCAGATAAGGGAATAAAGTTAACGCGTAGCATTTTTGAAATTATTTCGAATGTGTGTAATGTGTTGTCTGAACGTGAAACACCAAGGTATTTGGTGTGCTGATACCAGGGTATTTTTTTGATTTTGAAGCGTGATTTCAGGGGGTGGGATCTTTTGCGAAAAGGATACTGCTTCAGTTTTCGAAGTATTCAGGGCAATTTTCTAAACGGAGAACCAAATTTCAAGGTGAGCCAGGTGTTCATTTATGTTTTCGGTCAGTGAGATGGGTTTGTAATGTCTGCTTAAAATGGCTGTGTCATCTGCATACATACAAATCATAGTGTTAGTACTTTTAATAAAATCGTTTACAAATAAATTAAAGAGAACGGGCCCCAGAATAGATCCTTGAGCTATGCCGGCTTTAGAAGATCTGATTTGGGAGAAAGTTCTGTCGCTAATGTAAGATTTTAAAAGAAGGATTAGTGGGGGTGGAATTTTATAAGTAATTAATTTGAAGAGAAGGCCAGTGTGCCAAACTCAATCAAAAGCTTTCTGAATGTCAAGAAACACTACAACTGTATATTGATTTCTGTCAATTCCATCTTTGATGTACTCCACAACGCGGAGCAGTTGATGAGTTGTGGAGAGACGAGAACGGAACCCGTGCTGCTCCGAAACAAGGATTTTTTCGCTTTCTAGAAAATCGTTGAGTCTGGTAGAGATAATTTTCTCTGGCAGCTTACTTAAAATTGGAAGTAAAGAAATCGATCTGTGCGATTCCGCCAACTTGGAATTTTCCAGGTGGCGGATAGGGAAACGGCTCTATCTAGGGATGGTAGAAGGGAATTAAAATACCTTCCGCTGACCAACAGGCTGGAGTCTAACCTCTACGGGTCTGGGAAATTTGATTTCCATGACCAGTCCAATTTTGAAGTACTAAGTGTAAAGCGGCGAAATATATTAAATTGATTAAAATAAGGACATTTTATATGTTTAGTGCTTTTTTTCATAACATTTTTACTACATGAGCAATATAACGTTGTATACAATATTCCGTGTTTGTTATTAATGAATACAAACACTTATATAATGAATGAAATTATTTATTTCCTACACCAATTAAATAAAATAATCAGCGTAATTTTAGATTATTCTAAACCAAATCATAAACAATAATTTGATAAGAATGATTTGCGTAATAAAGGGTGTTTTTTTAGACGTATAGAACTTTAAATTGCAATAAAACAACGATGCATTATTCGATTAACATGAATTTTTTTTATTCGAAAGATAATCCTGTGGCATTACATTTTAAATATGATTTCTGGCATAGGACTGCCACGGCTGGCTCGGATGTAGTCCAATCTGGACGTCCAATTTTCGATGAATTTTCCAACATTTGTGGCCGTATATCGGCAATAACACGGCGAATGTTGTCTTCCAAATGGTCAAGCGTTTGTGGATTATCCGCATAGACCAATGACTTTACATAGCCCCACAGAAAATAGTCTAGCTGTGTTCAATCACAAGATCTTGGAGGCCAATTCACAGGTCCAAAACGTGAAATTAGGCGGTCACCAAACGTGTCTTTCAATAAATCGATTGTGGCACGAGCTGTGTGACACGTTGCGCCGTCTTGTTGGAACCACAGCTCCTGGACATCATGATTGTTCAATTCAGGAATGAAAAAGTTAGTAATCATGGCTCTATACCGATCACCATTGACTGTAACGTTGTGGCCTTCATCGTTTTTGAAGAAGTACGGACCAATGATTCCACCAGCCCATAAAGCGCACCAAACAGTCAGTTTTTCTGGATGTAACGGTGTTTCGACATACACTTGTGGATTAGCTTCACTCCAAATGGGGCAGTTTTGTTTGTTGACGTAGCCATTCAACCAGAAGTGCGCTTCATCGCTAAGCAAAATTCGCTTATGAAAATCGGGAACAACGGCAATCTCGTTTTGGGCTAATTCGATGAATGTCTATGAGGCGGGAGTCTATTTATGATGAATTGCCAAACCAAACCGAGAATAAATCACTTGACAGCTGTTAAATCGGTCGTCATCTTGGAAAGTAATGCCAACTTAAACTTCTATACCTGGAAAAAAAACACTCTTTATATGTACAACTGAATAAGAAAATTAGTTTTTATCTTTGGTTAGGTTAATTTTCAAAAAAAAAAAAAATCTGTTTATTCACTAAAAAAACACCAATTACATGATGTGAGTTTTTACGCTTTAGAAAAAAATAATAAATCTGCCACGAATCAATTTATTCACGGCATTTTATAATTTATTAAATTCTAATAAGCCAACGAATGTACTAAGCAATTTCTGAGTAATTCTTGGCAATTTCTTAGAGCACAGATGAAAGCATATGAACATTGATTGGATTAAATTTATGATTTTGTATTTATGTTTCTGCTTAAAGTTTTATTTCCACTTATACGTAAATGGACAGCAGTAAAATAAATGAGTACTAATTATTAACATTAAAGTTAAGGTATCCAACTACGTGCGGAACCGGGATTTTCAAAAGCGCATAAATGGATAATTTTCATGATATTTAGTGTAACTTAGACTAGAATACATGTATAAAATTATTTTAAGGACATTTTGACCAAAAAAATTATTTAAATACAATATTTTGACAAAAAATTAACATAGAGAATGACCCATTTTCAAAATATTCTCCTTTTGTGAAAAATGCTTCTATTATAATAATATTTTCCTGTATATAGCTCAGACCTCTGTACATTTTTGAAATTTATAACTTAGAAGTGGGTTTATCCATGTTTTACGACAACAGAGAGGAGAGATTTTAAGAAAAAAACGCTGATAATTATTTCAATTGGTTGTAACTCTAAAAATAATATGAATGTTTCAAAAATCATAGTTGAGTCTCTGTACA
This sequence comes from Trichonephila clavipes, assembly GCA_019973935.1. Lineage (NCBI taxonomy): Eukaryota > Metazoa > Arthropoda > Arachnida > Araneae > Nephilidae > Trichonephila > Trichonephila clavipes. The sequence continues at coordinate 132,110 of BMAU01001370.1, read as the reverse complement.
GAGGTCTGAGCTATGTACAGGCAAACTATTATTTTAATCGAAGCAATTTTTACAAAAGTAGAATATTTTGGAAAAAAAAGGTTAGTTTAAGTTAATTTTTCGCCAAAATATTGCATTTAAATATTTGTGTTTGTCAAAATGTCCTTAAAACAATTTTATGCATCTATTCTAATCTGAGTGACACTAAATATCATGAAAATTATCCATTTATGTGCTTTTTTAAAATCATGGTTCCGAACGTAGTCGGATACCTTAATAATAATAGCCACAAATATAATTACATCGAATGATGCATTTATTATGAAACAGTTCAAAATACATTAAAAATAAAACCTTTTTATCTAAAGTTAGTTTTTGTAGTTACAGTCAGTAGAAGTCAGACATATAGTCTGCGTACTGTCGGCCAATCTTGAATTTTCCGTATATAATTACGAACAGCTGAAATCTTCAGACGGTCACAACAAAATGTCATTGTGGTCCTCCGGTCAATCGCGATCGACGTAATCCCCACCCCGCCACTATAGGGGGCTTCAATTGTTTTATACTTCTATGTAAGATCCCTGTGTATATAATGAACCTATGTGGGAATCCCCCTGGATTCCACCTTGGACACCAAGATTGGATTGAGGCAAAGAACGACCAGACGACATTTTTACAATAACAAATTATATTTATTCACTTGAATCAAATATCAAACATCTAATTACAAAGATTGATCAAAGATTGGCCCTTACTATTAAATTAAATCAGGAAATATGATACTTATCAAATATTATCTCAATATCAAACGGAACTACCGGAATAAGAGGACCGAGAGATACACGCAATTTGAATTACTGGTATTCATTAACTTCCCACTAACTTTATTATATATTTACTCTTACCATCCGATAATCTAAATTTAAATATCACCCGCCTTATACTTCCTTACTTTCCAATTGTAAATCGCTGCCTTATAATCAGCGAGACGCTAATCGCACAATCAACTTGAATCTTCTTAGATCTCCGTCCACCTTTCTCTTAGCGTATAACCTCCCCTGCTAACTTACAACACTCTCCTTAAATACTTTGACTAATTTGCATATCTCGGTTTCTTCTTTTAGAGTTGGTTGAAAATATATGCGAATTTACAATCCCCAAAGACGCCCAAGAGTATTAGTGATAAATTGCCGTACAGATGCGTCACACCTATTTTCGTAGTCTAAGCAGCACATAGTTTTTTTTAAATAGTTTTATGTATGAAAAAGGGGGAAAACAGAAATTTTCAAAATTACAAATTTTTATAATTTTTGTTAAAGGAACAATACTAATATTTTACTAAAAAAATAGATTCACTATATTTTCTGTATTGTTTTGTATATGTGCAAAAAATATGTAACATATTTAAGAGATACTTTTTAAAAAAATGGTACCGAAACACAGGATTGTATTATGAGGTCTCAAAAGTTAATTTAACTTAATGCCCAACTTAAATTAAACAGAAAAAAACTGTAACTAAAGAATTATTTTTGTATTTCTACAGAATGATTAAAATGTCTTTATCAAGATAACAAAAAAATCCAAGCTCTATTGGAAATTTTTAAAACTCTATGTCCTATATAAATAAAAATTTGGTATTTTATTCTTTCGAGCATGTCCTGTTATTCTTAATATCTTATAATCAAGCTCTTTAATAAAGTTGGGTCAAAAAGCTGAACAACATCAGTAAATATACTATCTCCAGACATATTCAGGATAATAGTTCAGGATGTTATTTTACAGATTTTATTTTATTTTCAATCTGGATTAAATTTATTGGTATTTTTTCAAAAGTATAAATGTCATTTATATGTTTTTTTCATTGGCTTTTCCTTTATACTAGATAATCAGTCGCTTTATAAAAAAATGGAAAGAATTCCAGCCTGTCAAATAAAACGTAACTGTTAACTTTTTTCTGTCCACGAAAAATATTTGGAAAAGCTCCAATCGGGTTAAAGGGATCCGGAAATAAAAAAAAGATACAAAGAATAAATTGAAGACCAAGAATGGGTAGCTTTATGTATAAAAAAATCTTCCAATTAGCTGGAAAGGAAGTTGCTTCGTCACAGCTTATTTATAAAATCCCATTTAGTTTCAAGATGGGGCTTTATGCTTTCTGTTTTTAATCCGCGGATAGCCAACATTTATGTGCTAGTTGCCCTTAAGAGCTTTTTGTGCTGATATTTTGGATTGAGCTCAACTGGCAACGAGATTAGTTCCGGTTTCTTGATGCTGCGTACCCATTTTCAATATTTCAGTTTGAAAAGAATATATCGATGGTCTGACCTTTAGAATTTCCATGCTGAAGTAAAAGAAAAAACTTTCTGTCTTTAAAGTGGTTTTTTCCCTTTAGTTGTTTTTATTTGTCGAAAGAGTACTTAAGTTTTTTTTAAATGTGCTTTGCTTTATTTCGTGGTTTTATCTTGAATACTACAATCCTCTACGCGAAAAAAAATGAATCTTAAAAAATAAATATTGTCCTACGTTTCAATTTATTACCTTAAAAAAATCAACAGAAAAAACCTAGGTTAATTAACAATTTTTCAAATACATTTTGAGAAATTTCTACAGTAAAATCCAGCGTATAACGCGCATATTAAAACGCAAAATCACGATCAAATTTTACGGGTGCCCGTTATACGCTGGGTATAAAAATGAGAGCTTTCAAAGAGAGAGAGAGATGAGTTTAAAAAATTAAACTACTTCTACATATATCAAAGTACTGATTATTTAAAAGAAATGACATTCTTTATGAACTTAAATTGTTGTAATCAAAGTACTGATTATTTAAAAGAAATGACATTCTTTATGAATTTTTAAATGGTTGTTACTCTAGAAGTATACTTTTTCCCCCTAAAGCTTCGGGTAATGCTTCGAATAAAGGGCCTCAAAACCTAAGACAACTGCACACGTTCATTTCAGGTTTCTTAGTAAGAAAAAGGGGGGTATACAGTAAATAAACTTGAAAGAATAGGTGCACTTTATACACGCCGGATTTTACGGCAGTTACAACTTAAAAACAAATTAGAAAAATTTTCAACCCATAAAACTCATTTATGTAAATTTTACAAGTTTTCTAGATATGTTACATTAATTATTTAAATGTGAGTGTTATAACATTTTAAAAAGTTCCCATGTAGACTTTAGAACAATTTTGAGATACATTAATAATTATAGGTAAACTTTTCTAACTGTTGTGACTTTTTAAAAGATTTCCATGCAGATATTAGTACAAATCTGAGATTTAGAAATAATTTGTAAACCATTTTTGTAAATTTTAAAATTATCTAAATGTATTCCTAATTGTAGTAGATTTACAGTTGAACTTGTTTTTGTGCGGTAGATAAGTACCGCATAAAAATAAACGCACAAAAAAATATTCAAAAATTTCATAAATTCTTACATATAACAAACTCTAATTCATGGAAATACTACAGAATTTTTTTTGTGCGGTGGATATAGACCGCATTAAAAAAAAAGTCGCACTCATAAAATATGTCAATTATTTACGAAATTTATGTAAGAGTACTTCCATAACAAAATAAACTATTAAATATTACACATGGAAACATTTTAAAAATATATAGTTTCATTGTATACACGGATAAGTTTTCAAAATGCAGATACACAATTCATACACAATTCATTGCTACTCATCGTAATCCAAAGCCCTGTGATGAATGTTCAAAATCACTTTCGTCACTTGAAGGTACGATTTCAATGGCAACATAAAGTCAGTGATAAGTTTGTGACGAAGGTCGGGTGGTCAGTTGCTTGTAAATGTCACGATAACCAGAACATGATTGAAGCCCGTTTTGGAATTTTATACTCTTTTCTTAATTGCTATCTATTTTAACAAAATGCTTTTCCAATTTGTTGGAAAGCTTGATCCCTGCATATTTTTATCCGATCTCAAAGAATCCGGTTCTTCTTGTCCGTTTTTATAATCTATCAAAGTATTGATAATTGCATTGTCTTTGAAAGAGTCGTCTTCAATCAAGCGTGGGCTGCTGGAGCGTTGAGAGAAAGCAAATAAATGCGCATTGTCAGGAGACTGTTTACAACAAATGAACAGAACGTCTTGAAGTGTCTACATTTCAGTGGAGTAAAGTACATCCTTGCATCACGGGGAGGTGCAGGACTCTAGGGGCCCAAGACCAGACTAACTCTAAATGCGTATTTACCTAATTTATAAAATTTTAAAGGCAAAACCTGACTTTCAGGGAGAAGGGGTCCTAACATTCTTCGTTACACCCGTGGATAATAGATAGAAAACATTAGAGTGACGCGAAAGCCATTGAAATTCATACACCGCATAAAAAAAAAAGATCGCACATGAAAAATCGTACTAAAAAAATCGCACAAATATAAAATCGCATGAAAAAGACCGCACAAAAACAGGTTCTACTGTACATTTGAAAATACTTTAATAATTTTAAAAACCCTTGAAAAAAATTTATCAGTGTTTTTATATAATAAAAGAATGCTTTAAATTAATTTAAATATACTTTAAAATAATCTAAAAATATTTTAATTAAATTCGAAAGTACTCTAAATTTCTAACTTATCAAGCAAATTCATGATTTTTAAAATTATCCATACGTCAATACATGTGTAAAAATATTTTTCTCATACTGAAATTCCCTCAACATTTTTCGTGAGGGCATTTTAGGTAGAAAAAATAGTTCAGGTTTTACAGCTTCAATATGAAAAAAAAATTATAGCTATCTTTCCTTTTCTTGAATAAGATTATTTCTACCATAAAAGCAGGTACTAAAACTGGGTGCATTAGTTAAAAAGTTATGCACAAAGTAACAGCCAAAAGTAGTTGGCAGGAATGAAAATAAAAATCTTGAATTTAGTGATATTTTTCAGGTCATTGCACTAATATTCTTTAGTTAGAGTCTTTAGTTCATTTCCAAGTTTGTGTTTCCATGGAAACCAACATACTTTCAAGTAAGTTTTCGAAATCAATCTTTACACTTTAGAAACTAGTGAGTGATATATTACTTTTTTAAAAATATAATAAAGTGAGAGTTAATTTGAGAACTAAAACACTTGCAAAACTATTTCTAATTATAGAATTCATCGAATGGGACAAAAGAATTTATTCCTTAGAATTATTTCATAAAAGCTTGATAAAAATTAAATTAAGCATCCTTTTAAAAGTACTTTTTCTTAGTAAATGTATAACTCTTATATATATAACTTTTTAGAGTCCATGAAATTGCATATTTCTCAAGGATAATTATTTTATCTTCATTTGCACATTGATGTCCGTTGCGCCTTTTAATCGAATTTTTTTCAATAGCAAACTGTATCTGTAGACACTACGTCATATATATGATTATCTCTCTGAAGGAAAGCTCTCTCTAAAGGTTTTGCGGCTACATACAAAACTATTGTGACAAATATTTTTACACTTTATATTTTTTCCATCAAATATAAACTTGTTTTTTAGTTTCCATATATGTACGAGGGAAAGTCAAAAAGTAAAGGAACTTTTGCAATTTCTCTTTCCAGGGTTTGACAATAGAGCTAGTATCCAGCGCTGAAAGAAGGCTAGTCGACCACACATCTTTTCAACGTGTCACTTGTCTTCCTTCATAGTAATTGAAGTGTGCCGAACTATTCAACATGGCCGCTCCATTGTCGATCTGCACCAAGAAGGTATGAAGTAGCAGCATTCAGTGATCGGGCCGCAGGTTGGGCAGTGATTCACGTTTTGCTTGTGAAAGGTGTTATACCTGTGTGTATGTACTGGATACGTGCCATTCCATCATCACTATACCTTCAACGACGTGTACATTGTTCTCAGTGGTTGACGTCGATGGACTGAACAACCTTTCGTCATCACAGAAAGAAACTCTTCCCAGTTCGAAGTGGTCCACCCATTCGTAGATCTGCATAAACAGCTGCCACCATACTACGCTTACATGCGACGAATAATTTCCGCAGGTTTCACATCTTGAACAAATAAAAAGTGAATCACCACCCTCCTTGGTGCAGATCGACAATGGAACTGTCGTGTTTAATAGCCTACAACCCAGCGACTTCGAAGGTAGACGGGTCACATGTTGTCATTCGGAGCTAAATACTAGTGCTCTTGCCAAAGACTGGGAAGAGAAATCGGAGAACTCCTTTTATTATTGGACTTCCCTCGCATAAATATGAATTATATACTGAAACGGCCTTATATTACTCATAAAATTTTAAGAATAATGGTACAAACAAGTTATAAAACTTTTTTTATTCCATGAAAAGAAATCCAGTTAGAGAAAAGGCAAATCTAGTACCTAATAGCTATGTTAAAGCTTAGGACTGCACAGCAAATACTTAATTTTATATTCCATACGAACCATTGATAATTCGGTAAGTCTTCGTTAAGATTTTTTTCTCATAATGTTAAAGCAATGCTTCTCAAAGTTTCAATGTTTGCGACTAAATATTCAATCATAATTTTCATCGCGCCCCCTCAATACAATAACATTGTATTTAATGCAATAATACTAAACTTTGACACTAAAGCTACAATATAACTTTAACATTTTGTGCCGCCGGTGTATATAAATGTCTTGCTCAGTCCGTGCGTTAATAGCCCCGGACGTATATATACTATCCTTTCTGTGCATTGCTATCTACAAAATTATTCCGATGGCTTTTGAATGCAAACCTTGACAGTGTTTGTGAAGGATTTGCTTATTTATTCCTTTCACGGTGGCATTGGTAAGCAAATCGCATAACTTTTAATCGACAATTAAAGGATTAACTATCAAGGTAAGTGTTCATTTTTTATATATAATTTTATGTAAGACAAGCCCATGGGCTCATTGGTAATTATTAATGTTGTTCTTTACTAAATATTGTCAAATTAATTATAAAATACGTTGTGCAGTACTGATACACTTATAAGTGTATTATATCAGTTTAAATGTGTATTTTATTTTTTATTATATCAGAATGTATTTTGTTTGTTTACTTTCAGTAAATTAATATCTCTTTTAAATGATTTTTGTTTTCGATTTTTCAATAGGCTCGCGCCCCCTAGTAGAATTATCACGCCCCCAAGGGGGCGCACCCCACCGTTTGAGAAACGCTGTGTTAGGAACAATTTTATTGTTAAAAAGACACCCTAACATTAATATGTTTTGACTCGGTATATATATGATATATTTTACAACACTATTCCTTTAAGCATGAATCAATGAATCATTCCAATTTCTTTAGAATGAAATATGTTCCATTATCTTTCCACTATACTATGTAATGCCACAAAATTTTAGATTTTAAGTGTTCAACTAAAAATGTACGTAGTTTTGAAATGTTTCTAATTTTTTTCAAAAATATTCTATAAACGAAGGTGTTCATTGCAACTACTCAAACACATATCAAAATTGGAACAATTTTCTCTTTGGAAACTAGTCCAAACACAAAAGTTTTGTTTCTCATTCAAGTGTAGGTCGTTTTTTAGACATTAGGTAAAATCAGCCTTACTAAAGAAAACTTTAATTCTAGAGAAAGGCCTCGGTAGAGTCACGAATAGCTTTCCTTTTCAAAAATATGTGCACGTGGTACGGCTCAGAAGCTGAAAAAAAATATACACTCATATATGTCGTTTTGATCAAGTTTTGACTATAAAACTGATTGCATTTATGAATGGATTTTTTTATCAAATGTTTGTTAGTTAAAATGAAAATTAATTGCTTATTTTATAGTAAAAAATCAACTATCTTTCATATTTTTCTCTCTCAAAAATGCATAAAATATTCTATAATAGAATTAGGTTTTTGACTCATTATATAAATACTTTCGAATATAAAAAATTATGAGAAAGTTTCTAATGTTCTAATTCAGCGCAGTCTTGAAATTTAGATAAAATTAATAAATTTTACCTGACACTATATATATATATATATATATATATATATTATTGAAACAGTAACATCAATAAGGATTACATTTTACGTTTTAATGTTTCAATATAATTATAACTCGCGTCTGATTTAAGTGTTGCTAGTTGAAATAACTTGCTTTGTGTATGAATTGAATTTTAATAATATTAATCATAAATAATTAAAAAACATAAAATATCTCATTCATACATAAATGAATTACAATTATAAAAAATTTGAAAATTGACTTGTTTTAAAAATCAGGGAAGTATCTTTTAGTTATATTTATCTATTTCTGTAAGTTTTTAAGTAGTTAATTTATTAATATAACTTATTATTACTTCCTATAATAAAAAATTAAATTACTAGTAATTTCTATTAATTTGGATACATAACTATATGTACTAAAACATGCAAAATTAGAAAACTTTTTGAGCTTTTAACATAAAGTCATATTAAAATATTTAAAAAACATTAAGAAACTGTTTTAGCAAAGAAAAAGTTTTCCATGTTGATGAAAAATTTCCGGTATGAATGTGTGCTCATCTCTTTTGTAGAACTTATTGCGAAAATCTTGTATAAAATGTAAAGAATAATTTAAAATTTGAAAGAAATATGAACCTTAATAAAAATTCTGTACATGGAAAAATCATTCGATATCACAGTTTACAAAAGAACCTCTTTAAGTCAAGAAAAAGGATTTGAACTTTTTAAGATAGGTTGGTAGCTTCAGAACTCTTTTAAGAGACTCACAGACTAACTTGACCCTAACTTCATTATCTATTGGATTCTTGGCTTTCAAGTATGAATCAAATGGTAAGGTATAATAGGGTTGGTAATCCCTGTGTGGAGTATATATATACAGTCGGACCTCTATATAACAAAGTCCCTAAATCCCGAAAAAATTCGTTATGCGGAAAATTTGTTATATAGAGGTTCATCATTCACTTTTCTTTATAAACAACACGAAACTAGCTTTAAATTCTTAAACACTATACATAAAAAGTAATTATTCACACCTTTCTTATATTAATATATATTTATTTTATATTTATCTTACCTATAAAAATAAAGAAAGAAAAACTGCAAGAAAAGTTTCTTGATGACGTTAGACGTTAGACGTTGACTTTTGGGCGTCTGGACTGTAACACAGTCCTCAAACCCTTGTCGTGATAACTTGGATGTGGGGCTTGGCGAAAGTGGGGTTTTACATTCTGCTTAGTGGCATGGCGGTGATTGATTGGTCGATGGAATCTGGGAGGCGTGGCAAACGTGCTTCATCAGGGTGGGAGATGTTCAAAGTTTTTTGGCATGGCTGAGAGCTTAGAGGCTGCTCTCTGATTGGATGCTGGTAAAGTGATAGTTGACTCTGATTGGCTGCCCTCAGGGCTAGGATTTAATAAATGGGGAGGAGCAAGTCCAGTGGGGAGAGCCGGAGAAGATTAATGACAAAAAATTTTAAAAAGATAAATTTTAGCAAATAGGGCGTGCAAAATTAAATTGCACAAGATTAAAAAATTATGGAGGATTGTAAGAATCTAGAAGTATTCTTCTTGGCCTTTTAGTATTGTCATTAGGAGTGTAAGGAATTAAGTTTTACATATTGACGTTATTGGTTGTATCCAAATCAGTAAAAAAGTTAATTGCAATATTCTGAATATGGGTTTTAAAACTATTAATTTTAAGATCATTGCGAATGTCGTCATTGCGCATGTATCTAGTTGCTTTGACGATCATACGAATGAGAGAATTCTGTAAGGTATCTAATTTATTGATATTAGTTTTAGCGGCATAACCCCAAACTGGACTTGCATAATCTAAGATGGGACGCATAACGGCTGTATAGAGAAGCACTTTGTTTTCTATACTTAAATGTGAGTTCCGGCCTATTAGGGGGAAGAGTTTAAACATAATAAAAGTTTCTTGATGCCTTTATCCACTTGCTGAATTTTTTTTCTTTGATGCTCAAGCACTTACGTTTTGACATTTTCGGGCTACAAGAAGCGAAGTTACCAGTACGGCTGATCAATACAACAAATGAACGCAGACTAGTTCAAGGACACGAGACTCCAATGAGGGTGAAAGGGGATATGGAAGATGTTTCCTGTGAATTGGACAATGGGGTTAAAGGCTGCACTTCTTGGATGAAATCCCCAGAATTCTCAATGAGTTAGGCTCCTAATAAAACCAGTTCATGATTTATGACCACCATAAAATGTGCTAAAAGATAGAATAACTCGAAATGTCCAGAAATATTCGAAAAATAGGGAGAAAAAAAATTGAATCACAAATGAAAAAGTTGGCTATATAGAAAAATTCGCAACATATAGATGTTCGTTGTACGGAGGTTCGACTGTTTATATATAGACATATATATATTCCCAAACCATCACATAAAATAAGCATCAAAAAGTCAGCTTGTGTGTGGGCTTGCTATGAAGATTAAAAGCACTCTCTTCACAAAATGTGTGTTTACACTTTCAACACACATTCTAAAAGATCATATAATATCTACAAAGTTCTACGTTTTGAGAACCAAATCACTCATAATCTAACTTTTCAATAGCATACATCTTTTTTGACATGCGGTTATAGGAGATGGAGAGAGAGAAGCCACTGTTATCCTCTAGATAACAGTAGCTTTAAATTCATTTCATGAATTTTGATTCCCTTGCAAAATGTTGTAAGTACAATTTTTAAAATTCTTTCGTTGAGAATGTATGATATACTGCAAGCTTTTAATTGGTTTAATTATTCATTTATTTTTTACTTTTTACTCAATGTACTCTTTTCCTGTTTTGATTTTCTTTATTACCCTACAGAGTCACAAAGGGGGAAAGTTGGTTCCATCAAACTGGCTTAACTCCAGCCACCCATACAGTATAGTGGTCGGCGATGCCGACTCTGCGCCGTAGGACACGGGTTCGAATCCCTGAGAAGGCAGGGATGTTTGTAAATGTATAGCATCCGTGCCGCAGGGTGTGCTCTATTCTCTACTGAGGTTGATGGAAGGGGAAGAGAGGTGGGAGGCTTCCTGACCACTTCCAGGATGTTCTTCCTCAAAATTGGGTTGCAACCGAGCCAAATCGTATTGTCACATGCATGGTGCTTAAACTACGGTTAGCGACAGCTGCACAACAAGCCCTTCCTTTACCATGATGAATTTCGTCGACCTAAATCTGACAACAACCTTTTAAAACTACTTATTTGGTACTAGGTCTGAAATTGTTTCTTGACACACATGCTGGACTTCTTTTTCAATTTTTTAGTGCTATTACTTCATCTCTTGTTAAATATTTGGTACAGTGCTTCTCAAACTTTCAGTATTAGTCACCCAATTTTCTATCATAATTTTCCTCGCAACCCGCCCCCCTCCTTACAATAACATTGTATTGAATGCAATAATAATGTAATTTGATACTAAAGCTACAATACATGCGACTTTAGTTATAAAAACCGCACAAATTATCAAAATAAATATTAAATTTTGAAAATAATGTTTGTGTATAACAATTCCATGGGAGTCAGTATTAATTATTAAACGTGTTCTTCGTGCGTTTACTATTGATAAATTTAATATCAAATACATTGTACAGTAATGATAAATTTATAAGTATATTATATCAGTGTAATTGTATATTTTATTATTTATTATATCAGAATGTATTTTGTTCTACTCCCTTTCAGTAAATTAATAGTTTTTTAAAAATAATTTTTTACTTTGGATTTTTAGATATACCCGCCCCCCCCTGCAGGGTTGTCACGCCCCCCCCTAGGGAGGCGCGCCCCACAGTTTGAGAAACGCTTATTTAGTATGTTGTTTTGTATTTTGCTTTAGTTGTTTATTATTTCATGTTTTAGATGTGTTTTATATCGTCATCTATATATATATATATATATATATATATATATATATATATTACATATATATATATATATATATATATATATATATATATATATATATGCTTGTAAGGCGACATTAACATTAATTTAAACTAACGAGCCCTTTACACGAATATCAAACTATTAATGTCTTGTTCAATACATACTATATCTCAAGGTATAAGTTTTGCAACACTTACGAACAAACTTTAGCCATTTTAGATTTGTCTACCATTACTTTCATTCTACCTGTTACGAAAGTACAAGTAAAACTACTCCTTTCGATACTTACAGAAATCTGAAGGAAACAAGATTTCGGATCATTATGCTAATTTATCGAACGAAAACTTTTTATTCCATACCAAACAAACCGGATTTATTTCTAGAAGAGTTCAGAGGAAGCTGAATGATATTCAGAATCTTCTCCAGAGCAACCCTTTATTTTGCAGAAACCCATTTCATCATCGCATTTTCTAACCCATGAACAATGTCCGGGGTAGAGGAGAGCATAATCTACATTAACCACTGCTGCTGAGGAGAGTTATTGATGTTCTTGGGGTGCAATCAGTGCACCGTAAATTGGAAAACTCATTTAATTAGACGGGATGCAGGATTATGCAATGGGATAAATCCATCATCTCTGGGCCAGATGATGCTGGGGAAACAGTTCTCATCCTTCAAGCTCCCAGTCTTCTGTGTAATAATTAGGTGAATAAATAGAGTAACATGTTAAATGCTTATCAAGAACTTGCTTGCAGCTCTTTGTTTGGGCCTAAAAAGAGAAGATCGTGAATTAGTTGAAACAGGCGCTGCTCCTGGATAATGAAACGAGGGAGAAAACGTTATATTTCAAACATAGAAAACTTATTCCTTTCAATATTTATGCATTTCTAAGTTTCCCGAAAAATATCAAATTTTTGTCGGTGAATCTTCATTTTAGGGAGACTAAATTTTATTTATTTGAAGAAAAATTGTGCTTATATCATACCGCACAATAACATTCTAGTATAATTTGTGGATTGCTCTTCATTTCGCTTATTGAAGGGGTTATATGTAAAGGAAAGTTATAACTTATTTAGAGATATGCCCATTATTTTTTCAAGTGAAAATCCTGAACTAGAGAATTTTTAGAACATATCATTATCTATATAAAAATGGTCAGAAAAGCTGCATAAAATTTTAACCGTGTTATATTGTTGTTATTTGTGACTCTTGCTTATTTATATTTCCTTTTATATTTCTTTAGTTACATGTTTAACCCAAAGATACGATAGGTGCATTTTATAGTACATAATGTACATGCTGTAAATTTATTCACCAGAAGTTTCAAATAAAAGTTACAAAAAAATGAAATTAGAGCTTTTTCTGTGTTTCTAAGGAACTGATATATTTTCTTAGCATATATTTTAATTTGATGTAATACATAGTTTGTACTTCTTACAAGGATCAAAGTTAATGGTTTATGTTATGATTCTAGAGAATTAATCTATTTCTTAAGTCGTTACTTATTTTGTTTATGTCCATTTTTGTATCCGATATCATGAAATGCAAGAAAGAATTTAAAAATAAAAAAATGGCTATCCATATATGTATTTTAACATATATATGCGTGGTATGTACTTTCTTTTGTTTTTATTATCATATATAAATGCATGGAAAGTTTTAGAAAAAAAACGATTATAACAAAAAATTGAATTTTTAAAGTTATTACATCATACAATATAAAACTTATAAGCAATATTGAAAAATATTTAATTTGTATGCATTGCTATTTGATATGATTTCATTGTTTTATAATGTTTGAAAATTGCTTAGATATTAATCAAAAGATAAATTTCTATTCATTGAAAGAAATCTAAAGAATAATTTTAATTTCGGAAACGAACTAACTCACCACAGAAAACAGAAAAGATTAATTGAGTCATATTGAAACATCCCAAAATAAAAATTGCTATATTTCAGCTGACGAACGGTATTGCAATACTTTCAAACGTATGTTTTTAAATAATGTGTTAGAGATCTGCAATAACTGCACTTACGGTTTAATGTTATGTAAACGTATGGATAACAAGTAATAAAAAAAGAAAATTTCAGTCAATTCCTACTTAGATCAACAAAGAAGATTTTTATTTTTGGTACGTTTATTAAATATATATATATATATATATATATATATATATATATATATATATATATATATATATATATATATAGTTACAATTAATATACATATGTATATACTTATGACAGAATCACACCATTAAGTGGTAATTAATTTTTATTAACTCTCATTAAAGTATCGTATTGTCATCCGAAACAATCGTGTCTATAAAATTTCAGTTCAACTGAATGCTTTAAAACGCGAGAAAAAAAAACCTTTTCAAGTTTTGATACAAGTCACCAAAAATGATGCCAACGTGGTTGTATTTGTAATTCTTTAAATAATTAGTTTTAATAAATTAATTTTTATTAATTATATTAAATTACTGCATTGTCATCCAAAAAAATCATGTATATAAAATTTCAGCTCTATTGAGTGCTTTAAAATGCATTTTATTAGCGTTTGAAAATTCCACCAAGATAAATAAAAAAATATACATATATATAGAGAGAGAGAGTGAGCTAATAATAGGAATAGAAAAAGAGGCATTTTACAGTTAAAAAAAATTATTTCATGAAATTTTAAAGCTGAATAATTAATATAAATCTTAAGCATATTAGGTGACTAATACATTATATCGTACAAATGTTAGGCTCATAAATATATACACATAAATAAGAGATCAATTTGGGTATAGGTAGAAAAATTTTATTTGGAAATATTCTCTCTTTATTGTTTAATAGAGATACTTTGTAAGTGTTTTTTTTTATAATTTTACGGAGTACCGTCTTAAATAATAACTAATAGCCTTGAAAATATTTTCTCTCTCTCGTATAGCATAAGTCTGTTTAAATTTAAGTTAAAATAATGTTATCTTTTCCCGTTTACATAAAACAGCTTTCCCAGTTTTTAGTTTTCAAACCTAATTAGATGTTTAAAAAAGAGTATCTTGCCTAGTTTCCAAGTTTTTTTGCTTTGTTTCCGTTGTTTTTAATATTACGAATTCTTTGAGGGAAAAACAAGAGAAAAAAAATCAAAATATCTGTCGTTTTTCCATTTGTATAAAATGTACTACGTTACAAAAGCCATCACTCGTACATTTCCTTTTTCAATAAAAATAAATAGATCCCTTAATTTACAGCTGTGTTTACGGAAAACGAAAAATTATATTAAAGAGAAAAAAAATATGAAACTTTCAGTGTTCAACACTTTCAACATTTTACATTCCGCAGTGAACACACAAAATAGTTTGGAACAGCTTAATTACATTGAAATACAGTTTAAAAGCCTTGTTTGTTTTTAAATTAACATCTTTATTTAAAAAGAACACTTCTTATTGCAAATTGTTTTTTTTTATGAATTTCTGATGAATATATCATAAGTATAACTCTTTGACTAAATCCAGGCATTACTATTAACCTCGAAAATGAGTACCAGAAAATTATTTTCATGAAAAATGACAAAAGTTTTAATTTTTATATTCGTGAGGGTTCATATTTACGCACCTATCCATTTATTCACAAAAGTCAAAAGTAGTCAAAAATACTAGAGGCAAAGATACAAACAAATATTTCAGTTATTATACGTTGCAAAACGCGTGCGTTAAAGACCTTTGAACAATTTCGAAGCCTTCCAGCAAATCACACGTGTACCAGAAAAAGAAAGGACCTCATCAACTTTTCGTAGTGAACGCATTCCTAAAAAATGCGAGTGTTAACTTTTATTAGTCTTAACAGGACGATAGCACGTTTCCGTCCATTACTGCTAGTTCTCTCGTGAAACGGAATTGATGTCAGCTGTTGCAATCTTTGGTACCACACATGGAGTAATGTCTAAATGTGCAGAAGTGTAATCTTCAGTTTCAAACAGCAAGCTTACTTTTTTTTCCAAAAGAATCCATGTAATCCTTTTTGAGCATTTAATCAGTCGTCGTAAAATTTGATGTGCCTTTTTTGTACATCTTATTTGATATTTTTTCTTGAAATTAAAATAATTTGTAAAAAATTTAACAATATTTAAATTTTGATTGGAGCTAATAGTTTTTAATCGGAAAGAAAATATACAAGGGATGCTTTGCTGTGTATAAAAATATAAATTATGGTTAGTAATATCTTTAAGACGTCAAAATTGTTCAAAAATAGTGTTCTGTTTTAACTACCTAATGCCTTTTTTTAACGTTGTAAGTGCCACTGGCGCATATATATCCATCTTGCTCAACCAATACATTATGTGCCCCGGACGTATGTATACGTCCTTACGAAATACCATTCTTTTCTTTGTACTGCTATCATTTAGACTATTCCGAAGGCTTTGGAATAGAATAAAATAGCATTGACAGTGTTTGTGAAGAATTTACTTATTTCAGAGAAAAATTTGCCTATTTCTGCCTTTTATTTTCTCCCCAATACACCGCATAGTCTCACCTATAAAATAAACTGTGGTGCTATGGAGCGAACCACGTAACTTTTAAGAGTTATTTCGATTTTTTAATACCATAGTATATCGTCGATTCTATGATCTTTATCTTAAAATATTTTTACTTCAAGAAACTTCACGTGAAATACTAACTGTCATAATCATAAGTTTGTTATATTGAAAACTCAGATTTTAATAAAATTAAATAATGAGTTGGTGCAGCATTAAACAAAAGATCTGTATTGCTTCCCGACGAATTGCCTACATGTACATAGTGATAGAAGATTTAACCTGTATGACATTTCATTTTGAAAAATAAGAAGAATTCTCAATTCATAATTAACTTTTTTTGAAAATAATTTTTTCCTAAGTGTTGCTAAAATTTTTAGTTTTACTTACAGGTAACTCCTTATTTCAATTAACAATGATACTACGAGAGAAAAATATTTTACTACTTGCTTCTTCCTATAACAATTAAAGTATTTAAATTATATGATTGAAGCCCATTAGCTGAGTGATAGTTATCGCGCCTCTACTCCACAAGTCCGGGGTTTAAATCCCAAGCTGGACAAGGTTGACTCAGACTTTCCTCCCTTCAGTGGGGCGATAAATGAGTACCAAGCTTGCTTGGGAACTGAGCACTGGGGGTTTACGTCAGACTGACCACTTGAGCGAAACATCTGCACATGCATCCCAGCGCCTAAGGACACGTAAACTGAGATAGGCACAGTAGGTCTTGGTTCTCATGGGCTGTTGGACCACTGAGTTCAGTTGAATTAAATTATATGATTAAAGCGTTACTTTCTTTTGTCTTAATCTTTTTACAATTTTAACAGATATTTACAGAAGTAAATATAAAAATATAATTATTATTTGTATATAACAAGTTATTGTGAGCATTTTTTGAGTACCTATATTATTTATTTTTAATAGTGAAAATGTATTAATTTTAAGAACTCGTTTTATAAATTCTGTTTATCGTTTAAAGTAAAACTTCGATAAATTTAAATTTACTTTTAGCTAATATTAAGTACAGCGAGATCATGTTTCAAAACATCTGATGTTCTATAGATTAGTATTTCTTCATATAGATGTAGAATAATCAAAATATGCATCATGTATCATTTATTTAAAATTAACTTAGTGTAACAAAAACAGATACACAAAAATTACTTAAGTGGTTTATATGATTAGTTATAATATGATCAGTTAGTGTTTTCACTGTTCAATTATCTGATTTGGATACCTGAAAAAATCAGATCTGGTATCTGTTAATGGTATTAAAATGTCTTTTCATGTTGTTTCAAGTGATATATTAATCTGAATACAAAGAGATTAACCCTTCCTAATTCTTTTTAAAAAATGGCATTTCGTCTAAAATACTATTTATTTTTATGATTTAATAAAAATAACTGAAATTCTTATTTTTTTAGACTTTATTTTATTTCGATGACTCTAGGTACAAGGATGTTAATGTTAGAAGACATATAATTTATAAAGGCAAACAATACTTCAGTGAAGTAATATTTTTGCAAAAGTTCATTCTTTCAAAAATGATAGTTCAGAAAATTACCTTTAAAGTTTTGTAAAATTTGTTATTGTAATTACTTTTAAAATTATTTGTAAGGTTTTACCTTTTTTTCTCACAAAATATGGATCAACAGTTGATTTATGGAATTTTCAACGGAAAATATGAACGAAATTTTTAGTGTGTGCATTTAAATTTACAATTCATTTACAAGTTATGTAAATAAATTTAAACTCCTGATTCAATTTCTTAACAAGAATTACCTTTTTCATGAAAAAATTATTGTCGAGTAGTCTTTATACTTTTACTTCGAGTAGGATTATTTTTTTTTATTTAAATTTTGAAAAGTATTTATTTACAATCCCATTAAAAGTGTTTATAAAAGTTAATGTCTTTTAAATTGTTTCTATAAGAATATTATTTCAAACCTTGCTTACTAACTTAATTGAATCAGCTTACGTTGTCTAGGCTTAAAGTGACTATCGATTTTCTTGCTGACATGACAGTTTACTAATACGACCATGCGATTTACCATATCAAATTTTCTGTTAGAGATTATGCAGCCTTTAACATATTTAAATTAACTAAAATACCAGTTTTCTCGGAGGTATTGCAATAATGACCGTACAACAGAATTTCTAACAGCAGTATTTTATGTTTTAAGATGGCTAATTTGTTAAGGACAAAAGAGGTTATACGAGTGTAATTTTCATTATCTGTTCAATTTGGCAGCATTATTTTTAATGAGCAACTTGATTACGACGGACAAGATAAATTGTTTCTAGGGCTCATCACGTAATTAATAAAAGAGTAAAAAAGCAAAAATAATAAACTATTGATTACCGGTAAACTTGTTTATATTCACATTAATCTTTCGTCTAACAAGATAGGGTAGATAAAGAAATTTTAAGAATCTTACTATTTATTCTCTTTTCCCCAAAGGTGAACAATTTATTTTTTGATCTAACCTTCCTTTTTCAATTCCTACTATTAGTTTACTCTCTACCTGTATATATATCTAGTTCAAATTTTCAATCTTTAATAAAATACTTTCTATTCATCCATTCCAGTTCAAATATATTTTTTAAACTTGTAGTGGATGACACTTGATGTTAATACAGTTTTTTTTTCAAATATTAATTCAATAATTAAAATAAAAAATGAATAAATAGTAACAAATAAAAATAATAGACCAAAACCATATATAAAAATGAAAACCGTTCGTTGTGTCCCTGTAGCGTAATGGATTGAGTTTTGAACTTCTAATTCAAAGGTCATGGGTTCGAATCTCATCTCGGATGGCCTAATTTCTGCGAATGTAATTTCTTTTTTACTATACTATTTTATAAGAATAATTAAATTTAATGAATGAATAAATAGTAGCAAAAACAAACAAAAAGAGTCCAATGAGGGAATACTAACGTCGAACTCTTCAGCTACACGAGGATTTTTTTTTTGGCAACGGGGCTCGTAATTTTGAGCCATGCTGAAGTTACGACGACGACACCTGAGCTGACACCTCCCTCTCCCAACTACCACACCACACTAACACGTTAGGACGTTTGAGTTCTCGACAGATTTAGCGTGCATCGCTATCCTACACCAAGGGTTTTTAGTGGTACTGGGCTCGAATTCGTGATATACCTGCCATGATTCGATACCTTGACCACCGGGCTACCTTAGCCCTACAAAAATAGTCCCCCACCCTATTAAGAAAAAAAATGGAAAATCGCTTTCTATTTTGTCACTTAATATTGTGATTATGTCATATGTATATCCATATTTATATTAATTGCAATTATTTAATTAAAAGTAACTAAAATAACATTTTTCTTTGTTGACCTAATTAAGAATTTACTTAAAAAAATTTATGTTACTTGTCATTTTGTTATTTTTTTTTAAAAAAAGCATATCTCTCATTTCACACATTAAAACAAAGAAAATATATTTTTGAGGATACATTTATTTCCCTCTTTTTCGAAGCATTGCAAGTTTTTGTTTTTGTTTCATGTTTGATGTAGTACGGTTTGCGACTTCTAAAAACTTGGAAGATAGTTTTTCCCAATGGTTTCAAGTATCCCAACAAGTTAACTTTAAATGACCCAGACAAACTGCGGTCTTTTGGACAGTTCCCTGGTCAATTGAAATTGATGGGATAGATGCTTATATGTGTAGTATTTCTTTTTTTTTTATCTTTTGTGAAGTAGGACGAATTAAAGTTCCTTGTAGATAAAAATATTGGATTAGGAATCTTATATAAAACAGATGTGTTTCCCTTGACCAACAAAATAAATACATCTAACCCCTTCAGATAATTTATTTGTATTCGCGAGTATCTGTCGAAAAAAAAACAACTTGAGATCAATTTAATTGAAATATAAAATGAGAACTTTTTATTCTGTTTATCCTTTCTATAAGAGTTTTCATTCGTAAAAGTTTTCAAATTGTACCAAGTTTATGTTTGTACATTAATATTCAAGTTTCAAATTTTAATAAAATTTTAAAATCGCATTTTTATAATTAATATATTTTATGTCGTAAAAAGTAAACTGTTCCAGACACGTTAAGAACATTTTTTAAAAATTTGTATTAGAATAATCTTTGAATGAATTACCTTCAAATTTTTTTTTATAAATGTATTGTATTTTACACACTTTTATACAATTATTGAATTAAATGAACTTTTACTTAAATCAGTTCTTAATAGTTTTTTATTTCATTGACATCTGTATATCATAATACTTGTTAATAAAAAAAATGATTGTACAATTCATGAAATAGAAATTTAAGTTATTTGACATATTTTCTACGACTCTGAATGTGATATTAAACTTACCATGCTTTATATCTAGTCACAAATATACAGAGATAAGGCTACATTTCAAACTACTATATGAAACATTGCTACAATATTCAATATTAATAATCAATTATTCAGTTAGTCACTTTATCATAATATTCTTGATTAGTTTATAAAAAAGAATGCTTGAAGTAATACTAAATTTCAATCAAAATAGAAAGCATCCAGAAAAGTTATAATTGAGGGGAATTTAAAAGAAATATCTAGCTTTATATAACCATACTTATGTATATTACAGAGTTTTATTTTTTTTTCATTATTATTAGGTAAAAATAAAAACGAATAGAAAATTCATGTTCTTATTTCAATGCCGACAACTGTTTTAACCCACAAGCCGCGTAAGATATAAACAAATATTGCAATCCATAAAAATAAACTGGTATCTATTGCCTATCTGAAAAGCCTCACATATGGATCCAAAATTTCATTTATATATTATTCAGATGTCAGAAAACCTTCCTAAAAGACGTGTACCTCTCTGCGCCCAACCAGTGTCGCACCAACTCAGATCCTGATACCAGTCTTACATAAATGTTCACGGTTTTGTTTAGGTATAAATGTTGAAAAACTGTGTTTAGACTGATTCTCGACTCCTCTGTGAAGAGAATATAGACATGTGGCCTGAAGGTATAACTGAATCTTCGATACACTATATAACTGAGGTGCCAGAAACAATGAAGAGCTCATTTGCGAGGTGAGTAGTTGTCATAACATATTGAGCATTTCAGTTAAAACCAAGTAGTGGTCATCCTGGATTAGAGTAGCTATTGAACGTAATGTACCTGGTCTTCTGGATATTTTTCCAATTTCATTGAACATGGTTTCATAAATTGGAAAAACCACATTTCAGGACACATTTAGACGTCTTTCAACCTCCCCTTGGCATTGGCCAGCCTCCAATCCCTCAATTGCTTTCCATCTTAATCCATCACCTAGAAATTGGTTTTGTGTGTGCCTTTGTTTCCAAATGTTGTAAAAAGAAGCCTTCTGAAATTAGAATAAACCTAACACTGCACATAATAGTGTTTGAAATGCTTGTCTAACCAATGATGTCAATTTACATAAAATGAAAGTGGGAGATCGAAGTTGATTGGATAATTGAAATAACAAACAATTTTCTCTGTTACACTTACCAATTTTTATAGAAAGCAGTTCAGAGAGTTATTTTAGGAAAACCAGTGGGAATATTTTTTGAACCTTAATTACTTGACACCAAAGTATGTGGAACAGCTATTAAACAGCAAATCAAAAAATTGCCCTTTAAAAACGTCCTAAAGTACAACGAAATGAAACACACAATTGAGAAGTTTTTCCTTAAGGTATCCGACTACATTCGGAACCGTGATTTTAAAAAAGCGCATAAAGGATGGATAATTTTCGTGATATTTAGTGTCACTTAGATTAGAAAACATGAATAAAACTGTTTTAAGGACATTTTGACAGAAAAAAATTATCTAAATATAATATTTGGCAAAAAATTAACTTAGAATAATCTTTTTCCAAAATGTTCTCCTTTTGTGAAAAAAGCTTCTATTATAATAATATTTTGCATGTATATAGCCCAGAAGTCTCTACAGAGGCTGAACTAGAATTTTTGAAAAATTCACATTTTCAGAGTTACCACCAATTAAAATTATTATTGGCATTTTTCTTAAAATTGCTCCCCTCTGTTGTCGTAAAATATGAATAAACCCACTTCTAAGTTATATATTTCAAAAATTCCAATTGAGCCTCTGAACAGAGGTCTGAGCTATATACAGGCAAAATATTATTATAATAGAAGCATTTTTCACAAAAGGACAATATTTAGAAAAAAGATTATTTTATGTTAATTTTTTGCCAAATTATTATATTTAAATAAATATTTTTTGTCAAAATGTCCTTAAAATAATTTTATGCATGTATTCTAATCTGAGTGACACTAAATATCGTGAAAATTATCCATTTATGAGCGTTTTTAAAATCACGGTTCCAAACGTAGTCGGATACCTTAAGAAGGGAAAATAATTCCTAAATATGTATCCAGGCAAATCCACAAATTATCTCTCTCATTAGAAAAAATATGACTAAACATATATTTGAACATTAAAACAGTTAAGCAGTTTTGGAAGGCCATGATATATATATATATATATATATATATATATATATTTATGTCGTCTTACAAAACCATTCCTATTCAGTTTTAATTCTTAGAAGCAGAACTGTTCCATGATGAATAATTCATTTGCTCCAGTGTTTTATTTATCTTATTGCACACTCATTTATGTTATTTTCATTAATTTTTATTCACAGTAGTTGGAAAGGCTTGTTCTACTTGTTTTTTGATATTGTATTTCAAGCTTGGCTGCTATCCAAAATTATTTCTAACAATTCTCAACTATTACTAAAGGCAAAAATGACAAAAAATATTATAATAACTTTCATCCTCTACTTTTATTTCTTAGAACACTTACAGAACTCGGGATAAATTGTCCTTGTCTAACAGAAAAGCTACTTTGTAATTAAAATAATTTCCCATCTCATTACTGGTAACTAGAAAATAGTATCTTCCTGCAAAATCCATGAGCGAAATCTCGTTGTTTTCTAATTATAAAATATATTTCTAAAAGTGGAAGAAAGAATTCAGAAACTTCATTTTTTCCCAAACGCAAGCCTGTTTGGAATTCGTAGAATTTGTTTTTACTCGTTTGTCTTTTTAATGAGAAGAACCTTTGGCGTTAATAATCCCACTTAAATAATATGGCAAAGAAAAATAACTTCCAAGCAATTTTTATTTAACAGTTATCGTGCCCAAGTTTTTTGACAAAAATATTCTTTTTTGGAAAAAGAGGCATTTTTTATTGATCAAAAACGGTCGAAGAAAGGGGAATAGAAAATATTTTTTTCTCTTTTACAAACCTTCGTTTATTCCAGCTTTCCCTAGAAACCAAATAAAATAGACGTCGTGATGTGTTGCGCCTGTATTTCTGAAGGTGAAATATTTAATTTATGGATGAAGAAATAGTAGCAGTGTAAGACCAAATAGGCTTTGCTTCTCCTACACTGTAACATTCATTGGAAAGTCTACTGACATAGAATTTTTGACTTTTTACAGAGAAATATGACGAATTTTAATCAGATACAAACTGAAAAAAATAGAAATCAAAGGAAGAATTACATACATATTTCAAAATAAAAGAATGCTACAAACAATTATTCTAAAGAAATGCTGTAATTTGCTATTTAATGCTTTTTTTTAGTTCAAACACAATACTTTCCCATTAAAACACAAACTCTTAAAACGTTTATTTCCTGTTACGAGAGTTTCATAGCCAATATCATAAGCAAATAAAAAAATGGTAAAATTATACATTGTACCTTGCGTAAAATGTTAATTGGAAGCTATGCATAATAATTTAAGCACAATAACTTTGTGTGTTATAAATGAACATAAAAATCAAAAGGTACCCGGAATTTCATTTGATTTTAAAATAAATATATTCAGAGTCTTTCCACATTAAATTTAACATTCATTTTAAATTTCTAAAACTAAACATATATATATTTAGTTCCTAAGGCCCCGAGTTTGCTATTGCACGACTGTGGCAAATATTTCTTACTGTTTTGACTAGTTATAAGGTTTATAACTATTTTAATATAGTATGGATTATACATATACATATATATGTATATATATATATGTATATATATGTATATATATGTGTGTGTGCATGTGTTGTATTCGGATTCAGAGTCTAACAATAAATCATTTCTCAATAGTAATTTTTTAAAAAAACATGCATGCATGTGTATGAAAAAAAATATAGTTTTAATATATATAGTTTTATTAATGTCTATTAGATAGACAGAGACTATATATTTTTACACTAAAGAGATAAAGGAAACAAACAGATTTTGTATCTTAAAAATATGAATGATGCAATTTTAAGAACAATGACGACTTAGAACAACTTTTACAGATCTATAATATTAGTTTGCTTTTAAAAATAAACAATTTATTTTTGTATCTTAAATGTCCTGTGGGAAATTAAAGGAACAACAAACTATGTTTGGAAACTTATCGTTTTTTATTCTAAAGTAATAAATCACTTGTAATTATTCACAAATTAGCAAATTCATTATATTAAATTGCTTATTGAGTGATAAAGCGTTCTAAAAAGGAAAGTCATATAAAAAACAAGAGAAAACGTAGATGCCTGATCAAAACAACTAGATGCAACAAGAAATTTAAATTTGGAAATGTTGTGAAAAAACAAAAGTTTAAACACTGTATAGAATTATATAGAAATCAATCAACTATTTTCTTCTTCAATATTCTTTGAAACTGTTTAACAAGTTCTTTTTCAGATGTTTTGCATATTTTACTTTCTAAAACATAAACCAGAGTTCGGTAAACAGAAATTTCAGATATTCACCTCCCAGATCAATAATAAATAAACGCGGAGAAGAAAAAACAGACCCCTTGAGGGGACATGGTACGACTAACGCAAAAAATTTTAATTGAAGGATTTTCAAAAAATTTTGGTTGCCTCCTATGTGTGTATACTAAGTAAAACATATTTTGTGCTTAAAATTTCATAAAAAGCTGGCTATTTAATGTTTTAAGAAAAAAACTTAAAATTTGTTAAATGATTTTAAAATGCTACTTCTCCTACAACAATGTATGTACACGCTTAAAATTTGATTTACACGTACGTCAAATGATGAATAGCAAAAGTTGGTATGGGTTTGGCGATGACATATTTGTTATTCGCACAATACTTCTTTTTATGAAGTAAAGTATTGTTTTAATTCAAAAATGCATACCAACTTTTGTTGCATGTACTATTAGCTATAGGTAAAAGAATCAAAGCATTATAGGCATAATAGAAAAAAAGCCTTAGCATTTTAAATGAAACCAAACTAGTTATTTTATCTTTCGGAGATAAGTCAGTTGAAAGTTTTGATTTGCAATAGGGATGTGAATATATGAAAATGAACGTAAGAGTTATTATAATTCTACGTTTCTTAGGTTTAGGGCTTTCAAATTTTGTGAGGGTATAGAAAAAGTATAAACTTCAAGTTATTAAATTAATTTTAATTTTAGATAAGGAAAATTTTAAGAAATAGTGAATCCTGATATATGGCCAGTATATCAAAACACACAATTTCAAAATAAAAAAAATTAACTGACATGCAATAAAATTACTGCTGAATAAAATAATTAACAAAATAATTAAATTCAGTGGAGAAAAAAGAATACACGTGGTTTTACTTTTGTTTCTTATAAAAATCAATATCATTAGTATTGGTACATTAGAGTCATTTCTCTAAAAACTCAATTTATATCTTTGAACTTTAAAACACCAATTTCTATCATAACTGTTAACTTATTCGACATCTTAAGATAAAATTAGGAGAAGTATATTAAAATTTCTCGAAAATTTTGTACGATAAAACCTATATACTTTGTTTTCTCAATTAAAATATAAAGAAAATATCTCATTTAACACAACTATATTATAAAAATTAAATATCATATCATATCATATACTATTCTTTTTCGCCGAAAAGTCTTTTTAAGCAGAACTCAAATACTTCTATATTATGTAAGAGGTTTCGTTTAGTTATTATCTTATTCTCATTATTATGAGTATTTTGTTGAATGTAATTCAACTGAAAATTTTCATATGGATGAAAATGTCTCAAATGAGCTGAATGAACTAATTCAGTGTCAGTTTTATTAAGGGCATTGGGTCTATCTATTTCAAATAATACATCAGCACATTTTCTTAAAACGGTATAAGGGCCTGAATAAGGGGAACTTAATTTCCCTGTATTGAGGTATTGAAATTCCTCATACATTACTAAGTCACCAACCTTGAAATCAGCTTCCTAAAAATTTTTATCATATCTAATCTTATTTATTTTATAGTATTGTTCAGTTCTTTCTTTGGCTAATTTTTTTTTAAGGGAGGATATATCTCATTATCTTTTAGTGAAATTTTGAAAGGTAAATTACCATACATTAAGTAGGTTGGAAGGAAACCTGTTATTGTATGTGGAGTTTGATTATACTGATGGGTTACTTTTTCTATAATTTTTGTACATGGGACTTTATTTGAACTATTACTAATTTCACACCTTAAAGGGGTAATT
Source organism: Trichonephila clavipes (assembly GCA_019973935.1). Lineage (NCBI taxonomy): Eukaryota > Metazoa > Arthropoda > Arachnida > Araneae > Nephilidae > Trichonephila > Trichonephila clavipes. Next base: position 105,270 of record BMAU01001370.1, on the reverse strand, counting down.
ATGGTTTGATTGACACGTTCAACCTTTCCATTGGTTTGTGGTCTGTGAGAAGTAGTTAATAATTGAGCGACATTATTATGTTTTAAAAATGCTTAAATTTTGAAGAGGTGAACGCAGTATTTCTATCACTTAAAATTTTTTCCTGTATATGACTCTGAAAGATTTGTCTTAAGCAATTTATATAAGTATCTGTTGCATTTTTTTATGGGAAAGTCCAAATATACCTAGTTGCATGATCTATAATAATGTGCAAATGCTTTTTAACAGAGTTGCAATAATTTAAACCACCTACACTATCTATCGATAAAAGTTCAAAGGGTTTTTCACAAAGGGGAAGTGATTGCATCAGTCTGTATTTTTTCTGATGTGACTTCTTATTTATTTGACAAGTTTCACAGTGCTTCACATAATGTCGTATATCAGTAATAATGTTTATCCAATAATATTGTGGTGATATTAATTTTAACATGGTAGCTACACCAGGATGGCCACATTTTTTATGAGTTGTTTCCATTAATTTCACTCTTAGAGCTTTGGGTACAATTATTTTAGCTAAACCTTGTCTTTTAACTACAAAAGCACCATCTCTCTTAAAACAATTAGGAGCTGATGTATTTTCTATATTTTGAAAATGACTTATTTCATTGATATATAATAAAGGTTCTGGGGGTGTATTAATTATATGATAAGCAATAAGATTTCTTGTTAACATATCAGCTTCAATATTAGTGCTACCTTTCTTATATTTTATATCTTAATCAAACATAGAAACTTTTAAAGGCCATCTAAAAAGTCTACCCGTGGGACTTTTGAAACCTTTAAGCCAAACTAATGTATTATGATCGGTATGAACTGTGAAATGAGATCCATGAAGATAGCAATGGAATTTATCTAAACTACCAATTATAGCTAAGCATTCTAATTCAGTTATTGTATAATTAATTTCATAATTTCTCAGTCGTCTCGAGTGGAATGCAATCGGATGTTGATTTCCATTGGGTTTTTGTTGTTTGAGATCGCAGTTTTCGATGCATCTACATAAAGATGACAGGGATAATTTGGATTGAATATAGCTAAAATGGGCTTTGAAATCAATCTGTCTTTAAGTTTTTGAAAAGATTGTTGACATTCTGGGGTCCAATTCCAATTTTGATTCTTTTTAAGAAGATTATTTAAGGGCGTTTTTAATTTTGCATATTGAGGAATGAATTCATAATAGACATTAATACTATCTAGAAATCTTTGTAAATCTCCTTTACATTTCTAGGGGATAAAAGTTTTGTATTTATTTCGACATTTGTATTATTTAGAGTGTATGACCCTTGTTTTATTTCATATCCTAAGAAATCAATTGTATCTTTACCAAATTTACACTTTGAGAGTTTTAAATTAATATTTTCTATTTCACAAATTTTAAAAATTTCCTCTAAATGTTTTGCATGTTCTTCAATTGATTCCGAAAATACTATTATATCGTCAAAATAGGTTAATGCAAATTTTATTTGGTATTTATTTAAAATCTGTCTAATAGCTCTTTGAAATATAGCTGGAAAATTTTTATATCCAAAGGCAAACGATTAAATTGAAAAAGACCGTAATTCAGTGCTTCTCAAAGTTGCAATACTCGCGACCCAATATTCAATCATTATTTCCATCGCCCCCCATACAATAACAATGTACTGAATTCAATAATACCATACTTTGACGCTAAAACTACGATACGACTTTAACCTCTCAATATAAACGTCCCCGTGTGTGTAAACGTCTCGCTAAGCCAAAGCCTTTATTTCTCCAGACGTATATATGCGTCTTTCCGAAGTACGATTTTTTCTGTGCACTGGTATCCGTAAAATTATTCCAAGACTTTGGAATGCAATGCAATTAACCTTGACAATGTTTGCGAAGGATTTACTTATTCCAGATTATTTTTGCTCCTTTATTCCTCCCCCAGTACATCACATATGTGTGCCTACGTGGAAAACGGTTGGCATTGGGATGCAAATCGCGAAACTTGTGATCGGAAGTCAAGGTTTAATTATAAACCGTACAAAAATTATCATGATAAGTGTTAATTTTTATTATAAATTATACATATGACAAATAATCCATGGGGTCACTGGTAATTAATAAACTTGTTCTTGGCTTAGAATTGTTAAATTAATTATAAAATACTTTGTGTAGCACTGATATATTTATAAGTGTAATGTATCAGTGTAGATGTGTATTTTATTTTTTATTATGTCAGAATGTATTTTGTTAGTTTACCTTCAGTAAATTAATAATTTTTTTTAAATAATCTTTTGTTTTCGACTTTTCAATAGGCTCGCGCCCCCCTTGTAGAGTTGTCGTGCCCCCCAAGGGGGGCGCGCCCAACAGTTTGAGAAACACTGCCGTAATTTGATGTAAATGCAAGTTTTTCAGATTCATTATCATCTAATTTAATGTGCCAATAACCACTACATAGATCGATGTTTGAGAAAAATTTTGCATGTGTTAATTTGTCTAAAACTGCATCTATTCGGGGAATTGGCTCTGCATCTAATTTTGTGATAGCATTTAGCTTTCTGTAATCGATAAATAATCGTGTACGAGCATTATCCTCTTTTTTAAAAGCCAATGTTATAGGGGCAGCGTAAGAACTATAAGATGGAATAAATGCATCTAATTGCTTTTTTATTTCCGTATCATCTTTAAAAGATGTCCCATATGGTCGATTTGCAATGTGTAATTCTGAGGTAAGTATTATTTTAGGAGAATTACATTTTAACTCGCCCACATCTAACTTATTTTTAGCAAAGACATGTTTATATTTATCAATGATCACATTAATAATATCATAATCACTATTAGGAATTATTTCTATATTAAACACATTATCAGTTTTCTTAGTGATAATTTTATTATTACTAAATTTAAGAGTTTTATTTTCTTTAATATTTTTCTTAGATTCATAATTTTTTTTTAATTTTTTTCATCTTTGAAAAATTTCATAATCACTAAAATTAATATTAAATTCAAAAATACTCATAGTTTTATTAGAAATTATTAAATATTTCAGTTCTTCATTCACTATGAGGAATATAACATCTTTAATAATTTTTCGTATTTTCAATTGTAAAGTAATTGTCTCACTCACCTTAACTTCTCCATTGATGGTGGCAATTTTTGTTTCGATATACTCTACATTGTGGTGTCTCTTGATTTGTGATATTATATTTTTTGGAATAATATTGACACTTGATCCTGTATCCAAGAGGACTTCAACTTGTTTGAAGTTTATTCTTCCCTGGATGATCACAAGTTCTCATGCTTGATGAGGTTGGAATTTATTGTTTTGTGTTCTTTGACGGGGGTAGAAAGTTGGAGCATCCGGTCGCAAAACTGTCGGTCGTTGTGGAAATCGTTGGTTTCTCGGATATAGGGTCGGTCGCTGAAGAGAAAAGGACGGGTGATGATAAGAAGGTGATGGAAACTGAGAAGAGTATACCTTATATCTTGTATTGATTATGGTATCCGGATGTTGAGATTGATCATTTCTCCAATTCCATCCTCCATACTGTTGTCTACGGGCAATTTGATTCGTATGGGGAGGTATTCTTGTCATTGGATACTTTGGATATATAATTTCATTCCGATTTGATTTTGATTTTTCTTGGATATCTAAAAGTTTCATTTTTTTCTTCAGTTCCTCTATGTTGTTGCAGCTTCGTAACTGTAGTTCTATGGATCTATTTTCTTTTAATCCTTTTATTATGTAAAATTTTTCAGCTTCTTCTTCCATGTTTATCCGGGATGACATTTCTTTTATTCTGTAGAAATATTCTATGTGGGTCTTTTTTGATGTTTTTTCTGTTTTAGATAATTGAAGATGAATCTCCGCTGGATTAACTTGTGTTCTGAATTCATGTATTAAATTATTTTTCAGTTCGTAAAAACTTTTAGGGATTGATTTTGATTTGATGTAAGTCTTCACAGTTCCATCTACTAACTTGTTATAAATAGGATTTTCTGTTTCTCTGTTATATCGAAAGAATCGCACGTACTTTCAAAATTTCTAATGAATATTTGGATGGGCATTTCCAGGTTATATTTTTGGAAAAAAGTCTGTAGATCTTCAAATCGAATCTCATTTTTAATAATGGTTACAGGTTGTTTTATTTTTTCTTCTTCTGTATCTAAATTCTCTTCTTGCTTAATTTTATTTTCGTTCTTTGCTTCCATTTTTGAAGTATGACTTTTTGAAATTTTGTTAGGAGAAGAGGATGATTCTATTTCTTTGGCGGTAAGAGTGATGTTCTTTCGGGGATTACTAGTGCGTTTCTTTTTCCGTTCCATAGATTAATTCTGGTAACCCAACGTTCTCAGCTAACAAATGTAGAGCGCCGTCGGTATTCCATAAAATTCTTCATATCAGTTATTACTGCAGTTGGCGTTCATTTTTATACTAAAATTATTTTATAAAAAAGATTAGTTTTTTACGTTAAGATTTGAAATCCATTCGCAGATAAAGAAATCCTGCCGGCTTTAATTCTGCCATGATTTTGAAGACAGAATTAGATTAAAATTTTAAAAGGAGATCTTTATTCAATCATTTCTACATCTCTTCTGACACAGAGAGCAGGGAGGAAAAAAGCACGCCATGATGGTGGTTTCAAGTGAATAGCACTTGAAAAACACATGTGGTAAGTATCGCGGATTTTATGATTGTATTTGAAAGTTAATGCTGACATATGGGGGTCTGTTAAATCTAACGATCTGGAATTAGACATGTTTATTGGCTAGGCCATATGTTCGGAAGAAATAAATGAGTGATTAGTTTGATACTTGAAGATGTGAACTGAGAAAGATGAGTCAAGTGCTATAGATTGGGAATTTAATTTTTAATCTAATTTTATTATCCTTACATATATATAGATTAATTGCAATTTTTAATGAAAAGTAACTAAAATAATTTTTTTTTTGTTGACCGAAGAAGAAATTGACTTTTTTTACATTGCTTGCTAAAGTGGAAATTGATCAAAATTATAAGCATTCGTTTCAGTTTTTAATTACAGAAAGTTAAAATTTAAGACAAAACGTTTCTTCAATTGGAATTAATTAATGTATTTATAACTCCTAATAACAAAAAATGCGAGTAATTTTGTTCATATATTTTTCTCTCTCTTTCCAGCTATTTTATTACAGTAATTAATTCCTATTTCGTCGAAGCAGTTAGAAAATAAGTTTAATTTGCATTTTCAGATTATTACGAACTTGTCTGCAGACCAGAGTTATTCGCTACAGCTCTCCACCATTTCCAACGGGTGAATTAACAAAAACAACGCAATAATTATCCTCCTCTTATTATGCTTCTCCGACTACTTTTCAGAAGATAGAACAAAATTTTCCTGCTCAACGTAAAATCTCCTCTTTGTAATTAAAATGATAATTCCTCTTCATTATTGGAAACTGGAAAACTATATCTTTTTCTCAAAGTTCCGTCTTCTTCCTAATTATAAAGCCCATTTCTAAAAGTGGCAGAAATAATTTAGAAACTTCATTTCTTTTCAAACGTAAGCTGACTCGGAATTCAAAGAATTTGTTTTCAATCGTTTGTCTTTTTAATGAGAGAACCATTGGCGTTAATAATTCCACTTAAATGATAATACGAGTAAAAACAACGCATGGCAGTGTTTTTACTGTTTTCGAATGTCGGCATCCTAGTTTCTAGAAAGGAATTTTCAAGCGCCTTTCCTTATTTTTTTGGTTAGAAATGGGGCGTTTTTATTGATCAAAAACGGTCGAAGAAATGGAGGTAAAGTTTTTCTCCTGCACAACCCTTCATTTATTACGATTGTCCCTAAGAACCGAATAAATAGACGTTTAGAATTGTCACGACTGTTTTTCTGTAGACAGGGCTTTTACTTTAAAGGCTAAAGAATAATGAGGCACTAGACTAGGTTGGCCTTATTCTTTGGTCACACTTAAGTGCTATTGCTGTTTATTGAACTGAACATTAGAATGAACATTTTGGTAATTTGCAGAAAAATATCGTTTAGTTTTTATAAACAGCACTAGAATTTAAAGAATTGTAGCACGTAAACAATAAAAATTTCTATATGTTTGTTACATATCCTACCCCTTTATTTCCTGAAAAAAGCTTTGCCATAAAAAGGTAAAGTCTCAAAACAGCAATTGCCAACCATTTATTGTAAAGTAGAGCTTAAGTTGTTAAAAATGTTTGCCATGATTAGTATAAAATATGCATACGAAAATCTCTTAGCAATTATAATACGTCAAGGCTCGATGGGAGTTTATTCGTTTTGAAATTTAAATTGGAATTCATCTAATTCAGTTCTTCTCAGACTTTTAATATTGGTGACCCAATTTTCAATCATAAATTTCCTCGTCCTCCCATACAATAATAATGTATTGAAGGCAATAATAATGTACTTTGACGCTAAGGCTACAAAATGACCTTAATTATATACCGTAGAAATGATCAAGTTATGTAATACATATTTTGTACATGTTATTTTAAATTAATAGATATTTTAAGTAAGTTTCTTTTAAACAATAGGATAAATGTTTTGTTACTTTTCCATTCTAATTTTTAAATTGCAAAAGACTGCAAAAAACATGCAACTGTAATTAATATGTCTGAATGTACTTAACTTTATTTTATTTGTTTATTTTTTTCCTTTTGATTAAATTAAAAGTTTTTTATTTTTATCTTCGACTTTTCAATATGCCCGTGCATCTCACGTAGTTATCATGCCCCTCCTAGGGGGCCGCGCCCTCAGTTTGAGAATCGCTGATCTAATGTATTTATACACAATTATCCGTATTTTTCAACAATTACCACTGCTAAAAGTTTACTTTAATTAGAATAAAGTAAAGCAAATATATAATGAAATGCAGAGTTCTTCATAATTTCCCACAGGGTTTCGAAACGCTGTAATAAAAAAAACCTTTGACGAATAGAACAAAACAATAACATTTAAGAGAATAAAAAAACAATTCCAGTTTTATTTACGTATTTTACGAGTGTTCGATATGTGAAACGTTGTCTATATGACATACATCTATAAGACATTCCAATTTCTGCCACACTCTATTCAACATGGTATTATCGACAGCACGTGTTGTTTAAAGCAGTTTTGCTACATCATGCTCAAAAATCTATTTCTGATAGGCAAAGCCTTAAAATATTTGAATAATAAAGAAATTCATCCTCAAATGAACTACGAATTTTTACTTAAAGTATGTTATTGTATTTTACCAAGCTTCAAATAAGCAATCATGGGTATTTATGCTGAACACGCAAGGAACTTACATTCGTAAAAAATAAATAAATATTGTTTTAAATAAAATATTTGTGTATTGAACATTAATTAAAATACCAAAAACATAGCTTAGAAATCAATTATTAGAAGTAAAAATGCTTTTGGATTTTAATCAGTAACCATTTATTAAATTAAACGTTTTTTACCTTTAGGAGTTTGATTGGCAGAAAAAAAGCTTTACTAATTAAAATATCATCTATCTGTATTTCTACTTCAAATTTCATTTATTTATAAAAAATTATTATGAAAATATATATTATTTAAAGAATACTTCATATATTTTTGTATAAAAATTGTTTATATAAATGAATATTGTATTTTTAAACTTCACATCGTTGACGACAACGATATCATACTTAATACGTGGCACTACGAATTTATGTATATGAAAGATAAAAGTTATTAAAGAATTCAGCAGGTAACAATATTTCTAATTGTGTGTGTATTGAAACCATTACTGAAAATAAAAATTGAACCTGTGGTTCTTAATAACTTTGCTCAATGTTTATCACACACATTGTCAGTAAATATAGATTTCTTGATAAAATACTACATGTATCATTAGCCGCTCATACGGTATAATGGTTAGTGATGCTGTGCCGTTTCGCCTGGGTTCAAATCTCGGAAAAAGCATGGATGTTTAGAAATTTATAGTGCCTTTGTGGCAAGAGGGTACTTTAAACAGCCGTCGAGCCGCAAGTCCTCTCGGAGGTTGGAGGAAGAGGAAGAGAGTTGGGACCTCTTGACCACCTCTAGGGTCTTCTTCAAAATTGAGACGGAACCGATCCAACTCATACTGTCGCCTGTACGGAGCTCAAAGTTACGGCGAACGACAAGCGTACAACTAGATCTTTACCGCGATGAGAATTTCAGGGGCCTTGATCTATCACCATCATACAGGGGCAGTGGCGCACACAAGGGGGGGTCCTGGAGGTCCGGACACCCCCAAAGCCCTTGATTTTTTTCCGATTGATTATAATTTTAAGTATATAGTATGTAAAACTTAATTAAGTATTTGTTATTAATGATTAATTTTATTAATTAATGCTAATTATTTGTTAAATAATTAGTTTTTTACTGTATTTTGTTCCCGAAAATCGACAAAATCAAAAGAAGCATGATACAAGAATGGTGAACTTTCGACCCCGCCCCCCCTTGAAAAATTTTTGTGTGCGCTACTGGACTGGAGGCATTAGCAACAACAAATGTATAAACGATAACTACAACTTACTTTAAGAACAATTGAGGAATTAATGAGCAAAGTTAGTAAAATTTTAAAGAATAAAAACACTATTATTCTTTATGAATAATGAACCTAAGGTTTATTTTAATTTTTCACATTGTTTTATTTTGGTTTTTTGCCGTTTCATGTTTTTTTGTGTGCTGTATGTCTTATGAAAGGGGGCCCGGTAAAAAGAAAGAAAATATCTAAATTCTACGTAGGTTAAATTGTGTCAGTTTTTTACAATTTCTAATGTGGTTGCGTATTGGTATTTTACCTTTGTAGACTTAGTATATTCTCCGGGACCTGGTATATCTTTCAAATGCGACACCAAACAGGTGATCTACTAGTCCCCGAAAGTAATTTTATCTTCCAGTTTCCTTTCAAGGAGGCACTTGAGCTCTTACGATGCCAAACCAAACTAGGAATTCAATTTAACCAACAGCACCCAAGCTCAACAGGCACTGAAGGAATCTATTACATGCTGTATAATCATAAGATATGGGCGTTGTCAATTTGTTGTATCATTCCCGGGGCTGTGGTTAAACCCTCAAACTTAAGGGTAGAAGGCCAGCGATAAGCAAATTACGTCACCCAGCCAGCAAAAAGAAATTGTCTAGGCCAGCGATACTCAAACTGCGGCCCACCGAGCCTTTTTAAGTAGCCCGGTCATGGCCCATTGCTCTGAGAAATTTATTTAAGAACATTGTATTAAAAATTTGGTGGGAAATTCTTTGTCAAGAAATCAAATATATCAATTTTGCTTTTTGCTGTCGGTGTCGCACGGGTACCAATTGATATTCTTTTTCTATATGGAACAGTTACGGTTTGTGATAATAGACAACAGTGGAGTAGCGACAATTTTATCGGTGAAGCTAATTTTTAACTATCGTTCATACTTTGCAAGAGAAAAAATATTCGAAGAAAATATATCGTTTCAAGACGATTGGGAGGATGACTATTTTGTAGTAAAAAACAAACATGGATCAGTAATTGTTTGATTTGTCACGAAAGTGTTGTACTTAAAAATATCAATAAACAGGAATCACACACATTCAATGACACTTTTCTTCGAATATCTCTTTTAATAGGTGATAAATAGGCTTTCTTGGAAAATATTTGCAACAACGAAGTGTTTTGACAGTGGTAATATCACAGCGGTAACAAAGACATCCGATGAAGTCTACTGTATTATTGGCAATTATATGAAACCGTTTGCTGATGCAGAAATTGTGAAGGAGTGTTTCATAAATGCTTCTAATTTAGTGTTAGTGAAAAAAATAAAAAAATATAAGAATAGTAATTGAAAAATCAAAACAGTAGTTATAATATTTTTTGATCAATTTTCCGCATTTTAAATTTCCAATGTTATCTTGGTCTTAAAGCCTTTTCTCTCCCCCCCTCCCCCATTCAACCTCATGTTGCACCCCGTATGAAATAGCTGACATATGCATGCGGCCCAGCAGGAAAAAAGGTTGAGTACCCCTGGTCTAGGCTCAACAGTAAGTGAATTTGGAGCAGTTTAAAATAATGTATAAATATAAAGAATTATTAATTGGGTTTACAGAATTTCAAAAACAAATATTAGATCTGAATAGAATAAAGTTTGTATTTAACATTTTTAATCTTTATTTATCACTAACACACACAAAAGTTGCTCTTCATGATACCTTCATTATTCTTTCATAGTCGTAGTTTTACATCTTAGCATTCGATTATTGACAAATTAAGTGTTCTGTTTTTAAAGAAGATAAAACAGTTTGTAATACTGAAATATGCAAACATAATTCTAAAGAAAAATATGTTTCACTTTTTATTTTACTTTTATCTTTTATTTGACTAATAAATATGTAAAAACTTTCTTCTAACCTTGTCCTGAGAATTTATTAATATCTACTCTTGTCGAAACAGTTATCTAGTAAACATTCACTTTTATAAGCAAAGAAACAATTTAAATAACCTTCACAGCATATCAACTTTGACAACCGTACCGAACTTTAAATGAAAGATATTATTCCTTTCATTTCTTGTGATAAGTCCTTTTATGAAGTCTTTAAAGTAAAATGTCAGATTTTACTTTAATTTTTCAAAGTATTGTCAATTGTTTTTCTAAAAAGTGGAACCATTTTACACTAAGAATACCTCGACATTTCTCACATTGTAAAAGGAACTTATTTATTTTTCATCAAGTTAGTTTAAATATGAAATCCCGTTAAATGCAGTAATATTCTAATATTAAAATACTTAGTAGTTAATATACTTAGTGGTAGTAGCTACTTTTTTTCGCAATTTGAAGTATTCAAAAATTATTAAAAATTCGGGAACGTATTACCTGTACTAATAAGAGAAAGAGTTTGTGTATGTGCGCTTAAATAAGTGCTCTCGAATTCAATTCATTTGGGGAAAACAGGAAAACACAGAGGCGTGAAATTCAACACACTGAAACTATGGGTTATAATTATACGAGTACACCCTATGGAACAAACATCAATATCAAAGGGTCTAATACTGGAATCCAAAGAAAGGAATCTGAGTTTTAAATTATTTTAAGCATCCTGGTATAACTTTAAATATTGTGGAACTCAACATTGGTACCCTTATCATTCTTGGAAGTTAGACTATCTTTTAATGGAGGCAGATCATCAATTAAGAGGTTTATTTTAAATTTAGTTGAGTTTTTTAACTTAAGTTAGTTTAAAAATTTAAGTTCTTCAGTTTATGTCTTTGAACTGCTGATGGTATATTTTGACTTCAATTAAAATGATAAAGTGTTTTTATAGGTTTATTCCTCAGCTAAATTGATTTCGATAATATGTTTTTTTTTATTTTTTACATAGTTTTTAACTCAAGTTGTAATAAGTTTTGTCATTTATTTATCTGTTTAAGACTTTCTAAAATATGCTTTTGTGTATTTATTGCAGAATTCAGAGCTTGTTCATGGGGCTGCGGTAGCCCAGTGGTCAAGGTATCGGACCATGGCAGGCATGTCATGAGTTTGAGCCCAGTACCACAAAAGACCCGCTGTGTGGGGCAGCGATGCACGTTAAATCTGTCGAGAACTGAAACGTCCTCCCGTCGGTGTGGTGTGGTAGTTAGGAGAGAGGGTACCAGCCAAGGTGTCGTCCACATCACTTGACCATGGTTCAAAATTACGTGGTCCGTCGCGAAAAACCCTCGTGTAGCTGAACAGTGTGACGTTAATATTCACTCTCTCACTCAGAGCTTTTTCATATTTGTTTATACTAATAATTATTTCTGCATTTGTTGTTTTCTTGCATATTATTGAGGTGGATTACTTAAATGTTGTATGATTTTCAATTCCTTTTTCAGTTAAAGGGTATTCTTAAATATTATATATGAATGAGTAAAATTGTATTTTTACTATGTTAACAATATTTAATTTGAGTGTTTAGTGATACTCAATTTCTATTCATTCTTGAGTAACATTGGTACTCAATTTCTATTCAATCCTTATAAATATGTACGAGTATCTTGTCAACAATAACTATTTTCTGTATTGTCATATAACATTGCTCTCAACTAAGTCTTTTGTGCAATCAAAACATGTTGTTTACTTTGATAGTTGTTTGTGCAGAAACAATCTCTGGAATGCGGGGGAGTTGTTTTTGTCGCTCGCTAATAAAAGCTCTCCATGTTAAACTACTGTCACCTGTTTAACGCTTTCTACAGAAAATAAAATGTTTGGGTTTTTTTTAATCAGGAGAGATTTTTATTCCTGTGTTGAATAACATACACATTATATTTATACACGATTATTAGGGAAAAAGGTGAATATTCATTAGATTAGAGAGAGAGAAAGATATTATATTAACAGTCACATAGTTCAAAAATTGTTAACAATTTAGATATTTTTAAAACGTTGTTTCATTTGTAATCAAATGTTGTGGAAGTTTATTGAAACAATCACTCTTAGAAAAAAGTTCAATAAAGAAAAATTCTGATTTTACTTAATGCATTGAATTTCAAATAAAAGCTATCAAACTCAAACATTAAGTTTATTGCAGAAATAATACTCTTGAATTATCAAATTTTTGAATTATCAAATTTTTAATATTTCTAAAAATACACAAATGCTAAATGTTTTAACCTAAAATGCACATAGAATCAATTCCAAACTGGCTGATGAAAATGTTTAAATTCTTAAATTTTACTTACCAACCAAAAATTATTTTCGTATACTAATTACTCCAAAATGAAATCCCAACAGTATTTTATTACCATACCTAAAATTTTGGAATTGTACGAATTACCGTTGATTGTTTATCATACCATCAAATAGTTTCTTTTGTATATGTGTCCTCTTACATTCTAGTATATTTTTAGTCTTATTTTATTCAGTAAAACATTGCAAAAAATGGCATCAGATTCATTATACATAAATTAGTTAGTATTCCTTAATTTTATAAATTTCATTTGAACTTAAACTATATTTATTTTATTTTCTTAATATAAAGGAGGTTTTTTAGAGGTATAGAACTTTAAATTGCAATAAAACAACGGTGTATTATTCGATTGACATGGATTTTTTTATTCGAAAGGTAATCTTGTGGCATTACATTTTAAATATGATTTATGGCATATGACTGCCACGGCTGGCTCGGATGTAGTCCAATCTGGACGTCCAATTTTCGACGACCTTTTCCAACATTTGTGGCCCTATATCGGCAATAACACGGCGAATGTTGTCTTCCAAATGGTCAAGCGTTTGTGGCTTATCCGCATAGACCAATGACTTTACATAGCCCCACAGAAAATAGTCTAGCTGTGTTAAATCACAAGATCTTGGAGGCCAAATCACAGGTCCAAAACGTGAAATTAGGCGGTCACCAAACGTGTCTTTCAATAAATCGATTGTGACACGAGCTGTGTGACATGTTGCGTCGTCTTGTTGGAACCACATTTCCTGGAGATCATGATTGTTCAGTTCAGGAATGAAAAAGTTAGTAATCATGGCTCTATACCGATCACCATTGACTGTAACGTTGTGGCCTTCATCGGTTTTGAAGAAGTACGGACCAATGATTCCACCAGCCCATAAAGCGCACCAAACAGTCAGTTTTTCTGGATGTAACGGTGTTTCGACATACACTTGTGGATTAGCTTCACTCCAAATGCGGCAGTTTTGTTTGTTGACGTAGCCATTCAACCAGAAGTGTGCTTCATCGCTAAACAAAATTCGCTTATGAAAATCGGGAGCAACGGCAATCTCGTTTTGGGACCATTCGACGAATCTACGCCTTGCTTGATCATATTTAAAATGTAATGCCACAAGATTATCTTTCGAATAAAAAAAATTTCATGTCAATCGAATAATACATCGTTGTTTTATTGCAATTTAAAGTTCTATACCTCTAAAAAAAACACCCTGCATAAGAAATAAAAGGCGGGATTAAGCAATGCAAAAAAAAAAAAAAAAAAAAAAATTCGGGACTATATAGGTAGTTTTAATTTTTGAAATTTATTAAATGATTTTAATTAACATAAATTTATTACATTTAATTTACTATTAATAATCATACATTTTTGTGTTGCTGTAATTAAGGGCATATTTATATCGTTATATGATTCAAAAATATAAAGATTCAATTAAAGAATCTTTATATAACTATAATAACTTATACAATTAACTTTAGCATGTTCATTAAAGAAACGAAAGATCCAAAAAAGAAACAATTAAGCTGTTAAAAACAATTTTAATTTTGAGAATTTCTCACCCTGTAGTTATAAGAATTTATTCTTGAATCTTGAATTAACACTTATTTTAATATGCGTACGCAAAAAGAAATTCTCCCTAAGTATTCTTCAAGCCTTATGATTTAAGATAAAATATTTCCAAAAAAATTTTCAATGGTTTCTTGAATTCTTAGAATACTGGCTTCACGGTTTTTCCTCGCTATCGTTCTTTAATTATTAAATTTTAAGATAATTTGAAATTACACAAACTTTTTATTAGTAATTGTAATGAAACCATTCAGAGATAGATATAAGAAATTCATTTAAAACGTTATAAAGTATATAGCTTGGTAAACTTCTACTTATAACTTTAGAGTTTAATAATATTTTTATAATTTTGAAAGAATTTTAACTTTAGAGTTTAATAACATTTTTATAATTTTCGAAAAGTATTACTTAATAGTCTTTTCTACGACCTCTGATTTTCGACAATTAATGAAATATTTATTATTGCATTTGTATCAAACTATTTAATAATTATATGTTAAAGTTCACAAACACTTTGTTTTTTTTAATATTTTCTTTGTTAAATAACTCTTTAATTCAAATTCATCTATTGTAGCCTGTTAATTTGGTTTCACGAAATAATAACTGAATGATTTATGGAAATAATTTTGATTCCATTGAGAAATATTTATATCAAAGGACATTTTTATTGAAAAAATATTCAAACTTTTTGGACATCCACAAACAAAATTTATATTTAATACATAATTTTCCAATTAAAATTTTATTAAAATTGCTATAAATGCGCTGGCACGTATATTGGTGCTTGAGGATTAGAATAAAGAAGCCATAATCAGAACAAATACTAATTTGTTATGCTTTCACTTAATTTAACAACTCATAGTAGGAAATGCACAATTCTACTAAGTATAAGAGCAATTGCAAGACAGAAAGAATACTTAATATTTGATTATAAATCAATTAACTTACTCTTGGAATGCTTTGGATGTCTACGGTCTAAATTACCATCCGTTCTCAGTTGTTTGACCTCCGGTCGTAACTATTCAATTCTAACTTATTGACTAAGTCTTCAATTAGCAATCTTTGATCAATTAGTAACTCGTGACTAGCTCTCAACTACTTCCCACTAATTTCACTTACCTAAAAGTTAATGTTTAAATATAACCCTTCATTTGCATAAACCGTGTCTTCTTCTTCGGGAGAAAGTTTTCAATAGAAAAACATTTAAAAGAAATATGTTTACCCCAAGAGGATTAGTGGAGGCTTGCGGATAGACTAGTTAAGAAATTAAATTAAAATTTATAGTATGGAAATATTCCACAGGCTTAGATTTTTATATAAGTTTGTTTCAATTTAAATTCTACTAATAGAGACATATAGGGAGATAATTATTAAAAAATAATAAAAGCATTTCTTATAACCTTTTTTTCTACAACCTCTGAATCTATCATCTGAGATTCAAATTTGCTTTGTTTTTTTTAAAGAAACAAATGTATTTTTTTTGTATAGAAGAATGAATCTATGCAAAGTCAATATTTAATTTGTTTTACCAAAGATTTAATAATAAATTTATTCCTTGCGTTCTTATTTTGAAGTTTTAATTAACTGTTTTAAATCTCCTAGGATTTCTGTTACATTTTTTTTTTACTTTATTTTCCCAAACACTGATTTATTTTTAATTCTTGATTTGTTTTTTTTATTTAATTACTTTTGAGTTTGAAAATAAAATTTAAGTTATTACATAATGTAAGTATTTTTAAATACATTATGTACATTTTTTTTGTTCATTAATGCAAATATTTAAACAGCATTAAAATTTTATTCATTTTTTAATAATTCATCTAAAGTAAAGTAAAAGTAGTGAAATTTGAATTCAAATGTTTTCAAAAGAAATAAATGCTAACAAATGTTTTCAAAATTTCTATTTTGTTTAAGGAAAAAAATCTTATAATTAATTAAACTTTCCAGAAAGAGATTCATTTATTAAAATAAATGACAGAAAGTATAAATCTTTTCTAAAAATGTTTGTTTAAAAAATATTGCAAACACATACAAATATTTTCGTTAAAACACCTTATTAATTTATGAATTTATAATGTTATATTTAGTGTGTAAAAAGCAATCAGTTTAATAACAAAATGTTAATGTATTTCGGCTGTTTTATTTTTATATTTTTCCTTCGAGAATAAGTCGTGATTTTTTATAATAGATTTTATGTTCTGAGAAAAAAAATGTAACATTAATTATACAAGAAAATGAATAAGTACAAGAATCACTTAATCAAAAGTGTTTCATATTTAATTTGAATCATGAACTTTTAGAATAATTACATATTTTAATGGTGAAAAATATGTTATTATTAATTCAATTCAGCATGCATTTCGATTTCATTTTAGAAATTAAGCCGTAGAAATTTAGAGTTAACTTTGTATAAAAACCTAATAATCAGTTATACACGACATCCAGATGGTTCGAATTGATTAGACATTTGAATTCATAGATGAATACTCTTTGTCTTGTCAAACGGGAAAATATTCAAAAATAACTTTTGAAATTCAACCTTTAGGATACAAGGGAGGGGATTGAGGAGAAAATTCTTTTTAAGATAGGTGGCGGAGTTGGTTTGTCTCTGACCTTCTATACCCAAGATTGTGCTCAAGTCGGAGAATTTTCGAGATGCAGAAAATCAACAGCGCCCATGTCGTATGATTCTGCGGCATGCAAGGGTTCCTCAGAGCTCAGATGTCTCCCTCTAGGGAGGAAACTGGACGTCAAAATTACCGGCGGCAATTGGTATCGCCTATAGGGTGCCGCACTAAAGAGTGATACCAGCTCCTGGAGAATGTACTAGGTTTGCAAAGGTAAAAATACCAAGTAGTCCCATTGGGGATGGGGGAAGATGGGACTTCATTCTGGACTTCTTTCCCCCTCTTTTGTCAATGATTGGCATTACCATGTATTGTCAGATAATGAATGCAAGATAGCATGCAGTTCACCTAGTGAGTTTGGTATATCTGTTGCTCAGAGAAAATATGAGAGAAAGGAGAATTTTTTATCTTCACTCTTCTGAAAACGAGAAAAATTGGTGAAATGATTAATGTTTATAGGCTTTGACAGACCATGTGGCGTTCAAAAAGTAGTTTAGGAGGAAATGAAATCACTAGTTGATTTTTTAACACAGAGCCCAGTCTTTGCAAAACTATTCCATTCAGCTTAGGTCACAGTAGCCGGCCGGGTGGTAATGTCGCATGTTCGAAACCGCCACTTAGAGGGGCTAATGCATGTTAAATTTATCGAGGCTCAAAGCCCTTCTGTTGATGGGAGCAGGAGACACCAGCTGAGGTGCAATTTTCAACACCTGACCGTAGTTCAGAATTACGAGGCATGTTACCAATAGCCCTCATAGTACTTCATAGTGGAGAGTAAATCAAAAATACATTGTCTTAGATAATGTCCGTCCAACCTATACAGACTCAAAAGTTTCACTTTTCAAATTTGCACTTATTTCTTTCCAGCAACGTAATTATATATATACATATATACTAATAACTGTAAAACCTAAGTATAACTAGTCAAGATAGAAGGAAATATTAATACAATAGCAAACTCCTGGCCTTAAGAACCAAAAGTGCAGGTTTGAAAAATGTTTCGGGGCTAGCCACCCTTCGCCTGCAGGTTGTCTATACTCTGGGCCATAAAGAAAGGAAGAAACAATATTAGGAGAAATTGAAATATTACTAATAAAATACACAACACTATTAAAATATAACGATACAATTAAAGCCTACAGTATTAACTAGTACAGAGTTAAAATCAATTAGATGATAAAACTTACTTCTTGAGTACAGCTACACAACTTATGTTTCCCACCAGATACAAAAGAGTATATAGTAGTATCACAAATACAGAATGGGCAAAAAATCCGTAAAAACTTTAAAAATTCATAAAATCCGGAGAAATGAACGAAAAAAAAACTGTTTGCAGGATCAGCATTAGTATGCCACGGGATTATTTTAAGCTAGAAAAAAAATAATTCGAAAATCATCCGGTAGGTGACGCTGTTACAAGCGTCTGTGGTGGAAATAGGCAAATTAGACGGTTATAAAAACCTTTGCTCTCAATGAATCCACATTCATTTCACCATTGCAAACAGTGAATGTGAACAAGGATGCTCAGTGCGCCAGATAAAGCTTTGTTGGTGAAGTTATTTTACATCAACGAGGAATCAGCGACCATTGCCTTGCGTAAATTCCGAGTTCACAAAAATGTGAAGAGTGGAAAAGGCCCTTTAACACCTGCAGGTCTCTTAAAGCTTGTTAAACGTTTTGACGAAACTGGAAAGTTGGAGGATCGAGCACGAGACGGACGACCATGCTTGAAAGAAGCACGTGCACCCTGCATTGCAGTCGAAATAGAAGCGATTGCGTCCGAAGCAGCTTCAGGGACCAGCAGTGCTGGTGAAGCTGCCAGACGATTGGGCTTACCACCATCATCTGTCCGCAATATTATTCGTCGAATCCTCCAGCTGTATCCATACAAATTGCAATCGTGCCATGAACTTTTGCCAGCAGATACCACACAGAGGGAAGCATTTGTGAAGTGAGCCTTCTCTAAAATGGAACAGGATCCCACTTGGGTTTTTAACATCTTGTGGACAGATGAAGCTCATTTCTCGCTTCATGGTGACGTTAACAACCATAATTGTCGCATTTGGGCGACCTCTAATCCACGTGAGTACACACAGAAGCTATTGCATTCCCCAAAAGTGACAGCAGGGTGTGGTTTCACGGGTTCATTTATCATAGGACCCTTCTTCTTTGAAACGCAGTGCCCAGTAAATGGATGATAACGGAAACGGTAAATGCTCAGCGTTATCTAAAGCTTCTGCGGGAGACTGTCGTCCCATGTTTAATTCAACGAGGTCAGATTTCGAATGCCACGTTCATGCAGGATAGAGCAACCAGTCACACTGCTAACCTGGTTAAGGCATTCCTGATACAGACGTTCGGGGAAGACAGAATTGTTAGCAGGCGCTGCAGGTACCCATGGCCTCCTCGGTCTCCAGATTTAACACCGGAAGACTTCTGGTTGTGGTGATATTTGAAATCTCGCGTGTATCTATCCGGTCCATCAAGTCTGTCGGAGCTGAAAGATGCGATCCGCAGAGAAGTATCCTCCATACATCCGGACATGTTGCACTCTACCGTTGCTGGATTTGTCACTCGTCTAGAATGTCTTCTCCCCTGTGGTGGTGGTCATGTGGAACATATTCTGGTGTAAGAAAGTTCTCAAAGTTTTCTGTTCATTATTTATGCATTGTTTCTTTGATTTGCGTACATCAGCGCCACCTACCGGATGATTTTCGAATTATTTTTTTTTCTAGCTTAAAAAAAATCCCTTGACATACTAATGCTGATCCTACAAGCAGTTTTTTTTCGTTCACTTCTCCGGATTTTATGAATTTTTAAAATTTTTACGGACTTTTTGCCCACCTTGTATATCTAATATATATTATAAATGCGAAAGTTTGTGAGGATGTTTGTGGGTCTCTCACGCAAAAACAACTGAATGGATTTTAATGAAACTTTACAGTACTATAGCTTATACATCAGAATAGCACATAGGCTATAATTTATAGCATAGACTATAATTTTTAAAGATATTGTATGAAGTGTCCAAAATATAACGATATTTATCAAGTAAGTAGGAAAAAATTCTGCCATCTACAATCAATTCTGGCGTGCGCTGCAAAAAAGCCCACCACTTCATATATCTATCTTTTGTTTGTGTAAAACCTTTTCTGTTTTGGCTACGCAAGGTGCTCGCTTCTAATTAATTCCTCTGATCAGCATAATGCCTATTTTTTTATTTCAGAATAAAACTAAGTTTTGAAGGGAGAGGTTGTTATAAATCTCTGTATATTTTAATGTTTTTTTTTATGATTTTACTATGGCAGCACTGGTTCCATGATGAGTATTTTAGCGGGGAAGGCGAATAGTTTTGTAGCAGATACTGTTATAAATCTCTCTTTATTTTAATGTTTTTTTATGATTTTACTATGCATATTTGGTAGTAAGAAATTGATCTTTTTCCAAATAAATGCTTTAATCAGTTCTGATACTTAAAGTAAATAAACTTTTTCTTTCACACTGCATCATTTGGACAAATTTTCAAAATTTGTTTGTGATTAGTAGTTAATTGTAACGCTATAATTTTAATTGAATAGGCAGATATAATTATTTTTACACTTAAAAACGCAATAACTACTGTATTGTATTTTTTGGAGTGTGAGAGTGAGTGAATATTAATGTCGCACTGTTCAGCTACAAGAGGGCTTTTGGCAACGGATCACGTAATTTAGAACCATGGTCAAGTGACGTGACGACACCTGAGCTGGCACCATCTTCTCCTAATTAACACAACACACCAACTTAGAAGGAATATTCTACCAATACTTAGCAGGAATATTCTTTGAAATCCACTCTTCCAAGATATATGGCAGCACGGGTTCCATGATGAGTATTTAAGCGGAAAAAATAGTTTGTCAAAATTTAAGTGTCTTGTGTTTTTGTATATCAATGAAGACCTTAGAAAATGACTTGACTACTTATTTTAAGTGAACGGTATATATAATTAATTTTACAGTGGACTATCTTTAATTAATTTATTAGCTCTAACGGATTAAATTTCCCAAAGTGGAGTATTTCGCTTATGTATATCCCTTAATTTTCAATGTAGTGATCCAAAAAAAAATTTCATGAAAAAAACTGCAGTAAATCATAATACGGTCGGATAAAGTATTAAAGTGCATTTCGCCCCTACACGGTGGGTCTTACAAAGCTCTAATAAAGCTCGAGTTATGAAAATAGCTAGGCATTTGCCAACTTGACTCTATCGTTAACATTCCGCTATGTTTTTCATTGAATCGTCATTATAATTTAAGGAACGGCGTTGCTTGCGAATATTACAATTTTAACATAAAATAAATACTACAAAAAGTAATATTAATGTATTATACTTTCAGATAAAAATTATTTACACTATTTTAAGCGTTCATTACACAAAACTTCTAACAATGTGTTACTTTTGCTGAGCAGAGATCAGCTTAGGAAGGTATTTTCAAAAATCGACCCTCAAGAGTGTTATGAGGAGTTATAAATAAAAAAAAATCCTTTTTATCAGCTATTAGATCTACATAAAATTTAACAAAGTTGTTTTATTTCTCTCTTTGTTTTGTTTAGCTGAGCTACGCAAAAAGCTTTTTTTGTTTAATTTGCAATTCACGTAAAATTAAGTCATTGAAAACTTCTTTATCCTTCAATCTGTGTTGTTTTATTTTTCAATTCACCCGTGTGAAGAACGAGTATACCAGCTATATATAATAATCTTATATATTAAAATTCGTAGGTAAACAAACGTATCTATGTATATATCCCAATTTTCTCAAGAACCACAAGACGCAGAAACTAGCAGAAGGTATCAAAATTTCGGGAATAATCCGAGAAATCCGTTTTGACCATTTATATTCCGACATTCCAATTAGTTTAAAAGATATTAATTAAAAACCTTAAAACGCATTTAAATGCATCGTGGCGCCATCTGCAGAGAATATCGGAAAAAAATTCTGTTTTTACAAAACAACGAAACTTTGCACATGAATAAATTTATTTAAAAAATAATATAATAAAATTATGTATATATCTTTCCTTCAATTTAATTATTTTACAATTTTTTTTAAATAAAAAATGAGTCGAAATCGGTTTTTTTTTTGAATACGAATTATAAGTTGTTCCGCTTGAAAAAATATTCTACACTAAAAAAAAGTCCATGCTTTTTTTTCCCGCGTGTGGAACAATATTATACGTAATCTGTACAAAGATTGATAAAATATCTTAAAAATTACGGTTAAAAAAACTTTCTTTCTTTCAATTTTATTATTTTACAACTTTTTTAAAATATTTTCTTAACTTCTTTTTTTCCCAGAGGTTTTTAAAACACGATCTAATAATTTTGTAATTTTGAGAATTTCTGTTCCATACTTAAACTATTCTTTTTTTTAAAAAAAATGTACTTTTGGGTTTCCGGTGGCTGCAA
This sequence comes from Trichonephila clavipes, assembly GCA_019973935.1. Taxonomy (NCBI): domain Eukaryota; kingdom Metazoa; phylum Arthropoda; class Arachnida; order Araneae; family Nephilidae; genus Trichonephila; species Trichonephila clavipes. The sequence goes on along the minus strand of BMAU01001370.1, from coordinate 82,908 downwards.
AATTAAACGAAACAAATTGCCTAAAATGTCAGTATTAATTAATTAATTATAATTACATTGTTTATTTTTGTTTCATACTTTTTGATTATAAAAGCAATCGTTTCAATAGCTATCAGTAAATTTTTCTTTTATTAATTACTTATATATATTTATTAAAATCAAATTTCTATATATGTTTTTTTAAAAGGATTATTTCTATTATTTCATTACTAAAGGAATTCTTTGTTAATTAAAAAGTACATCGTCTATTGTATGAAGTTTGAAAGCATTAACATAAAAATGAAGCCCGAAAAAATCTTTTACTTTAACGAAGTGATATATTCAAAAAAGAGAGGAAAGAAACCTGTCTTAAATCAAAAATAAGTGGAATGGAGCAAATATCGAAAGAGGGAAATTTTTTGACATAATTTTAGACATCACTCACATTGTGCGCGTACAAACACACACGCACAGAAACACTGGTGTCATGAGGAAAAGAGAAAGCTCGAGCAACGCCGGGCTAAGCGGTGGAGGAGGGGTGGGAAGTCATTTTGAAAATGAGTATTAAAAGTTCTGATTTTTTGAAAGAAAAGGAAAATTTATAAAAGTAGAGATAGCCCGTGCAACGCCGGGCCATGCAGCTAGTATATATATATAAACTTCAGCAGTTATTCTAAATGCTTAGTAAATAGTTACATATTTTGCTTTGAAATAAAAATCCCTTCTATATTTTCTAACAAATGTTTGATTATGTTGTCTTCAATATTTTATTTTAAAATGTAAAAAAAAAAAAATAAATAAATGATAACATAATTTTTATTAATGTTATTTTCAAGAGACTGAATATACATTTCCGCGTACCCACAATCTCGTACGCATGTACATCATATTTCTGAATCGATATGTTGCATTATTTGGTGACAATGCATAGTTAAGAAAAAAATACTTTTCAAAGCAATTAAGAAAGGAATGGTGATAGTATTCTCGAAATGCTATTGATTAAGAATTAATTTCATCATCAAAAGAATAATTAAGATCAATTAACCAAATACTTGTATACATTCAATTTATTTTTAATAGTAAAAATAAATCAACAGAACACAAAACCAAAAGAAGGGGAAATTTCTACCATAAAGAACTCTTCAACACGTACACAGCTATTCATCATGGACTCTGTATTAAAATAGTTTATTTTGTTTATAATTCACAAATATTCTTAAATACGCATTATATTACGAAATGAGTTATTTCATAATTTAAAAATACAACCGTTACAGTTACTTTTTTCTAGTTTTTTTTTTAGTAAGTACTATTATCCCCTTCTGATTCACAATATCAAATTTTATAGTAGATTATTAAAGAGATGCTTGAATACATTTTTAAAACATAAATTAAAATCCAAAAAGTACCAGATTAATGAGCTGATTTAAATATAAAACAAATTTCTCGAAACAAATTTCATTTTCTTTATTATTCAAAATTACGGTAAGAAATACAATGTTGATGCTAAAATTCATTTTCTATAAAAAAAAATATATGTCAAGAATGTTGGGTAGAATCGTATACGTACAGTTCTTTGAATGCTACTTTAAGTACACAATAGTTTGCAATTTAAATTTCAACAGTAAATTCCCGGTCCAGACTGTTTGTTTGTCTGAACTAATTTTTTCTCTTGAAAAGTAAAATCTGCATTTTTTTTATTTTCAGCACAAACAAATAAAAACCACTTTAATGTTTTCCTTGGTATAACTGTAAAATACATACACGGCTTTGTTAAACTGCTTTATTTTTCGGATAATGTCTACTCAATTAGCTAAAGTAATTTTCATAAAAAAAACTAATAAAAGGCGTTACGGAGATTGATAAATTAAATAGTATGCCTTTTTAAATAGTTGTTAGCAAATAATTAAAATAGATGGAAAAGATCAAAATTTTTAGAAAAATTTTAATCCCCTGTTTCTCAAAAGACTAAAAGTTTCTTTTCTGTACAGGCTTGATTTGATAACACTTTTTACTTTTGTATAAAACATGTTGTCTTAGTTTAAATTTCAACATTCGCTCTTTGATCAATTAACATTCAACTTACTTTTATTTAAATGATATTTTTGAATTATATATAAATATGTGATAATATATATATATATATATATATATATATGTTTAATGAAATTAGGATTATATTTATCGAGAAGTGTATATATAGGATTATATTTAACATTTTAAAAAATTAATGCAATGAATGACTATGGTTTATTTAAATTTTGAGAACATATAAAAAGGTTTACGAGAATATTATTTTTGATACTATTTTTAATCTAAACTTTTGATATTTATAAATAAAAACAAGGAACTGTAGCACATTTTTTTTCTTCTTAAAATTTATACATATAAATTTATTTTCAGCCAAAAAATATATAGATATTTTTATACACTTAGACCGTGAAATGTTTTAGCGTCTTTTAATTTGCTATTACTGCTAGAAAAGGATTTGCTAAAAATGATATAAAGCATTTAAGTTCAATTCTATGCAAATCAGAAAGAAAAATTTCAGTGTTTTCTACATTTAGAAAAAGATGATAAAATTTCTTTTTTTTATTGGAAATAATTGCATTAGAAGTTGTATGCACATGATAACTACCCCAGGGCAGCCAATTGGAGTCACTGTTCACTGTACCCAGCAACCAATAAGAGAGCAGTCACTAAGCTCTCAGCCAAGTCAAACACTTTTCCAAATTCACCATCCAGACGAAGCACCGATGCCACGCCTCCCGGATCCCTTCGACCATCCAATCGCCGTCATGCCACCAAGCAGAATGTAAAACTCCACTCTCGTCATGCCCCTCATCGAAGACTTGTCCAGATATGGGATTGAGGACTGTTCTTACAGTCCAGAAGCCCAAAAAGGCAACGCCTATTCAACACATAACTTAAGGTACCTGACTATGTTCGGAGCTGTGATTTTGCAAAAGCGTATAAATGGATAATATTTATGACATTTAGTGTCACTTAGATTAGAAAATGTATTTAAAATTATTTTAAGAATATTATTACAATAAAAAATTATTTAAGTACAATATTTTGACAAAAAATGAACATAGAATGACCCATTTTTTAAATATTCTCCTTTTGTGAAAAATGCTTCTATTATAATAATATTTTGCTAGTATATAGCTCAGATCTCTCTACAGAGGCTTAACTAAAATTTTTGAATTATATAACTTAGAAGTGAATTTATCCATATTTTTCGACAAAAGAGGGGAGCAATTTTAAGGGAAAAAAACGCCGATAATTATTTCAATCGGTGATAACTCTGAAAATAATGTGAATTTTTCAAAACTCATAATTCTGACACTCTGGAGAAGTCTTTACTTTATATAAGCGAAATATTTTTATTTTAGAAGCATTTTTTATAAAAAGAGAACATTTTGAAAAAGATTATTCTTAGTTAACGTTTTGCAAAAATATTACATTTAAATAAAATTTTTTGTCAAAATATCCTTAAACCAATTTTTTATATGTATTGACACTAAGTGACACTAAATATCATGAAAATTATCCATTTACGGGCTTTTTTAATATCACGGCTCCGAACGTAGTCGGATACCTTAACAATTTTCCTTTCGTTGTCAGTATGACGAAAAGCACATTAAATCGTAAACTTTATTGCTGTAGATCTCTGAAATTCGACAAACTTCAAACTAATTCTTGATGATATGAGTGTTTAGTTTTTGTTATTTAATTTGGAGAACTCTCGAAGAATTCCACTTAAATTGGGTTTTTTAGAAAAAAATATCAATATAAACATCTTTAAGAAATGAAAATAATACATATTCCTTGTGTTTTCTCTGTATGTTTTCAAGTCATAATATTTAACAATTGCTAAATTCGTAATCGCTACCAAATTTCTAAGATTAAGGGATTCTATTTTTGTGAATAAAGGTAGATATTATTTGATTTTTAACGTGTAATAAGCTTCCACTTCGAGGAACCCATGAAATAATAAAAATGAATATTTTTGAAGTTTAATTGAATTATTAAGTTAACAGGACTTTGTACTAAAAATCATGTAAACGAAATAAAAAATTTGAATCAAGCGTCATTTAGCACATGAATCACAAGAAAAAGTTATTTCTGCGTTAGGAAATGAAATCCTTAACAAAAATAAAGGCGATATAAAAGCAGTCCCGCACAACAGTATCCAAATGAATTGACCCCTTATATTTTTCATAAGGAATAAATTCCAAATTTTTGGACGAATCAAAAGTGCCAGCACATAATTTGAATAATTCAGAGCATTTTTATAAAAAAACGAATTCGTAGTATATATAAATCTTCCGTAATAGCAGAAGAAAAATTTAGATATTTTTTTTAACACCACTATAATTAATACTGTTGCACTAATAGTAAATAGAGAGATTTAAAAGTATACCAAATATTATTTTTGATTTCAAATTAATCACTGCCATAAAAACCTAAAGAAAACATAAATAAGAGAAATGTTTCAAAAACTTTGTAAAATTTTTAGGGATGTAGATGAAAACCTAAGCAAGGAAATTGATTTGCTACAGGATTTGATTTTGAATGAAAGGGATGTAAATAACGGTCAAGGCTTATTGCAATACATACTAAAAATAATTATAATGAGTAAGTTCAAAATGTATTAACTAAGTTAAACTTTCTATTTACCTTACAGTTACTATATCAAGAGCTGAGAGTTCTTTATGACAATTAAAACTAATAAGGTTTATCATACGTCAAGTGTGTGTGTGTAGAACGTTTAAATGCACTTTATATTTTAAGCGTCAAGAAATTTCAAATAATTATAATTTTGCTGCAATAACTAATGTATTAGTAAAAACAAAATTATGCAATAAACTTGCATTAGCAGTACATGTTCAAGTGTTTTTAAATACTTTTTTCTTACAAAATTTTAAGGCCCCAAATGTTTTTTTTTCACCTAGACCCCTTTAAAGAAAAGGCGGGCTCTGATTTTCATTATGCAACACAACGTACAACGTGGCGGTTACACAAGTAATTGGAATTTACTATCATTATTACGTTTTAAGAATAAAAAAAAAATTTTAAAAACAAAAAATATATATAATAATGCATATAAAAGATAAAATCAACAAGAAAAATACACTGAAAGGAAAATAAACTTTGAAAGTGCTATAAATAAATAAATAAAATACCTAAAAATGTATTTAAAAAAATAAATATATTACTTTAAATATCAAACATACCAGTATAATCAGGATATATATTATAAACGTGAAATTTTGTGAGGATGTTTGGTAGTCTTTCTCGCAAAAACAACTGAATGGATTTTAATAAATTTTACAATGGTATAGCTTATACATCAGAATAACACATAGGCTATAATTTATAAAGATATTGCGTGATGTGTCCGAAATATAACAATAATTGTTAAGTAAATAGGAAAACATTCTGCCATCTGCAAAAAAGTCCACAACAGCAAATGTCTATCTTTTATGTGTGAAGCAAACCTTTGTATTTTGTTATGTCTACGCCAGGCACCAGGAACTGTGAAAGCATGAAGAGGCGGAGTGTGAGAGGCCGATTACAATTTTAACATAAAATAAGTACAACAAAAGTAATATTAACTTATTACACTTCCAGATATAAATTACTTATACTATTTTAATAGAAAAAAGAACATTGTTTATTTGCTTATGATTTTAGAAAAGTTCTAGTATGTTACATTCGCCAAATTTTAAATCTTAATATTTACGGACTGCGGAATATTAATTAAAGTAAAAATTCGCTGATATTCTAAAGACAAAACATGGACGATTATTCTATAAAAATCCTTGCAAAAACGAATACGTCTCGAATCAGTCGACCTGAAAATTATACATTTTAAACCAAGATAGATTTACGCCATTTTTCAGAAAAAGCTTTTCACTTTTTTTTAGATCGTGCTATATAGTTTTCAGTTATGGTAATTTAAGGTCGCTTACACAGAATTCGAAGATTCGGTGTACTTTTCGCTTTACACAACGTGGGAAAAAACGATATTTGAATAGTTTGAATGACGTTAGTGAAATTATTTTTAAGTTGAATATTAACAGGTCCTCACACTCAATAAATGTCTTTTAAATTCAATGTAAGATCTATTCTCCGATTTGAATGCAAAGTTGTAATAATAGTTTCCATTAAGCAAGGCGATAATTTAAAATTTTAATACTATTTATAGTGGTTCAAAAAATATTGAATTAAATTTACAGTTCAAAAGATAATATCGAAATACAAAACAAATTTAGTTGAAAAACGCCAAGTGTTGGACACCCATTTCACTAAACTTTACGAATGGTGGATAGTTAGGAATATTATAAACCTATAACAAAACTACAGTAGAATTGATGCTGGATGTATACCAAAGGCTTTACAAGTCTGTCAATGCATAATTCTAAACCTTTCAAGAAAGTGTAATGATAAGTATTACAATAATTAGTAAAAAAGGCAGTTTTAATATATTTTTTAAAAATAGAAGACAAAGTAACATTTTTATCCAACTGGGAATTACTTAAATAAATTTTAATTCTTTATAGTATTTCATTTTTTAAATATGTTGCATCAGTTAAAATGTACTCAAATTTTCAATACTTAAGAACTACTTATCAAATTCAAAGTTTTTATAACTGAAATACTTGCATGAAACTTTTTTTCCGTGGATCGAACATTTCAAAAAATGCTCACAATTTTAATTCAACATTTAATACAGTTGTGAAATTTTGTAATTATAAAAATTTCTACTTTTCTCAGCATACAACTATTTTTAAAAAGGTACATTTTCGTTTCCGGTGCCTAAAAAGTTGTAAAGTGAGTAAGTGAATATTTAAGTCCCCACCTATCACTTACTCGAGAGATATCATAGAGTGAGGGGAAGGGGAATTTCCATGACAATGGCTAATGCATTTAAAAATGTTCAAGCAACGCCGGGGGGAAATAAACCTGTCTGACAGAAGAGAAGCGAAAGATTTTTGAAACAAGGAATTTTAAGTTATACACTCGGTAAAAACCCGAATAACGCCGGGCTGAGCGGAGCAGGGTGGGGGGTGGGGTGGAAGTCATTTTGAAAAAGAGTATTAGAAGTGCTGATTTTGTGAAGGAAGGGGAAAATTTATATAAGTAAAGAAAGCCAGAGCAACGCCGGGCCATGCAGCTAGTATTAAAATAAAGGAAAACAAGAAACTAATATAAAATTTTGTACTAAATAAAATAAACAACAACAAGTAATATAAAAAAAATTAAGTCAATTCCTACTTAGATCAACAAAGAAAAGCTTTATTTTAGCAACTTTTTATTAAATAGTTACAATTAATATAAATATGTACATACATATGACAGAATCACAACATTAAATGGTAATTAATTTTTATTAATTATCATTAAAATATCGTATTGTCATCTAAAACAATCGTGTATATAAAATTTCAGTTCAAATGAATGCTTTAAAACGTGAGAAATAAAACCTTTTCAAGTTTTGACACGAGTCGCCAAAAGGATCGCTAAGTCGCCAAAAATGATGCCAACGTATCTGTATTTGTAATTCTTTGAATAATTAGTTTTAATCAATTAATTTTTATTAATTATAATTAAATTACTGTATCTCGTCATCCAAAATAATCATGCATATAAAATTTCAGCTCAGTTGAGCGCTTTAAAAAGTATTTTATTAACGATTGAAAATTCCACCAAGATAAATAAATATAGAGAGAGCGCAAGCTAATAGTAGGAATTGAAAAAATAACTAATAAAATACAAACCGTTGTAAATAAATAAACATGAAGTGCCCAAGTAAACGAAGTATTTTTCTTAAAATATCCGTGCTTTGGTGGAGAAGATTGTAATCCACTTACTCTCCTACTCTCATGACATTATATTTTATCATTTCTGTTGCTTCCAAAATCAAGCCTTTTGATAATTGAGTAGAGGGAAGAAAGGATTTCTTAAAATATTTCAGGTAAAGAATATAGATATATTTGTATTTAAAAAATGTTAAGAAATTCAGAAGAATTTTAACTTGATCAGCCCGTTGAATATGAACCATTTGTTGAGTCACCGACCACTTGTGTAGTTCTATATACATTAAGCATTCGTAGGGTGATAGATTCGACTTTTCGACTTCAAATAAATTCCAGTTTTATCCTACTAACGGCTTATCCCAATAAGACATGCTTTGGCTCTTAATCTGCTAGGATTACAACTTAAGCTTTTACGTTGAATTCATGGCTTTTGTGAAAGCTTATTTACTTTACCCATACTACTTATGATGTGATCCACGAATTAAGTGATTACACTACTTTTCTCACAAATACCAGAATTTAATTTTACCCCCATCTCAATGAAGAGTGGATTTTTTACTTTGAATATTTTCTAAATATCTTTTGTGGTGGCTGGTCATGTCAACCAATAAATTAACAGTCATCATTATTATTGTATGATATTTGTGAAGTAGTAACTTCTTTAGGCGGGTTTTGCTGGAGAGTAAACTGGAATAATACGTTTTAAGAAGCCAAGCATTGTTCCGATCGGGTTTGTAACCTCGTAACAAGGGTAGCAATACTACTGAATGGTAACAATGCTACTTGTAACAATACTACAGAATCATTTGGGTTTAATGAGTCATGTATCGGAGAAATTTGTGCAGCGAAATGTAGAGCAGAAAATGGACAAATAATTCTAATGGTTACTATTCATATTTCACCAAGTGAAGTGAATGTGGGGTTTAGTGGCGCAAGGGCCAACTTTGGCCAAGCTGCGCCAAACACTTGTTAAAATAAAAGTCGTATAATTGTAAAAATATATATGTTTTAAAAGTAAATGTACACACATATATGCATGCATGCATACATACATGAAATATATTAAAAATACAATGAAACATACAAATCAAATTAAATGTAAAACTCCAATTTTTAAAAGGAAGGCAAAAAGGTTTTGGTGGAGAGTATCCCCACCAAGTCAGACAAGTCTGAAAAATAGACAAATGAAAAAAAGTGACTGCTCTAACATTGTTTAAAATTCAACGTTTCATGAAAAAATGTTAGTTACTACTGTTTCTGAATCGAGTGGGAGTTAATGCACGCATATATTTGCTAGGATTGTTCACAAAACATTCCATCACGGCAAATTTATCCTCAGGATTTGGTTCTAGTTCCTCCGCCTGCACATCATACATAATCATATCCTCCTTATCAGTTGTTAACTCTGTAGGTGTTGACTTTCGAGGTCTATGTGGAGCCATTTGGATTTTAATTTCTGCTTTCTGTACTTTTGGGCGCTTTCTTCTGTTTCTTGAATTTCGTTTTGCACACTGTGGGATTTCAGGTGCATTAAAATGTTCACCATTGGATGCAGTAGGGTCAGAATCTGGTAAGGGTTGAATTTCAGTTGAAAGCCCGCCGCCGCGCCGCAGCAGATTTATTAGATCTTATAAGAGGGCGGGTTTCAGCTGATAAAGATGAGGCAGAGGTATTCAGGTTATTGTCGGGGGCAGCAGCAGATGAAATTGGTTTAGGTAACCGAGATGCAATTTTTGTGGTTGGTTTTATTGAAGATTCTGAGGGCAAGAGGTTTGCCTGAGTGGTAGACGACGATGTGGAATTTGAAGTAATTGAAGGAGATGCATTTAGATGAGGTACGGATAATAGAGGTTTAAGTATTTGTAAAGGTGGGCACTTGACTTTAGTAATATTTTCATCTGTTTGTGTTGTACTGGTAGCAATGGAGGGTTTGGCAACTTGAGCGTAAGTTTGGGAGAACTGCGGGGCAATTAATTTTTGGGCTTCAAAGTAGGATATGTTTCTATTTGTTTTAATGGTTTGAATTTCCTTTTCAGTTTTCCATTTAGGACAAAGTTTGGAATCGGTGGTATGAATCTGTGAACAGTTAATGCATTTTGGTTCTAGGGTACAATCTGTAGAAGAATGCCCTACAGCTGCACACCTAGAACATGTGAGTTGTCCGAGGCAGGAATTTTGAGAATGACCGAACCTCTGGCACTTAAAGCAGCGCAGAGGATTCGGTATATATGGATGTAATTTACAATTTAGGTAACCAGCTTTAATATTTGACGGTAATGTAGGGCTATTGAAAGTTAAAATTAAATGTTTAGTAGGAAAAAGTGACGTTTCTTTTTTTATTTTAATACTTCTGACTTCAGTAACCCCTTGGTCAGAAAGTCCGTCCAAGATTTCTGCTTCGGAGGCGCACAAAAGATCTGTTTCAGATATCACACCACGACAAGAATTTAAGGATCGATGAAGATTTACAATTAACGGACAGTAAAAATGTTTTGGTTAATAAGAGAGATTTTGTTTGTAAGGCAGATGACGTTTCGATAAGCAAATCACCAGATCGTAATTTTTTGACCGATTTGGGTTCGCCGCTTATTCCTTGAATAGCTTTATGAATTTCAAATGGTGACTTTTGTAACATTTCATTGTTAGGAAGAGATAGGATTAAAAAACGAGCATGTTCGGAAACTTTATCGATGGTGAGAGAGGGTAATACAAGGCTTGTACCATCCATGGGCTGAGCATCATGTGTTGGGAAGGGTGGGATGGAGGTTTTAAAATATGCGTTTTGAATTTTTTTTTCTTATTTTGACTTATTTTGAAATTTTTTTTTTTGGAAAGGAGGAAGAGAATTCCTTTTGATTTTCAGAGGACCAGTTTGGCAGGGCTTGCCCTAGAGTCAGCAACCAGTAGTGGCCTCGGGAGAGCCCCCCGCTCTGCAATGCAGGACCCCATCCAGGCACCACCTGGAACTACAAGACAGGCGGGATTATACACCAGCTGATAGAGCAGCCAGGACATGCTGGTTGGGCTGTCCCGGGCTCCTCATATTTCACCAAATCGAAGTGTAGTGAAAATTATCGAATTCATTCACAAAAATTTAGTTGCCTGCATTGAAGCCGGATCAACTCTTCTGAACAAATTGCCTATTATTTTAAGTGGGGCATTTAATGTAGATTTTCAAAAGACAAATCAAAGTTTTAAGTAGATTTTTTTTAAATCGAAATTCCATTTAATTATGACAAATGATCCAAATGAAAGCACGACAAAGTACGGAACAACGCTTGACTGAGTTTTTTCTAGATATTTAAATAATTTTGAATATAAAGTATTTATAACCTATTTCAGCTACTATAAACCTACTGTTTCCTTTTTAGAATACAATTAATTCACAAATATGATTGTATATTTCGCAAAAATATTACTTTATGAGTACAGATATATGAATAAATAAGTTTATAGGACAATACTAATATCCCCTTGTTTTTTATTCACCGAACTAATTCCTGGAATAACATTACAAAATTTGAAGTTATCACTTCTACTGTGGGGTCATAAGTAAAAGCACTCTTTTTTTCACTACTACTTACAATATTTTTGAATAAGACAAAAAACAGTGGAAGCACCCATATTTTCTTGACATACATATTGAAGATAGCAAGGTAATTTAGTACACAAAAGAATTTCTTAAAATTTTCTTAAAGAACAAAATTAAAGCTGTGAAAAATTACAAATCCTCCTTTTAAAAACATAATGTGAATTTTTTTCCACTGTACTTTGAAAACCAAAAGTTTTGCTTTCAAGTTTTTTTTTAGATATTAATTAAAGAAACAAATATTAAACATAACACAAAATTTTTTCTCATACAAAAATACTAAGCTAAAGTCACTGGATTACAAAAACACATATTTATAATTCCACAATATAATATCATTAAAGCTTCAAAACGTTGTGTTAATGCACTTTTTTTGACTTAACATAAGTTTAAAAATTCAGTTGGCATTATTTATGAAACAGAATACAAAGAATGGAAACATTTTATACACTAAAAGTAGGATTACTGTAACAGAAGAGTATAGTAAAAAAGGATTATTAAGCACAAGCAAGATTAAAATGTAAAATTAATTCCAGGACAGATTTCTTTTTAAAAGAATGTATTGAGCTTTTTAGCTCCAGGCAAAGACAGCATTAGATTATTAAGTTTTACATATTTAAAACGAGGAAATTATTCTTAACCAGTAAAATCGTGACTATCTCTATATAATACCATTAAAAATGTACTCTGATATCTTTAAAAAGAATTACTTAGACAACACTTCTGCTTAAACTTAAATTCAAAACAGAACGTGTTTTTAAAATAAGAATTTAAAATAAGCACTAAAATAGTAATCGAAATTTTTGAGTCTCAAAAAATGTTAAAGAAAAGAGTCTCTCAGTGTAAAAGTTTTAAGTACTCATATTTTAGTATGCTTTCGAAATTATTAATTCAGGATGCATGAAATATTATAGTTAGGTATGATATCATAATAAATAAAAACATAAGGTAAAGTTAATAATTGAGAGCATTTCATCTTTTTAAAATTTTTCTTGACTTATTGAAATATTGCCTATGTATAAAAATATTTTTCTTCCGGTTCTCCTGAAAGAACATTTTATCAAATTAATTTTTTAATACTTCCAGACTTCATGATATCTTTAGTTTTGTTTTAAATTACCGGTTTAACAGAAGTAGTATTTCAAGTGTACCATCCCACGTTGTCAACTTTTGTTGTGAATTGACCCGATATTGCATTCTTAACCAGACCTGATCAACTGATTTCAAAAATATAATCAGTTGATTCTGTAAAACACATTCTCGGAAGTTTTGTGAAAAAAAAGTTGAAGGTTTGTTGACGGAAAGGACACTTTTGCCCGTCCCACACTTCGCACGTGAGTTTTCGTGTTGTAGCAACTTTTATGATTAATGAATGCTACTGCGTAACTTGTGTAATGTGTCATCTTCCAAATTAAAAATGAAGTTATGAATGATGGCATACGTGATTATTATACCTTCCATAATCCTTTCACACATAATTACACACCAGAGAACATCTAAAAACATTTCACTGTATAACATACGAGTATGTATAACCATTACTAATGTACTAAATTGTTATAAATTTAACTTTAGGCTAAGCAGTATATATGAATATAGCAAAACTATATAGGTCAAAGTAGAATATTCACAAAAATAAAATAGCAGGCTTAGAAATAAGAAAGGAAGGATAAGGAAAAAGAAAAGAGAAAATTCGATGGACAGATTTATAAAGAATTGAAGATTAGTCTTCTTATGAACCCTATCAGATAGTCAATGATTTGTCTCCGGGAATTTGGAATAGACTAAACTCTTATTCATATAATACATGGATAGGGTATTGAACAATTTAGCATTCCAACCATTCTAGTATGTATTTCCCAACAGATTAATGCACTATACAACTGTATATTTGTATCTAAGTTGAGAACATTTCTTATGTTATGTACATCATTAATGTGTTGATATGTAAATTCGAAAAGATTAGTGTAGTGGTTCTCAAACTTTAACTACTGGTGACCCAATTTTCTATCATAATTTTTATCGCGCCCCCATAAAAATAATAATGTATTGAATGCGATAATAATACACTTTTTGGCGCTAAAGCTACAATATGATCATAATTATAAACCGTACAAATTAACAAGATAAGTATTAAATTTTATATATGTGTTACTTTTAAGTATATGTATTTTTATTTTTTTTTTGTTTTACTTTTTAGTTCGATTCACTATAAAAGCGTGTTTTTTTAGTTTGTGTTTAAACTACAACTTGTTTTATAATGATTTTTACTATACACGATAAAAATCACAAAAAATTCCAGTGAATAATTTAATTAAGAGAAAATATACTTACCTACTTTCAAGGACTTTTTAATTTTTCTTTAATGATTTGAGAAAAAATCCAATAAAACTCAAGAAAATGTTCCAAATGTGCGTGTCCTTAATAAAGGACATAAATCACAGACACTTTTTACTAATACAGAAACGTTATTTTCCTGTAAAACTGTCATATTTTGTTCACGTTTTGCTGTCGTTTGATGATCTACAAATAAGCATTTTGAACTTTTTCTTCCTTGCGTCTTTCTGACAAGGCGAAGTGCTACATTTATGGCTTCATAGTTTTTTTTTATATAGAGTTCTTTAGGCAGCATTTGAAAGTTTCAATTCAACTCAAACGTTTCATGTCTATCGCTTTTCTCATATTTACTTTCGCTATCACGATGCATTATTTCATCAGGTTCTTTAATTGCTTGAGCAGTTTCATCTTCCTTCAATATAAAGATCACAAATGCCCATTTTTTTCTATTCTGCTGATTTACATTTATAAACCATAATAAGTCGTACAACACAGCAATCAAAACCACTAAGTTAATCATAGGGGAAAGTATAGTATATTCATAGAAAATATTTTTGAACAAAAGTGGTCGTGCAGGGAACTCGATCAAAACAAGTACCTTGATTGTAAAAAACAGTTCGCCACTCTCAAAAAAGAGGCATACATGTTACAAATTCATTTGAGTTTCCATTAAGACTGTCTAATAGAAGGATACTGTCAAGGTCACTGTTAACGAATAAACAGTTTTACCAGAATTTGGAGTGATTCAGCGCCTCATGCGACCGCTCTCATGTAAAAAGTGAATGGAGTAACTTCATCGACAGACTGACGCCACTTAGTAATCACATGATTCCAACGTCAATAAACTGCACGTGCGAATCCATAGCATTGGTTTTCCTATACGTTTGTTGACGTCATTCGGGTGTCTTAATTTTATCTAATTAAAAACATATGATATCATTGTATTTTTTGCATTATTCTAGTATATATATTTGTTAGGAAATATTTTTAACAACTCTTTTACATAAATTTTGTTTTATTCTACTTTATTTATCTAATTAAGTATTCGTCCGCTTCGTTAGTGTTATCTGGGATATTTATATAGTTCTTGGTACACTTAGATATATACATATTTCTTAGTTTTATTTTAGTTATTAATTAATTTTGTAGTTCTTTTTTTAATATTTTTTCACAAGAATGGCTCATAGCATAGGTTCGAAACCGCTTCTTTTGAAAAATTTCAATTTGCACGAAATATTAAATTACAGTGCGAAGTTTTCCAGTGCCACTGGAAATCGAAGTGTTGCTGCAAATGTATCGAAAGCATTAAAATTATTCGACGATAAATTCGTAAGCAAGATATCATTTACTGAGCCTGATTTCATAATGAATGATGATTTTTTTATTCAAGGCTTTGTTAAATCCGAAATGAAGAAGAAAGTGACGTACAAGCCATCTGTTCAAATCAGAACAACTTGTCAGGTTAAGTTAAAAATTATTTTGTTTTAATTTAGGAACTTTTTTAAAACGATTATAATTGCATTACTATTTACTCTTTTATGCTTTAATATAACTCATTGTTTTAAAATACAAAATAGGATTCTATGTATTAACATTGATAGTTATTTAATTAAAAGTTGATTCCCCAAAATATAAAAAGAAATGTGAATGAGCTAATTTATATTTTTAATAGCTACATTATTAGTGATAAGTTTATAATTTTATTCTTATTTTTTAGAGTAGCATTGAATATCAATGTGATTGTTTTCTATTTTAATGAATGTGCATTATTAAGCTTTAGTCATTATATAATTATTGCTATTTATGAGTAAATTCTAATTTGATTCCAACACAATAAAAGTAAACGCAAGAAATGCCAAACCGTTTTGAAAAAGAAATGTAAATTTTTCATTTAAAACTTCAATTCAATAAGGAGTAATATTGTGTAAACATTAAGATTCTCCCAAATTGTTAGTAATTTTTCTTATAAGCATAGTATTTTTAATTCAAATACTTTATGACGTGTTTTTATAAACTGTTAATTTTTATTTATTTGAAATTTTCATTTACATGATTTATTTAATTAAATTTTAAATTATGGTCCTTATTTAAAAGGATTGAATTTAAACTGAACTGTAAATTAACTTTAGCATAAATTTTTCAAAATGTATTAGTCAGTAGACCGATATGTAAATACCGAAAACTTATATGAATTTGCAATCTAATTTTAAAATTTATTACTTTAATATTTAAAATTTATTTAACTTTAGGTTATAAGTGCAACATGTACTTGTCCTGCTGGAGGCACTCCAGCATTTTGTAAACATGGTTTTGCTTTATTGCATGCAATCAATGATTACATAGCAAAAAAACTGTATGAAGCTCGGAATTTCTTCCGTTCCCATTTCTTCATTTGAAACAGGTGGTTCACATCTATTTTTTAAAATAAAACATTTACATTAGTATTATATTTTTTAAATGATTTGTAAATTTTGCATGTAAGTACTTTTAATGCATTTACTTTTATGTATGAATACTTTAAATCATGTTCGAGTAATAATTTTGTAAGTAAACACTGACTGACTTCTGTTATAAAATACTTTGTAGATGGTGATAAAAAAACATTAATAGAGCTAAAATTAAATTATTCCATCAATTCAGAAACAGATTATTATCACAAGTATTTTATTATTTTTTTAATGAGAAAGCAAAATAACAGCACACAATACATTAGATAATCTTCTGTGAACTTTGTATACATACTTGTCTTAATATAATATGTATGGTTATTTAAAAGTATACTCTATATAGTGCTAGTTTTATATAAAGTACAGAATTACTTCTGTTACTTTATTTTGAAGATTTATAACATAAGTAAAACTTAAGTTTTTTTTTATATTTAACCATTAAATTATTTTCTAAGTAACTTATTTCAAAACTTGACTTAAACTTAGCAAAAATTTTGAAGTACTTACATTTCAGTAGAAGTAGAGGGCTTGCATCTTTCCAGAATTCTTCGGAAAGATGGACTTTTTGTGAACACAAAATTTGTTGGCACTGATCCAGGTTTTAAGTGCCTGCGATTAGTAAAATTTTGGTATTCGAAACATTCCTCTTCGAAATGATCCGAACATAGTACAAAAGCATAAAAAGGTACGAATTTTTCCCGCCTAATCTTTGCTATCCATGCTTTTAATAAATTTGGATTTTTTAAAGGAAATTGGAAGAAAGTTTTGTTTCTGCAATTGTCTTTCTTTTTGGAGTTATTGCATCCATATGCTGCACAGTATGTCATTTCTGAACGTCAAAAAAGAATAATTAACTAAAGTTTAAGAGCAAGATAGTAATGTAAACAAATGACGCCGCATGCACGTGCGCAAGAGCTGAACTGGAATCACGTGATCGTGACGTCACATGAATTTAGTCCATTCGATACAAAAACATCGACATCAGTTCTAAAAAAAATAGTTTAAAACTCATAAAATATATCTCATACAACTCATAAAAATACATCTTGGCCAAATAATCCATCAAAGTGCTCAATATGCTTATCAATATATCATAAAACTCATTTACTTGGGGAAAACAGCCTCAGAAAATATTATTTACAGCTTTCCTAAAAGAAAAAGAGACGGAGTTAAACATGCCAGTAAGCTTGAAGGTCAAAGAGATGATAATCAAAAGTAGTATTCTAAGGGTTAAAAGGAACGTAATAAAAAAAATCTCTCATCGTGGGATTACAGAAAAGCAAACAAAATATCTTTTTTTATTTGGTTTTAGAATCAAATATAGCTAATGAGCGTTTGAAAGTGGAAAACCAGATGATATATATATATATATATATATATATATATATATATATATATATATATATATATATATATATATATATAAATTATATCAGTGTAAATGTGCATTTTTTACTTTGTCAGAAAGCATTTTGTTTTACTTCATTCCAAAAAATAATTTTTTTTAGCCTTTTATATTTCCAATATGCTCGCGCCCCCCTGGAGGGCGCGCCCCACAGTTTGAGAGACACTGGATTAGTGAGAGAAATATACCATTTATCCAATACCTACATTTGCCATATTGCTGTGAACATTATTGAGTCGTTGCTGGTATTGTGTTGTACATTATTATGTCAATGTTTCAAAGAACACCGAGATGTTTTTGTTTATATCAAAAAAATTAACACGTTTCTATTTTACCTTAAATGCAATGATAGGATATTTCAATGTTGAAAAAAAGGGATTTTTCAGAGACACATTTTATAAGTTTATTGAGAGAAATGAAGGTGTTTTTTACTATTTTAAATTACAAAAATAAAGGGTGTTTTTTTTTCAGAGGTATAGAACTTTAAATTGCAATAAAACAACGATGTATTATTCGATTCACATGAATTTTTTTTATTCGCATGATAATCTTGTGGCATTACATTTTAAATATGATTTCTGGCATAGGACTGCCACGGCTGGCTCGGATGTAGTCCAATCTGGACGTCCAATTTTCGATGACTTTTTCCAACATTTGTGGCCGTATATAGGCAATAACACGGCGAATGTTGTCTTCCAAATGTCAAGCGTTTGTGGCTTATCCGCATAGACCAATGACTTTACATAGCCCCACAGAAAATAGTCTAGCTGTGTTAAATCACAAGATCTTGGAGGCCAATTCACAGGTCCTTAGGTGGTCACCAAACATGTCTTTCAATAAATCGATTGTGGCACGAGCTGTGTGATATGTGGCGCCGTCTTGTTGGAACCACAGTTCCTGGACATCATGATTGTTCAATTCAGGAATGAAAAAGTTAGTAATCATGGCTCTATACCGATCACCATTGACTGTAATGTTGTGGCCTTCATCGTTTTTGAAGAAGAATTCCACCAGCCCATAAAGCGCACCAAACAGTCAGTTTTTCTGTATGTAACGGTGTTTCGACATACACTTGTGGATTAGCTTCACTCCAAATGCGGCAGTTTTGATTGTTGACGTAGCCATTCAACCAGAAGTGCGCTTCATCGCTAAACAAAATTCGCTTATGAAAATCGGGAACAACGGCAATCTCGTTTTGGGCCCATTCGTCGAATCTCTATGAGGCTTGAGTCTATTCATGATGAACTGCCAAACCAAACCGAGAATAAATCACTTGACAGCTGTTAAATCGGTCGCCATCTTGGAAAGTAATGCCAACTTAAACTTCTATACCTGGAAAAAAAACACTCTTTATATACATAAATTTAAGAGAAATTTTTGAAATCAACCAAATTTTTTTCTAAAATTAAAAAGCTAAGGTTAAATTTACAATATTTTTAACTCCTTAATAAGTACAACAAATTCATATAGAATTTTATGTTATTCAGGTGTTCAAAGTAATTCAAACCTAAACACTAGCTAAATATGCATAAGCTTATATATATATATAATATTGAAAAATATTATATCATTCATAGAAATTTGACTAATATTTTTTATTGTTACGATTTCTAGAAAGTTTAGAGTATTAATTTGTTTCCATTCGGTGCGGAATCAAGGAAAAAGTAATTCTTAATACTAACATAACAGTAAGAGTATAAAAAGTAATAATTTGTAATA
Source organism: Trichonephila clavipes (assembly GCA_019973935.1). NCBI lineage: Eukaryota > Metazoa > Arthropoda > Arachnida > Araneae > Nephilidae > Trichonephila > Trichonephila clavipes. Next base: position 63,603 of record BMAU01001370.1, on the reverse strand, counting down.
CTTACTTAAAACAAATTATAAGTACTTAATTTCATTAATTTAAAAATGTTAGTTCTGGTTTTTTCAGTTTCATATTATATGAACTGAATTTTATTTAAAATATCTTATCTAAGATTTGAATAAATTTTAAATTTTGTTATTAAGTTTAAAGACATTCTAAAACAAATTATTGGAAAATATTTCTTTCTAAGACTTATCTCTGATTTTTTTGCAATAATTGTTTCATTTTCTAACATATACAAGTAAGTAAAAATTACAAAAAAGAAAAAAATATTAGAATGTATTAATCATTCTCGTTTATTTTTATTTAAAAATAAATGTCTTAAATATTATGAGCTTTATTTGACCTTATCTGAGAACTATTTGAACTTGTGAGATTGTGATACCCAAATGAAAATAGAACTCTAAGCATTACTTTTAATGCAAAAGATTAAACAACGGAATAATATCAGATTGTATCATAAAATAGTTGTTTGTGATTAATTATCAAGTTACGGGATTCCAACATCGAAGTCGTTGGGGTTTTCTATTAGCTATTAAATAGTTTTGTTGTTGCTATTTCGTTTAAACAAACTACTACCAACTCTTCATTTCAGAAGCCTAAAAATTCAAACATTGGCTTACGGAAACAAATAACATATTAGACAAAAACAGAAAAACCAAATGCGAGGGAGAAACCAAAGACGAATTCTAAAATTTTCATAATTATCTCATTTAAAGTGAAGGGAAAACACTATAATCGATTTAGGACATGGGTGGGCAACTAGCGGCCCAGAAAGAGCTTATTTACAGCCCGCCAAAAGGCAATCAGTGAGTGAGTGAGTGAATATTAACTTCTCACAGTAGGCAGTTTACCCAATCGGGCGCTCGGAAAGTCCAAAAATGAAATTGCGCACACTGTTTAGCTACCCGAGGGTTTTTAGCGACGAACCACGTAGTTTTGAACTATGGTTAAGTGACGTAGACGACATCCGAGCTGGCACCCCCTCTCCACTACCACACCACACCAACAGGAGGACGTTTGAGCTCTCGATAGATTTAACGTGCATCGCTCCCTTACACAGCGGGTATGGGCCCTGTAACGTCACTTCTCCGAACATCAACAGTGGTCGGCATATTTGTTGGACCCGACACCCACACGTGCATCTTCCAGCTGCAGCACAACCCCTTTTTGACTCCCGAGGAATCGAACACCGTCGACCGGAAGAGGAGAGAAGAGAGATGCTTTGAACTTACACGGGAGTGGTGGCCAACGAATCCTCCTCTCACAAAAATATCGGACTCTAACAATCTTTAATTAAGTTTAATAACTTTAATGTATCATTCAATAAATAATGTTCAATAGTTGTGACGTAAATAAATTCCATATTTAAATTAACCAAGAATACGCTACCGTTATTCTTTCAAACGTTACAGCTTAGAGATTTGGTGGCAGCGTGTTGGGATAAAAAGTTAGCATTCAGGACCCGTGAGAGGAGGAAATTTTAGGTTCTTACGGACGGACCGCAAAAACGACTTCGGAAGCCGTGCTGCGATTGAATTCAGCTTCCGAGAAGGAGAGCGTCTTGCTCAAAGAAGATCAAACTGATCTATAGTGTTTACAGTCAGAGTGTCCGGAGGGAAAGCGATCTTCGGAAGCAGTGCTGTGATTGAATTCATCTTTGAAGCTGTGCCACGAGTGAATTCAAGACTGGTCAAACTGACCACACTTATTGTTAGAGGTGAAAGATTCAAGATTGGTCAAAAGGACCATTGTTCACACGGAAGAGTTCAAAACCACTAGTGCCATATAACTGCACATAATTTGCTTCTGACAGCAAGCTGAGTACTTCAAATGGGTGAATACTGTTATATTTTTGAGTTGCAAACTGCATATTGTATTAGGAATTTTGGTTAAAATGTTCTTTACAAATTTTGAAATACTTTGTGTTTTTTCTTGCATGGGAACAGTGTTATTTAGTTTCTAGAGAATTGTAATTGTATTTCAAGCATTGTGTGCAAATTTAGCTTAAGATTTATTGTGTTTTAAGTCTCTTGAATGATTTTGATTAGTTTTAGTGTTAAGTTTTTCTTTGTCTATTTCTGTGTATGCATGGGACCAGTGTTATTGTACTAATAGAGAATAGTAACAATAGTGCAAAATTTAGCGTGACATTTATTTGATATTGTTTTAAAAATGGCTTTCCTTGGTAAAGGGAAAAAGCAAGATATGTTGCAACTTGCTGAGGAATTAGGAATAAATGCCACCTTAAATATGACTGTCTCTAGCATAAAAATTGCAATCACTAACAGTGAAGGTTATGAAGAGGAATTTGTTAAAAATCTGTATGAGACTATCATTGCAAATGGAAAAAGATTGGAGGAGTTAGAAAGGGCTGAAACAATGAGATTGGAGGAAGAGTTAGAAAGGGCTGAAAAAATAAGATTGGAGGAGGAGTTAGAAAGGGCTGAAAAAATAAGATTGGAGGAGTTAGTAAAGGAGCAGGCATTAAAAGAGAAAGAATTACAGCTGAAATTTGATTTAGAAAGGTTTAAAATATAATCCGGATTTAGGGTAAACGATGAATCAAACGATTCTACAAATACATGTTCTGTAACATCTAATTTAAACTTTAAAAAATTGATCCCAGATTTCGATCCTAAGCAGTCAGATATTAGTTTATATCTAGTGATCTTTGAACGCAAGGCTAAAAGGGCGTCAATAGAAAAGAAAGAGTGGGTGGGGCAATTATTGGGTTTGTTACCCCTAGAGATCGTGCAATTTATTGCTCGCGAACCGCAGGAACAAGCCTTAAATTACGATTATGTAAAGAAATTATTACTTAAAAGATTCAAGTTAAGTTCGGAGGTCTTTCAGGAAAAATTTGTCCCACAGCAGAAGAAATCCGATAGCACCTGGAAGGATTCCCCTTTTGAAATTACGAATTATCTAGATGAGTGGCTAATTGGCTTAGAAATAAATACGTTTCAAGATCTTAAAGATCTAATGGTGGTAGATCAATTAAAAAAACGCGCCAATGCTAGTATGAAAGATCATTTTTTAGATAATTGGGCAAACCTTAAATCACAGCTACTCAAATAGCAGAACTCTTTGATAATTATGAGGACGAGGACATCCGAAAGGTAAATTCGAAACCCATGGTTAGGTTGGGCAGGAATGATAAAATTTTGACATACTCTGGGGTCAAGAAAAAAGAAAATAGATTTGGGAAAACTTCCCCCAGATTAGGAGCTTCTGTTTCGGAGAATACTAGAGAGAGAACTTTTGAAAAACGCGAGATACAGAGATGTTATCATTGCAATATGCCCGGACATATAAAAGCCGTTTGCACTAAATCAATAAAAAATAAAACGACGGAAACTCTCGATAATATTGAAGGAAATGAAAACCCGATTTTCTTAATTCATATGCAATAAAGGGCTCTGTGAATGGTCACGAGATAGACATTCTTAGAGATACGGGAGCGACAATAGATTTAGTATGTGCAAAATACATAAATCCTTCTTCTTTCTCTGGTGAAAATGTTTGGGTAAAACAACCGTTAAGCCCAGAATTAGTTTGTTTTCCTTTGGCGGTCGTGGAAATTTCCGGATATTTCGGAACGGTGCAAACTAAGGCAGCGGTTTGTGGAAATCACTTAAATCAACACGGTCGATATTTGCTTGGAAATAAAACGGCCGAGCTAATAAAAGGAAATTTAGGCTTTAATTTCCTGCCAGCCTGTCCAGCCTACTGAATGCTGTCCAAACAAGGTCTCAAGTCAAAGCGGCTAGAGAAGAAAGGGGAATAGATAGTGGTGATGCTAAGAAAGGGGAAGATGAGGCTAGAATTGTTTCTTCGGATGCAGAGGACGAAATTTTAATACCTGCACTCCAGGAATATGTTCCGGAATTAGCACTGCTGAGGGTTACGCGAGAAAATTTAATCAATGCTCAAAAAAATAGAGAGGAGATTAAATCCTTATACGAACAGGCAGCCAGTCAAGTGCAGGTTACCAATCAGGTTTATTCGCTAGAGAAGGAATTATTGGTCAAAAATCGCGAAGATAAGTTAGGTAACGTGGTGAAGTTAATAGTAGTGCCGGAAGGGTTGCGCGACCCCATTAAATCCTTGTGTCATGAGGAAACATCTGAACCTGGGAATTACGAAATCCAAAGACAAATTAAACCGATATTTTTACTGGCCGAATTGCTATAGAGATATGGAACAGTTTGTAAAAACTTGCGATCAGTGTCAGAGGGCTGGGAAGCCCAATGATAAAAAGAAAGCTCCACTAAAATTGGTCCCTGTTATTCAGGAGATATTTACTAAGCTAAATATTGATGCATGTGGGCCTCTCCCGATCACATCTAAAGGGGATCGATATCTTATCACGGACATTTACATGTCATCAAAATTCCCTGAAGCTATTCCGGTGTCTGATATTAGTTCCGTTAGTGTCACAGATGCGCTGTTATACATTTTTAGTCGGATGGGGTTTCCCCGTGAAATACAATGTTACCGGGGTACTTCTCTTACGAGTGCTCTGACTACCGAGTTTTTTGAAAGATTCGGAATACTTGTCAGGCAGAGTTCTGTGTATCATCCACAGAGTAAACCTGTTGAGCGATTTCATCGAACGTTAAAACGACTCTTACGAGTCTTATGTTTAGATGCAGGCTCCGAATGGGACAAACATCTTCTGTCAATTCTTTTAGCGTTACGGACTGTATCTCACGAAAGTACACCGTCAGAGTTGGTGTATGGGAAAAATTTGCGAACCCCAGAGACGTTAGTAATGGAACATTGAATGGAACCGGAAGAAGAAGGTGATATCATCACTGAATAAATGTTTAAGTTAATAAATAGATTAAAAAGATGTCAAGAAGTAGCTATAAATAAAATGGGGGAAATGCAAGTTAAGCGGAAAACTTGGTATGATAAAAACACAGTAAAACGTGAATTTTAGGATGGGGATTTAGTCCTAGTGTTAGCTACATCCAGAGCAAATAAATTAGCAGTGCAGTAGATAGGTCCTGGGACAATTTTAAATAAAATTTCGGAAACGAACTATTTAGACGGTAGAAGCGAAACATCTCAAATCTATCACGTAAATATGCTAAAACTATATTACAAAAGGCCAGAACACGTTAACGCAATTATTAATGATGAAACGCAAAACTCTCTCGCAGACCAGGAATTAGAAATCCTGTACTTAGAAAACAATTCTCTCGTTTGTGATTTCGAGGGCGTAATCCAGGCTAGCGAGTTGAACAAATACCTTCACGACAAACAAATGGATCGACTACGCGAATTATTAAATAAATACTCTAAATGTTTTTCAAACAATCCCGGTTTAACTAATCTGGTTGAACACGAAATCCAGTTAGTTAGCGATCAACCAGTTAGGACGAAGCCCTATCGAATGTCGCACCGACAAAATGAAATCTTAAAAAAGAAATTAAACGAATGTTAAAATTAGGAATCATTGAGGTAGGAGAATCGGATGATTACATGTCCCCTATGATTTTAGTTGAGGTAGCTGGGAAAGAACCTCGTCCATGTATTGATTACAGGAAATTAAACGGGATCATTTTAGAACGGAATATTTTTCTCCTTCGAATATCGAAGAACGCGTAGAAAAAGTATCGGCGGCTAAATTTATTACCGTCTTAGATTTATCTAAGGGATATTGGCAAATACCTTTGAGTAAAACTGCGCAGCGATACGCAGCCTTCTGTACAATCTTTGGTACATACAGACCCCTAAGGATGAGTTTCTGATTAAAGAATGCTCCATATTTCTTTAGTAAACTCATGGCTGAATTACTTAACGGACTAGAGGATTTCGTTGTCCCGTATCTAGACGATATCGCAATTTTCTCAGATACTTTGGAGTCGCACCTTAAACATGTGGAAACGGTTCTGCAGAGAATAAAGAGAGCTAAGTTAAATATAAAACCTTCAAAGTGTAAGTTTGCGCAACAAAATGTAAAATTTTTGGGTCACATTGTGGGTCAGGGTTTTCGCACCCCTTCCGAGATCAAAGTTCAGGCTGTTCTAGAGTTCTCTACCCCTCGCACGAAAACCCAAATACGTGCCTTCTTAGGTCTAGCAGGTTATTAGCAAAAATATATCAATCTGTTCTCGGTAATCGCTGCTCCGTTGACGGACGCGTTGAAGGGAAGAGCAAAGAAGGGAGAAATTACGTGGACGACCGAGTGTGAAAACGCATTTCGAGAACTAAAAGGGAAACTAAGTGATAAGCCCGTCTTGTACGTGCCAAATTTTGAACGAGAATTCATTGTTCAAACGGACGCTTCAAACGCAGGTATGGGAGCAGTTTTAACCCAATTAAATGAACTAAGTGAGGAGCATCCAATCCTTTACCTGAGTAAGAAATTTTCAGAGGTAGAGAAGCGTTATTGTACGACGAAGAAGGAATGTGCAAGTATTGTTTTCGCAATTAAAAGGTTACATTATTACTTAGATGGAAATTCATTTTTAGTTATGACCTATCACAACCCGTTGGTGTGGTTGAATAGAAACGTTAGTTCTAACCCTAGATTGATGCGATGGGCTTTGGCTTTGCAACCATATAATTTTAGAATTGTACATCAGTCGGGTAAAAGTCACAAAAATGCAGATAGTCTCAGCAGATCGGTGATAGATAATTAGGAATTGTTAACAATGTTATCTTGCTCATGAATAATAATTGTTGCTTATAATGTTTTTTTAGTTAAAGGTTAATAATTGTATTCATTTTATTTATTTACTAGTACCGTATATCATATCGAATGGAGATACGTGTCAAAAGATAAAGCCATGAAAAGGAAATGTAATAATATGCTTAATTTTTTATATAGGGTTTTAAAATATACATGAGTATTTAGTTTATGCAAGAGGCATATTGTGAAAAATATTTTGTGTGTAATGTTGTACACTTCGCATATCATATCAACATGTCGTTAGTATAATTTTTTAAGGTGCCTGACTAGTGTAAAATCATCAATTTTGATGAACATGACAAAAAAATTTATTTGATATTTTTAATATTTGAATTTTCTTCTTTCTAAAAATACCTTACTTTTGCTTGTACTCCAATTATTTACGAAGTTATAGTAGTTTTTATGTCAAGTGAGAACAACAAAAACGAACCGGAAGTTAGAAATCGAAACCAGAAGTACTTTGAATTTGAAAGATTTTTACTCTTTTTTGGAATTTTATTGAATTTATTTATAAAATATTAATTTTGGTAACATTAAAACTGAATATGGTGATATTCTTTTTAAAAATTATTTAATAGTTTTAGTAAAATTTGGCAACAACTTTACAGGTTTGTTGTCATTTTTCGATTTGCTTATGTTGTAGCTACTCGATTCTTCGCTCCTCGTTTAATTTATTATTTTGATATATTTTATGAAAAAAACTGTCTTTCTTAAGACAAAATATTGATTAATTATGGCTAAATCAAGATCTGGGAGGTCTAAGAAGCGCCGATTTACTGGAAATCGTTATACCATTCGTGCCACAATTAATGAGAATGATGAAACATCTGAGCTCAATTCTACTGAGTCCGCTAGTGCCAAAAAGTTGGAATCAAGCCATACAAGTTTGGAAATTTTCTCAGAAAGATTGTTTGAAACTTCTAAAGACAATAGAATTGTCAGCTGGACAACTTTGATTTCATTTTTTGCCATAGTTTGTTGTCCTGATTGTTATTCTCAGGGCTTGGAACTTATAGAAGACTCTGTCAGTGGATTACGCTCACATATGAACCTAAAGTGCAAAAACTGCTCCTTCTTTAAAGGTTTCCCTACGACAGAGAAGATGAAACGTTCTTGTCTTATAAACTCTTCAATTGTTTTGGGGCTAAGGATAATCGGGAAAGGATTTTCAGCTGGCAAAATTATGTGCTTTCCTCGGTTTACCTTTCCTGTCAAAACTTGCTTTCCGCAATCAAGAAAGAAAACTGTTGAAAGCAACTGAACGCGTTGCTCAAGAAAACATCAACGCTGCATTGAGTGAAATCAAAGGCTCAAATAGTTTCACTAAATGTGGAATATCCATTGATGGTACTTGGCAACGCAGAGGCTACTCATCTTTGAATGGGTGTGTAAGTGCCATATCAGTTGACACCGGTAAAATTTTAGACATTGAAGTTATGACACAATATTGCCACATATGCGCGAAAGGCAATAGCCAATCATCGAAACATGTATGTTCGATCTACAAAGGTTCCGCGGGGAACATGGAGGTTGTTGGAGCCTACCGTATATTTGAGAGATCAAATGTGAGGAATGTACAGTACAATGAATACTACGGAGATGGGGACTCAAAAGGATATGAATCTGTTAAAAACTTTTATGGAATTAATACAGTAACCAAACTCGAGTGTATAGGTCATGTACAGAAACGTGTAGGGGGCGGTTGCGTCAATTAAAAAAAAACGACGAAAGGTTTGGGAGGGAAAAATAAATTAACTGATAAATTAATCGACAGAATTCAGAACTATTATGGAATAGCTATTCGAAACAATGTAGGTAATCTACAAAAGATGATGAGTAGTGTAATAGCTGCATTTTTTCACTGTGTATCTGGAAAAAACAATTCATTGCATGGACAGTGTCCTGAAGGATCTGAGAGTTGGTGTCGTTACCAAAGGGCAAAAGCAGCTGGGAGTCCCCTCAAAGAAATTGAGCAAGGACTTCCTAATAAAATTATAAACCAAATAAAGCCTACATATCTAAAACTGTGTAATGTGAAACTTTGTTGAAAAAATGTCTTCATGGTAAGACACAGAACTGCAATGAAAGTTATAACAACATTTTGTGGAATATTGTTCCCAAAAATATATTTATTGGACTGGAAACATTTCGTTTGGGTGCATTATTAGCTCTAATACTTTATAATTCTGGTTATGCTGGTATATTATCAGTAATTCGAAATGTAATTGGTTCCCATCCTGAAAGTGTTGTTCAAGAGTTACTTAAATTTGATAAACAATGGATTTCAACATCTTTAAGACATTCTTTACCGATTGCAAAATTGACTCGAAAAAAAAAGAAAAGCAGCTAGGAAAACAAAAAGTACTAAGGATGAAAAAACAGAAGGCTTAGTATATTCATATGGAGGGTTTTAAAGTACTTCTTTGCAGGATTTTTAATCTAATTTATGATAACTTTGTGATAAACAATATTTTTCAAGAGTTTTTTCGTGAATGTTTACTGGTAAAACAACACAAATATATTTTGTATGATATATTTCTTAACTTCTAAAATAATATGGAATAATATATATTTGTTTTTCTGTGTAAAATGGTTTTATTTTTAATGCAATAAGGTTCTTTTAAAGTGCTTTTTATACGTCTAATCTGTATTTCGTAAACTGTGTACTTAGACTTTAAGAAAAAGCTTTTTGACACTATAAAATTGTTAAAAATATTAAAAGATAAAAGTTTGAAGAAAGTATATAATATTCATAATTGCTTTGAAAATGTTTGTTCTTTTGATATATAGAGGTTTTAGGTTTTTCAGCAGTATAGTTTTTTAAATTTTGAATTTTAAATCTTTAAATGCATTTTTTCTGAAACAGATTTTTTGATATTTTACAACACGTTAAGCATGATATCTCAAAAAAGTTCTGTAGGTAATTGTCTGTAATTTTGTGTAATTGTGCATTATTATAGTATGTATGCTGTGACGTGTAGGGAGTAAGAAAAAACAGCATATTTACCTTTTTTATGATTTTTTTTCTGTGTGATAAATGTGAAATTTTTGAAAAATTTGCATTGCGTGCACTTTTTGACTTCTAGTTCAGTAACAAATTAAAATTTTTCAAAGATATTAGGTCAATTCATTAGTAACTGTTTTTTGAGTAAAATTATGTGGGTTTTTTTAAATATTATTCATTAGAATTTATTTTACTATGTTTAACGTAACGTACAAATAACGTCTAATTTAAACCTGAAATTGGCCATATTTAAAAAAATACATTGAAAGAAAATTTTTTTTTGCTGTTTTTATTAGTTTTCAGTTATAATTAAACAAAAAATGAGTTTAAAAATAAATTTTCAGCAAAATTTCAAAAAAATGTCTTCGCAACTAGTCAGGCACCTTAAGTATTGTGGCGAAGAATATTTTATGTGTAAGGTCTTACACTAGCATTTTATGTAACATGTTGTTAGTATAATTGATAATAGGCATTGTGATAGGAGTGTTTGTATTTTTATTTAATGTTATAGTATGTTTTCTTATATTGCTGTTGATCATTTTCGTAATATGGATTTGTGTAATTTCCCTAGCAAGAACACTCACTCACTAGAAATAAGTAATTCCAAATTTAGTTCAGCGTTTTCTTTAGTAGTTAAAATTGCAGCTCAGAAATATAGTGGTGCTTGATGAAGGGATTTGTCGGTAATCTGTCAGTTGTCTCATCGTCATTCCATTAAACTTTTCTCAACGGAAAAGTTCTATAAGAGAGGGCGAGAGCTGTAACGTCGCTTCTCCGAACATCAACAGCGGTCGGCATCTTTGTTGGACCCGACACCCACACGTGCATCTTGCAGCGCAACCCCTTTTTGACCCCCGAGGAATCGAACACCGTCGACCGGAAGAGGAGAGATGCTTTAAACTTACACGGGAGCGGTGGCCAACGAATCCTCCTCTCACAAAAATATCGGACTCTAACAATCTTTAATTAAGTTTAATAACTTTAATGTATCATTTAGTAAATAATATTCAATAGTTGTGACGTAAATAAATTCCATATTTAAATTAACCAAGAATACGCTACCGTTATTCTTTCAAACATTACAGCCCGTACTCTTGACAAGGCCAGCCACGATACGATATCTCGACACTCGGCTACCGCGGCCACCCAAAAGACAGTCAGAATATCCGTTTTAAACTGAGATTTCTTTCCTGTGTGCGATCAAAGATTCATCTTTTATTTTTCACAATTAGGAAAACAAAGTACCTGAAAGTGTTTCTACTAAGAGATAGTCTACAGAGTTTGAAGGACGAGGTCACAAGAAAATTTCAGAACTTTAAGAATATTGAGCCTAAATTCAATTTGTTCATTACTGCTGATATTGATACAGCACGTCAAGATGTAAAGCTTGATCTTACTGACTTGAATTTAGAACACAGTGTGAAGGATTTGTTTAAGGCTATGGCTTTGACTTTTACAAATCTCTGTCAGTCTATTGATGAAGAAACTTCGGGGGAAATTTTTCATTATATTTTAGTCGACATATATTTGTGAGCTAAGTTTTTCTTGTATGAAGATTATCAAAAGAATAAATACAGATGCAAGCTGTTTGATATAAACTTACAGGCTGTGATTAGAATTTCACTAAGTAATCTCACTCACAAAACAAAGATCGTAAAAAAGTGTGATAGGATACATTTGTCTCATTAAGGCATCCGACTACGTTCGGAACCGTGATTTTAAAAAACTCATAAATGGATAATTTTCATGATATATAGTATCACTCATATTAGAATACATGTATAAAATTGTTTTAAGGACACTATAAGAAAAAAAAATTATTTAAATACATTATTTTGTCAAAAAATTAATTTAGAATGACATTTTATAAAAAATGCTTCTAGCATAACAATATTTTGCTTAGATAAAGTAAAGACTTCTCCAGAGAGTCTCAACTAGGATTTTTGAAAATTCACATTATTTTCAGAGTTACCACCAATTGAAATAATATTATAAGTGTTTTTTTCTTAAATTTCTCCCCTCTGTTGTAGCAAAATGTGAATAAACCCACTTCTAAGAAGTATATTTCAAAAATTATAGTCCAGCCTCTGTAGAGAGGTCTGATCTATATACAGACAAAATATTATTACAATCGAAGCATTTTTCATAAAAGGAGGATGTTTTGAAAATGGGTCCTTCTTTGTTCATTTTTCGTTAAAATATTGTACTGAAATAATTTTTTATTGTAATAATTTTCTTAAAACAATTTTATGTACGTTTTTTAATCTAAGTTACTCTAAATATCATAAATATTATCCATTTGTATGCTTTTGCAAAACCACGGTTCCGAACGTAGTCGGATACCTTAGATTGATACTAAAATTAAAAGTACTTGCAATTATAGATTATATGAAATTAGAAAAATAAATAAATTAAATTAAACTGCCACTATTTTTTTAACTTATATTTATTATTTTTAATGAATGCAATCATTTAAAAAAGGTGCAGGCCTACAGCATCCTCCGCTCCTAAGATATGGCCCGCAAACCGAAACAAGTTGGCCTCTCTTGGTTTAGATAATTAAAAAAATTTTAATTCACTTATTATAAAGTATTAACAAAGCATGAAAAAAAATAATAAAACACTTCATAATATACATTTTAAAGATGAATATAGTTTAATACCATAACGCAACTATTTCAAAATCCATCAGTGTCGTTAAAAAGACAAACTTTCAAAAGTTATAAAATATCCTAATTCCGTAATTCATAAAACATTTGCGAGGAAGTAAAAAACAGAAAGAATTTCATTCATCCATAACAATTTCCTGGAAGAGAAAAAAAATTTTTCCCCAAAAAGACCCCGCTAGACAAAACACAGCTAAATGCAATTTCTGCGATGAATAGCCACAGGAAGAACCTCAGCCGATTCTTCAAGTTGATTATTCGCAAGGTTTCCGTTGAAAGAAATGATATTTCCCCTTTCTCGTCTGCTGCTGATTAATAACTACGACTGCTACTCAAAATCTTTTTATTTTTATTTTTATATCCTCGTTTTTCAAAATGGCGGCATGGATCTTTTCTATCAGTTGTTCGTTTTAATCCAAAAATTACTTTGTAGTATGAGACTAGATTTTTTTTTATTTCTTATTTGTTTTTTCTCCTTTCATCTTTCTTTTATTGAGAATTCTGCTTTCATAATTCGGGTCGCAAATTCCCTATATGTTGGGAAGTTTAATAAATGGATAAAGAGCCTCGGGAAAACTTTCTTATATTTTTTACTTTTTCGTATTCTTTGATCTAAGTTTGCTTTCTTTTAATTTCGTTAGGATAAAGCAAGATTCCGAGTCTACATGGAAAATATTTCTTTTTGTTGCATAGCTTAAATGCTTCTAATAGGGGAAGAGGCTTTATATAACCCTTCTTCAAATATTCATTTGCGAATGTCTGCGAATTAAACATGCAATGTAGAAACTTTGCGTAATAGGAATGACAAGTGATTAAAATTTTACGAGTTTAAACGTACTAGGAAATAAATATTTTAATCTGGCGATTACTTTTTATATACTTAAGAGCGAAGGAAGATTTTATATTTTAAAAACAAAAGTAAGTTATAACTCCTAAAACCTGGATAATTATTCTTCCATTCGAAAAGCAGAAACTTTTTAAATTTTAGGAAGCGTTGCAAAAACGAAATTAAAGGGAAACTATATTTTTAGAAATTCTTGCCATAAAAACGTGCTCATATTTTCCTTTAAGGAAAAAAAGGAATAATAAATCTTTTCATTACTTACGAAAAATATTCCAATTGAATATATAAATAAAATAATTTGGGAATAGCTTATATTTTCAACACCAAAGGAAATTTTAAATGAAGTTTATTATAAGAGGGAAATTTATACACAAACAATAGGCTATAATGGTCGGGGTTTTTATGGAACATGAAAAAAAAATCTAATTTCAATCTTTTTATTTAAAATAAATGTAATATGTTAAATGGTATGATGGTATGTCATCCATTTATTAAGTATTCGCTTGATGGTTTAAACTGTGGATAACTAAAGCCTGTTTTAACAGTGATAACGCAGAAATGTTTGTAATGAAGTATCTACCGTAAAATCCGGCGTATAACGCGCTCCACCGTATAACGCCTACCTATACTTTTAATCTGCACTTTTTAATTTTTAGGTATATTTGTCATATAACGCCCACTCCCTTTCTGACGAAGAAACTTGAAATGTTCCTGTTCACTGCTAGTATGTTTTTAAGTCATTTGTTCCAGGTATTATCCCAGAAGGCTTAAAGATATTATACATCTAGAATTACCACTCTTAAGGTTCCTAAAGTATGTCAATACTTTGAAATAAACATTATTTCGATACATATAGAGATCTAATTGTCTCTCTTTATGCTCATAACTTATTTTATATTTAAAGCTATCATTTTTATACCCGACGTATAACGCGCACCCGTAAATTTACGTCTTATTTTTTGTTAAAAGTGCACGTTATACGCCGGATTTCACGGTAAGTTATTTTATGGGAAATGTATTAAAATATATTCCCTTTCCTCTTCTTATAAGGTCATAGGTATGGATCCAGAAATTCTTCACCTATGTGTGAATATTTAAACAATAATTAATGTTCCTTTAACGTCTGATTTATTTGAATCCATAGTTAAAATTTTAACTTTAATATAATTATTTCATCAAGACAAGTTATATATTGTATAAAGCTCCTATTTTTTATTAATATAATCCTACATTGTAGTTACTAATAATGCATCCAATTGTTTCTTTTTACCTCCTTATGAAAAGTAAATGTGCGACTTCTCAATAAACATGGTTAACATGGAATTCTTGATTGTAGAATAAAGCAACTTTAAAAGAAATTTAAATTTTTAAAATCAAAAACTATCGAAAATGATAATAAAGTTTTTAAATTATCTAAGTAGGGGTACTAAATGTAGGAAGTCAGGAGAAGTGAAAATTTTAAAGATTGTTTAAGCAGTTGAGCAAAATTTTTTATCTCAATATAATTTTTCAAATATAAATTCTTAACATGGCTAAGAAACAAAGAAACGTTGCATTAATTAAAAAAATATTTATATGTCAGTATTTTTTATTTCTCATATACTAAAAATTACATTAATATATAGCTTGTGTGAAGAAACCCTCAAATTCTACCAAATTCCAAGGATTCCGCATATGTAAGATTTTGACTGAAACCCGACTTGTTAGCAGTTGTAAAAAGCCATTACGCACATCACCGGAACAGGTCAATATCAATATCTTTAATTATTAACTAGTTTAAGTGTATCAGGGGAAGATCAAATAATATGCACTACTGTAAAGAATTAGATTTTACTTAATCTAATAAATTAAAAGTAAAAAAAAAAACCTTTATAAAAACAAGTTTTATTTAAATGCTCAAAAAAATAAAATAAACTTTTCTTTTAAAACTTTTTTTGCTATCAACTTATAAAGCTGTTACACAATTTATAATATAAAAGCTTGTCGCGAGATTTAAGTACTCGTATTTATTTAGTTAGAAAATTTTAAAAATTAAAATCAATCAGATCAAGTTATTTAATTTGCTTGTTTATCTACACAGGTAAATCTAGCGAAAAGCTTTTATATCATAAATTATGTAATGACGTTATAAGTTGATAGCAAAAAAGGTTTTAAAAGAAAAGTTTATTTTTTTCTTTTTAGAGCATTTAAATAAAAGCTTGTTTTTAAAAAAGTTTTTTTACTTTTAAGTTATCGTTGGACAGGTTTCTCAGTCTGTTAATCTCATTCAATGCATTATTGTTGCAAGGTCATATGTTAGTTAATTTTGAACAGTCCAGCTATATATAAGGCAGTGCTTCTCAAACTGTGGGGCGCGGGAAACCCTGGGGGGCGCGATAACCCTACTAGGGGGGCGCGAGCATATCGAAAATAAAATATTTTAAAATAATTAATTTACTGGAATGAATTAAAACAAAATACTTTCAGACATAATAAAAAATGCACTTTAACTCTGATATAATTTATAGGCGCGTGCGCGCGATATTATATATAAGTCAACAAAAATAAAAATTTCTTCCATACCTAATTAGCTATCTTTGATCCTATAAATAAATAAGAAAACTTTTATTTGATTTGCTGTAATCCCATGATGAGAGATTTTTTTACTACGCTTTCTGTTTAAACCTAACATACAACTCTTTCAGAGAAAAAACAGATTCCAGACGCAGAATCGAAAAAATTTAGGAACATAAAAAATTCATCACTGCCATTATTCTTGAAATACTGCACATTATAGCCGTAATCTGTTTAACCTTCTAAGTTATTGGTACAGTTAGTTATGACCCCTCTCTTTATGTGTTTGTTTCTCATTTAGGGAAGTTGTAAGTAATGGATTTCTCTGTTAGGATTTTTTTGCATGCAAAAGACTTTTATGATATTTGGAAAACCACGGAGAGCACACACACACACTTTGAAGGATTACTTGGCCAAGACTTATTTTTACGAGTTTTCTATACATATGAAGCATAACGCGAAAAATGTTTTACACAATTTCATATAATCATAATGAATAAACTTTTTACTCGGAAGTGGTCGCGCGGGACGCACAGATTACGAAATCGTTAATTCTGGCAAAACTGTTTATTTGTTACCAAAGAAAAATTGAAAAGTACTTGAAAGTAGGTAAGTAAACTTTCTCATAATTAAATTATTCACTGGAATCATGATTTGTATCGTGTACAATAAAATAATTATTAAAAAAAAGGGTTGGGGTGACTCAATAACCCCGATCGACCTTATCGAGTGCGTGCCTGCTCCCGGGTTAAAACACGTTGAAGTCTTTTTGCTTTTAATATTTAAAATAATACAGTTATTCTTCATCGGAATTTTATATTATTGTCCATTATTTAACATCAAATATAAATGCTAATTCAGTGAGGCTTAAAATTACCATTCGCTTAAAACTAATTATAATTTGAGCAACCATTTTAAGAAAATCATTATACATTTTTGTAAACATTGTCGAGCATTTAGCTTTGCACTCCTTACAATTCAGCTATTACATCAATAATGTTTTATTTTCTTATAAATTAACTCGTGCAAAGAGCGGGCACTTCAGCCGGTATACTTTTAATGTGTCAGTGCTGCACAGAGTATTTTATAACTAATTAATTAATACTAAATTAAGAACAAGTTTAATAAGTATTAACGACTTCCATGGGCTTGTCTTGCAAAGCAAAGTTTTTATAAGAAAAATGCTTATGATTAGAAATTTACCCTCTGAGTTCTTTTTCTATATTTAGCAGATATCTATATTTTGTCTTCTGAGCAGCCACCGCATTTTGCAATATGTTCAATTTAAAAATTAGAGAAAGGAAAAATAACATAATAATTATCCTATTATTTTATTTATTTATTGCTTAAAAGTAGTATACAAAATTTAATACTTATGTTACTAATTTGTATGGTTTATAATTAAAATCGCCTATTGTAGCTTTAGCGTCTAAATGCATTATTACTGCATTCAGTACATTATTAATGTATAAGGGGGGGCGATAAAAATTGTGATAGAAAAGGGGGCGCCAGTATTGAAAGTTTGAGAAGCACTGAGCTAAGGGGTACTCAACCTTTATTCCCGCTAGACCACATATATATGGTAAATATTTCAAACGGGCCGCAACAAGAGGATAATGGAAAGGGGAGGGGGATAAACACTGTAAGACAAAAACAACATTTAACAAAGCAAAATTAGTTAAAATATTAAATTTATTATTATTATTTTGCTTTTACTATAATACTATATTTAAAACGAAAAACAGTTTTTTTTTAAATCCATAATTTTAAACCAAATTTTTTCGATTTTTGGGCAGAATTTAGATAATACTACTCTACAAACGAAAAATACTTTCATGCTATTATATATAAAATGACAAAGTTTATAAATATTTTATTAAAAATATAAGCATATTTTGAAAAATCGTAAAAAAAAGTTTTAGGCATTTTATTTTTTAAATGACTGATTCTAAAAGAGAAAAGCCTGAACTTTCTTAGTACAGAATATCAGTTCAATAACACACAGGAAAAAAATTCATACGGAATTATTTAGAAATCATTTTCATGAAAACGCATCAATTTTGACTCATTTTAGAAAAAATTGTAAAAAATAGAAAATATCATTATTTTTCAAAAAGAATTATACCGTCTGCAAGATTTCACCCGAAAAAATTACTTTAATTAATATCTACTCTATTGAAATTCGAAGGTAAGCAAACGTATGCGACTATGAGACTAGGTGTATCTTCTCACGAACCGCACGGCGCAAATCTCGCCGATGGATACCAAAATATAGGGAATGATCCAAGGAATCCGTTTTGACCATTTATATTCCAAAAGTGCAATTAGTTAAAAAGATAGTAATTAAAAACCTTAAAACGTATATTTATTGCCATTTTTTCCCACCAGGCGGTGAAAGTTCCAATTTTCCAACCTTTTTTTTTTTTTTTTTTTTGTCCCAGACGTTTTTAAAACACGATCTAATTTTTTTTATGAGACTCAGACAAAAAAAATAAATGCAGAATCGGAAAGATCATTTACTTCGCCATGATATGTTATAATTTGTTTTAGAAATTAATGATATTTTCAATTCGATTTTTTCTAAAATCAGTCAAAATCGATACATTTTTATGAAAATGATTTCTAAATCATTCTGATTGCATTTTCTTTCACGTTAATGAAATGATATTCTATACTAATAAAATTCATGCTTTTCTCTTTCGGAATCAGTCATTTAAAGAATAAAATGTCAAAAACAATTTTTATTTATGATTTTTCAAAAATTACTCTATATTTTATTTAAATATTTAATAACTTCTTTATTTGCAAAAATAATCTCATAAAATATTTTTGCCGTGTGTAGAACAATATTATCGCTAATCTGTACAAAGATTGAAAAAATTACTTAAAAAGTACGGTTTAAAAAAAAGTGTGCTTCTCGTTTTTTCCCTTTTTGAAAGAAATATTTAAGCTTTATTTTTGTTACATTTTTGTTTGAAAATTACCGTTGTTTGTTGTCGATGTATGAAGTTTGAAGGCATTAACTTAAAAATGAAGTCCGAAATTTTTTTTTAACTTTAACAAATAACGCAATGCGAAAATGAATATGTCTTTCTTTTATTTCAATGGTCTTTTTTTGTCGAAGATTTCGTGGATTGGTCGCTTAGAGCGCTGAATTAGTAGCTTTTGTACCCGGGTTCAAAACATCATCATCACTTAGTTTTTATGATTTTTTAAAAAAAATACTCAAAATTTTATTCGCGCATTTAATAACTTCGCAAGCAATTTTATAATTGGAAAGATAATTTATTCCGTCACGAGAGAGATACAGTGTTCTTTTTTTCTTCTACAAAACAATGATACTTTACATATTTAATGATACTTTCTAAATAGAATCAATATCAATGCGTTTATATGAAAAAGATTTTTCAAAAACTCATTCTTTGATCTTTAACAGTTTGTGGATTAAAAAATAAAATTTCAAAAACTTTTTTAATGAATTTCATTTGTGCAATAATTCATTACTTTTTGGGCCACTATATGGCTGCACGTGTCAAGCTGCTTAAGAGTCGGTGAATGGTCACTTACTCGAGAGCTTTGATAATGAGAGAGGAAGGGAAATTTCCATGACAATATGTTAAGCATTTAAAAATGTCCGTTCAACGCCGGGGGGAGAGTATAAACCTGTCAGACAAAGCAAAGAAGCGAAAAAATTTCGAAACAGTGAATTTTAAGTTATACACTCAGCAAACGCCCGAGCAACGCAGAGCTAAGCGGAGGAGGGAGAGGGGGTGGAAGTCATTTTGTAAAAAGGTATTAGAAGTGCTGATTTTGTGAAGGAAAGGGAAAATTTTTATAAACGTAGAGAATGCCCGCGCAACACCGGGCCATGCACCTAGTCTTTTCAACTCATTGCGATATTGGAATATAAATGCTCAAAAGATGCATTGTCATCGAGAGAGAGAAACTAAACTTATATACAACATTTCAGCTCAATCGGTTGAAGACATCAGCTTCAAAATTAAGTTGAAATATTCCATCCGAACATTTTACTTTGCAAGTTAAATAAAAGCTTGTAATAATTATTACATAACTTGCATATATATCTATATACACTCTGTCGCAAAAAAATATATGCACCCAGAAGAAATCAAGCTACAATCACGAAACTCGGCAAGAATGTTGTCTGGTAAGAGATATGCAAATGATTAAAATTTCGAAGCCAATGAGACAAGGCTAAGTGTGCTATGCGCATATTAGTTGCGCAACTGGGAGAGTTTAAAAACATGAGTACGAGCGCCGTACGGCTATCCAAACGAATCTGATGACTTTGATAGACGATATTGAGACTTAGGATGCCTCTAAGACGTAACCGGCGGCAGTACGAGCAGCTGACGGACTTTGATAGGGGCCGTATAATAGGCCTCAGAGAAGCAGGTTGGTCGAATAGACGTATCGGCCGCCACCTCGGTCGGAGCGATATGGTAGTTGCTCGGTGTTGGCAACAGTGGATCACAGAAGGTAGAGTGTACCGTCGCGGAGGGTCAGGACGTCCCAGGAACACAAATGATCGCGAGGATCGTGCAATCAGAAAAGTGGCCACTTCGGCACCAACAACGTCGCTAGCATCGATTCAACGCCACTTACCTCCTTCCAGACATCCAGTGCCATCAAGAGAATCCATAAGGAGACGACTGACCGAAGTTGGCTTGAGGAGCCGACGTCCGCTAAGACGCTTACCACTAACCCCACATCATAGGCAGTGTCGACTGGATTTTTGCCGACCTCGGGCAACTTGGAGTGTGACAGACTGGATACGTGTCATCTTCAGTGATGAATCCCGATTCAGTCTCAGTGCTGATGACCACCGCACACGTGTCTGGAGGCGCACCGGCCAGCGGTCCGATCCGGCATTTATTGTCGAGCGGCATACAGCAATTTCACAAGGTGTGACAGTGTGGGGAGCAATTTCTTGGGACACACGATCATCTTTAGTGGTCCTTCAAGGCACTTTGATAGCTCGCAGATACGTGGACGATATTTTAACGCCGATTGTGCTACCCATGATATCAAGTCGCCCAGGTGCCATTTATCAACAGGATAATGCTCGTCCACATACTGCGCGACTCTCCCAACAATGTCTTCAAGGATATGACGTCCTACCATGGCCTGCCAGGTCACCAGATCTATCGCCAATAGATCATGTCTGGGACGCGCTGGGAAGGCAACTGCAGCCGTCCCGAGATACAGGAGAATTAACTGCGCAGATGCAAAGACTATGGCAGGATCTTCCACAGGGGGTCATAAGTGATCTAATGAATCGATGCCACGCCGAATTTCGGCTTGTATAGCTGCCAGAGGTGGCTTTACTACTTACTGATTTTTAACCTTTTGCAAGCTGTAACCGCTTAATAAAATGATATTTTGTTCTGAATTTTTAATCATTTGTTTATTTTCATATACACTACATGCATACCAAATTTCGTGAATGTAGCTCAATTTCTTCTGGGTGCATATATTTTTTTGCGACAGAGTGTATATAAAGGAGAAAAGCGACTCACTCACTCACTGACTCACTGACTGACTAATCACGATATCTCCGGAACTATTAAACCTACAAACTTGAAATTTGGTAGGTAGGTTCCCTTTATGGTGTAGACATCAGCTAAGAACGGATTTTGCAAAGTTCGAACCCCAAGGGGCGTTACGAGGGTTTAAGGGGCGTTATAGATAATTATTTCCTTTACTAAACTATTAGATGTAAAGTCGTGAAACTTGGTACATAGATTTCTTTCATAAAGTAGAGATTCCCTACATAATGATTTTTACAAAAATCGACCTCTAAGGGGCGTTGAGGGCGCTTAAGGGGCGTTATACATAATTATTTCCATTTTTAAACTATTAGACGTACAGTCTTGAAATTTGGTAAGTGGGTTCCTTTCATAGAGTACAGATCCCCTACAGAATGGGTTTTGTGAAAATCGACCCCAAGTGGCGTTGTGGAGAATTAAGGAGCGTTATAGGCAATTAACTCCTTTTTTAAACTATTAGACGTAAAATCTTGAAATTGAGTTAGCAGATTCCATTCACTGAGTAGTGATCGGTCATAAGATGGGTTTTGTGTAAATCGTTTCCTAAGTGGCGTTGCGGGGACTTAAGGAGCGTTATAGATAATTATTTCCACTTTTAAACTATTAGACGTACAGTCTTAAAATTTGGTAAGCTAATTCCTTTCATGGTGTAGAGATCCGCTACAAAATAGTTTGGGGGAAAATTGATCCCCAAGGGTCACTGAGGGTGATTAAGGGGCGTAATAGATAAATATTTCCGCGTTTTAACTAATATAATTACCTGCTTGAAAATTAGAAGGTATGTTCCGTTCATGGAATAAAGTTCCTTTTACAAAGATTTTTGCGAAAACGGACCCCCAAAGGAGTGAGTTTGCGAGGGATTAAGGCATGTTATAGAAAAATTCCTGTTTTTGAGTTTAACTCACTCACTTGAAATTTGTTGAGCACTTTTCTTTAGTTGAATAGAGTTCCACTAAGAATGGATTTTACGGAAATCAACTCCAGGGGGAAGCGGGGAAAGTTATTGGGGCGTATTGATAGACAAAATTCCCGTTTTTGAACTGCTAAACTATAATAATAAAATTTTGGTTGCATGTCTCTTTTGTTGAATTGGAATCAGCTAAGAATGCTGTCAACGAGGTACTGATGATAAAAATTCTGTTTTTGCTCTGTTAGATTTCGACTTGAAATTCAGCACGCATGTTTATTTTATGGAGTAGAGATTCACTGAAAGTTGCTTTGGTGCAAATCCACTTTATTATTAGGTTAAGTGAGCGAAAAAATCTTTCTACTTCGATTTTAGACATAAATAGAAATTAGATATTATAATTTATGTTCTTTTTATATCAAGGGGTGAGAGTGTAACAGCTATAAATATATTTTTCGATACAATCGAATTCTTAATGCTAGATATCAATAATTCATATATATGTAAACAGTATACATATATGCAACATAGTGAAATACCCAGTGATGTGGGTGGGTAACGGCTAGTATATATATATATATATATGTGTGTGTGTGTGAGTGTCCGTTATTTAAATACTTCAAAAAAGGAAACTTCTTAAGTTAATTATTTTAATATAGATAAAAAGGACATTATAGGACGGACACACAGGTAAAAAAAAGAGAATAAGGCTATCTTCCTTTACATATTTAGATTTAAAACATCACGCGTGTTAGAGGTTTTTCATCTCGCGCTTATTGCGGCGGGAAGAGGACTGTCTTGCAATCTCGGTTGACTGCCTCGAGTCACTTCAGTTCATGCGTGGCTTCGGAAGTGGTCTGCGAGTAGCTGACATCCACACGGGCATCCTGATGACCACGCCGTCCTCGGCGCTGGGGAACAAGTGAACTAAAATAATAAAAAAAAAAACAGCAGAAAAAGGAAAATACAAAATAACAAATAGCTTTGGTGATGGTAGCTTCTCAATGTGTACACCACTTCTTCATTTTATCAGCTGAAGTTGAGGTTACATTTGGACCTTCATGCTGTCCAATTTTCTGTACTTCATAACGATCGTGTTTGTTGACTTTTGTTACTTCATATGGTCCAAAGTATTTAGGTCGAAATTTCAATCCAGTTCCGAACTGTGTACGCTGTATCGCAACTGTGTCACCTGGTTTGAAGTTATAAGCGGGTTTACGATGTTTATTGTACTGTTTCTTGTTTTCATCCTGTAAACGTAGGATATTTTCTTGAGCTTCGTTACGTAGTGTTAATAAACTGTTCGTTACAGGAATATTAAACTGTAGTGTTAATAAACAGTTTATTACTCGTTTGTTAATAAACTGTTCACTAAGTTCGTCTTCAAGAAGGTGTTTAATTTTAAGGTCCTCTTTTTGTTTCATTTTTACTCCAATTAAATCTTCAAAGGGTGTAAATTTTGTGCTACGTGTGGTGGTACTATTCATAATGCGTTGTAATCGGTGGACATTTTTGAACCATTTTTCGGGCTCTTCGATGGTTAACTTGGTCAAAACAGGGATAATTGTTTCATGCATACGTTCTATCTGACCGTTTCCACGTGGTACACCAGTGGTTATCTGAATGTGTTCAATTGATTCTTCCTGACAAAATTTTTGAAATTCTGTAGATGTAAAAGCACTACCTTTATCTGTAATAATTTTTGATGGATTACCAAATATGGCTTGTTGCAAAATTAGTTTGTCGAGAGCATCTTTAGTGGAAGTAGACTTTACAGGGTAAATCCAAACAAATTTAGAAAATGAATCAATAACAGTAAAGAGGTGTTTGTAACACTTTTTTGTGGATGGTAAGGGTCCTAAAAAATCACAATGGTAACAATCAAGGAGTTGATCACCTTTTGGAATCGGATGGAGAAAGCCTTCTTGTTTACCAGCTTTACGTGAGGATAAGATGCATGGGACGCAGTTTGTAATTACATCCTGAACAATTTTCGTGAGTCTGGGAATGTAAAATTCTTGTGAAACAATAGATTCAGTTTTTTTAGAAGCAAAATGGCCTTGTGCGTGTGCATGGAGTACTATCTCTCTTTGCATCATTTCTGGAACAACCAATAGTTCAGAATTTTTGTGTATTTTGTACAAAATTTCGTTTTTAAGAAAATATTCATCGGAAGGTGTAATTTTGATTGCTGATTTAAGTTGAGAACTGAATTCATCTTTATTTTGAGCTTCTTTAATCTTTCGTGTAATATCATGGGAGGAAATCATCATAATGGGGTAACGACTTAATGCATCAACGTGTTTCATTTGTCTACCGGGTCTGTGACAGACTTCATAATCAAATTCTTCTAGCATCAACGCCCAACGAGCAATTTTAGAAGGTAAATCCTTTTTGTGCATTGTCTTTTGGAATGCATCACAGTCTGTGATAATTTTGAATTTTGTACCTAACAGGTAACTTCTAAACTTTTTCAGCGCTTCAATAATAGCTAGTACTTCTAATTCATAGCTGCTATATTTCTCCTGTTGAACTGTAGTTTTGCGACTAAAATAATGGATAAGATGAAATAGTCCATCATCAGATTTCTGTAATAGGACAGCGCCAAAACCTAGGGAGCTTGCATCTGTGTGGAGTTCTAAAAGATAACCTTGTTGAAAAACATGGAGAATGTTCTCTGAAAGAATGTTTTTCAATTCTTGAAAAGATGCTATTTCTGTAGGGCCAAATTTAAATTTAACATTATCACCAAGAAGATCACTTAAAGGTCTTGCAATTCGAGCGTAATTTGGAATAAACTTCCGGAAATAACTTGTTAATCCTATAAAACTTTGAAGTTTTCTAGGGGTTTGAGGTTGTGGAAAGTTTTGGGCAGCTTGTGTGTTAGATGGTGAAGGTTTTATTGTTCCGTTTTCGATTCTGTATCCAAGAAATTCTATTTTGTGTTGTAAGAAATTACATTTTTAGGTTTAACTCAAGACCGAAGTCTGCAGCTGTTCGGAGAACTAGTCGTATTTTATTTAAACCTTCTGCTTCATTTTGTGATGGAATGAGCAGATCATCCATATACACAATCAGAATGTTGTCACGTATGAGTTTTCGGAAGACAGTGTAAATAAATCGTTGGAATACACTTGGACTGTTTGACAATCCAAAAGGAACACGTAAAAATTCGTATTGTCCTTCATGCGTCACAAACGAGGTGTATTTTGTACTGTTAGGATCCATGGGTACATGAAAGAATCCATTTTTAAGGTCGAGTGAAGTGTAGACTTTAGAGTTTTCGAGTTTATCTAACACTTCTTCTATCAATGGCAAGGGAAATTTATCTTTAATCATTTTTCTATTCAAATTGCGATAATCCACACAAAATCTGTGTTCTCCGTTTTTCTTTTTGCATAAAACGATTGGTGCTGCGTAATCAGAACAGCTAGGTTTTATAATGTTAGCGTTTAACCATTCCTGAATTTGGTTTTCGACAATTTTTTGCTCTACGAAAGGAAGTCGACGAGAACGTTGACTAACTGGGATATCATCGCTCAATAAAATTGTCATTTTAAGATCAGTATCGTAATTTTTTTTAGGTTTGTAAGAGCTTACAAGTTGTTCAACATCATTACGAATTTTAGAGTTCGATATATGTGGAAGATCAAGTTTACATTGTTGTTCATCAAAAATGTTGGCAAGGTTTACCAGATCATCATCATTTTTGCATTCATCAGCATCTCGGTATATACGAATTCCATCACGTCCAAACGTGAATTGAGTTTGTTGTAAGAAATCAATCCCTATAATTACATCTAAAGGGATCGTTTCATCATTAACGACATGAATTTTTGCGGGTAATGCAGTGTTCTGAATTGTTATGAAATTTTTAAAATAACCTTTGCTTTCGACTCTGTCTCGGCCAATTCCTGAAAATGTACATTGTGATGGGCTCAATGTAGGATAACCAAGTTTTTGATATGTTTTCTCATTAATTATGGTGGTTTGTGAACCAGTGTCACAAAGTGCTGTAATAGGAATTTTTGAAATGGTTATTTCAACGTGCATGAGATTTTTCGGTGGTGTTAATATCGAAATGGAATTTACAGTTCTATCAACTTGCGTATTGATTTTGTGATTGGTTATCGGTGTAATCTTTCGAGAATTCTTGGGGCATTCGGCCTAAACATGACCAAAATTTTTACATCCATAACATTTTTTTCCGCGTCTTTATTCGGACATTGGGTACTTTTATGGCCTTTCAATCCACAGAGGTAACAAATTGGTTGTTGGTTTGTAAAGCGCTTGTGTTCAATTCTACGCTGATTAGAAGTTGAAATTTCATAATCTCGAAATCGTTTATCAGGAAATTGCTTACTATGTTTTGAGTTTAAAAGTGTTTCGTAAATTTTTAATTTATCCTTGAATTCACTAAGTGTTTTAGAACCGTACAAAATTATTTTATTTTGTTAGAAGAATCAGGGATACCATCAATAATATAATCAATCAGAGAAGAATCATCAACCGCACCCTTGTGAGCTAAATCTCGCATTGCAACATTTCGGTTGGTTTCAAACGTCTAGCTTGCATCATTTTGTGTAATTGTGCACTATTGATTCTATCAGAAAATTCGTTTAATAAATGTTCTTTCATTTGTGACCAACTTGTGATTCCACGAATCGATCGGATTAAATTTTCGGCTGGACCCTTTAAACATTTCTTTACGAAAATAATTTGATGAATAGGATTTGTGATCTGATATAATCGAAATACGGCTTCTATATCAGAAATGCAAGTTTCAATTGAATAACTGTCTCGAGAAGTGAATAGTTTAACTAGTTCCAGTAGATCTCGTAAATTAAAAGATAGGAAAGAGTTACAAGTATTCTGTTTATCAAACAACGGCAATAAATTTTGAGCTGAATCATTTAAATCAAGAGATTTCATGTTTTCGGATTGTAAATCGTTACTTGCTGAGTCAGACGTAATTGGCTGCGAATCACCGTTTTCGGGCGGAGATTTTTCGTTGAGTTCAAGGTCGCTTTCGCTTCCAGAGTTGAGAACAGTAGATTTCAATAAAGTGAGATCTTATAAATGTGTTAAAATTATGTCACAGCAAGATTCTAATTCAGTGGTAAATTCTAGATGCAATAAATTACAAACAGCAATTAATTCCTTAAGAGTGAATTCTTTAATAATTTTAGTTTTTGTTTCTTCAACATTAAAATCAGTGGGAAATACGGAAAATTCTCATAATCTAGAACGATTTTTTCTATCGCCATTCTCACCAAAAATTAAACGATGTAGAATTTTAATGTTATTTGTGCTACTAGATTTTAATGATTGAGATAACTTTGGATAATCATTTAGGGTACTCATACTGATAATTATTCAAATAAAACACACAAATATACAAATCTTATACTACCAAAACGAATTCTATGATTTGAAAATATGATAAAATACTTATATATTCATCAATTCAAGTTTTAAAATATAAAATGATAACTCATAATCATCAAAAATTTAAATGCAAAATAGTATCATATGCAATATCAATATTATATAGTATAGTCAACACAAGTTTTATATCTGAAAAAAGATACTCAGTTCTATTTCACACACACCATGTAATTAATTTAAGCATTTCATTTCAAAAATATCAAGTTCTTATCTTCAAAATATAATGTTCTATTCTAGAAATATTAACTCAAAATCTTTCAACTTTCGTTTCCACCAAGATTTTAAATATTCTTCAAAATAAATCACAACTTTAAATACAAAACTAATTTAAATCATTAAAATACGAATGTCATATTATCAAATATACTATAAAAATATAAGCAAAGTTTCGATTTCAATTAAAATTCCTGATTATCTTCAAAAATTGTTGTCAACATCAAAAGTTATATATATATAGCTTCAAGTTTCAAATATTTTATTATCTTCAAAAGTTACTTCAAATGACCAATATTAGCATCACAATTGTCATTTCAAAAGAATACTTCAATATGCTTCAATTTAGTTTTTCATCAAATGTTGGCATGAGACAATAGGAGAATCAAATTCGACATCAATTAAAATGCTGCATCAAATATCATCAAATAGCAAAAAATATATTCAAACCATCAAAAGAATAAATTATCGCTATAAAAACATCGACAAGAAACAAACAGTTTCGTTTTCGGCGTTATTCATCACAAAGATTTTTTTTTACGTCAAATAAATTTCTTTTTCAAATTAGAAGATAATTCTCCAATTTTCTCATGGGTCATACTCTTTCTTTAAGCATTCTTAATTTCATTTTTTGAACATCGAAATGGCTACTTACAGTTTTGAGTAGTTTCTGAAGTAAAGGATTCCACTTTAAAAGCGAAAGTCATCTCATTATTAATGGCTTAGGAAACTCGTACATCAGGAACTGATGTCGTAATGATGTTGTCTAGGGGTTTCATTTTAATTTTAAAAAAATTAATCGATTAAGGGCAATTCCACAGAAGGTAAAACTGGCATTGGCCGAGCCCTCATGTGAGTGTGTCCGTTATTTAAATACTTCAAAAAAGGAGACTTCTTAAGTTAATTAATATAGATAAAAAGGTCATTATAGGACGGACACACAGGTAAAAAAAAGAGAATAAGGCTATCTGCCTTCACATAGTTAGATTTAAAACATCACGCGTGTTACAGGTTTTTCATCTCGCGCTTATTGCGGCGGAAAGAAGACTGTCTCGCAATCTCGGCTGACTGCCTCGTGTCACTTCAGTTCATGCATGGCTTCGGAAGTGGTCTGCGAGTAGCTGACATCCACACACACACACACACATATATATATATAAATATATATACAAGTTTCTACTACAGCTCTTCTAAGCATAACAATACGAAATCTCAGATGAAGATGTCTCAATCAAACTAATCTGAAATCAATGGACTAAATTCATGTGACGTCATAGTCACATAACTCATTCACGTGTTTTTAGCCAATCAGATCATAAATTAATGTGACGTCATTAGTATATCATAAATATAATCGAGAGTTTTCAGCCAATTAGTTCATTTGCTTCTCTGTTGCCAACTTTTGCTTTTTTCAGAAACTTTCTTTTAAAAAGTACATATTTGCCAACGATATAGTAATGCACATAGTTAAGCAAAATGCACTTAATTTAAAAGTATTCGTATAATGTAGATTTTTTTTTCAAATTTTGAAAACTTTTTGAAGAATTTTATCACGTGAACTCTTTACCTAATCATCAAAGTTGAAATATTATCTTAACTTTACAAGTTGAACTACTAGTAAATCAATTTTTAATCAATGGGAAACACGTGGTTGCCTTTATCATGCGACCTTCATGAATTTAGTCAATTCATAAATAATTTTTCTTGTCAGTAAAATTCACTAGAATAATTACTCACGTGGATATTTGGTCCAGTAATATATCAATATAATAATCTTTTTAAACTGATTTACATAATACTAAACTGCTGTAAATCACATTTCTTGCCTAAGAAGGTGGCAATTAAAAACTTTCAGTAACCTTAAAGAAAATTCCACTTTAGTTTAAGAAGGAATCTTTGAAAAATAGTCCGTTATCAACTTGTGATTTATTTGCTTCTTGTTTGTGTGGTTGCCCTACTTTTCAATTTATTAAATTAACTTAATAACATAACATGATATATTACTATGTAAATTATATTCCTCGACTGATCCAATATTTCTATCTTAAAGAATCCTTCACAAAGGCTCAGCTTTTATCATCATGTCTTATTCTTATTTGCTTTAGAATTTAATATAGCCCGAAGTAAGAACTTCAACAAAGTCTTTCCTCAAAAAACATAATAAATTGACATGCGGTATACTTTATAACATTACATTCAGGGAATTATTTCTACCAATAGATGAACAACATTTATTCCGATTCCTCATTTGAGAAGTGAAGCATTTGAATAATGAATTCAGCTTTCATTCAATACTTTTACTGCTTTTGAAAAGTTTTTGGAAAAATTCAGGCGCAAATAAATTGTTTAAAAGGAATCCCCTGATATTATTTGATGTGCCGAAGGAGGTATTGAAATCAAGTAATGGATTGGAGTATTTGAGACTAGGAGAAAATAGCACCTGTGGTAAAAAGAATTGATGCTATCTGTAAAATCAGTCTGAAAAATCTTTCTTCGATTGTCATTTAATGGGGTTACTTCGTAACAGTTAAAAGTGTAAATAATAACTGTATTTATTTTTTGAATATTTTTTATAATTGTAAGTATTATTTTCCTGCTAAGATTATATTTGCTAATATTTAAAGTTATACTAACAATTCTGGAAATGTTTTTTATAACTTTTTCTCTGCTTGATTAGAATAATCGGTTTGCTAACATTAGTTTGTCTGTAACGTTTTTACTGAAGTGGCAGCAAAGCCTAATGAATAAAAAGTCATTTATTAATTTTCATATCATTTTACTATTCAGAAATGATAAAAGACCAACACCTTAATTTCGTGTTTTAAAGTGAAATTCCAAGTGTTTCTCATAAGCAATGAATGGAAAAAGAAATGAAGTCGTTTCCAATATCCAAATTTTGGGCGGATAATTTAAAATTTCTCTTTAAAATGTTTAAATAGAGCTCTTAATTCACAATATCATCAAAAAATACCAAATTACCTAATTCTGGGACCGATTTACACCCCCACGCAAAAACACTTCTACCTCCATGTTTTATTGATCCAACTAATTCTTGGAATTAAGTTTCAGGAAATTCAAAATTAACAGCAAATTGATTGGGATAGCAGACAAATCAACATTTTGGGTTCCGATGGGCCTATAACAGCTTGTAAATGAAAAAATAAGGAGTTTAATCCCATGAATTTATGTAGAACAAGAACTCCTTTACTTCCACGCTGAAACATGGAAGTGAAGGTGTTTCTGGCGTGGGGGTGTAAATTGGCCTCAGAATTAGGTAATTTGGTATTTTTTCAAGGTATTATGAATCATAAGCTCTATTTAATTATTTTAAATTATCCGCCGGAAATTTGGATAGTGGAAACGACTTCATTTCTTAACAAGATAATGACGCCAAGTGCACTGCTCTCATTGTACGCCACTGGTGTCTCTATAGCTGTCCCCAAATTATGAAAACACCTCTTAAATCCCTTTATTTAGCCCAGTAGAACATATTGGTGAGATTCTGATGTAAAAAAAAGAAAACGTGACACATAAACGCATAATGTGAAGTAAAAATAATTATCACAGAAGAATGGTGGAAAATCGATACAGAAATTACAAAAAACTGATTAAATCTATACCAAGACGCTTAAACGTTGTTGTGGACACTAAAAGATATCCTACTTACTAAATTAAGAAAGAAATACAATATTTAAAGCTAAGTTGAAATTTTTGTGAAGTGTACGAAGACTTTTGTGGCGTAATTTTTAGTAGCTTTTTGATAATTAATTTTTAACAAAAATAGTTATACTATTTTTAAAAAATTAATTATGTTATTCCATTAAGAATAAGTTGCAGATATCATAAAAAAATAACAATTACAGTATACTAATTTTTATTAGACGAAAACATTAAATTTTATAAGAAATTGCAAGTGTATGAACACTTTTGTGGCCCACTGTACATCCAGCAAAAAGAAATAAACAGAAGAATCAAAATTTTTGAAAAGTTATTCCATCATTAGAACTTTCATAGTTCTTACAATATGTTGTATTGAAACCAAATCAAATTATTTTTTTTTGTACCGAATTTCATTTTAAATCCAAATTGAGTTAAAAATGCTGTTTTAAATGTTAAAAGAATTAGAAAGATAAAGCAAAGAAATGCTGCACATACTTAAAAAACACAAATATCTTCTGTAGTCTAGTAGTTGGAAAGTTGTCAGTTACTTATCTTACTAGCTATTTAACTACATAAGACTATAATAACCAATGTTTGTTCCCCGAGAGCTTTTATTTTTATAATCACTGAAATTATCAAAAAGATCTCCAGATAAATGATAATACTTTGAAAATATACAAAAATTAATTACAAATTTTCAACTAGCTCTCTCTAGCAGAAAAAAAAACATGTATTTAGAATGCCAAAAGATTCCAACTTAAGCAACATAACTTTAACACAAACGATTTTATATTCCAAAAAAAACAACTAAGATCAGATAAATTAGAGTTATAGGAAACATATTGAATTAAAGCAGACGATATTAATATGTAAGTAAATTTTCAAACTAACAATAATAATAAGTATTAGTTCAACATATAAATAAGATAATTTTAAATAGAATTAAATATGCCCCTATACGAAACACAATCACGACTTTTTTTAAATTATAAAAAAACCATATTCACACATGTTACGGTATCCGACTACGTTCGGATTGCTTGGTCACGAGTTCGATCCCAGTACCACTAAAGACCCGCCGTGTAGGGCAGCGATGCACGTTAAATCTGTCGAGAGCTGAAACGTCCTCCCGTTGGTGTGGTAATTAGGAAAGGGGGATGCCAGCTCAGATGTCGTCCACGTCACTTGACCATGGTTCAAAATTACGTGGTCAGTCGCCAAAAGCCCTCGTGTAGCTGAACAGTGCGACGTTAATATTCAATCAATCAATCAAACGACTATGTTCGGAACCGTGATTTTACAAAAGCGTATAAATGGATAATATTTATGATATTTAGTGTCGCTTAGATTAGAAAATGTATATAAAATTGTTTTAAGAATATTATTACAATAAAAATTATTTAAATACAATATTTTGACAAAAAATGAACATAGGAATGCCCATTTTCAAAATATTCTCCTTTTGTAAAAATGCTTTTTAATTATAATAATATTTTGACTGTCTATAGCTCAGACCTCTCTACAGAGGCTCAACTAGAATTTTTAAAATTTATAACTTAGAAGAGGGTTTATCCATGTTTTACGACAACAGAGGGGAGAAATTTTAAGAAAAAAATGCCGATAGTTATTTCAATGGGTTATAACTCTGAATATAATGTGACTTTTTCAAAAATCATAGGCTTAAATGCATCGAATGAACTAGGCTCAATTTAAAATATAAAAAATAGCATTTTTGGTAGACCTCTGAAGAAAAAGTTTTGAATTCCATGGGGTTTTTCGTTATGTTTTTGCTATAAAAAATAGAAATATTTTGAATTTTGGAATGACGTAGTTCATTTAGTGCGTATATTTGGGCTCAGTCTACCCTACATATTTTAAGTCATTCGGTGAAACCATTCTTGAGATAAGATGGAGAAAAGTTTGAAAAACACAGTTTTAAGAAAAACGCGTTTAAAAAGTTTCAAGTGTGATTAAAACAATGAAAATCTTAACTTAGTTCGCCGAACAGCTGCTCGTCTAACACCTGCTTCCTTATAACGACTTTGAATTTTAAAAAATCACTTTACCACCGTATTCTAGACATGTTAAAAAAAATTTCGAAAAAAAAGTTTATTTATTTTATTTTTTTGAATTTATTACATGGGGGTGAACCCCTTAATTCACTTAATTTCTTCAATGTGTTACATGTGTTTTCTACGGAATCTACAAAAATTTCTACGGGCATATGGATATCTAACACATGTCTTTTGATAAATTCATTTTCTCATATTAAATAAAAAAATTGAAACTAGTGAATATGTTTATTTTAATGAGAGCGCTTTTCACTTAAAAATGTTGTGCTCAATAAGCTTAAAATTTCGAATAAAATTAAGCCATGCAGTTAATAAAGCCAGTTCTAATTAAAGATGTCTGAAAAGTCTGTAATCCAATATATGTATATTTATTAGATAATGTATTATTCTATATATTAGGTATGTGAATATCCCAATAATGCAGCAGATCCAACATTTTCTAAAATATCACTTTATTATAAAAAATGAGTAAATTATTTAATTGAAATCTTTGTGATACGTAACCAATTTTTTTGATTAATATTTTTATAATTTTTTTGCCCAAATAAAAATGTAATCTCAATGTTAATAAATCTCAGAGGATTTAAAACCTTAATCAAGAGAGAGAGAGAGATCGCCTTATATCTTAAAGATTGCAATGCATAGTGAATAATTTTTATGATATGCAAATAAAGTAAGTATTCACTATTTTTCCCTATATGAAGTTTGTCATGTTGTGGATTAATTTTTATCAAAATTTCATAGTTTATCTTCTATTTACATATATTTATCAACCTTAGTATCCATAAGTATATGTATTAATGGATGGAAAAGAATTTGCTGGTATTCTTAAGAACTGATTTGTGACTGTTTTCCACTAAATTTATAGGCAAGTATGCAAGTAAGACAACAACATAACTTCAATTTCTGAAAAGGTTGATTAGTTAGTTACAACAGTAGTGATTATTTTGTATTAAGGCTAAACTCAAAATGTTAGAAGATATAATCGAATTTGGACTTGTTTTGAAGAATTTTAAAAGTTTTTGTAGTCTACACTGGTGTGCAAAAATTAAGGACGAGACGGTTTTTTCAATATAACTTTGCACAAAAGCTTTCCAAATCAACACATTTTAAAACCATAAGATCCCCAATACGTAAGGACATGTGTAATGTAAGCAACACTTACTAAAAGAGAAATCAGAGGGATAAAAAGAAGCTTTATTGAAAAAGTAGCATGGAGCGCAATGCGACTGAAGGCCGAAACATCCCCGTGATGGGTGTCCAGCAAGAAACATCCGGTCTTTAGTAGGGGATATGATCTCCCCTGACTGCTAGGCAGGTTTCACAGCATCTGCCCATGCTGAGAATGAGGGTGTCAATGAGTTGTTGAGGCATTGCTGCCCATTCGTCTTGCAGCGCCAATCGAAGCTCCCGAATCGTTACTGGTGGTAAGGTACGAGCTGCCAAGCGTCTGCCTAGAAATTCCCATCCATGCTCGATGGGATTGAGATCCAGAGATCGTGCCGGCCAATCCATACGTTCAATATCCTCACTCTCTAAGAGCTGTTCGGCAGCTACTGTGCGATGATATGGTGCATTGTCGTCCATGAAAAGGAACTGCAGACCCATAGCGCCTCTAAAAAGACGCACATATGGAAGAAGAATCTCGTTACAATAACGGGTCCCGTTGACTGAACCTGCGTCGAAGATGTGAAGGTCTGTACGACTACCAAGCATGATGCCTCCCCAAACGAGAACACCGCGACCTCCATACCTGTCCCTTTCAATGATGTTCGAGGGATGATTGCAGCTTCCCCGCTCTCTCCAGATGAGTATGTGATGAGAATCACTGCTCAAACTGAATCTGCTCTCATCTGTAAAGAGTACTCGTCTCCATTCATTGTCTCTCCAATTCCGGTGTTCCCGGCACCACAGAGAACGCCTTCTCCGATGGGCAGGCGTTAAATGTACACACCGTACAGGGCGTCGTGCAAACAGACCACCACCGTGCAGTCTTCTGGCCACGGTAAAACGCGATATCGGTCGTCCAGTCGCCTGTGTCGTGTGTCTAGCGATTTCTCCCGCTGTCTGCCGCCTGTTTCTTCTGGCCTGTAAGTTAATGTACCGGTCATCTGCGGGTGTGGTTCCTCGTGGACGACCACTACTGAACCCCCGGATAGCTGTTCCTGTAGTTTGAAATTGTCTCCAAAGTCGTGAAACGATGCTGTGAGCAATTCCGAACTCTGCAGCCACACTTGTCACAATGCGGCCTTACTCCAACTTCCCAATGATTCGACCTCGGGTAAAAGCATCCAGATGTCATCTAGCAGATTGTTTATTCGCCATTTCTCGCTGAGGCAGCAACCCGATGTGATTTTAACTGCTATACGGCGTGCAATCTCTTTGCCAGAAATACTGATCTTACACCGACAACATGCTTTATACTACTCAGACAATCCCCCATTACGTCTATCTGCATATCTGCGCATGTGCTACCGTACATCACCTTACTTAATCTCCTGATTAGTCTTTCTGTCCGCTCTGCCTCTTCGTTCAGCTGATATGCTAATTTTTCGACTTCGTCCTTAATTTTTGCACACCAGTGTATATCAAACATAATAACAAGCCGGACAATTTTGTTACCTAACTAGACAAACATACAAGGTAAAATAACAGTGCGTTTTTTTTTGGAGCTAAATTGAAAAATAAAATGATTCACGAATTATGAAGTTATTTTAATTCTGTAGTGTTAATGTATTCAAGGCTGGATAAACACTTGGCAGCTAAAATAGTATTTGATAAAAACTGCTTTAGAAAATTAGGGCAATTCAAAACATAAAACCTCCTCTTTTCTTTTTATAAGGATATTATTAAATGCTTAAATTTAAATAATAACTCAGTTCAGTTTTGCGTAAACAACTTTGACAAGTTAGCAAGGATTCGCCTGAAAGAAGTGAAAAGGATGAAACTGCGTAAATTAACACTTACAAAAAGAATTGACTAAAAATAAAAATGTCACTATTATTTTTTTTTGTACTTGATTAAATGTCAATAATTCCTTTTCTCAAACTCAAGTAGCAAAATACAATTTTATCCTGTATATGTTATTATGAAATTTTATTTCTAATATGAATACTTTTTTATTTCTGAATATTATAGAGCATCAGTACATTAAATGAGTGTCACAACAACGTGATATTATTGATAATACACTTCCTCATTTTGAAACTTTCTTCAGCATAGATACAGTGATATAATACTTCGTGGTTAGTGCTTACACATTACGCAATGTCATTACCAGAAATGCCTGGGTCTGTGATGCATATTTAGGGATGGCTAGAAGCCCTATGGAACAATTACTACAATACCTAGTTGTGATGCTCGCAATTGATATTGCATATAAATTACGTCTCTGAGGCTTAATACGGATAGATCTCAACAGGAATTACCGTAATAGAGAATAATTTTTAAGCCTTATGCAATTCAGAAGCATGCGGTGACTTTATCAATAGAATCTTAGAGCATAGTTATGAATAGAATGATCTGTGGATTATCTGCCAATAGAAGTGAATTTTATATTGAAAGAATTGTCGAATGGGGGAAGCATCGAGATCATCAATGACATGGGTTTTGATATAGGAAAAAAATCCTTTGTATCTTGTTACTTATTGGACTTCAATTACCAATTGTTTTTGCATAAATAATTTTAAAGAACAGTAGAATTAAGGGGATTTTTAAAATGAAACCAAAAACAAAAAATACAGAAACTTATCAAAGCCATTATTCTCATTTAAAATGTTCTATAACATAAATAACAATATTCTAGTTTTTAAAATGGAAATTTATTGAAGGAAATACGTTTTCATAGAATAATGAAAGCAAATTTACTATCAGAAATGATCTTCCTATAAGTAAATCCTAATTTTGAGTTTGTATGCTCCCTTTTTCATGACAGTTTTCCAAATTTGCTTACACTGATGAGTATCTCTGTGTCCAAAAATTATTTACTACCGCTTTCTGTGTAAACTTTTTTACAATGCTATAATAGTTGTTAGGTTTTATAATAAATCGGTATGCACTTGTAAAATTAGAGCTATATATCCCTTTAAATCACTATGGACTTAGCTCTTTATGAATAACTGCCATTGAAATATTGCGTATAAGTTAAATATTTTTTTTAATATCTATAATATAAAGAAAAACCTGTAATGTCTGGTTCTTAATTTTAAAACATTCCTCATTTTTCGAATATATAAACAATATTCTTAGAAGATAGGCATACGATAATTTAACGGTATATATTGCAGAATTATCAAAAATCTCATTACATAAGGAGCAAATGGAACTAATTTAATCATAATCAGTAAAATTTGTGTTGAACTGTTTTATAAATTTTACTGATAGCTATAAAAATGTAACTCCTTTCTTCCTCAGAGGCTCAACAGCCAAGATTGGACTTTGGACTTCCCAAGAAACCTTTTGTTCCTGCTAGTGTCCTCCAATTCTTATTTCTCAAAACTAAGAGATCTTTTTCTATGCCATTGCTATAAAAATTTAAGTAAGGAGGATGAAATAGGATTTTTGAAATTGAAAACCTAATTTTAGAATTAAATATGGGTATGTATGTATACATTTCATTTTTAAAAATGAACAAAAGTTACTTCGGGATATCCTTACAATTTAGTTTTTGGAGAACTAAGCATAAAAAGTTTTCCCAATTTTTTTTTTTATCTTAGCGTTTACTCTAACAAATAAAAGTTTCTAACGATATCACTCCAGTAAACTTGCTGCTCAACTCCTTCCTCTTTCACCTTAAAAATATATGTCAGCAATTATTTTTTTCATCACTGAATACGTTGTCTTAACATCCCATTAGGGCCTGTATCTTCCACTTTGGAAACCCAAGTTTTATTTAAATATTTCTTTATTTTTATTCATTATAAAAGCATAAAAATTACTCTAAAATATATTAAAATGTTCTTTTTCCTATTTTTGACTGCACGTAATGTTTTTTTCATGAACAGAATAATATGTATCTTACATATTTTGAAAATAACCTTAAATACATAAACACCATAGAGCGTACTTTGCAAATTGCTGTTTATAAAGGCTTTCTTTGTAAAATAAAAATGTGTTTTTGCATATAGAAATATTGAAAAAATTATGTTGTCCAATCCTACATATATTATTTATTTTTCGCAGCCAGTTATGAAATCCCTTAGTTTTAAATATGTCAAACTTTTCATAGTACTCGAGAGGCATAAGTATTGAGACGACAGTTTCACAAACATATAAGATCTTGATTCTTTAAAATCAAAAGATCATGTTACTGTTTCTGAGTAGTTTTTGAGCAAGAGTCATAAAAAAGTCATACAAAACTAGCATATAAATACTGCTTAAAAATAAACAATGTAAAAATATATTCTAAGTATAGGAGGTATTTGGTGTAGTATGGACTTAGGCAACTGCACGCTTAGGATGATCATCAAATTTGGGTTGGACAGGACAAGAAACTAAGGCCCAGTGGCCGAGTGGTAGCGTATCGCGTTTCCTCATCACAGGCTCGGATTCTATTCCCGAAATGGGTAAGGTCGATTCAACCTTTCATCCCTGCTGCAGTGGGTCGATGAATGAGTACAAAGCTTGCTTGGGGACTTAAGCACTGGGGGGTCATGAGGTTCAGACTGACCACCTCATCGGGCATCAGCTCATGCACCTCAAACCCAATGGTCTCGCATACTGGGATGAGCACAGTAGGCCCTGGCCCTCATGGGCTGTTGCGCCACTGAGTTTGAGGACTAGAAAGTAGGATAATAGTAGACACGGCTATTTTTATGTTGTTCTTGAGCTCAAAAAAGTTCAAATCCAGATCTGATTATTCGATATTCTGTAAGATGGCGATTTGTCTAATATCGAAACATTCCAATCTAATTAAATGTAACACCTTAGCTATTATCAGATGTATTGCACAGAGTTGTGTTATGTTTCTTTGATGTTATAACTTTTATGGGGTCTATATTGTCTTCTATCAAATCTCAGTAAGACTGGCTGAGTAATAGCTGGAATGTAAAAATGTTGCATAAACGTATTTTTTGCTTTTTCAAAGACCTTCATTCAAAATAATTAATGAAAGTTAAATCTAAAAGCATCTGAAATTCCTGCTGTTGTTGTGGCTAATGCCACCTGTCTGCGTAGTCAGAACGAGACCCACAAAATTCCTCGCGGCAAGGGGCTAGAATTATGCCTGTCGTGTTGGCCTAAGCCTTGAGCTCCATACAAGTGACAGTACGATTTAGCTCGGAAAAATTCCCCGAACGGACAATAGATGGCACTGCCACCTATCTCCACCTCCACAATTTTGCCATGGAACTGGATGGAAGGGAAATATTCACCAGTCCCCTGCACTCGTGATTCAACCCACAAGACTTTCGGACCCACTGATTTAACGAGTACGTTCTCCGTGTGCACTCGGAGGCTATTTGGTGGCATGGGCATCGAACAAAGGCCTTCTGGTCTGGAGTCCGATGCTCTAAGCACCAGGCTAGCCACGGCCGAAATTCTTTTTACAGCTTAATATAAATTATAACAGAACGAGATGTAAGCCGAGATGTCGTTTAGGGCTGCCGTTCTTAAACTTTTGATCGTTGCGTATCATCTGACTATGTATCAGCCTGACATTACAGACCCTCAAGATTTTGAACATACCTCCCGTATTCCTAAAACATGGTTGAGTGTGATTTAAAGGTACTATCCTAAGACTGCCTCTGCTGCGTATACAGGATTTAACACTTCTTTTTTTTCCTCAAGAGAACAGTAAACATCTAATTTAAAATACTACGAAATGCTAATTTAAAAGTAACTGAATTATTATTCTTCATTGAAATACATGTTCCATTAGAGTTTTTAATTACTTGGGAGCAGTTTAGTGATCTAGTCTAGGATGGTACATCTTTTAATTTTTCCATGAGGCAATTTCAGAGTCTGTAACGGATATGAATCTTAGTATTAAACCAGAGACCTTCAAAGAAGGCGCTGAGGACCCACGGGGTATCATGGGTTCATGGACCACAGTTTAAGAACCCCTGTCTTAGGGTCAGTATCTTTCTTCAAAATTTTGAAGACTGTTACTTTCTCACCATGTTTAACTACCCATTATTATTCTCTATTAAGAGGCTTATTACTAAAAAGAACATCTAATAAAGTTCTTTCCAAATGAAAGAGTGACACGGGAATAATTTATAACTAGCCCATAAAGAAACTTAGGGCTTAGGCTAATAACTCGAAGGAAGCATTTTGAGAACAATTAGGAAAGCCTTAGAGCTTTTTATATTTTTAATCGATTCAGTCTGTTTGAGGGAACTTCAGAAAGCTACTGGCTCAGATCGTGAGATCAAGAACTAGAAATATTCGAGTTCTGACTTCTCCAAAAAAATGCTGGATACACAAGAATTTCGTGATAAGTATAACTAGACATCACCCTCCTCCTAATACATAAAAAAACCCATATCTTCTTAATTTTTAAAATTTATATTATTGTAAAGTATTAATAAATAAAATATATCATTTATCATTACTTATATCAATATTCATATTGTTTTCTAAAAACAAATTATGCTCGTAAATGTTTTCCAAACGGTTAATTGAGAATAACTTTGTCTATTTACTCCACATAAAAAGTTGTATAATAATTTAGGACCTTTCAGATCATCAAGTGGATTTACAATAATAATTTTCTAGTTATATTTAATATTCCGAAATAATAATTTTCCGCAAATTGGAATCATTCACTTTTTCCCCTCTTTTGGTGGGTTTTTTTTACTTTTTTATTAAAAATAAATTCAAAAATAAATGTGCCTTTTGCATTTTAAAATTCTGCTTAAACATTTTGTGTAATATAGAATTTTATTTTTTTAAGTAACTGAACATCAATCAACTAACAGATTTGTCAGAATAACAAATTTTATACTTCCTTAAAAAAATTGTCATTGAAAAAATTAATATATTTTTGTACAATAAATAAATAACTCAGTATATAATTTGATTCCAAATATAAACCCGATATTTTTTATTGCTATAATGGTATTATATAAAACCGTACACCGGGCAAACGGAAAGCAAAAAAATCTAGGCTCTGTCTTTATTTGACTTTAAAATGATGAAAAAGGGAAATACTACCCTGTTGTAGACTTAGTATTGAATTTGCAGGAAAAGTTTTTGTTCTAAAACAAATAAGGAAGTGTTTAAAGTTTCAGCAGTTCTCTCTGGGTTGGAAAGTAAAGAAAAGGGAAATTTCTTAAAATGTCTTTCGAGACAAAACTTTTTTTTTATTTACCTTAAACACTGAAGATTTCATGTCTATTATTTCAATTGCATTGAATGGCTATACAATTGAAAGAACTATTAGATTTGCTGTATCAAAACATTTTATATCAAATAACTGAAAATTTGCTGACTCTATTAATTTAGTTTAAAAAAAGTTTAGTTATTTAATTGATTACCTTTATTTAGTACCGAAAATAATTGCCCCCAATCGAATTATT
Source organism: Trichonephila clavipes (assembly GCA_019973935.1). NCBI lineage: Eukaryota > Metazoa > Arthropoda > Arachnida > Araneae > Nephilidae > Trichonephila > Trichonephila clavipes. Next base: position 21,440 of record BMAU01001370.1, on the reverse strand, counting down.
ATTTTATTTTAATTCACTATTTACAATTTATAGAAATATACAAATGTATGTATATTCTATATTCTTTTAAATCATATCAATCATAAATCACATCTTATATATTTCGTTAACTTTATATTTTTAAAACAATGAATATTTATTATTTCCTTCTGTAAATATGAAAATATAATGCATACTCTCTCTTTTAAAGTTTCAAAACAAAAAACGTAAAGATGCTATTTTAATGTATGGAAAAAATCATTGTATACATAATTATTTCCATTTTCCTGAAAATATTTTAATTCTTTTCATAACTTACAAAATATTTCTTTTATATATTGTAAATACTTTATGAACACTGAGAGTAAACCTCTTTAAAATAAGGCGTTTATATAAGTACAAAACATACTATAATATTCAGTGTCATCCTTTTCTTTATATGACTTTATGTATAGGGTGTACAGGAAAGTCCTTTTAACTCGAAAATACCTACGAACGGAGCTATGCAAGGGAGTTTACGGCATACAAAAGCGGCTACACCTGACCCAATGCAACGCCTCTAACGACAAAATTTGGAAGATAGGGTTTGCAAATCGAAAATTAAAAGAGATTGGTCAAGAGTTCCAGTTAGAAAGTTTTAGAAGATCAACTAATTAGTACGAAGCAGTATTTGGTTCCCACGGATAAGATAAATCGTCGCCTGCTTATCCAAAAACGTCGGAAATCAATGAACTCCTTTTTGTGTAAAGATTTTGAAGGAATAGTCATAGATTTGTAAAAATAAACACAATTTATAGCTTAAAATATAAATTTACGTTAATACAGTTTGCTGAAATCACACAAAATAACGCTAAGGCTTATTTTCACTAAGTGTTGGAATATAATGTCTGAAGGCTTGTAATGTCAATTAATGCCGGTTAGAATCAATGTAATGTTAGAAGATTTTGCTGTGTTGCCCATAATACACATATGTATTCTGAAAGATATTCTGTTAGCACATTTCTCAGTGTAGAGAGTATCATATTACTAGCACTTGTTGTGTTGTGGGGCTAATGCCACCTGTCTGACGTAGTCAGAACGAGGCCCACGAAATTCATCGTGGCAAGAGGCTAGAAGTACGCCTGTCGTTGGCCTTGAGTACCATACAGGTGACAGTACGAATTGGCTCGGCGAAATTCCCCGAAGGGACTATTGATGGTGAAACCACCTGTCTTCACCTCCACAATTTAGACATGAAACTGAAGGGGAGGGAAATATTCTACAGTTCTCTGCACTCGAGATTCGGCCCACAAGACTTTCGAACCTACTGGTTTAACGAGCACGTACTCCGTGTGTACTCAGATGGTATTTGATGGCATGGGCATCGAACAAAGGCCTTCCAGTCTGGAGTCCGATGCTCTAACTACTAGGCTACCCACGGCCATTCTAGTATTTGTTATACGACGAAGTAGATGCAACTTGTATGTGAACTTGTAAACAACTAGCAAACTTGTCTGTGAAGTCGCATAAACCTGATCTCATGTAATGCCCCATGAGGCCAAATATTTGCGGAGGTCTTTCAACACTACCACCATACCCAGTAATTTGTTGGTCAAAACAATCTTTGAGAATTCTTCGGACTCCAGCTGTCAGGTGTCCAGGGTCACAATCGTGTTGAATCCAGATGAAGCGTAATGCAGATAAGAAAAATTCATCTACAAAGTCAGGCATGATATCTCGTAATAGTTACAGGTTCCTCTATTTGCTTAATATACCTTCGTATAACACATGTCTCTGAAAGTGATCCTTCCAAATACTGAACTATACGTTAATAGATCAGTGTCTGGTGGATAGTTCCTTCCGGGGATTTCCCATCACCCAATAGAAATCATTGTGTCGGTTTGGTAGTCTTGTAAGTTGAAACAGTGCCTCATCCAACCAAACAATGTTGGTAAAAAAATCTTACTTAGACAAAAATCTGACCATTTTTAGGTATATAGACAACAATTAATTTTATCTGTGTGAACCAAATGTTGTTTTTCACAAAATAGTTGATTCTCCAAAACATTCTAACTAGAAATTTTACTCTATCTGTTTTCATTTTCGATTTAGAATGCCTACTTTACAAATTTTGTCACTAGGTGTGCTCCTGTTGTTTGCATTAGGTATATAAGGCGTAGTCACCATACTTTACCGTGAACTCACTTGCGTAGCAGCAATTTCTCCTTGAAAGTATTTTCAGGTTAAAGGGACTTTTCTATGCACTCTGATTGCGCGTACACTGAAGAACCTACCGTAAGACCATTTGACATTGACTTGATAAGGTGATTGACTGATAGGTAATCTGAGGAATCTGGCACCAAGAACACACCAACTTCTCGGGCAATTCCAGCACATTGCAATTAGATTGTAGCTAGGCAGTACAATATCCATTTTCCAGATGGAAACATGCTCATTCAAATGGATTTGTTTGGGTTAATTCGGAGATCAAAATACGATTTTAAAAGCATCAGATTGTATCTATAACCAGTCTTTCATACGTTACGACCCTTATGACATGGTACATTAACATGCTAGTAGATGCCATCTCCCTTTGAGAGTACAGCTGCATCTGCAATGTTGATAACATAGCGCACAGACTTCAAGGATTGTTCTGTGGAGTATTGGGTTCTTATATGACCCAAAAAATAACACCCACAACATATACCGCTTTCTATCTAGCTAACTAGGCACCCAGGTGACAAGATTGCAGTTGGAAATTTGTGTATTCGAAATCCTTCACAATGTAATTGACTAAAATCTTGATTCATTGAACAAGGCGGCTTCCTATTATTCTTCTATGCACCAATGCTGATGTTCCATGACCCCTTACAAATGAAATTGGCGATGACAAACAGTCAGAATAGGAACATAATTTGACTCCAACTGCGTAGCATATGTATGCTTACACTATGTTTTGAGACACGCCGCCTTAAATTGTCTGTGTTGTTGCTATTAGTCTGATAATCGTTATAGCACTTCGGTCATCCCAAACAATACGCAATAGTCTCCACTCTCCTCTGGGGTTGATGCATCAAGGCCAACAAACCGCTGCTTGTGATTTGTCGGTTTACCGTACATCACTTGTGATAAGTATTCACAATGGCCGCTCGTGAACATCCCACAAAAACGCGCCGTATAGTAAAACGATATCCCTTAGCACCGAGATATAACATCTCGCTATTTTACAATATTCTACCGGTGGAAAGGCAGTACATGGGAGCTTTATATACTTTATTATCAGCCCCGATGTTTATTTAAAACTATTATAAAAATACGCACATCAGTTACATATACTTATCTATTTAATTAGTATTTTCTCTATACATTTATTTATAATAAATAATTTTCATCTTCTAAAACCCTAATGCTGAAATCTTCAAGGAAATTTATTTTTATACCCGATAAAGAATAAAATATCAAAATTATTTAAAGCAGAGTTCTATCATGCTGACTTTCATTAAATATACGGAATCTTAGTTAAAATGATATGCAATTAAAACTTTTAAGGCATTCAACTTAATTTACTTATTTATTTCAACATTCTCAATAGATTTCCATCTGAAATTTATTCAGATAGAAACTCATTAGCTCAGAATCTCTTCCGAATTATTCTAAGAATTCCATGACACTTAAAAGTTTCAGTCTTAACAACGTAAAAGTGTTAGAGATGGCGAAACTCTCTTTTCATTAATGCAGTAGTTCTGTTATTTTACCGTTTCTCTAAAATTATTTTATGTAAGCAAAAGTTTTCACTAATTTAGAATTCGTTTGGTCTTAGTGTCGGCTTACGCTTCAATATTTGAAGATTGATTTTAAAATGTAAGAGCGAAATATAACTTCTATAAATAACATTCGAAAACCTTATCTAGAATCTTTTATCTTTCGAAAAATAAATTTTATATTATTATACATTACTATATTATAATATTTTTTTCAGGTTCTAGCTAATGTTTGTTCTTGATTTAAAAATTTAAACGAAAATAATTATTTCACAAATGTACAGAATTAAAATGTGCTATGATTTTCTGGTGTTTTAAGCGATGTTGATTAAGTCATAAGGGGGTATATGTATAATGTTGAAAAAAATGTATCGTAATATTCAACATAACTATTCTCGTATGAGCAATTAGATTTCAATATTTAAATTGATACATGAAATGTGTCACCTCAGTGCTGACGTAATTAACCGTCGACCAATTTTGTCAAATCAAAAGACGTCGCCAAATGCCCTGATTTACAATAATAGTAGAAATCCTTCTTGCGTACGTTCGAACAAAGTTATACAGAGTGTTTTTTTCCAGGTATAGAAGTTTTAGTTGACATTACTTTCCAAGATGGCGACCGATTTAACAGCTTTCAAGTGATTGATTCTCAGTTTGGTTTGGCAATTCATCATGAATAGACTCACGCCTGAACAACGCTTTCAAATTGTGCAATTTTATTTCGAAAATAATGGTCGATTTTCATAAGCGAATTTTGTTTAGCGATGAAGCGCACTTCTGGTTGAATGGCTACGTCAACAAACAAAACTGCCGCATTTGGAGTGAAGCTAATCCACAAGTGTATGTCGAAACAACGTTACATCCAGAAAAACTGACTGTTTGGTGCGCTTTATGGGGTGGTGGAATCCTTCTTCAAAAACGATGAAGGCCACAACGTTACAGTCAATGATGATCGGTATAGAGCCATGATTACTAACTTTTTCATTCCTGAATTGAACAATCATGATGTCCAGGAGCTGTGGTTCCAACAAGACGGCGCAACATGTCACGCAGCTCGTGCCACAATCGATTTATTGAAAGACACGTTTGGTGACCGCCTAAGGACCTGTGAATTGGCCTCCAAGATCTTGTGATTTAACACCGCTAGACTATTTTCTGTAGGGCTATGTAAAGTCATTGGTCTATGCGGATAAGCCACAAACGCTTGACCATTTGGAAGACAACATTCGCCGTGTTATTGCCGATATACGGAAACAAATTTTGAAAAATGTCATCGAAAATTGGACGTCCAGATTGGACTACATCCGAGCCAGCCGTGGCAGTCCTATGCCACAAATCTTATTTAAAATGTAATGCCACAAGATTATCTTTCGAATAAAAAAAATTCATGTCAATCGAAGAATACATCGTTGTTTTATTGCAATTTAAAGTTCTGTACCTCTCAAAAAAACACCCTTTAGTAACGATTGGCGACATCTTTAGAACTAATTGTGCCTTTTCACCCAACAAAATTGGTCTGCTATGTAATACGTAAGTACCATCATTTTAAAAGAATTTCCTTTCCAGCTGAATTTTTTTTGTTAAGTTTATATTAGTTTTTTGCGTTTCTGTGAGTAATTTTTATTATTTTTTTAAAAAAGTAAGCATCGTTAAAATCAAATAAAGCAAACTTAAGCTATTTTAGAGAGAATGTGTGTGTGTGTGTTGACAATGATAAATGATAAAACGAATAAATAAAACCAAGGATAACCAATAAGTACCAGATATTTTTCAAATCATAACAGTATTTGCCAATTTTTTAAAAGCTGTGTACATAAGAGTCATAACGTTTATTGCTTAATATTTGTACACTTTTTAGACAAAAAATGAAAACTTAATATTCATTTAACAATATTTATTACTAAAAATGTACGCATTTCCAAACATTTGTGCTTGTCTACTTCAAGAACTGATGCTACTACGATTTTGGCTATAGTTCATCGCTATTTCAGTTACAATCTTGTATATAAAATTGATTGTTTGTGTATTTAGTGGGGACGTACAAATCCATACTGCGTTGATCCTATTATTTCAAAATTTTACAAGTAGTTTCAACAACCATGTTTCCACCTAAAAAAATTTTTTTTTCGAATGTTTTTCTAAGCTACCCTTGTTTAAGAAAGAGTTTGTGTATGTATGAGAGAAGTCGCCAAACGCTGTGATACGCAGCCAATAGCGAAAAACCGTTCCCATTCGTGTTTGGCAAACGATTACAATATTTGGTGATATCTTTTGATTTAGCAACATTTAAGAATGGATTTTGCAGAAATCATCTTCCAGTGGGAGAGGAGGAGAGGGGTTATTACAGTGACATAACGGAGAACATTTGGGCCCCTCTGCAAAGTCAGGTTTTGGGCCCCCAAGTTGGATTTTACAAAGGGTAGGTACTTGGTAGCAGTCAGGCCTTAGAGACCTCTAGACCCCGGGATCCCCTCGCAATGCGGGGGTGTGCGTTACGCCACTGGGTTATTATAAATAAATTTTCCATTTTTGAGCTATTAGAGCAATGGATTAGAAATTTGGAAAGCAAGTATCTTTTTTTAAAATAGAGATCTGCTGTGAATGAATTTTGGAAAAATCAACATTGAAGGTTGTGACATTATATTTTAATATAAAAGAAAGTCCCCTCCCCTATTAACTGCATATCGTTGTTTTTGACGATGATTTTGATCTGACGGTGTTAATCAATGGTATAATAAGTAAGTAGTGAAAATTTTTTAATTTACGTGATCATTATTTTTAATCAATAAGAAATCTAAAAGAAATTTACTTTCATTTTGTGTGTGTGTGTGTCCGGTGGTGCAAACACACACACACAAATGCTCTTCTTCACGTTTCATTAGATAAAGAAGAATTTTAGTACAGGTTTAGGAATCTGTTCGTAAGTAAAACAGAATGTATTATTATCTAACAGTAATTACGACTACTGACAGAGAAAAATTGAAAAAGTTGAATAACACAGCAAACTAAAAACTTGAAATTCAAAAAAAAAGTTATGAAAATTAATTACTTTGCAATAATTAAACCGCACGCAATAGAACTAACGCAAACACAAGAAAATTAAATGCTAAACAGCCCTTTTTCTTTCTGAGTAATGAATTTCTGGTGTTGCATCATTAAGTGCAATTATTTCATTATTGCAGAGGAAAGAAATTCCAACATCGTTAGTCGAAAACGAAACTTCATTTATAATTCTTGAATTATTTCAAGAAACATTTTTAAGAAAAAAAAATTTTCTTTCCCCGCCCTTAAAAGTGCGTGCATTTTTAATGATTAGTAATTTATTTACCAAACTTCGTTTTGGGTGTATTAAAAGCTTTTCATAAAAGAAAATCTTTGTTACTAAACTTAAGACTATTTCTGATAAATTAAATAAAATCGGAATGAGATATTCTATTGATGAAGAATTCTTCTAAGTTTTGCGTTCTTATATAAAAAGAGTCTATTTTTTCTGCTCTGAAAGCCCAGAAAGGTTTTATCAACTTAATTGTGTAGGTATTGCGAAGTTCAATGTAGCGGAAGAAAAGAAATCTTGGATACTTTTGTCTCTTTGAAACTACTTTGAAGTGCTTTTGATCAAAAGGAAATTGCGTCAATGGTTGCTGCGGTTGCGCATCTGTTCTTTTGACTTTCGCAGCAACATATTGTTTTTCTTTTAGAACTCACAACTTTTGTTGAAAGATTTTTAACAATCAGGTTATTTTAACGGTTTGATTCTTTTTTCAGCTAACCTTAATTGATTCAAAAGATTGAAATGTATTGAAATTATGTATTTGACATTGTAATATGCTTGTGCTTATCTCTCTCGATCCATAATGGATGTATAAAACTTTTTTGCCGTATTCAGTATGGTCTTATTTTATATTATACATTTTTTCATAAATGTAAGAAGCTTTCATTGCTGTTCCTCCAATTTCCTATTCCCACATAATTCAATGTTACGGGGAAGATTGACAAGGGAAATTATCATTTTCATTAAACATATTTAATAACAATTTCATTAAATTATCTGAATCAGGGGTACTCAACCTATTTTCTACCGGGCCGCATACATATATGATAGCTATTTCTCTCGTACCATAGAATAATTCATGTATATTGGTATTTTTAAGTACAACGCTTTCCCGACGAATCAAACAATTACTGATCCCTGTTTGTTTTTCACTACAAAATACTCATCTTCACAATCGTCTTGAAACAATCCCTTTTCTTCGAATAGTTTTCGTTCACAAGCCATGAGGGATTGTAAAAAAATAGTTCCACACACACACACAAAAATGAAATGACCTCTATTCCACTGTTACCTGTTATCATTAGCCATTACAGTTACAAATAGAAAACAAAAAAATATCAATTTGAACCCGTAGGACATCGACAGCAAAAAGCAAAACTGATATATTTGATTTCTTCACAGAAAGAATTTCCTGCCAAAATTTTAATACATTGTTCTTAAATAAATGAATTTCTCAGAGAAATGAGGCATGGCCGGTGAGCCACAGTTTGAGTATCACTGATTTAAATCATAACCAAAATATACCAGAACTCTCGGCTGCAAAGTTAAGAAAAACAAACAACAACACTTGTGATCATGCACAGTCGGTATATATGAGTATGTATCTTTAATTCTGTCATCATTTCAGTTCCAACCCGTCATTAGTGTATTTGAATAAATACTTCGCTGACGAGGTCGTCTTAAATGCATTCTTGAAAAAATAAAATAAATGTTTTATTCAAAGTAAAATTTTTTTGCCTTTTTAATAAAAATTGTATAGTTATTTCATTCAGTTTTCCAAGGGAATGCTGACATCAAAAACATTTAAATTATATTCGTTATCAACAATAAGAAATTCTGAAAATAATAAAATATATTTAAATATTGAATTTACATTTCTTGAAAGAACGATACGACAAATATATAAACATTAAGTGAACCAGCCTTTTAAATGCTATTATTGAGTATCTTTAGTATCTAAATACAGCATAAACTCTTCTCTATTGTTAAATTTGTGTAATAAATTAAATCGTTTGTGTATAATATGTTTACAGCACTACGATTTACCTTCAATCTTTTCTTAATAAAATTGTTTTTAATAACTACAATAAAAAAATAGACTTAATTACAAATATCAGATAAAACGATAATTTTCTACAAAGATGCAAGCATGCAAAGAGTAAAAATTGCAATCCATTTATGATAAAGTCCTTTTTAATTTTTATGCCCGTTAGAGCATGGTTAACTACAATTATATTAGCATAATCACCCCTGATTGAAGAACCTAGTTAGTTCTTTCATATATTTGAGTCTAAGTACTAACTATTCTTTAAACGGGATTTAAATGGATTTAATTTTTTATGCGTTCGACAGACTATGTGCTCCGCAGGTATTGGAAAATCATTTGAGCTTTTCTGTTTTTATCTGTTTCCCTGTATTTTAAGCAAGAGAAATAAATATTCGAAAAAAGAAGGGAATATACAGAACTATAACGTCAATACTTGCAAAATTTACTGTAAAGCTTTCGGTAAACCATTTTATACCGAAACATATCCCACATTATTCTTCATATTTTGAACCTGTTTACAAACTTCTTTAAGATTAGAAAAGTTGCGCGCGAATTGGGTAATAAATTATCTAAAAGCCATCTGCCATTCTACAAATATAATTTTTACGATTTATCACACAAATAAAAAGATATTGGTGATAGAGATAGATGTTTTGATATACATCAATTTCTTAATGTCATTGATGAGTGATATCTTTTATATTTATCGCTGACACTATAATCAAAGAACATTTCTAAAATATAGTTTTGGGGCTTGAAAAATAAAAGTTCAACTATTATGTCGTAAATGATTTACGTCAATTTATCTTTCTTCGGCTAAGCCAACAGAATTTGACAGCAGAGCCAAATGGAGTAAATATTTTATTGCAAACAGCAGTTGACAAATGGATGTGTCGTAACACAAATTACATTACTTTTTCTCATTCTAAGAAAATCTATTTGATTTCTCACATTACGGCAGTAATGCGTATGATTGTTGAACATAACTCCAAACTATGTTAAATATTCCCATATTGACAATATATATATTCTATAAAAATATTGTTGTGCATTATTGTGTACATATTCATATACTTTATCTCCGTGTGGAAGAGTAAGTTATGTTACAATGATGCATTTAAATCAGGAATTACGCCTGAATGAATAATAAATATTAAAATAAACATAACTTGGAGTTTCATTATACAATATTGTAATATTGAAAGAATTTAGAGAATTGTAATGACGAAAAAACAAATTTAGCTCAAATATGTTCGAATTTGGCTTTTAAAAATAAACATTGTTTGTGCTATTATTATTATATTTCTGAAACTATTTTTTTTTAAAATAGATCTTAATGATTTTCAAAGAAAAAGATATTCCAATTAAATGTGTGTGTGTGAAACAATTTTTTAAAAAACCTAATTAAACCAATAAATAAATATGTGTAATAGTTAAAAGTTTTGCAGTTTTAATCAACCTTATACATGACAGTATTTGAGATTTTTAATTTCAAATCATGTACCCAAATTTTTAAATTAAATATAAATTATAATTAAAATAAATTGCAATGAATAAAAGTAATTGTTTGAATGTAATTTAATAACATTTGAGATTTTGATTTGTCCTTTTTAAATCAAGTTAATTGACATTTTAACTTTAATATTTTCCAATTAAAATAAATTGATATAACTTAATTGGAACAATTCACTGATTTTATAAATAAATTCTTTGAAAATATTGGCCTTGAAACTTTAATTTTTTCCTTTTAAACTACTTTTGACATTTATTTCAACGTTTTTCCGTCCCCTCAAAATATTATGTCAATTTCAAATTCATATAAGAGAAAATTTAATAAATTAACTTAAATATTCAAGAACAAAGCATTGCAATTTCTACTTCATAATGTAGTTAAAATTAGAGAAAAAATCAGAAAATTAAAATTAGGTGTAAAATAAACTGGATAAATTGTTTAACGCAAGAAATTGTTATAAATGTAAAAGTACATATAATAACTTTGAGTTTGTAATGTGTCCTTTTTACCTTAACTTTGGCAGCACTCTGTTGAAGCTTAAATAAAATCGGAGAAATTAAAAAGACCCGTTCAGATAAAACGATGATCAAAATAACAGGTTTAATTAAAGTGTCAAAGATTATATCCCAATTCTTTTAGAAATTCTGACATACGCACGAAAAAAAATAATATATTTGAATATATTTACATTCAAAAACATTGAAAACAACTTCTGTAATTCCATAATTCTTATTTCGGTAGGTGCTGCTAAATCAATACAGAAAACAAGAGACGAAGAACTAGAACTAAGTAACCCTTTTGCATTTTTCTTTAAGGCAAAGAGTTGTTTGAACAAGAATTTACACCAGCAGTTTGCGAGGATTAGACCTTATTTGAATTTTTATTGGAAGACAAAATTACTAAATTATACAGGATAAATATGCTTCATGGCGTGTTTACACAAATTGAGTGTTAGGAAAAGCTGGAAAAATAAGAAAGATAAAAACTTAACAGAAGAGGAAAAATGTGATAGGTAAAGGAACTTCAGCTTCAATTTATGTGGTAATGCAGTTTAGTTAAGGTATCTGTATTTAAAATTAGTGATAATACATAATATAAAAAGGGGAATTTGTGTGGAATAGAAAGAATAGTTATTTTAGATGCACAAAATTTGAAATTTATATTAAAATTTAGATAATTATTGTTAATACTTTGTTAACTATTTAATCGTCATAGAATCTTAAATTTAACAAACTCCTAGTGACAGCGAACTGTATTGTTGACAATGATTTGGCGTAAACAATACGGCGCTCATTCCAATGTAACATATGGGTAAAATCCTAGGAGAACCCACGCCTTTAGCGATAAACCGAAAAAAGCGCCAAGAACGAACGAGATGGCGCCAAGCGAAACCAACAATGGTGGCAAGTAAATATAGCGGGACAAGGTGGATGCATAATGAAAATATATGTAAGCAATACAGAAATTAATCAAATATATTTAAGATAAAAATTTAAAAAACAGCACTTACTTTCTTAATGCTGATTTTTTCTGAGTGGAGGGTACAGCGTAACAACAGATTTTAAAAAAACCTTGAAGGCCGCATCCCTAAGCGAATGACGGTGGCAGTACCGCCATATATATTCTGTGAGGTAATGGTCGAACATACCCATTCGACATCTCCATTCAAATCCATCCAAAACAAAACTCCTTCGTTCGTATAATACCATTCGTTCATTACATTTAGGACATTCATTATTCGAAACAATATGTCTTCCATGCACCATCCAATCAATTCTTTCTTACCTTTCGCATTCAACAAAGTAAAAAATTCTAAAATATATTCACTCACACACGCAGTTATACTTCTAGCCTGGTGTCCAACAACAAAATGTCGAAATGCCCACCGACAAAATACGAAAATTCCAGAAATAGTATCAAAGTAGGGTTACCAAGATGGCGCAACTATTTCCAACCAAAACAATTCACGCCAAGGGTGCGGGTTCTCCTAGGACCGAACCTAACATATCACTTAACTCATTGTGTATAACGAGTTATTCCTCACAATTATATTCTAATTCGTATTCTAACGTTTAAAAACTCGTATTCTTTTAAGAAAGTGGTTCTGTTTCACTTTAAAATGACCGGTCAAAATCAACATGTGTTATATATTTATTTTTTAATGATAAGGATTTATAATGATGTTGTTGTTTCAAATTCCCTTGGAGCAGGAAAGCTTACATCAAGTCCATTTGAACGTTTCGTATAAGAATGCCGCAAACCAGGTCTTGATCTCCAAACAACTGTTCCAGGCAAATGCCCCAGTAGTTCAGAAGATGAGCAGGTGAAGCAGGGAGAAAACAGAGACAGGTAAAGAAAGACTTTACCCCCTGCACAGAGGTCATACCACGCAGATGATCGCTTCTAAAGCGTACCAAGGCCGTCTGAAAAGCCCTGGATTTCCTGCACTGTAAAGATAGGCCATTACTCTTAGCTGCGTACTAGTGGTGAGTAGGAGGTTTTCGTCGAGGAAGATTCATTTTAACTATGTGAGGATTTACATTAAAATATGAATGTGAGGAATAGCTTGTAATACAGAATGATTTAAGCGATACGTTACAACGTAATGAACGCTATGTTGCTAATCGCCTAATCATTGTCATCCAAGCACCACTTGCATTCTGCTAAACTTAAGATTCAATGATAATCAAATACTTACTATATTTTCCTCTAATGTAAGTTAATTTTATAATGATCGCTATCTGAAAAAATTGTCATGATTTAATATCTTATCTCTCTCTCAAAGCAAGTTTTTACATAATAACTTTCTTGTTGTTTGAATGATAAACGAATACATGCAGTAACGCACACATGAATTTTTCATTGGAGGGGGGGAGGGGTCCAGGGTCAGAAGACCACTAGTCTCGTATCATGCTCGAATACGCCGCCCAAAATATTCTTTCGATTTTGTCGATTTTCGGGAACAAAAAACAGTAAAAAGTTAATTATTGAATGAATAGTTAGCATTAATTAATCAAATTAATTATTAATAACCAAAAATTAATTAAATTTTGCGCACTGCATGCATAGGATTTTAATCAATCGGAAAAAAAGCAAGGACTTTGGGGGGATCCGGACCCGAGGACCCCCCTTGTGTGCGCCACTGAATATATATATATTTACATATTGATCAACTGTCTGTTAAAATAAATGGATTTGTTTTGTGACTTTTCTCCACGCATAGTTTAAAATCTAAAGAATAAGGATAAATTAAACCCTTTGTGTTCTTTATTTAACTAAAAGATAATTACTGTATTCGTCTGGAAATATTTATAAAAATCCACTGAATTACAGATGTTTATGTTAATCTTAAAATTCCGTTAAAAATAATATGCCCCTTAAAGAATATTTTCCAGTAAAACTCAATTACGACCAATGAGTTTCAACAATCGCCACTGCAATAAAAAGTTTTTTCCTTTAAATAAATAATCAAATTACTCAAAAAAACTTCTACAGTTCCAATTCATTTTATGGAATATTATTAAATAAGAGAAATACAACGAGGAAACTCGAAGTAAATAAATTAATTTATATTTTTTAACGAAAATGGAAAGTGAACTGAACCGATATGATGGAATTTTCAAAAACCAAAAAGTCTTCGAGGAAAAACGTGTACAACTTCCTTTGTTCCAAAAATAATTTAATCAAAAGGATTATTTTACTTTTTTTTGAGGAATTCCAATTTTTATTGTATCGAATTTCGAAACATTAATTTACTTATGGGACATGGGACATTTATTTCAACAGTACCTGCATACATATAAAAAACTGTTTTTAATTTACCAAAACGTTCTTTTCTCTCCGATATGAATTTTTTTTAAGGAAAACCGAGTTACATTTCGTTAAGGGATTAAGTGAATTAGTGCAGGATAACTGTTTAAGTTATTGAAAACTAAAAAACTTAGTTGCTTAGTTAATCCCGCTGGCATGTTTTTTCATTATCTCTTAAGTGAACATTTGAGATTTGCTTAAAGCGTTTAAGAATTTATTTCAAAGAAAATCGTTCCTGATGCATATATAATCCTACTTATGTTTAGTATTATTTTTGCGTGTCCTTATAATTCTACGTAACGCGATTTTTTAATGTTAAAGATTTAAGAATGTTAATAATAAAACAGTTGAAATCAATTCAGATCAAGTATTTAACTTTAATATTAGCTTAATTTGACATTTTTATAAAATTAAGTGAACTCTATTGACAATGTACTTATAATTTGGAATTATTGTCTACATCATAATCTGGGTTGAGATTTCATTTGGCTACTTCAACACTAAATCTCATTTCACATATCTCCACTATTTCAAAGAAAGGAATTTTGGTAAAACTTTATATTTGAATCCATTGTTTGATATCAGCTCTCTACCTCAACTCTAAACCTTCCAACATTTTATATATACCTATCGATGGCGGTCCAATAACCGCTTTTCACATAAACGTTATATTATCACCAGCCAGCACTCTGTACTTGGTAAAAAACGGTACATAAATACAATAATCGAATGACATTCTCTTGAAAAGTTTGGAACTTTTAGATATCAATGCAGGCAACTCTATAAAACTTCATGCATTTTCCAGCGGTCAAAATACTGCTCATGGTAAATAACGGTGGAGTACACATGAATATCAGGGTGAAAGAAAGAAGAGTGATAGATACTAAAAAAAATAATTAGCTGTATATCAATAAAAAATAGTTGTGTAGGAAGTTCAAGAAAAGTAGAAACCTAGAAAATTTAACTATTTTGATTAAAATTTAAAAACACAGTTATTTGGCCACTCTAACAGGTTTAGTGTTAATTTGTAAGATAATATCATAGAATATTTATTTTTTTAATTTTACTTGAGTTCTGGTGTCCAAATACCATATGAAAAGAGAATACCTTATCAATTTTAAATATTATCTGAAGCCTCAAATATCATTTAAACCGTCAAATTTGAATACCATTTCAGTATACACCCTTTCTTCTAAAGTTGACAATTCAGCCAAATATGGCTCTGCAAATTTACGAAGCACTATTACCGGAACTGTTCCAAATAAATTATTATTGTAGTAAATAGGTACTCAACAGTTTGATTAAAAGACGAGATAAACATCTGGTTACCTAAGAGTCACAAAAACCTATTTACAATGAAGGAAATTGAGCAAAATATTGGGCTGAATACGAATAGAATACATCCAAGAATTTAAAAGATATGGTGTGGAAACTGAAAAAGTCCCCCTCGTTAAAGTAAGGATGCTTATTCAACTGTGTGGGCTCATTGTTTACATAGTTTTATGAAATAAAAGATGCTAAGAAATTCTTAATAGTAAAAACTTCCATAAAACAGTTCTGAAACGAAAAAATTTGTTTTTAACTAATAACTCATCATTTGGTTTCTAAGTTCATGAAATAATTAAAAAAAATGTTCATTAACTTAATATATTATTTATTTTAATCCCTTTTATTCCATAGTTATGTTTTCATTTCTGCCATTTGTCCTGTTTATTTCATACTGGACTGTGTCTCATGCATCATCTCAAAAATATATTTCGCACAACAATAGCGAAATAAAAGCAACGATATATCGAAATATTCAAGCATATATCGATTCTCATCGATACTTTATGCTTCCATTCTCTCCTTTTAGGCCACACTCTTATTCTTTACGCCCCCATTTACTTTTAGTACACACATCTCAAGGAAGATTTATTTTTTATAGCCCCTAAAAGTGTACGAAAGGTATGGATTATTGTTCAGGTAATAATTTTGAAAAACATCTCTGACTTTTTCGTAATTAATTGGGAATAATTTCCATTGTTATTTTATATAATATCGTTTCTGACTCAAAAAATTAAAAAAAAATACTATTGATAATAACAGAATGAGACTTATTTTACAAGTGTAAAAATTTCGCGAGTTTGAGCTCAATATTGCTGAAGACCCTCAGTGTAGAAAGGGTCGGTACACGTTAAGTTTGTCAAGGGTCAAACCTCCTCCCGTTGGTGTAATGTGGAAGTTACGAGAGGGGAGTGCCCGCTCAGGTGTCTTCCTTGTCACTTGACCATAGCTCATAATTACGAGGTGCTTCACCAAAATCCCTTGAGTATAGCTGAACAGACCGCCGTTTATATTGACCACTCACTTGTGTCAAATTTCGCACTTGGACTTACAAGATCCAAAGCCTTGAGAATTACGGATGCATCAGATTTTTTGCCCATTTCACAGTAATATTTAAATAAAGAAAATGTGTGAAAAAGTGTGCATGGAATTTTTACTTAAAAAAAACTCACATCCAAAAGGTTTTCAATTCAAAACTAAGTGAGCACCGCCGACCCGAGCGTAATGGATGCCGGATGGAGACGAGTAAACCTGATTCAGCGTAATGCAGCCGAGCGTGGCGCTTCATTTACATTCCCTTTTCAGCAGAAACGCACCTAAAGTACTTAGTTAAAAAAATGTGGGAAAAGTGACAGGGTACTCATTTATCTCATTAAACTGATTCAAAAATTAAATGTGCTTGCAGCTATGGATGATATGAAATTAGCACAGTAAATAAATTGAATAAAACTGCCACTGTTTTACTGAGCTTATATTTATTATTTTATAACAATTTAAATTACTTTAAAAAGGGGCAGTCCTATAGTATCCCTGCTTCTACAATGGAGCCCGCTAGCCAAAACAAGTTGCCCGCTCCTGTCTTAGACCAATAACCGATGTATAAGTGTCAAATTCTATAAAAGACATATTAGTGGATACAATTCTATCATGAGGTTTTATTGAAATTATAGCCACTCATGCAACCACATTATTTTTACATTTATTTTCATTCTTGACATGATTTAAGTAGAAAAAAAGAACGCGTCGCACTTTTTTTTGGAGACTTATATAAATATACTTCTAAATCGTATTTTTTCTGAAATTGAAATCATACAAAAGAATTGTATAAACAATTATCAAATCAACTAGAAAAAAGCTCAAGAGTTATAGTTAGAAAATTGAAATTATTTTATCTAATTAGAATTGCTAACATCATATTCTAATAGCCACATTTTATAGTAAACTCAAACTCAGCGGCACAACACCTCAAGAAGTCCAGAGTCTACTGTACGTGACCATTGAGCGCTGAGGTGCATGAGCAGATGTCCCGATTAAGTGGTCAGTCTGAAGCGAGACCCTTAGTCCTCAAGGAAGCATGTGTGTGTGTGTTGTGTGTGTGTTGTGTGTGTGTTGTGTGTGTGTGTGTGTGTGTGTGTGTGGTACTCATTTATAGACCCTCTGCAGTAGGAATGAAAGGCTGAGTCGACATTACCGAGCCCGAGAATAGAATCAAGACCTGCGGTGCGGAAGCGAGAAAAGATACCACTCGACCACTGGGCTTTATATTTTATAGTAAACAATATATTTAATAAACTATTCAGCGCTTTAGGTGAATTATTTTTCCTCATATATATTCACTAGGTATACATCTTTCTTTTCCTATATCATAATAATAAATGTTTCTAATTTCATATTGTTACGAATTTTGTGTAAATAAAGTAAATAATTTGTATTTGAGTGTTTAATGCATTTATATTACTCTATATAATATTTATTTCATGTTAAAATTGTACTATTCACAAGCAATGCCACCCCTTACGTTATAATGGTGATTCAATGAGAGCTTGGCAAACTCTTGGCGGTAGAGCCAAGTTGGCGATTTTGGTGACCATGTTGGCGACTTTGGCGACCATGTTGGCGAGTTCGGAACCCTCTGGAATCTTCTAGAGAATGTAGTGGATCTCTCCAATAATGTCACGACTCAATGACACGAGTGGTTATATTTCTGGAAGTTTCTGTCGCGCCTATAAATAGAGATGTTCGCCGGTACGGCGATGAGTCTTGATTAAACCAGGAAGTAGTGAGGAATTTTTTGACTAGGAATTAGCTCGGCTGTGCTTGTGAATAATCTTTAATTACGTATTTTTTCAAACACTAATTATTGTGTTTGTTTGCTGTTGAAGGTGTGAAGACCTTCGGATATTTTCCCTGTGAATATTGCCGCTGAATCCTGTATTTAAAAGATTGGATTTTTGATAATAAATTCGCATGTTTATTTTCTTTGTGATTGTTTTGCATAAAATCATCGAACCCGAATCTACGGAACAATATGCTAAAGATTCAGCATGTGGTGTGTGTTACAAATGGATTCATACTTGTGATAGAATCAAATTATGTATATGATAATTTTTAAGAAGACCAGGATATCCTCGAAAGAAAAAAATGCCAAAAATAAGACTCTTAGTTTAGGAGACGTTTATCTTTAAAAATTTCCAATTGAGCTCAGACTTTTCTGTGATCTTGATAAACATATTTTAATCACATTCTGAAGAAATAAAAAAAAATTTTTTTTAGTTAATTTTTTTTCTTTTTAATTTAAGGTATACATAAATTTTGAGATATCAAAATACATGCTTATGTTTATAGGAAACATAATTTTTTTAAAAAAGTTTCTTTTAAATATGTAAAATATTTTTTCCGCATATATAAAGCAATACAGAAAATACAGTGAACCTTTTTTTTTTGGTAAAATATGAAGATAAATTCTTTTAAAATATAATAAAACTGTTTAATTTTGAAATTTTAAATCCCCCCCCCTTTTTACAAATAAAACTATTTTTTTATAAAAAACTATGTACTACTTCGACTAAAAACAACAGGTTCACTATATGCACAGATAACCTGCATAGAACTCTAAACAGTTTGGAACCATATAATGCAATAGTTTTTTTAAAAAAAAGTGTACCTAAAAGCAAAAAATTATGCTTTGGAGAAAAAGTAAAAAAACTAAACGTTTGCTAAAGTTTGTGTACATGTTTGTCAAATACTTTTTTTGTATTTCAAGGTTATTTTATCAGCAAACAAAAATTGTTATACATTTTTAGATTTAGAAGAATATGCACTGTTTTTTAACACTAAAATTCAAAAATCGATTTTTTGAATGCATATGAGAGATGCCCATGTTCCCTTAATAGAAATTTTTTAAAATAAGGCATACGAAAATTAATATAATTTCATATTAATATTACAGCAGTTCAAAAAACCATATTATCCGTGCAAACACATAAGGTAAATTTCAAATTAAGTGGGTATTTCAATCGAATGAAGTAATTTTTAAATTTCAACCTGAAGTGTGTTTGTGTGTGTGCAAATTACACTCCATTATTCGAGATAAATCCACAATCTCTCTATCCAGAATAAGTGTTGGCAACATTTGCATGTTAAAATAAAATAAACCATAACACCAGTGTCTTCTCTAGATTACATTAAAGAATGCTATTATAAATAAAATTGAAAAAAAAATAGTCACAATATATTTGCTTCAACAACTTCAGCAAACAGACACCTGATCACTGAAATTAAGTTGAATCTTTAGAAAAGGATAAATTCTTCCTAAATTAATCTATGAAAATAAGAGAGACAACTTCACTAAACAATGGACTTTGAAACAAATTTAACATTCGAGAAGCATAATTGCTTACCATGCACTATTAACAGAAACAATAGCATATAAATTCTTCAGTTAACGAGGTTAATAAGATGATAAATATACTCGGATATTTGAAACGATTCTCAGACTGACCACTTGAGAAATAACCAGAATCGTTTGTAGACTGAATTTTATTACCAAAGCAAACTAACGGTCAATCTACTCAGCTAGGAGATGCCTACAGTGGAAAGGCTGCAGTATCATTTGCGTGGGCTACTCTGAAGCATAGAAATTCAGCCACGAGTATTGCGATGCGTTTAGGATACGAGTTCCGGCCGAGTACTGTGCTTGAGCAGCTGAACTACTAAGCTAACTTAATTATTACTGGCCTCAGACATTCCGTGAATGGATAGTTCAATTAACAAGGGAATTCTTGAGACTACTTTGGCCACATAGGCAGCCACTTTTGCTTCTTCAGAGAAAAGATTTATTTATTGAAAAACAAAAATTATCTGTATGTAGAATTGTGGTAATTTATTTATGAAGTTTGTAAACTAAAAATTTATCATTTCAAAGCTTCTTTAAAAGCATTGCCCTAAGAATTTCTTAGCTTAGAATTTCTAGGAAGTAAATATCAGGATAGGGTTCTGTTCCGTTTGAACGTTTTACCTGATATGAAGCTACGTAAATAATGCATATGAAAATGGAAGAAAAAAAAAACATTAATTTAAAAAAAAATCTTTGTTTTTTTTTAATTTTATATAAGTCAGGATGAAAAGTTCATAAAAGGAATAAAAAAAAACGCATAACAAAATATTTATGTTCAAACCCGAACTGCTTGACCCAGAATATCTGCCAATACCATTTAGCCCTGTATATGAGAACCATACACATCTTTATTCATCAGTTTTTATAAAGTGCAGACAATTATATTCCAAAATAACACATATTACTTCTATTAGCCAGTTCAGGACCAGGGTCTCATACAGGGTGGGGAGCTTAAAATATCCAAAAAGTTATGGCTTATTATTACAGAACTACCCATCAGAATGTAATAAACTGTTCATTCGTAGATTGGAAACCCCTCCGAAGTTTTTGGGTTCAATCCGATCGGCCGCACGTACGCGCATTATTCGGCAAACGCAGACGATAAACTTGCTACACTTACTTTATTAGTATAGATGTGACACCACTGTAAAAGGTGCAATGCGTACTTTTGTTAAAGGAATTTAAATCAGTCCCAGTCACGCGTGTACAGTAACGTATTCGAACAAAAAATTGAATGACGTTACTGCTTGCCTAATAGACTTGACTCCTACAAAATGAATCATACACGATCAACAGTGTCTTCTATCACGAAAACTTTAGGATACTTGTCAATTTGAGGTACTAAGAGTTCCCTGCTCCTTTTAAAAAAGTTCTTTCCCATTGGTGGATAGATTTTGATGTCAGATGATCGACATTTCATTCTGTTCGAACATATCGCCGTACACGTGTGACTTATTTAAATTCCTTTAACCGGTACGCACAGCACCTTTTGCTGTGGCGTCCGCATCATTACTAACGGAGTCCGGTGTAACAAGTTTATCGTCTGCGATTGCCGAATAATACGCAGCAATGGC